>CM032428.1:8178439-8810217 GCA_019049465.1 Dryas iulia moderata
GATAACACCTGACGAAACTCGGAATTGTCTTCGTCGCATGAAGAATCGGAAAGCAGTGGGACCTGACGACATTCCGATCGAAGCGTGGAAATCATTGGGCTCTTATGGTGTGCTCATACTGACGGACCTTTTCAACCGCATCTTGAACACTGGGGCGATGCCACGTCAGTGGCGTTACAGCTATATCACCCCTATTTACAAAGGCAGGGGCAGTGTTCAGGATTGTGGTAGTTATAGGGGCGTTAATATCATGAGTCACACCATGAAGCTCTTTGAGCGCATGATCGACCTCAGGCTCCGCCGAGAGTGTACTGTCTCTGAATGTCAATATGGGTTTCAGCCAGGATCGGGCACCTTGGACGCCATTTTTGCCCTCAGAACTCTGATGGAGGCATACAGGGAAAAAAGGAGAGCTCTGCATGTGGCATTCCTTGATCTGCAGAAGGCCTTTGACTGTGTGCCTCGTCAATGTATCTGTTGGGCATTGCGATCCAAAGGGATCCCTGAGGCCTATATTGACATCATCAGAGACATGTACCGCGATTCCGTTTCAATGGTTAGGACCGCTGTTGGCGATACGAAACCCTTTCCGATCTCTGTTGGGGTTCACCAAGGCTCGGCTCTTAGCCCGTTCTTGTTCAATGTAGTGCTGGATACTGTCTCGGCTTACATCCAGGACCAGCCCCCATGGCTGATGATGTATGCCGATGACATAGCGCTCATTGACGAGAGCCGGTTGACGCTGGAGCGGAGAGTGAACCTCTGGGAGGGTACGCTTGAGAACGGCGGTCTTAAACTAAATGTGACGAAGACCGAGTACATGGCTTGCGGGAGCCCAGACTCGGGCACTATCCATATAGGTCCTGAACCATCCGTTAAGTCGAAAAAGTTCAGGTACCTTGGATCTATTCTGCACGAGTCCGGAGGCATCGATCACGATGTCCAAGCCCGTATCAGCGCTGCTTGGGCGAAATGGCGTGAGGTCACAGGTGTGGTCTGCGACCGCAGAATACCGCCCAAGCTCAAGGGATTAGTATACAAGAGCGTAATCCGACCGGCCCTCTTATATGGCAGCGAATGTTGGCCAGCACTGTCTAGGCACACTCAGGAGCTTCACGTCACGGAGATGAAGATGCTGAGGTGGATGTGTGGCGTTACGCGGGCTCACCGCATACGTAACACATTCATCCGAGGTAGTCTTAGAGTCCGTGACGTAGCGGATAAGCTCCAAGAGCGTCGCCTGAGATGGTATGGTCACGTCGCACGCCGGCCTGAGAGCTATGTCGGAAGGATATGCCTTAGTATATCTGTCCCTGGAGCAAGACCCCCCGGACGCCCAAGGAAGCGATGGCTGGATGTCGTGAAACAGGACATGAGAGCCAATGGACTAACCACCAACGACGTAGAAGATCGTGCAAAGTGGAGTAGTTTAAGCCGGAAGGCAGACCCTGGCTAGGCCGGGATAAATGCCAAGATGAAGAAGGAGGAGTCCATATTTAGTATTTTTTGCTCGTTTTCGTGACGCAATCTCATATACGCTCGTAACCTTATTTTATGATCCTCTCACACTAATGAATGAGGAGCGAGACGTTATAAAAGTCTGGTCAACTTCAAGGGTATTTGCGCTAACTAATAGTTTACTTTTAAAGAGTACAGACGGAAATACTGATTAGTTGTCAATTGCAATCACATTCTGTTGGTATAACATTATGTTGTTTAATTATATAAAATAAACTATAGCTTCGATTTATTAATTTAAAAGTATGTAAATTCTTGTTACTGTTTTAGTCGAAAGGAACATCTTTTCCTAAGTATATATGCTGAATCTCGGAATCGGCTTCAATGATTTTCTTGAAATTAAATAAGTAGGGGGTTTCGGGGGAGAAAATTCGATCTAGCTAGGTTTATTCTTAGAAAATGTTTTTTTCTCTGAATTTTCGCGTACTAAAAAGGAAGCCCCAAGGGCTGAAATAGAAGATAGTAGTAGTCGTAGTACACACGGGCAAAATTGCCAGAGGGTTGCTTGTATTATCATTAGTTTGAAAACTAAACCTAAGCGATTTAATTATATGTCATATTATAATACAGCAAAATAATAAATTATTGTCACTTTAAATATTTTTCAATTTTTTAATACAATTCCCCTTTCATCATAATAAAAGGTAAAATGTTTTGTTCCCAGCTTGCTATGTAGTTTAAAATAAAAATCACTTGCTTTTAACGTTAAAATATTGGTATATACTTGCCCATACTTATATTATACTTATATCAACCTCTAAAGGGCTGAAATAGGGGTTGAAAGTTTACATAAAAAAATTAAATCGCTTGACCGATTGTTATGAATTTTAGCATAGATATAGTTGATAATCCAAGATTAAACATAGGCTAATTCATTTTTCAAAAATCCACCCTCACGAGTTGCAATATAACGAAACAGCCATCCAGTTCACGCGGCGAAGCCGCGAGCAGGCCGCTCGTTAATTAATATTAACTAACTGTTCATAAATATTAAGTTTTGTCAAGTAAATTGGGATTCATTCATTCATTAACTATTTTTATCTACATGTGACTGGTAGCACGTTTTCGCCGTCGCCTGTTATAGAAGGCGTAGCGCAGTTGGACAGCGTCCGACTTTGTGGGTTCGATCCCAACTTAGGGGAATATTATCTATATTTCTCAGCTCTGGTATCTATAATAAAGCGTGGCGTTAGTTTAGACCTGTTACTTAACACGCATCACTGTTATTTGATTTCGGACGGAAAATAAAGAACAGAATGTCTTAACACAAGGTTCTCCCTGAGTAGCATGTTATGCTTTAAAAAGAATACATTATTTTTACTTATATAAACTTATATAAACTTTTAAGTACTACCGAATAATTTCATATTACTTAACATTATTTTCAAATAAAGTGATCATAAGAGTTTCCATTAAGTATTTCTAATTAAATACATATATACGTTTAAAGTAACACATGTACACTAATAATTTTCAAACGCCAGAACTTCACTAGTGCCTAAATATATTACACCGTAATATTCGGAGTGATAAATTGACAATGCAACATTAATTATGACTTGGAGTTAAATGAGATTAACACTTTATTAATCTACCGAGATATTCAGGATTTGTGCACCCCCAGACATTTGTGATTCATTTAGTTATGATAATAATATACATAAATTAATCTCACTATAATCAAAGCTAATATTGTATATTACGCACATTTAGGCACAGATAACTTAGTGTCTTTTTACTTTAATACTAGCGACACGCTCGCGAATATAGAATCTATAGCTACTTCATAAATATGACTGTCTTCTGGCTTAAGTTAAGCAGTTTATGTTTCTTATACAAATTTTTAACTCCTATTTCAGTCCTATAGGTTTTCAAGAAAAATACAGGCTAGTTAAGCCTATGTTTAACTTAATGTCATAGAAAATAAATCAAATCCTTACTAATAATTATTATAGTCACAAATGGACCGCTAGTATTAAATTATGACATAACCACACAGGCACCTTTTGTCAACGGGTGAGATTTCTTGACAATAAAGAATAGTCGGCATCCTAATACCGTCATACATTTTAATGAAAACTTAATCTCGCAGCTTCTTACTGTGCGCTTCTGCAGAGGACGAATGCTTTAAAAAGATTATTTTAATACAGTGAAATTCTATATTTTTAGGAATATAAGTTATAAGAACAGACTTCATTATATGATAATAATATAAATAAGTAAGTATAATATAAATTCTCTGTATGTAAAAGGTCTTTATGGTATTAAAATATATATATTTTTTTTATGGAATAAAGGAGGCAAACGAGCAGAAGGCCCACCTGGTGATAAGTCGTACCTTGGCCCATAGACATCCACAACATTAGAGTTGTAGATGCGTTGCTAGCCTTAGGGATGTAGGACAGAAGGAGAGAGGAAGGATGGGAATGTTGGGGATAGGGAAAGCTGGCTTACATGCCATCGAACCGGAACACATCTTCAGATATTTGGCGGTTCGTCTTTGACATGATAGTGGTCGCGAGCCAGTCGGAGAACGAATCTCCTACCACCAAGCTACTGGGTTACCCGCCTTTTACGGGACGCTACCCAGCGGCGGAGGGGAATTATATTCTTAACCCGTCCCCCTACGGGTAGGATTTGATAATAAAGGGAACTATAAAACAAGCCATCTTGGTATAGTGGAAAAGCGTTAACTGATAACAAATAGATAACACATGAGGCCAGTCGAGGCCCAGTGGCACAAGCGTGTACTGGTTGTGGGTTCGATTCCCACTCGAGGAGTGGAAGTATTTAATATTTCCGTTTTCTTCGCTCTGGTGTCGAGGTAAAGCGCGGCGTTATGTTCCGCCACTTAACTCGCAAAGCCTCCGAATTCGGCGGAAAGTGGGGAACGGAGTGTCTTACCACTAGGTCCCCTACAGCAGGGTTGCTGTGTGCGGGACACAGGGTGACGCTAAAAAAAAAAATAGATAACACCGTTGAATTCCCAAATCAACACTCAACGGATCTAACTCCGTCGGAAAATTGAAAACAGAGTATTTTGATATTAGTCTCAATACAACAACGACAACGAAGTGTCTGGAAATAAGAAACTCTCTGCTTGCCCTGCTATATGAAAAGTAGCGTGAAACTTATAATAAAATAATGACTTTCTTTCTTTACCTAAAATATTATAAAACTATATAACAAAGTGGTTTATTAAAAGCTTCGGCTGCCTGACCCATTAACAAATTTGTCAAAATGTAAAACTGTATAATCGCTGTTATTGGAAGCTATAAATTTTTACAAATAGTTAAAGAAATACGAGATTGAATTACCATAATTAACAAGTCAACATCACGCTATAGTGCAATTTTCATTGATGGGGAAGGAACGCGTTAGTGCGCCGGGAACGCTTAACACGGAAGTTGCTCGAGCGTAGGGCGTAAATTAAGTCCTGACATGCATTCAATAACGCCTGTGTACAGTAAAAATTTCAATGTAACCGCAGAAGTCGTAGATTCATGTCTCTTGCGAATTATTGCTTACAGCTAGTTGCAGTTAGTGGAACACTTGGAAAACTTGTGGAAAACGGTTGTGGGTTCAAATTTTAATTGGAATAGAATAAATATTTAAGTTCATTGAGATGTCTGTCTGTTTGACTACAAATGTGATTGATTTGAGATTGGACCCTAAATCGGGGAATTGATTTATATTTATTATTTTTTATTTCCCTGCTGTATGTATGTATGTATGTATAAATTTCAGGTGTAGGGTATAATAGGAGAACAGAAAGTCTTGATTCTCTAATTAAGCGAAAAAAAGTATGATAGACGCAAGTATTTATGTAATAAAGTATATTATTCCTTGACTTCTGCGAAAAACACGGGGCAATTCTTCTAAATAGAATTTTACTTGTTTCGGAAATTCAGGCTTTGGATATTTTCGTCGTTGAACTACCACAAGTTTGTAGCGAGTTAATTTTAACGCCAATTAAAAACCGATACGTTCTGTGAAAGATAGATAACATGAAAATTCAATGTATATGTTAGCTTAAATACAACACTTTATTAAGCACTTTATTGAGCACTAATATTAAATAATTATTTTGTTTATAATTTAATTTTAATTAAAGCTCCCATAATATTCACATATTAGGAGCTTATTGGCATAACTGAAACTATATTGTAAATATTTTATTTTTCATTTTCCCAAAATATAAATGTGAGCCGCTCTGATAAACAGCCCGGACGTCCGGCATTCAAAATAGGACAAATCCGAGGAAATCCGGACAGATGATGGGATGAAAACTATAAAATATAAATTTTCTCTACATAAAGTTTGAATACGTTTTAACTTTTAGTATTGAAAATGACGTAACTATATTTATTACTATATTTTTAAAAATATATAGTATATATTATGTGAAAAGTATGAAAGTAATAATTTACAAATACACATATTACGTACTTGCTTGCTTTATTTTTTTTTTTTTTTTTTTTCCTGATGTTTGTATTACAACTTTCCTACTTCCCTATTGTAATCGTGAGTCAATAAGTATATATTATTAGGTTTGGTTATAATATAAAAAATAACAATCTTATCGTTATCTATATAGATCAGAAAAATTAAAATAATTTGATATATATTCACTACCCCGAATGGAAATCGAACCAACAACGTTGTTCCCAGTCAGACACTACGCCACGATGGCGTTAAGTTAATTATTTTATAACATTGTACTTTATCAGTTGCAAACTATTTAAATGTTTGTGTTTGAATAATATATTTGAACGTTAGCTTTTGCTAGTTTCAAAGCATGTATTTGAGCTAAGTTTACTAAACAATTGGAAGCAACGCTTTAAGCGAAACCGTAGAGCTTCGGTTGTAATAATGCACCCACTCAACTGATTTGAATGAAATTAATTTATTTGAATACTAGTTGGAACCGCGACCTCGCCCACATGAATGTTTTTTGTATTGTGTAGGTACATAAATATATGCATATATTTATGAGATTCAAAGCAAATTATTTTGTGTAGAATACGTGCTGAACTTTAATATGGTAAACACGTACATAACTCTAAAAAACAAACGGGGTGAGCTAAATAAAACCGTTTATAAACAATGATGCATTGATGCTTGATGCCTATCATTTTCTTGTCATTTTATAGATTACACTCTGTTAGGGTTTCAGGTATTAAAACTTTAAAAATAAATAATACAAGTAGCTGTATAACAAGAAAGTTTCATCGAACTCCGTCGAGTAGTTTTTGTGTCGAAGGCAAACAACAGAGACAGACAGAAAATAAAACAAGTTGAAAAGGTATCCTCTCATTTTCATATTATAGTACAATTAAAATGATATCGAATCTTTTATTTTCACGAAAAGTCTATTTATAAAAAAAAATATGCTTATATTGATATTATAGAATGCCTTATCACTAAGTTTTCTGATCTAAAATTTCCTCGTGATATGTAAAAGTATAAAAATATTAAAATACGTTTCTTATTTTGATATTAAAATTCATTTATTCAAAAAAAATAACAATAAAATATGAAATTGAAGCAAAGGATAATAAGTATTTAACATTTATCCTTTATACGCATAAGTAGATATGGCAAGATTAATGGTTAATATTCATTGATGATAAAGAATACTTGAGTAAAACGAATTTGAAGATGGAATTAAATCAACGACTTGAGATAAATGCGCTTTTGTATTAAAGATACGTTTTAAAAGCCATCTAATAAATCTTTCTCGCTCTTGTGGTACAGTGGGACAGCGTCTGACTGGAAATGCGATGATTGTGGGTTCGATTCCCACTCGGTGGAATGATTTTATATAATTTTCATTAGTCCGCACTCAAGAGGTACCTAAGATGAAGCGCGGCGTTGAGTTCCGCCACTTAAGATGTTTTGATTTTGAGTGGAAAATGGAGAACGGAGTGTTTTGACATTATGTTCTCTCTGACTACACTACTATGCGAGAAAAAGCATAAAGGTGTATTTTTAAATAATTAAATCTATCCGCTCTCGTCTAAAATGTTTAGCGTATGCTGAAATCAGCTATAGTAATTAGGGCGCATTTTTGAACGTGTCAGCGCATAATTAAACTGATAAAATAAAATGTACACAAAATGACTTTTCTGTGTTCTTATTTACTTTAATACGTGATAAATTACATTTTAGCGCAATTACTAATTAGTGATGATCTAAGTTTTTTGTCCAAACTTTTATATTATAAGTATTTGAAAGGTATACGATTAATTCGTTGGGTTTTTATAACAACATACTACTATATCAGGTTAAGCGAAATCAATAAATACTTGACATAAGTGAGAGCAAAAATAAATATAATTAAAAATTTTGAAAATACCCACGACGGTTTAATTGTAATTGAAAAAGGATAAAATAACTAGAAATCCCCCGCCTAAAAGAATATATGTAACGAGATGATGGGGACGACTTCGTCGGAGCTGCCATTACTTTAAGTTTGCTAACTTCCCCTAGGTTTTCATGCTGTTAAAACAGGTTTAGGAAAAAATTAAAATATTAATATGAATTTACAGTTTTGATAACTGGTATTCCTTTTAAAAACTTTAAGAACGAAATCTATACTGTTAGCTACTATATTTAAAATAGAGGTTGCAGTTGAAGGTTTAAAATACTGGCAGCCCCCGACGAAGTTGTCCCCATCATCTCGTTACATATATTCTTTTAGGCGGGGGATTTCTAGTTATTTTATCCTTTTTCAATTACAATTAAACCGTCGTGGGTATTTTCAAAATTTTTAATTTTGTTTTTTATTTTAAACTTTTTAAAGTGTATAGATACACATTATATATTATTACATAATTTCGAAATACTTTATATTAATCTTCATGCAAATCCAAAAAAAATTATAAGCCCAATGCTTTCTGGTTATCAAATGCCTATTGCAGCGCCTGGCAGATTGTCACCGCAACATTTTTAGGAAACTTAAGTTTAACCAAATCAGTGAAAATCACAAAACCCACTAGTAGTTTTGATTTGTAACAAATTAATTTATACTGGAGTTTGTGATATGGCATATAAAAACACGCAACAATTAAACCTGAACCTATCACAGAAAACCGCATCTAAATAGATTTCACACAAAAATACAAGCAAATGCTTACTACAGCGCCCCCTGGTGAGGTGTCACCACGACACATATACGAGAACACGCGCTAATTGAGCCTGATCCTATCGTTGAAAACTGCATCAAATTCAGACTCGTAGTTTTAACTTTGCACCATCAAATGTTTAATGAAGCGCCCCCTGGTGAGTTCTTAACGTAAAAAAAAACTAAAAACATACACCAAGTAAAGGTAAATCTAATACTGAAAACTCTGTCCAATCGGACTAGTAGTTGTGGTTTTACATTAAATATTACAAACAAATGTTTACTGCAGCGCCCCCTGGTGAGTTAACACGATAAAGCATATCCAAGAACATGCACTAATTAAACTTGAGCTTATCACTGAAACTGCATCCAAATCGAATTCGTCATTTTAGCTTTGCACAAAAAATATTTTACTGCAGCGCCCCCTGGTGACTTGTCACCGTAATATAAATTTAAAAACATGTACTAAACAAAGCGGAATCTAATACTGAAAACTCTTTCCAATTGTACTAGTCGTTTTTGTTATACACAAAAAATGGAAGCAGCTACTTACTGCAGCGCCCCCTAGAGAGTTGACACATACTTGAAAATATGCACTAAGTAAACTTGAATCTATCATTGAAAACTGCATTCAAATCGGACTCGTAGTTTTAGTTTTGCACAAACAAATGTACTTACTGCAGCGCCCCCTGGTGAGTGATCACCGTAACACATATATGAAAAGATGCACCAATTAAACCTGAACCTATCGTTGAAAGTTTAATCTAAATCGGACTAGTAGTTTTTACTCTACATAAACAAATGTTTACTGCAGCGCCTCCTGGTGAATTTTCACCGTAACGTAAAAACAAAAATTTTAAAATATGTACGAAGTAAAGCTTAATCTAGTTCTGAAAACTCTAGCCAATCGGATAAGTAATTTCGGTTTTAGACAAATAAATATAAGAAAAATTTTGGTTTTACACAAAAAAACTCAAACAAATACTTATTACAGCGCCCCCTGATGAGTGGTCACCATAACACATATATGGAAAGACGCACCAATTAAGCCTGAACCCATCCTTAAAAGTTTCATCTAAATTGGACTAGTAGTTTTTGCTCTGCATAAACAAATGTTTAGTGCAGCGCCCCCTGGTGAGTTTTCCCCGTAACAAAAAAAGAAAAATCTTAAAATATGCACCAAGCAAAGATAAATCTTTTTATGAAAACTCTTTTTAATCGGAGCAGTAGTTTCGGTTTTAGACAAATAAATACAAAAAAAGTACAAACAAATGCTTACTGCAGCGCCCCCTGGTGGTTTGACACGATAAAACATATCCAAGAACATCCACCAATTAAACCTGAATCTACCACTGAAAATCTATTGAAATCAGACTATTATTTTTTGAGATAATTGAAAACATTCGTTTGCACGTAAAATGCTTACTGCAGCGCCCCCTGGTGAGTTACGGCAATAAGACATATCTTAGTATATACGCCAATTGAACCTTAACCTATCATAGAAAACCGTGTCAAAATCGGACTTATAGTTTTGGAAATAATTGACATAGTAATTTGCACAAACACACAAACAAACAAACAAACAAACAAACAAACAAACAACCTCTCACCCCAAACACATATACAGTCGCCGTTCCGTCGCGGGTAAAAATAACATATAGGTACTGAGAGATTCTACAGACTTGTTGGTTCTAGTGGTTAACGACTTTGATTTCGAAGAGCGCTTCAGATTGGTCTCCACCCAATAAGGAGAGGTAGTTGTGTGATCAGCAAAGCAATCTGTGCTTAGGTAACATTTTTTGCTGCGTAATATATATATATATATATATATATATATATATATATATATATATATATATATATATATATATATATATATATATATATATATATATATATATATATAGATATATATATATTTAATAGCTTCACGCTGTATCCCGCACACAGCAGGGTAGACAGCTCGGCTCGACACCAGAGCGAAAATGGAAATATAATTTCCACTCCTCGAGTGGGAATCGAACCCACAACCAGTCATTTACAGTCACACGCTTGTGCCACTGGGCCACTATTATTATTGTATATTTATGTATATAAATAATATATTTGAGCGTTAAGCTATAGCATATAATTATTTAATATAATAATATCACTTTAAAAAAAGTCTCACCGAGTTTCTTGCGCCGGTTCTCCTAAGGTCTGATGCATTAGCTTTAGTAAATTGGTAGTAAATTTTTTGACGTTCAAAAAATTTTGCACTTTGACTTCAAAACGTTTCACTAACATTGCAGTCACGCAGATAGCGTACAGACAGTACATGAACGATAAATGACAAAAAAGACGCATTTATCAGTGTAACAAAAAACAAAACAATGTTTTTTAACTATTTCTTGGTGAATCTGTTTTGAGATTTGCAAGCTAATATCAGAACTGGTTTAATCAATTATTTAGAATAACTTTCATTATAAGTATAAGAAGAAAAGTATTTATTGATCAATAAGATTACACAAGGTAATTCGTTTTTTACCACATAGTAGAGTAGTCACAAAAAACTTAGTGTCAAGACACTTTGTTCTTCACTTTCCACTCGGAACCTACACACTGAGTATTAAGAGGTGGAACTTAACGTTGCACTTTTTATTTTATATGCCATAGCGCAGGTATGAGTATAATATCATCGTTACTCCAAATGGGATTGAACCCACAACTATCGCGTTTATAGACGGATGCTATCCAAGTGTGCCGCGGTGTCTTCAAAATTTTCTAATTTAATTATAATTTGGACTTAACTATAAGAAAAACTATTGAATTCTATTATAACAAATGAATGTTTACATTGTTCGTATTCCGTAACTAAAATATCCAAACATTACATACTATTGTCTATAATGCAATCATCCTATTAACTGACATTCAAAGAGCGCGGATAAACATGTATTCAATTTGCTTTTCATGATTATTTTATTTTCATGAAATGTGTTTACAATTCATTAATTTAATTAATTCAAGGACGACGTTGCAAAATATATGCTTTCAAATTGAAAAATTTGGTGAAGCGTAAGAAGTTTCTTAGTTTTTAATATATTTTTTTATTATTTTTAATCCTGTGGCATTGAGATCCGTCTCTTTAATTTGGTCTGAAGTATAAGAATGCTTATTGTTAACTAAGGCTTATTTGTTTTTAACCTACCTGTTTTCATAGATCTTTCAGGTTTAATGTTCAGTTATTTTTTTTTTGAAGGCCAGATTTTAGTAAATTATTCTATATTATCAATATAAAAAAATATATAGACAAACAGAATCGAATATTTAGCGGGTTACCCATTATATATGAGTTTTGCTATGCTATTCTAAGACGTCCTCAAGACGCTGCGTTCTCCCACGTTCCACCTGAATTCGAGTGGTGGAACTTAATGCCACGTTTGCCATAATTACCATAGAAAATAAAAATATAACATATATAATCACTCCCCTGAGTGGGAAACGAATTCACGACCTATCGTGTTTACAGTTAGCACATTGCATTACTGTGTTTTTCTAAAGATCTTATATAATTAAATAATATCGGTAAATTACTTTAAAACTAAAATTAAAACAAATTATAATAAATGTTATTATACCAAGGATGGAATAGCATTAATTACGTTCTATTCTGATTTAATTTACATATGAAAAATGACTTCTTAAAATTCTAAAACAAAAGGTATAAAAATTTGTGAATAATGTGTGCAGAGCAAACGGAATTGCCGACGGATAAAGAAAATTGCTTGTGCTGACAGACAAAGCGGGAATTACATACGTGATATCGCGTTATTCAAGCTGAGAATTCTGGTAACCTTAAACGGTTAAATAAGCATGGGAAACATACACACATGTGTCAAATGAATGTACGTGGTTGTAATAATATGGAATAGGTAAATTGAACTGTAACTGGCATATCTAAGTTAATAATATATATTATTTTAAAGAAATATCAACAACTTCCTGGAGCGTGGTAATCAGAAAGGACCTAGTGTCTCTCCATTCTTCACTTTCCGTCAGAAATCGAGACGTTGTCGGATGAAGGAACTCAACGCCGTATCTTTTTCAGTTATCTGGGCGGAAAAATGAAAGTTCTATCGAATGAGCCGATTGGGTAATTACATAATCATTTACCCGAATGAGAATCAAACCCACAACCAACGCGACTTACAGACGCTGTCAGACGCGTCAGACGCTGTTGCACTGCGCTACGACGACCTTTCAAGCTTTGTATAAATTTATTTTAAAGTTTCATTATATGTTATATTATGCTGAGACTGGGACCTGCAGACATCTCGTACATGGATTTAGCTTTCAATAACAGTTTAAATGTTAATAAAATAAAATTTAAAATATACTTTTTCCATTCCTTTTCGTAAAAAAGAATAGTGAAATATTTTCTTTAGAATGATTGCAAGAAAAGAACAATTTTCAATCACGCAATATTATGATGACCAGCAATTTCCCAAACTTTGTCCTTTCAATCTGGTATATACTCGTATGAAATAACTGTTACACGTGGATATGCAAATTTAAGCACGCAATTGGTTTGCAGCGGAATATCTTGGTAAATACGAGTCAGTCGCGTTCTCTCAATCAAAAATAAAATTCGACCGTCGTAATCGTTTGCGCGTCACTTTGGCAATAAGCTTGAAAGTAATACGCATTCTGCTTTACTTATTGTAAAATATTTTATTATTTCTTTCTTATTATGTCGGTTTTCTGTCACAAGTCGACATGTGTTTACGTGTAATCTTCAATTAATTATAGGGTTGTATTTATTTGCAGCTTTTGGTATAATAATCTTTGACTATTTACTACTAAATATATTTAAACAACTAAATTTGTACAATAATTTTAATCTATATTATATTAAACATTAATTAATTACATAATATAAAAATAAAATAAATATAAATATTTAATCAAGATACATGTACCAGATATTAGTAAATAAAGCAAAGTAATAGATGTTAAAGTTTGTAAACACTTTGCTATTTTACAAAAACGCCCTTTGATTGTTGCCGCTAGGCTTTGATTGTTGGGACTATTTAAATTCAAAGTCTGTCAGCGATCGTCTTCTGCAAGATTAATTTGAGTTTTTCGAAGTAGATTTATTAGATAGCTGAGAAAACTCTGATTGCAAGGCGTCTATCTGTCGTTCAATTCCATCATTTGTCAGTGTCGCCTAATCTGATGTGGATACTGAATAAATTTCAAGTTATTTCGGGGGTAGTCCATGCTTTATATAGACATAAGACTTTTGATCTTCTTAGTTTTTATATTTATGTAATTAGACACTTCGTTTCACGAAAATGTAATCAAACTAGATTGATCTACAGCTATCATGAAAATATTGTAAGTAATGAGCAATCGTAGCGCTGTAGGAGTGTCTTACTGTAAGCACGATGGTTGTGGGTTGTTTCCCACTTAGGAAAATGATTGAATTTTTCATTTCGTTGCTTCAAGATAAAGTACGACAGTGAGTTCCGCTACTAAGCACGCAATGTCTTGATTTCGGGTGGAAAGTTGAGGTAAGCTCTCTCTGACTACCCCCGCTAAGCGAAATAACGCTTGAAAATAAAAATACTTAATAAAAGTACAAATTTTTTAACCACCACGTCACATAAATTTGTTTAAAATAACTTTAGACTGATAGTCTTAAATGCAGTGTAGATAGAAGATTTTTTGCTCTTTTTCGTGACGCAATCTCAGACGCGCTCGTAACCTTATTTTATGATCCTCTCACACTAATGAATGAGGAGCGAGACGTTATAAAAATCTGGTCAACTTCATGGGTATTTGCCGCTAATTAATAGTTTACTTTTAAAAAGAGTATAAACGGAAATTCTGATTAGTTGTCAATTGCAATCACATTTTGTTGATACAGCACTATGTTGTTTTATTATATAAAATACAGTATTGCATCGATTTCAAAATTTAAGTTTGTATATTCTTGTTACTGTTTTATTTGAAAGGAACATCTTTTCCTAAGTATATATGCTGAGTCTTTTCAAATTCAATTCAAATAGTATTAATATAAGTTTGAAAAGTAAACCTAAATAATTTAATTATATGTCATATATAGCACAGCACAATAATAAATTAATGTCACTTTAAATATTTTTCAAATTTGGAATACAATTCCCATTTCATAATAATAAAAGGTAAAATGTTTTGTTCTCAGCTTGCTATTTACTTTAAAATAAAAATCACTTACTTTTAACGTAAAAATATTGGTATATACTTGCTAATTAATATAACCTGACTGTTCATAAATATTAAGTTTTGTCAAGTAAATTTGGAATATTTATTAAAATATTTATTAAATATTTTTTAAAGTGTTATTCCACACTTAGGAAAATTGAAAAAGACATTTAGAAAACGCATTTTTTTATTGAATATTTTTATCTACATGTGACTGTTGAGCATTTTTTCGCCATTGCCTGTTATAGAAGGCGTAGTGCAGTTGGACAGCGTCCAACTTTGTGGGTTCGATTCCAACTTGAGGGAAAGATATATTATTTGTGTATCTGCGTCTGGTATCTAAAACAAAGCGCGTTGTTAAGATTTGTCACTAAATACTTAATGCCTCAATTTCATGCGGAAAATGAAGAACGGAATATCTTGACACAAGGTTTCCTGAGTACCATGTTTTGCGGAAAAAGCGTCAAGCTTATTTTTTATTAATAAAACATAGATTTTAATCAAACATAAAAAGTTCATTTTTTGATGCGAAATTTTGCTATCTTTTTGTTCTCCAAAAATTGAAAAAGACCATTACTAATTAAGGTCACAAATTTTGGTGCTCTTTCCAAAGTTTTACTTTTATTAGGTCTTACGTTGCCTTGACAATGTGATATACTTTATACAAAAGACTACTGGCAAATACGTTATAATGTATTCTTTAATAAATATTTTTCAAATGAATTATTAAAAAACACATTATTTCTGCTCTATTTTTTAGTAGGGCATACTACCAAATAATTTCGTACTACTTAACGTAATTTTCGTATAAAGCGATAATAAGATTTTCCTTTAAGTATTTATAATTATATACGTATGTATTTACGTATGTATATACGTTCAAACGCCAGAACTTCACTAGTGCCTAAATATATTATACCGTAATATTCGAAGTGATAAATTGACAATGCAACATTAATTATGACTTGGAGTTAAATGAGATTAACACTTGATTAATCTACCGAGATATTCAGGATTTGTGCACCCCCAGACATTTGTGATTCATTTAGTTATGATGATAATATACATAAATTAATGTCACAAATCAAAAGCTTGTAATATGTTTATTGTATCTTACGCACATTTAGTGACAGAAAACTTAGTGTTTTTTTTTACTTTAATACTAGCGACACGCTCACGGCTTCGCGTGAACTACACAGCTATAGCTACTTCATAATTTGATGCCTGCCTTCTTGCTTAATTTAAGCAGTTTATATTTGTTATACAAATTTTTATCTGCTATTTCAGCCACATAGGAGTTGATTTTCTAGAAAAATACAGGCTAGTTAAGCCTATGTTTAACTTAATGTCATAGAAAATAAATCAAATCCTTACTAATAATTATTATAGTCACGAATGGACCGCTAGTATTAAATTATGACATAACCATACAGGCACCTTTTGTCAACGGGTGAGATTTCATGACAGTAAAGAATAGTCGGCATCCTAATACCGTCATACATTTTAATGAAAACTTAATCTCGCAGCTTCTTACTGTGCGCTTCTGCAGAGGACGAATGCTTTAAAAAGATTATTTTAATACAGTCAAATTCTATATTTTTATGAATGTAAAGTTATAAGATCAGATTTCATTATAAGTATTTAATTGTTAAGTATGATATGATTTTTTTGTTTTTTATAATGTTTTTGTGGTATTGAAAATATTCTATAATAAAAATAATCTTACAAAACACAAAATGTTTTAAAACAAGCCATCGTAATTGGGGGAAGTCTTACTGAAAACAAACCAAAAATAAATCACAGCGTTGAATTTACAAATTAATACGCAGTGATTCTAATGTGGTCGGAAAGTTGAAAACGGAGTGTACGAACACTATATTCTCTCTGGCTTTCCTGCTATGTGAAAAGTAGCGTAAAGCTTTAAAAAAAATCATTACTTAAAACATTATGGAACAATACAAAATGATTTATTATAAACTTCGGTTGCCCCACTTATTAACAAACTTGTCAAAACGTAAAACTGTTTAATCGCTGTAATAGAAAGCTATAAAATTTTACAAATGTTAAAGAAATACGAGATTGAATTACCATAATTAACAAGTCAACATCACGCTATAGTGCAATTTTCATTGATGGGGAAGGAACGCGTTAGTGCGCCGGGAACGCTTAACACGGAAGTTGCTCGAGCGTAGAGCGTAAATTAAGTCCTGACATGCATTCAATAACGCCTGTGTACAGTGAAAATTTCAATGTAACCGCAGAAGTCGTAGATTCATGTCTCTTGCGAATTATTGCTTACAGTTAGTTACAGTTAGTAGAACACTTGGCACGTACATGAATGAATCGTTTGTTGAAAACGGTTGTGGGTTCAAATTTTAATTGGAATAGAATAAATATTTAAGTTCATTGAGATGTCTGTCTGTTTGACTACAAATGTGATTGATTTTGGATTGGACTCTAAATCGGGGAATTGGTTTATATTTATTATTTTTTATTTGCCTGCTGTATGTATGTATGTATAGATTTCAGGTGGAAATAGGAGAAGGGAAGTCTTGATTTTCAAATTAAGCGACAAAAATGATACGATACAAAAATGGTAATGGTAAGACAAAAATGGTATGATAGACGCAAGAATTTATGTAATAAAGTATATTATTCCTTGACTTCTGCGAAAAACACGAGATTTCTTTTAAATATAATTTTACTAGTTTCGGAAATTCAGACTTAGGATACTTTCGTCATTGAACTACCACAACAAGTTTGTAGCGAGTTAATTTTAACGCCAATTAAAAACCGATACGTTCTGTGAAAGATAGATAACATGAAAATTCAATGTATATGTTAGCTTAAATACCACACTTTACTAAGCACTTTATTGAGCACTAATATTAAATATTATAATTATTTTGTTTATAATTTAATTTTAATTAAAGCTCCCATAATATTCACATATTAGGAGCTTATTGGCATAACTGAAACTATACTGTAAATATTTTATTTTTAATTTTCCCAAAATATAAATGTGAGCCGCTCTGATAAACAGCCCGGACGTCCGGCATTCAAAATAACAACAAATCCTAGGAAATCCGGACAGATGATGGGATGAAAACTATAAAATATAAATTTTCTCTACATAAAGTTTGAATACGTTTTAACTTTCAGTATTGAAAATGACTCAACTATATTTATTAGTATATTTTTTTAAATATATATTATAGTATATATTATGTGAAAAGTATGAAAGTAATAATTTATAAATACACATATTACGTACTTGCTTGCTTTATTTTTTTTATTTTCTTTTCCTGATGTTTGTATTACAACTTTCCTACTTCCCTAGTGTAATCGCGAGTCAATAAGTATATATTATTAGGTTTGGTTATAATATAAAAAATAACAATCTTATCGTTATCTATATAGATCAGAAAAATTAAAATAATTTGATATATATTCACTACCCCGAATGGAAATCGAACCAACAACGTTGTTCAGAGTCAGACACTACGCCACGATGGCGTTAAGTTAATTATTTTATAACATTGTACTTTATCAGTTGCAAACTATTTAAATGTTTGTGTTTGAATAATATATTTGAACGTTAGCTTTTGCTAGTTTCAAAGCATGTATTTGAGCTAAGTTTACTAAACAATTGGTAGCAACGCTTTAAGCGAAACCGTAGAGCTTCGGTTGTAATAATGCAACCGCTCAACTGATCTGAATAAAATTAATTTATTTATATACTAGTTGAAACCGCGACCTCGGCCACATAAATGTTTTTATTTGTATTGTGTAGGTACATAAATATATGAGATTCGAAGCAAATTTTCTTATGTAGAATACGTGCTGAACTTTAATATGGTAAACTTTGATTACGATATGAAACATTGATGCTTAATGCCTAACACTTTCTTTTCATTTTATAGATTACAGGCTGTTAGAGTTTCAGGTATTAAAACTTTTAAAATAAATAATAGTTTATACGCTCTTAAGTTTAAATACTAAAAATGTAACTCATACCAATGGTTACAAGTAGCTGTATAACAGGAAAGTTTCATCGAACTTCGTCCAGTAGTTTTTGTGTCGAAGGCAAACAACAGAGAGACAGACAGACAATAACACAAGTCGAAAAGTAACACCTATCCTCTTATTTTTATAATATAATATTATAGTAGTATTATAGTAGAATTAAAATAATATCGAGGAAATTGAATTTTAATTTAATATTTATATTTTCTTGTTAATCTTATATATAATGTACTTTAGTTTTTACAAAAAAAGTCTATATTTTAAAAAAAAGCTTATATTAATATTACAGAATGCCTTATCCCTAAGTTCTCTGATCTCAAATTCCCTCGTGATATGTAAAAGTATAAAAATACTTAAATACGTTTCTTATTTTAATATCAAAATTCATTTCATTCAAAAAATATAACAATAAAATATGAAATTGAAGCAAAAGATAATAAGTATTTAACATTTGTCCTTTATACGCATAAGTATATATGGCAAGATTAATGGTTAATATTCATTGATGATAAAGAATACTTGAGTAAAACGAATTTGGAGATGGAATTAAATCAACGACTTGAGATAAATGCACTTTTGTATTAAAGATACGTTTTAAAAGCCATCTAATAAATCTTTCTCGCCGTCGTGGCGCAGTGGGACAACGTCTGACTTCAAGCACGTTGGTTGTAGGTTCGATTCCCACTCGGTGGAATGATTTTATATGATTTTCGTTACTCCGCACCTAAGACAAAGCGCGGCGTTGAGTTCCGCCACTTAAGATGTTTTGATTTTGTGTGGAAAGTGGAGAACGGAGTGCCTTGACATTATGTTCCCTCTGACTACACTACTATGTGAGAAAAAGCATAAAGTTGTATTTTTAAATAAATAAATGTATCCGCTCTCGTCTAAAATGTTTAGCGTATGCTGAAATCAGCCATAGTAATAAGGGCGCATTTTTGAACGTTGAGCGCATAATTAAACTGATAAAATAAAATATATACAAAATTACTTTTCTGTGTTCTTATTTATTTTAACACGTGACAAATTACATTTTAGCGCAATCACTAATTAGTGATGATATAAGCTTTTTGTCCAGGATTTTTATATTACAGGTTTTTTATTTTATATTAAAGTTATTTACTTAGTTCGTTGGTGTTTGTCTAAAAACATACTATACTTATCAGGTTGAGCGAAATCGAAATCAATAAATACTTGACATAAGTGAGGATAAAAACAATATATAGGTACTGAGAGATTCCACAGTCTTGTTGGTTCTAGCGGTTAACGACTTTGATTTCGAAGAGCGCTTCATCAAAGCAATCTGTGCTTAGAAAACATTTTTTTCAACCTAAAAGATGTATTTATGTGTATAAATAGTAGGCTAGGGCCAGTCGTGGCGCAGTGGCAAAGACGTGTGATTTCAAATGACTGGTTGTGGGTACGATTCCCACTCGAGGAGTGGAAATATTTAATATTTCCATTTTCTTCGCTCTGGTATAGAGGCAAAGCGCGATATTTAGTTCCGCCACTTTACACGTAATGCCTCGAAAATTCGGCGGAAATTGGGAAATAGAGTGTCTTAACACTAGGTCCCCTCTGCCTGCCATGATGTATGTGGGATACAACGTGATGCTAAAGAATAAAATTAAAAAATAGTATATATGAGTGTTAAGCTATACGTATAATTATTTAATATTTTATATTTATTTTAAAAAAGTCCCACTTCTTGGGCCCATTCTTTTTAGTTCTGAGCATTAACTTTATTGACCTGGTAGTAAATTGTTTTACGTTCAAAAAAATTTGCTAATATCAGAACTGGTTTAATCAAATTTAACGTAGTTTAGTTAAGTATTTATTTTATTTCAATCTCTTAATAAATATTAAAATTTTAATTACAGTTTTTTTTTTTTTTTTTGAACGCATTGCTCAGTGGTGAGAGCGCCTGAACGGTATTCAGGAGGCGCGGGTTCGAATCCCGCTGCGTTCAAATTTTTATACGTTTTCTTTAAATGTCTCTTTAAATGTCTTTTTTAATTACAGTTTAAATTACAAATTTAAACAAAGTTAGTGATACAAAACAAACAAACAAAACAAAATGTCTAATTATAGTTTATTACGTAGTTATACAATTATAGATTAATATGTATTTACGCAAGAGAAGCCGCGACCGAGCCGCTAGAAAAGAAAAAAGTATGTGGCCGTTTTAAAATGATGACGCTGTAGGCATCTAGTCTACGTCAGTAGTAATTTTAGTAAGTAGATACATTCTTATCCTCTACAATTTCTAAATATGAAACATAATTTCATTAAAAAATAGGTACTGTTATTATATAATTTCATTATTTCTAACGGGACAGTTTCTGCAGTAAAATCAATTTTGTCGAGTATCGTTCGGAATTATATAATTTATTTTATTTTTATTTCAGTTATTTTTATACAGCCTCACTACAGTTAATTGCCAATTGACACATATTTAGAAAAGCTTTCATTAGAAGAACAAGTTAACATTTACATAACAACAAAGTCCACATTGTAGAGTAGTCACAAAGACCTTAGTGTCAAGACACTTTGTTCTCCACTTTCCACTCGAAACCTACACACTGAGTACTAAAAGGTGGAACTTAATGTTGTACTTTTTATTTTATATACCAGAGCGCAGGTATGAAAATAATATAATCGTTCCTCCATATGGGGATCGAACCCGAACCCGTTTACAGAAGGACGCTATCCAAGTGTGCCGCGGTGTCTTCAAAATTTTCTAATTTACCTATAATTTGGACTTAACTATAAAAAAAAACAATTGAATTTTATTATAACAAATAAAGATTAAATGACTGTTTACATTGTTCGTATTACCGTAATTAAAATCACCAAACATTACATACTATTGTCTATAATGCAATCATCCTATTAACTAAAATTTAAAGAGCGCGGATAAACGTGTATTGAATTTGCTTTTCATGATTATTTTATTTTGATGAAATGTGTATACAATTCATTAATTTAATTTAACGACGACGTTGTATAATATATGCTTTTAAATTGAAAAATTTGGGGAAGCGTAAGAAGTTTCTTAGTTTTTAATATATATTTTTTTGAGATCTGCCTCTTTAATTTGGTCTGAAGTATAAGAATGCTTATTGTTACTTTTTTTTTTTATGTTAACCAAGGCTTATTTGTTTTTAACCTACCTGTTTTCATAGATCTTTCAGGTTTAATGTTCAGTTATTTTTTTTCAGAAGGCCAGATTTTAGTAAAGTATTCTATATTTTCAATACAAAAAAAATATATAGACAAACAGAATCGAATATTTAGCGGGTTACCCATTATATATGAGTTTTGCTATGCTATTCTAAGACGTCCTCAAGACGCTGCGTTCTCCCACGTTCCACCTGAGTTCGAGTGGTGGAACTTAACGCCACGTTTGCCTTAATTACCATAGCTAGAAAATGAAAATATAACATATATAATCACTCCCCTGTGTGGGAAACGAACTCACGACCTATCGTGTTTACAGTTAGACACTTTAACATTGCATTACTGTGTTTTTGTTAAGATCTTATATAATTAAATAATATCGGTAAATTACTTTAAAACTAAAATTATAATGTTATTATACCAAGGATGGAATAGCATTAATTACGTTCTATTCTGATTTAATTTACATATGAAAAATGACTTCTTAAAATTCTAAAACAAAAGGTATAAAAATTTGTGAATAATGTGTGCAAAGCAAACGGAATTGCCGACGGATAAAGAAAATTGCTTGTGCTGACAGACAAAGCGGGAATTACATACGTGATATCGCGTTATTCAAGCTGAGAATTCTGGTAACCTTAAACGGTTAAATAAGCATGGGAAACATACACACATGTGTCAAATGAATGTACGTGGTTGTAATAATACGGAATAGGTAAATTAGACTGTAACTGGCATATCTAAGTCAATAATATATATAATTTTAAAGAAATATCAACAACTTCCTGGAGCTTGGTAATCAGAAAGGACCTAGTGTCTCTTCATTCTTCACTTTCTGTCAGAAATCGAGACGTTGTCGGATGGAGGAACTCAACGCTTTTTTTTTTTTAGTTATCTGAGCGGAAAAATGAAAGTTCTGTCGAATGACCCGAATGGGTAATTACATAATCATTAACCCGAATGAGAATCAAACCCACAACCAACGCGACTTTTAGACGCTCAGACGCTGTTGCACTGCGATACGACGACCTTTAAAGCTTTGTATAAAATTATTTTAAAGTTTCATTATATGTTATATTATGTTAAGACTGGGACCTGCAGACATCTCATACATGGATTCATCTTTCAATAACTGTTTAGATGTTAATAAAATAAAATTTAAGATACACTTTTTTCCAATCCTTTTCGTAAAAAAAAATATTGATATTTTCGTTAGAATGATTGCAAGAAAAGTACAATTTTCAATCACGCAATATTATGATGACCAGCAATTTCCCAGACTTTGTCCTTTCAATTTGGAACATACTCGTATGAAATAACTGTTACACGTGAATATGCAAATTTAAGCACGCAATTGGTTTGCAGCGGAATATCTTGGTAAATGCGAGTCAGTCGCGTTCTCTCAATTAAAAATAAAATTCGACCGTCGTAATCGTTTGCGCGTCACTTTGGCAATAAGCTTGAAAGTAATACGTATTCTACTTTATTTGTTGTAAAATATTTTATTATTTCTTTCTTGTCATGTCGGTTTTCTGTCACAAGTCGACATGTGTTTACGTGTAATCTTCAATTAATTATAGGGTTGTATTTATTTGCAGTTTTTGGTATAATAAACTTTGACTATTTACTACTAAATATATTTAAACAACTAAATTTGTACAATAATTTTAATCTATTTTATATTAACATAACATAAAAATAAAATAAATATGAGTATTTATCAAGATACATGTACTAGATATTAATAAATAAATATATAATAGCAAAGTAATAGATGTTAAAGTTTGTAAACACTTTGCTATTTTACAAAAACGCCCTTTGATTGTTGCCGCTAGGCTTTGATTGTTGGGACTATTTAAATTCAAAGTCTGTCAGCGATCGTCTTCTGCAAGATTAATTTGAGTTTTTCGAAGTAGATTTATTAGATAGCTGAGAAAACTCTGATTGCAAGGCGTCTATCTGTCGTTCAATTCCATCATTTGTCAGTGTCGCCTAATCTGATGTGGATACTGAATAAATTCTAAGTTATTTCGGGAATAGTCCATGCTTTATATAGACATAAGATTTTTGATCTTCTTAGTTTTTATATTTATGTAATTAGACACTTTGTTTTACGAAAATGTAATCAACCTAGATCGATTTACAGCTATCATGAAAATGTTGTAAGTAATGAGCAATCGTAGCGCTGTAGGAGTGTCTTACTGTAAGCACGATGGTTGTGGGTTGTTTCCCACTTAGGAAAATGATTGAATTTTTCATTTCCTTGCTTCAAGATAAAGTACGACAGTGAGTTCCGCTACTAAGCACGCAATGTCTTGATTTCGGGTGGAAAGTTGAGGTTAAGCTCTCTCTAACTACCCCGCTAAGCGAAATAACGCTTGAAAATGAAAAATACTTAATAAAGGTACAAATTTTTTAACCACCACGTCACATAAATTTGTTTAAAATAACATTAGACTGATAGTCTTAAATGCAGTGTAGATAGAAGATTTTTTGCTCTTTTTCGTGACGTAATCTCAGACGCGCTCGTAACCTTATTGTATGATCCTCTCACACTAATGAATGAGGAGCGAGACGTTATAAAAATCTGGTCAACTTCAAGGGTATTTGCCGCTAATTAATAGTTTACTTTTAAAAAGAGTATAAACGGAAATACTGATTAGTTGTCAATTGCAATCACATTCTGTTGATATAACACTATGTTGTTTAATTATTTAAAATAAACAATGGCTTCGATTTCTTAATTTAAAAGTTTGAAAATTTTTGTTACTGTTTTAGTTTAAGTGGCCAGTCGTGGCCCAGTGGCACAAGAGTGTGACTGTAAACTACTGGTTGTGGGTTCGATTCCCACTCGAGGAGTGGAAATTATATTTCCATTTTCTTCGCTCTGGTGTCGAGGTAAAGCGCGGCGTTAAGTTCCGCCACTTAACACGCAAGCCTCCGAATTCGGCGGAAAGTGGGGAACGGAGTGTCTTAACACTAGGTTCCCTCTGCCTACCCTGCTGTGAGCGGGATATAGCGTGAAGCTATTTTTTTTAGTTTTTTTTAGTTTAAAGGAACATCTCTTTCTAAGTATACATATATGCTGAATCTTTTCAAATTCAATTCAAATAGTATTAATATAAGTTTGAAAACTAAACCTAAATGATTTAATTATATGTCATATATAGCACAGCACAATAATATATGAATGTCACTTTAAAAATTTTTCAAATTTGGAATACAATTCCCCTTTCATAATAATAAAAGGTAAAATGTTTTGTTCTCAGCTTGCTATTTACTTTAATATAAAAATTACTTGCATTTAACGTTAAAATATTAGTATATACTTGCTAATTAATATAACCTGACTGTTCATAAATATTAAGTTTTGTTAAGTAAATTTGGAATATTTATTAAATACTATTAAATATTTTTTAAAGTGTTATTCCACACTTAGGAAAATTGAAAAAGACATTTAGAAAACGTATTTTTTTATTGAATATTTTTATCTACATGTGACTGTTGAGCATGTTTTCGCCATTGCCTGTTATAGAGGGCGTAGTGCAGTTGGACAGCGTCCAACTTTGTGGGTTCGATTCCAACTTGGGGGAAAGATATATTATTTGTGTATCTGCGCTCTGGTATCTAAAACGATTAGATATGTCACTAAATACTTAATGCCTCAATTTCATGCGGAAAATGAAGAACGGAATATCTTTACATAAGGTACTTCCTGAGTATCATGTTTTGCGGAAAAAGCGTCAAGCTTATTTTTTATTAATAAAACATAAATTTTAATCAAACATAAAAAGTTCATTTTTTGATGCGAAATTTTGCTATCTTTTTGTTCTCCAAAAATTGAAAAAGCCCATTACTAATTAAGGTCACAAATTTTGTGCCTTTTCCAAAGTCTTACTTTTATTAGGTCTTACTTTGCCTTGAAAAAGTGATACACTTTATATAAAAGTGTATTAGCAAAAACGTTATAATGTGGTTTTTTTTATTTAATGTTTTTCAAATGAGTTATTAAAAAATATCAATTATATCTACTCTGTATAAACTTTTAGGTATACTATCAAATAATTTCATATTAATTAACATAATTTTTATGTCAAGTGACCATAAGAGTTCCTCTAACAATTTATAATTAAATACATATATACGTTTAAAGTACATGTATACTAACAATTTCCAAACGCCAGAACTTCACTAGCGCCTAAATATATTATAGCGTAATATTCGGAGTGATAAATTGACAATGCAACATTAATTATGACTTGGAGTTAAATGAGATTAACACTTGATTAATCTACAGAGATATTCAGGATTTGTGCACCCCCAGACATTTGTGATTCATTTAGTTATGATAATAATATACATAAATTACTGTCACTAAAATCAAAGCGTGTAATAATATAAATTTTATTGTATTTCCTCGTACATATAGGTACAGAACACATTATATTCGTTTTTTTAACACAAGCGATCCGCCTTCGGTTTCTCCTGTGTGAATTATACAACTACAGTTGTTTACTACTTTCGATCGAGAACATGGCCCATGTTCTCGCTTAAATTAAGCGGTTTATATTTGATACTAAAACAAGATCAATTTCAAGTGACTTTTTATTTTTACTAATTGTTGGTACTATGATATAGATATGATATATGCGCAAAGTAGTGCTAAAACACTAGCAGTTTTTTTGTTCGTCCATTTTAGGGAAACTGCCGCATACATAGTGGCAAGATCGGGGAAAAATATAATTTTAATAAATAGCATTTAGTATAATAAATATGTAATTGAACGCTTTCTGTACATAGAAGATATATGAGAAAAATCATCATGGGGGGCATTTGTCAATGTAATAGAGCCTAAAAAGAAACGAAGATGAATATTTTTCTGTTTGTCTCTGCGTTTATGCCCGCTTATCTTAGAAGACATTAGGCTTAACTAATTTAAATCTAGTTTCATTATCGAATTTGGTATACTTCCCTTAACATTAAGTATTTATTTTATTATAGTCGTGTAGTTTTTGTAGGCGAAGCCACAACCGGGTCGCTAGTATTAAAATATAACATAATCATACAGGCACCTTTTGTCACCGGGTAAGATTTCTTGACAGTAAAGAATAGTCGGCATCCTAATACCGTCATACATTTTAATGAAAACTTAATCTCGCAGTTTCTTACTGTGCGCTTCTGCAGAGAACGAATGCTTTAAAAAGATTATTCCAATACAGCGAAATTCTATATTATTATGAATATTAAGTTATAAGATCAAACTTCATTGTAAGTATAATATGAATTCTCATTATGTAAAATGTTCTTTGTGGTTTCGAAAATAGTCTATAATAAAGACAACTATACAACAAGCCATCGTGGTACAGTGGAAGGGCATCCAACTGGAAACAAATCAAAAATAAACAACAACGTTGAATTCCCAAATCGACACTAATTGGCTCTAAAGCCGTCGGAAAGTAGAAAACGCAGTGTTTTGATTCTAGTCTCAATACAACAACGAAGTGTGTGGACATAAGAGACTCTCTGCCTGCCCTGTCCTGAACTTTAAAAAATGATTTTCTTTCTTTACTTAAAATATTATAGAACTATATAACAAAGTGGTTTATTAAAAGCTTCAGTTGCCTAACCCATCAACAAACTTGTCAAAATGTAAAGCTGTATAATCGCTGTTATGGAAAGCTATAAAGTTTTACAAATAGTGAAAGAAATACGAGATTGAATTACCATAATTAACAAGTCAACATCACGCTGTAGTGCAATTTTCATTGATGAATGGAAGGAACGCGTTAGTGCGCCGGGAACGCTTAACACGGAAGTTGCTCGAGCGTAGGGCGTAAATTAAGTCCTGACATGCATTCAATAACGCCTGTGTACAGTAAAAATTTCAATGTAACCACCGAAGTCGTAGATTCACGTCTCTTGCTTATAGTTAGTTACAGTTAGTGGAACGCCTGCTACGTATATGAATGAATCGTTTGTGGTAACGGGTTGTGGGTTCAAATTTCATTTGGGGTAAAATTTATGTTTTTAAATGTACATAGTGGTTGAGTGGAACTGTAACTAACTGTAAATATGATTGGTTATTGGTTCAATCACTATTCGGGGAATTGATAAATATGTAATATTTTATTATTTCCCTGCTATCGCGTGATGGCGATGAAATAATAACGTTGAGTACCATTAACTAACAAACAATGTGTAGATTTCAGGTAGAAATAGTAGAACGGAATATCTTGACTCTTAGATTGAGCAGAAAAGAAGTATGATAGACGCATAGACGAAGTAACGTGTGATATTCGGTTTATTCCTTGATCTCTGTGCAAAACACGCGATAAAATACAATTACACTTGGTGCTGAAATTCAGACTTTGGATACTTTCGTCGTTGAGCTACCACAGGAAGTTTGTAGCAAGTGAATTTTAGCGCCAATTAAAACCGATACGTTATGTGAATGATAGACAAGTCAAATGTGATTATGAAAATTCAATTATAATGTCGATTTAAAAGCAATAAACTTTTTAAGCACATCTATAGTAGACACATTTTTTATATATAATTGCATATTAATTTTCATTACGTGGGCTCTTGGCAATAACTGAACCTAATTGTAAAATATTTATTTTTTCATTTCCAAAATATTAAATGTGACCCCGCTCTGATACCCGCCCGGACGGCTGGCATTCAAAATAGGACGAATCCGACGAAATCCGACGATGATGGGATGAAAAACTATAAATTATAAATTTTTCCTACATACGTTGTTGAATACGTTGGTAACTTTCAGTATTGAAAATGAACGTAACTATATTTAATTACTATAATTTTTTAAAATATATTGTATATATAATGGGGAAAAGTTGAAAGTAATAAATTTATAAATATCCCATATAGGTCTTGCTTGCTTTGATTTTTTTTTTTATTTTTTTTCCTGATGTATTAACAACTTTGCTACTTTCCCTAGTTTAATCGCGAGTCAATAAGTCTATTTATTAGGTTTGGTTCTATTATAAAAAATCCCACTCTTATCGTTATTATATAGATCAGAAAAATTAAATAATTTGATATTATTACACTACCCCGAATGGCAATCGAACAAACAACGTTGTTCCCATCCGACAACAAACGCCACGATGGCGTATAAGTTATTATTTTATAACATTGTACTTTTATCAGATTCAAACTATTTTAAATTTTTGTGTTTGAATAACTTATTTTAACGTTAGCTTTTGCTTTGTTTCAAAGCATGATTGAGTAAGTTTTACCAACAATTGGTAACCAAACGCTTTTAAGCGAACCCCGTAGAGCTTCGGCTGTAATATGCCCACCACTCAATCCTGATTTCAAATGAAATGAATTTGTTTATATACTAGTTGAAAACCCGCGGCTTTGTTCAGACCTATAAGATTTTCTTTCCTATGGTAAGTATTAAATTACATTGGTATCTAATCAACTTCAAAGCCTGCCTTCCTATCGCATTGAAGCTTGATGCCTAATTTTTCTTTTCTTTTTTATTTATTTATGCCTGCTGTTTTATTACAACCTTTTAAAAACAAATAATAGTTTTATTATGCGCTCCTCAAAGTCTAAGTACTTACATGATAGTGTAGTTACCATAAGCATTAACCACGAATTTTCATCGAATTCCGCCAGTAGTTTTTTGTGTGAAAGGATCTACAGACAATAAATGAAGGAAAAATAACATCCTATTCTCTCATTTTCATAGTAATAAATATAAAGTTGAATGGGAAAATTATAGGTAATGATGATGTAAATCAAGGAGATTAGATCTAATTTACATTCTAATAATGTCTTTGTTGAGTTAACTTTAATTACGTGTACTTTTGATTTGCGGCCAACACTCTATATTTTTTAAAAAAGTGTCCTAATTTATATTAACAGAATGCCTCTCACTAAGTCCTCCGATCTAAAATTCCCAAGTTAAATAAAAAACAGTAAAAAAAACATTGTTTCATTACTTGGAAACAATATATCAATAAATATGAAATTGGAGCATATGATAATAGTATTTAACGGTTTGCTTCATACTCATAAGTAGATATGGCAAGATTTAATGGTTAATCTTTCATTGATGATAAAGAATACTTAGTAACACGAATTTGGAGATGGAATTAAATCAACGACTTGAGATAAATGTGCTTTTGTATTATAGATACATTTTAAAAGCCATCTAATAAATGTTTCTTGCTGTCGTGGCGCAGTGGAAACGCAATGGTTGTAGGTTCGATTCCCACTCGGTGGAATGATTTTATATGATTTTCGTTACTCCGCACCTAAGAGCTACCTAAGACAAAGCGCGGCGTTGAGTTCCGCCACTTAAGATGTTTTGTCTCATTTTGAGTGGAAAATGGAGAACGGAGTGTCTTGACATTATGTTCTCTCTGACTACACAACTATGCGAGAAAAAGCATAAAGCTGTATTTTTAAATAAATAAATCTATCCGCTCTGGTCTAAAAGGTTAAATAAGCATGGGAAACATACACACATGTGTCAAATGAATGTACGTGGTTGTAATAATACGGAATAGGTAAATTAGACTGTAACTGGCATATCTAAGTCAATAATATATTATTTTAAAGACATATAAGCAACTTCCTGGAGCTTGGTAATCAGAAAGGACCTAGTGTCTCTTCATTCTTCACTTTCTGTCAGAAATCGAGACGTTGTCGGGTGGAGGAACTCAACGCTTTTTTTTTTAGTTATCTGAGCGGAAAAATGAAAGTTCTGTCGAATGACCCGAATGGGTAATTACATAATCATTAACCCGAATGAGAATCAAACCCACAACCAACGCGACTTTTAGACGCTCAGACGCTGTTGCACTGCGATACGACGACCTTTAAAGCTTTGTATAAAATTATTTTAAAGTTTCAATATATGTTATATTATGTTAAGACTGGGACCTGCAGACATCTCATACATGGATTCATCTTTCAATAACTGTTTAGATGTTAATAAAATAAAATTTAAGATACACTTTTTTTCCTTTTCGTAAAAATGAATAGTGATATTTTCTTTAGAATGATTGCAAGAAAAGTACAATTTTCAATCACGCAATATGACCAGCAATTTTCTCAGACTTTGTCCTTTCAATCTGGAATATACTCGTATGAAATAACTGTTACACGTGAATATGCAAATTTAAGCGGCATTTGCAGCGGAATATCTTGGTAAATGCGAGTCAGTCGCGTTCTCTCAATTCAAAATAAAAATCGACTGTCGTAATCGTTTGCGCGTCACTTTGCCAACAGGTTACTATACTTGCCCTTTTAGATTTTTCGAACGCCTTTAATACTGTTGATTTCGATATCCTGTTATCAATTCTTAAATCTATTAATGTCTCCACTAAGGCTATTGAATGGTTTTACTCATACCTACACGACCGGAGGCAATACATTCGCCTCAATGATAAAAAATCATCCATGTGCCACCTCAGTGCTGGTGTTCCCCAGGGCGGTGTACTTTCTCCTCTACTTTTTTCCATATTCATTAATTCCGTCACTAAACTTTTATCCCTATCCTTTCACTTATACGCTGATGACCTCCAGATTTATACGACCACGGACGTTAATGACATTGCAAGGGCGACTACTATAGTAAACTCCAATCTTCAAACAATTAGTACCTGGAGCAAGTCATACGGCCTATCTGTAAATCCTAAAAAGTCCCAAGTGTGTATTTTCGGCAGTCCTAGACAATTGTCTAAACTAAATTTTCCTCTCTTCCTCCCATCACGTTTGATAACTGCACTCTGGAGCTTTGCGACACTGTTAAAAATCTAGGTATCAAGGTGGACAGTACTCTCTCATGGACTCCTCATATCTCTGAGCTGAGCCGCAAGATGTACTGTGCTATAGGAAGGTTAAAAAGATGGAAGAATCTTTTACCAGTTAAAACTAAAATATCTTTAGCTCACTCCATTTTACTGCCTATATTAGATTACGCCGACACCTGTTACCTAGATTTGTCGCAACAACTGCTCCAAAAGCTGGAACGCTTGCAAAACTTAGTCATCAGGTTCATTTTCGGATTGAAGAAGTTTGATCATGTCAGCCAGTACCGCTCAAAGCTTCGATGGCTCTCGATAAGAAATCGTCGGAATCTTCATACTCTCACTCTTCTATTTCTATTCCACTCCGAGTCTCCATCGTACCTTAAAAATCGCTTCACCTTCCTCGGCTCCAACTCCCGTCTCCCGCTAAGTCTCCGCTCTCAAAATGACAATATGCTGGAGATACCACTGAGTCGCACTCGCTGTTACATTTACTGTACAAGCAGCGAGGCTTTGGAATGCCCTGCCACGGACTATACGGCAGTCCAAATCTTTGAGTGTGTTTAAAAATAGAGTCAAAAACTACTATCTGACAATGTAGTGTGTGTTATATATTTATTTATATTTTCTTTTTTTTTTGCATTTACACTTGTTCTATGTATATATGTTTACATATGTGTGTTTATTTATTATGTATGTGTATTTTGTGTACCTTTTGAGATAATGTATTTGTGTAGGTTTATTACTATTTTTGTTGCTATTTAAATGCACTGTGCCCGTTCTTGTCTTTAGATTTTAATAAATCGGTTGCCTGGAAGAAATCACTTTTAGTGATAAGGCCGCCTTTTTTCCATTATATGTTTAGTCTTAAGTTCTACAAATTGTATATAATATCTAGTGTGAAAATAAAGAATTTTTTATCTTTATCTTTTATCTTTGCCAATAAGCTTAAAAGTAATACGCATTCTGCTTTACTTATTGTAAAATATTTTATTATTTTTTTCTTATCATGTCGGTTTTCTGTCACAAGTCGATATGTTACGTGTAATCTTCTATTAATCATAGGGTTGTATTTAATTGCAGTTTTTGGTATAATAAACTTTGACTATTTACTACTAAATATATTTAAACAACTAAATTTGTACAATAATTTTAATCTATATTATATTAAACATTAATTAATTACATGATATAAAAATAAAATAAATATAAATATTTAATCAAGATACATGTACTAGATATTAGTAAATAAAGCGAAGTAATAGATGTTAAAGTTTGTAAACACGTTGCTATTTTACCAAAACGCCCTTTGATTGTTGCCGCTAGGCTTTGATTGTTAGGACTATTTAAATTCAAAGTCTGTCAGCGATCGTCTTCTGCAAGATTAATTTGAGTTTTTCGAAGTAGATTTATTAGATAGCTGAGAAAACTCTGATTGCAAGGCGTCTATCTGTCGTTCAATTCCATCATTTGTCAGTGTCGCCTAATCTGATGTGGATACTGAATAAATTCCAAGTTATTTCGGGGGTAGTCCATGCTTTATATAGACATAAGACTTTTGATCTTCTTAGTTTTTATATTTATGTAATTAGACACTTCGTTTCACGAAAATTTCATTGAAGAACGGAATATCTTGACACTAGGTACTTCCTGAGTACTATGTTTTGCGGAAAAAGCGTCAAGCTTATTTTTTATTAATAAAACATAAATTTTAATCAAATATAAAAAGTTCATTTTTTGATGCGAAATTTTGCTATCTTTTTGTTCTCCAAAAATTGAAAAAGACCATTACTAATTAAGGTCACAAATTTTGTGCCTTTTCCAAAGTTTTACTCTTATTAGGTCTTACTTTGCCTTGAAAAAGTGATACACTTTATATAAAAGTGTATTAGCAAAAACATTATTATGTGGTTTTTTTTATTTAATGTTTTTCAAATGAGTTATTTAAAAATATACATTATATCTACTCTGTATAAACTTTTAGGTATACTATCAAATAATTTCATATTACTTAACATAATTTTCATGTGAAGTGATCATAAGAGTTTCCTCTAACAATTTATAATTAAATACATACATACGTTTAAAGTACATGTATACTAACAATTTCCAAACGCCAGAACTTTACTAGTGCCTAAATATATTATAGCGTAATATTCGGAGTGATAAATTGACAATGCAACATTAATTATGACTTGGAGTTAAATGAGATTAACACTTGATTAATCTACCGAGATATTCAGGATTTGTGCACCCCCAGACATTTGTGATTCATTTAGTTATGATAATAATATACGATAATAATTACTGTCACTAAAATCAAAGCGTATAATAATATAAATTTTATTGTATTTCCTCGTACATATAGGTACAGAACACATTATATTCGTTTTTTTAACACTAGCGATCCGCCTTCGGTTTCTCCTGTGTGAATTATACAACTACAGTTGTTTACTACTTTCGATGGCCCATGTTCTCGCTTAAATTAAGCGGTTTATATTTGATACTAAAACAAGATCAATTTCAAGTGACTTTTTATTTTTACTAATGGTTGGTACTATGATTATGCGCAAAGTAGTGCTAAAACACTAGCAGTTTTTTTGTTCGTCCATTTTAGGGAAACTGCCGCATACATAGTGGCAAGATCGGGGAAAAATATAATTTTAATAAATAGCATTTAGAAAAAGACATTTAAAGAAAACGTATAAAAATTTGAACGCAGCGGGATACGAACCCGCGCCTCCTGAATACCGTTCAGGCGCTCTCACCACTGAGCCATGCGTTCTACTAGCCGCTGCGTCGAAATTCTTATACGCTTTATTACAACTTATTTATGTTGTTAGCATCTCTGTAGAGAGATTTTTACAAATTTCTGCTACCCAAAGATTATTCTACGAACAATCATTTGGCAAGAGAGAATGCTATTTATTAAATACTTTTAAACATTTTTAAAGTGTTATTCCACACTTAGGAAAATTGAAAAAGACATTTAAAGAAAACGTATAAAAAAAAAGATCCCGCTGCGTTCAAATTTTTATAAAATTTTTATAAATTTTTATAAATTTTTAAAATTTTTATAAATTTTTATAATTTTTATAAATTTTTATACGTTTTCTTTAAATGTCTTTTTCAATTTTCCTAAGTGTGGAATAACACTTTAAAAATGTTTAAAAGTAAATAGCATTTAGTATAATAAATATGTAATTTAACGCTTTCTGTACATTGGTGGCCAGTCGTGGCCCAGTGGCACAAGAGTGTGACTGTAAACGACTGGTTGTGGGTTCGATTCCCACTCGAGGAGTGGAAATTATATTTCCATTTTCTTCGCTCTGGTGTCGAGGTAAAGCGCGGCGTTAAGTTCCGCCACTTAACACGCAAGCCTCCGAATTCGGCGGAAAGTGGGGAACGGAGTGTCTTAACACTAGGTTCCCTCTGCCTACCCTGCTGTGTGCGGGATATAGCGTGAAGCTATTTATTTTTTATTTTCTGTACATAGAAGATATATGCGAAAAATCATCATGGGGGGCATTTGTCAATGTAATAGAGCCTAAAAAGAAACGAAGATGAATATTTTTCTGTTTGTCTCTGCGTTTATGCCCACTTCTCTTAGAAGACATTATCATGTCTCTTGCGAATTATTGCTTACAGTTAGATAGATAGATAGATAGAAACTCTTTATTGCACACAAAGTCAATACAGAATACAGTACATAATACACAATAAAATAATACAGAGTGTGCAAAGGCGGTCTTATTGCTGGTAGCAATCTCTGCCAGACAACCTTTGTAGAAAGAACCTTGGTCTTAACAGAAACGGGTTAGTGCAAATAAAGAAAATTTAAAATGTTTTGAAGGATCAATAAATAATATATTACACAGTAAATAGAATGGATACATAGATTGTATATACATAATTCAATGTACTTATATAGAAATACATACACATATATTGAATATAAAAACACAAATATTTAAGAAAATATATATACATATATATTCCCAATGAAACAAATAATATATACATACACATACACACACACATACATACATATACATACACACATACATAAACATACATATATACATTATTGCAATGAAAGGAAATAATTAAGCAGACGACTTTTAAATAGACTTATAGATTTAGATTGACGGATTTCAGATGGAATCGTATTCCATAGTTCTACAGCTTTCATTGTGAATGAGTCACCATAAAAACGGGTGTGAGCAATTGGCAACATTAGTCGGTTGTCGCTTCTTGATCGGAGATGAAGTAGAGAGGAAGTTTCTGAGCCCATAAATTTAAAGCGAGTCTTTAAGTAATTAGGAGTGAAAGGATTGTATAGGATAGAATAAAGAAAAGAGAGGATATGCAGACTTCGACGGTGTCTTATAGGGAGCCATTTAAGTTTCGATCGATATTCGACCACGTTTCGGAATTTACGCAAGCCAAAAATAAACTTAATGCACATGTTTTGTAGCCGCTCGAGCTTATTAAGCTGATTCTCTGTTATGTCAGGATAGCAGATGTCAGCGTAATCTAAAATAGGGAGTATGAGAGCATGGGCTAAACTAATTTTTGTTTTGACCGGCATCAGATGTTTCCAGCGCTTTAACAAGCCAATTACAGCAAATATTTTCCTGCTTACCTCAGCAATTTGCACAGACCAAGAGAAAGAAGTGTCTAATAGAAGACCTAGATTTCTGACAGAATTGCTCAGGCAAAGAGAAGTATTCTCAAAACGGATGGGAGGTAATAGGCTGTGATTGACTTTAGTCAATTGTGAAGAGTTACCGATTAAAATAACCTGGGATTTCTCAGGATTCACACGCAGTCCATACGCTTTGCACCAGGTGCAGATGCTAAGTAGGTCAGCGTTTAGTTTAACAATAGCTCCATTAATGTCATGAGGGTGAGCTGAAACGTAAACTTGTAGATCGTCTGCATACAAATGGAATGAGCATAACAGAGACTGGGAAATAGTATTTATAAAAATAGAAAATAATAAGGGTGAAAGTACACTGCCTTGAGGCACACCAGATAGAATAGGATGAAAAGAGGAAGATTTATTGTGGAGATGGACACATTGCTGACGATCATACAAGTAACTACGAAACCAGTCTACGACATTAGTGGAGATATTAATGGAACGTAAAACAGCTAACAGGAGGTCGAAATCAACCGTATTAAATGCGTTACTGAAATCCAGCAAAGCAAGGACGCTCACTTGTTTATTATCCATATTGGAGCGTATGTCATCGCAAACTTTAGTGAGAGCAGTGACCGTACTATGACCTTTACGGAAGCCAGACTGAAACTCTGAAAGGATATTATATTTATATAAATAGGTGTTCATTTGCGAATGCACGATACGCTCCAATACCTTGGACAGAAAAGGAAGAATGGAAATGGGACGATAGTTAGAAAAGGACTCAGGATTTTTAATTTTGGGAATCGGGGTTATATGGGCTTTACGCCAGGCATTAGGAAACGTACAGGAAGATAAAGAAAAGTTAAAAATATGGGAAAGGACAGGTAAAATAGTATTGAGAGTAAGGAGAATCATTTTACGGTTGATTCCATCACTTCCCGTAGCATCGGACTTAATAGAAGATATATGTATTTTTATATCGCTGCATGAAATGGGAGTAAAATTGAACGAAGGATAATTTGGAATAGGCAGTGAGAATAGATAGTTAAGGGAGTTTTCCTTTTCCTTACTATCCATGGGCATTGTATTAACAAAAAATCTGTTCAGAGCATCAAGATTAAGGTGTTGTGAGATGGTAGATGGCTGACGTCCAATACCAAGGGATTGTAGAAATTTCCAGGTCCTAGAAGGGCTACTGTTTTCAATTTTAGAGTGGATGTACTGTCGCTGAGCATCTCTACATACTTTACTACAGTGGTTCCGAAGACGTTTATATTTCATGAGATTAGCTTCAGTGGGATTTATTTTGTATTTGAATTTAGCGCGGTTACGTTTCGTCATAAGGGATCTTATATCATAGGTTAGCCAGGGAGCCGGAAGATGTTTGAGCTTGATAGGACGGAAGGGAGCATGTTTATCGAAAAGATCATTTAAAAGAGAATTGAACACATCAAGCTTTTCATCCATTGTACTAGCATAAAAGACAGAATTCCAATCAATAATACTAAGGTCCTGCATGAAGAGCTCATTATTAAAGTCTCTAAAGCTGCGACGCATGACTATGGTAGGTTTCACCTTAGGGGGGCGCAGCTTATAAGACAAATAAATTAGGTCATGATAAGAAAAACCGTCGGCTGAAAACTGACCATGGCTATCAATATGGTGCAAAGAAGAAACTAAGCTAAGATCCAATTTAGATGGTGAACAATTCGGGAAGTAATGAGTCGCTTTAGATGGAAGAACATTAAGATTAGAACTGCTAATGATGTTTAGTAAGCGCTTGGCACGCACATCAATTTTAATGAGGCAGGTGTTAAAATCCCCCATAATTATCGTATGGTCTGCGTTGGACACAAACGATTCCAATAAAGTCTCAAAACCTTCGAAGTAATCAATGTGAAGGGACGGGCTGTAAAAGACACCCAGCAAAAGTTTAACTCGGCCAATCAGAACTTCAATAAATAAATGTTCGGAAGAGTCAGAACTATTTGAGACTGACTTACTTAGTATAGTGAAAGGAATCTGTTGACGAAGATAAATGGCAACCCCACCGCCCCCTTTACCTGTGCGGTCATTGCGTATTAAATGAAAGTTAGAGAGTGGAAAAGAAGAAGAAGGTAATGAAGGCTTAAGAAAAGTTTCAGATATTAAGATAGCGTGAATATTGGGATTGTTAAAAGTAGAAACTAGCTCGGAATAATGTGCAGGTACGCTTTGCGCGTTGATGTGCACAGCATTAAAATTTTTGGGAAAGGATGAAAAGGCCGAATCAAGAGATGTAGAAAGGGGAATATAAGAACTGTGAAAGCTGTTATCGGAAGATGAAGCTGTGAAAAAACTACAGTTGTCGTCATCAGAGATATTAATTAAATCAGTAGCATTAGTACTGATATTCATCATTTAGTGCAGGTAAGTAAAAAAAAATATATATATAATAATAATAATAATACTGAAGTTATAAAATAAATAGTGTAGTGTTACAACAAATAAAAAATAAAAAAAAAAAAAAAAAAAAAAAAAAAAAAAAAACGTAATAACTTTCCTTACACCCACCAGTATCTGATAAGGATACACTCGTTTACAGTATTAAACAAGTTAATAAATAATAATAGTACAGAATATTACAACTAATAGGTAGTTACAAAACAAACAACAATATTAAATTAAGTATCATAACACCAACAATAAAAAATAAAAAAATAATTAAGTACTATGAGAAAAAAAGAAAAATAAAAGAAAATTTTACCCACATTTTACAATAAAAAAAAGTAAAAATATATGCTAAAGCACAAGTACATAACTTTGATGTATACAATACTAAGACAATACTCACTCACCACCTATAAATTAATTACAAAGAAACAAATAAAAATAAATAAATAACAGTAAATCAATAAGAATTGCTAAGCTGGCTTTGTAAATGCACTTTTGAAGCATTTATCTAATGACAACTGTCAAAAACAAAATTTACATTTACCATGATATAATATTAGTACAAAGTGGGTAAAAAATTGTAAAATTATATATTATAATATTAGGATTACATGTAACTAGGAAAATAGTATACTAGTAAAATAAGTTTCAACAAAAATAAAGTAAAAGGAGGATAATTTTAGTACTAAAGACTGTATAATTATTGTTGCTTGGCTATTCTCCTAGACCGAATGTTTGGATTCTTACAATCTTTACGGACAGGCACGCTAGTATTATTATTTGTACCGCTAGCAGCAATATTGTTTAATGGTGGATTGTCATTACAAGGTATTAGCGAGTTTAATTGAGCCATTGTTGTGATACGATTATGCGCACCATCCGCACCTACAACCACTACATATCCACCCTTGGTCCAGCACTTGGAAACACCAACTCGCTGTCGAGCCGCTACAAAAGTTTCATGTCGATCCTTTGTCAGGAACTCAGATAAAGTAATTCCAGAGTTTTTGAAGCCAGTTTTCGCATACCACACTTTATTTCTTAGAGCAAGATCATGAAATTTACTAAGATAGCTCTAGGCTTATCAGAGGATGTGCGCCCAAGGCGTTGACAGCGGCTGATACTCTCCTGTTTAATATCAGCCATTTTAAGATGCTCAGAGAGAATTTTAATTACCGTAGAAGCCACTTTCTCTTTTGGGGTCTCTTGAATACCATGTATGAGGAGGATTTTTCTTCGTGACCACATCTCCAGCTCATCAAATTTGCCAGCCAGAAGACCAAGTTGTAGTTGAAGGGCCTCTAGCGCACCCATAACAAACTTCTAAATGAGCTAAATTGTGATGCAATATTGGAGGTAGGGCTTGTGGCAGGAATAGCTGAGCTCTGGAGACTTCTTTGAAATTCAGCCATCTTAGTTTCAAATAAATCTTTTAATTCCGTGATATTGTGCTTGAGGGACTCCATTTTAAGTGTAATTTGTGAAATTAATAAAGTTGTCTTACTGTTTTTGAAGTTGTTGTTTTAATTCTGTAGATTTTTGTAAAGGATTGGATCACTGGTAAGTGCAGGAACTTTTTAATGCATAACTATTCTTTAAATATTATTATATTAAATAAAAACGAGAGCATAGAAAAATATGTGTGTTCACTTTGGCACCTACCCACAAAAAAGTTAGTGGAACACTTGGGATGTACATGAATGAATCGTTTGTGGAAAACGGTTGTGGGTTCAAATTTTAATTGGAATAGAATAAATATTTAAGTTCATTGAGATGTCTGTCTGTTTGCCTACAAATGTGATTGATTTGAGATTGTACCCTAAATCGGGGAATTGGTTTATATTGATTATTTTTTTTTCCCTGCTGTAAATAGGAGAACGGAAAGTCTTGTTTCTCAAATTAAGCGAAAAAAAGTATGATAGACGCAAGTATTTATGTAATAAAGTATATTATTCCTTGACTTCTGCGAAAAACACGGGACAGTTCTTCTTAATAGAATTTTACTTGTTTCGGAAATTCAGGCTTTGGATATTTTCGTTGTTGAACTACCACAAGTTTGTAGCGAGTTAATTTTAACGCCAATTAAAAACCGATACGTTCTTTGAAAGATAGATAACATGAAAATTCAATGAATATGTTAGCTTAAATACCACACTTTATTAAGCACTTTATTGAGCACTAATATTAAATAATTGTTTTGTTAATAATTTAATTTTAATTGAAGCTCCCATAATATTCACATATTAGGAGCTTATTGGCATAACTGAAACTATACTGTAAATATTTTATTTTTCATTTTCCCAAAATATAAATGTGAGCCGCTCTGATAAACAGCCCGGACGTCCGGCATTCAAAATAGGACAAATCCGAGGAAATCCGGACAGATGATGGGATGAAAACTATAAAATATAAATTTTCTCTAAATAAAGTTTGAATACGTTTTAACTTTTAGTATTGAAAATGACGTAACTATATTTATTACTATATTTTTAAAAATATATAGTATATATTATGTAAAAAGTATGAAAGTGATAATTTATAAATACACATATTACGTACTTGCTTGCTTTATGTTTTTTTATTTTTTTTTCCTGATGTATTACAACTTTGCTACTTCCCTAGTGTAATCGCGAGTCAATAAGTAAATATTATTAGGTTTGGTTATAATATAAAAAATAACAATCTTATCGTTATCTATATAGATCAGAAAAATTAAAATAATTTGATATATATTCACTACCCCGAATGGAAATCGAACCAACAACGTTGTTCCCAGTCAGACACTACGCCACGATGGCGTTAAGTTAATTATTTTATAACATTGTACTTTATCAGTTGCAAACTATTTAAATGTTTGTGTTTGAATAATATATTTGTACGTTAGCTTTTTCTTGTTTCAAAGCATGTATTTGAGCTAAGTTTACTAAACAATTGGTAGCAACGCTTTAAGCGAAACCGTAGAGCTTCGGTTGTAATAATGCAACCGCTCAACTGATCTGAATAAATTAATTTATTTATATACTAGTTGAAACCGCGACCTCGGCCACATAAATGTTTTTTTTTTGTATTGTGTAGGTACATAAATATATGAGATTCGAAGCAAATTTTCTTATGTAGAATACGTGCTGAACTTTAATATGGTAAACACGTACATATCTCTAAAAAACAATGATGCATTGATGCTTGATGCCTAACACTTTCTTTTCATTTTATAGATTACAGGCTGTTAGAGTTTCAGGTATTAAAACTTTTAAAATAAATAATAGCTTATACGCTCTTAAGTTTAAATACTAAAAATGTAACTCATACCAATGGTTACAAGTAGCTGTATAACAGGAAAGTTTCATCGAGCTTCGTCCAGTAGTTTTTGTGTCGAAGGCAAACAACAGAGAGACAGACAGACAATAATACAAGTCGAAAAGTAACACCTATCCTCTTATTTTCATATTATAATATTATAGTAGAATTATAGTAGAATTAAGATAATATCGAGGAAATTGAATTTTAATTTAATATTTATATTTTCTTGTTAATCTTATATATAATGTACTTTAGTTTTTACAAAAAAAGTCTATATTTTAAAAAAAAGCTTATATTAATATTACAGAATGCCTTATCCCTAAGTTCTCTGATCTCAAATCTCAAAAAAAAATTTAGTATTTTCATACTTTTACATATCCCTCGTGATATGTAAAAGTATAAAAATACTTAAATACGTTTCTTATTTTAATATCAAAATTCATTTCATTCAAAAAATATAACAATAAAATATGAAAATGAAACAAAGGACAATAAGTATTTAACATTTGTCCTTTATACGCATAAGTAGATATGGCAAGATTAATGGTTAATATTCATTGATGATAAAGAATACTTGAGTAAAACGAATTTGGAGATGGAATTAAATCAACGACTTGATATAAATGTGCTTTTGTATTAAAGATACATTCTAAAAGCTATCTAATAAATCTGACTCGCTGTCATGGCGCAGAGGGTCAGCGTCTGACTTCAAACGCGATGGTTGGGGGTTCGATTCCCACGCGGTGGAATGATTTTATATTATTTTCATTACTAGCGACCGCACCTAAGAGGTACCTAAGACAAAGCGCGGCGTTGAGTTCCGCCACTTAAGATGTTTTGATTTTGTGTGGCAACTGGAGAACGGAGTGCTTTGACATTATGTTCCCTCTGACTACACTACTATGCGAGAAAAAGCGTAAAGCTATTTTTAAATAAATAAATCTATCCGCTTTCGTCTAAAATGTTTAGCGTTATACTGAAATCAGCCATAGTAATTAGGGCGCATTTTTGAACGTGACAGCGCATAATTAAAGTGATAAAATAAAATGTATACAAAATTACTTTTCTGTGTTCTTATTTATTTTAACACGTGACAAATTACATTTTAGCGCAATCACTACTAGATTTTATATTATAGTTATCTGAAAAGTTATTCACTTAGTTTGGTGGTGTTTCTGAAAAACATACTATATCACGTTGAGCGAAATCAATAAATACTTGACATAAGTGAGAGTAAAAATAATATATAGGTTCTGAGACTTGACTACAGATTTGTTGGTTCTAGTGGTTAACGACTTTGATTTCGAAGAGCGCTTCAGATTGGTCTCCACCCACTAAGGAGAGGTAGTTGTGTAACAGCAAAGCAATTTGTGCTTAGGTTACACTTTTTTCAGCGTAAAAGATATATTTATGTATATAAATACTATATTTGAGTGTTAAGCTATACATATAATAAGAATGTTAGTGTATATGAAAAAGTAGCGGTATATAAAAAAAAATATTTGACACATTTATCAACGTAATAAATCAGAAAACATTAATTTTTAATTATTTTTTCTATTGGTCTGTTAATCCTTTTTGAGATTCGCGGGTAATGTCAGATACGGCTTAAACGATTGAAACGCAGTTTCGACTATTTTATTTTGATAAGCTTCCAGCTTAATTAACATTAAGTGTTCATTTTATTTCAATCCGTTAATAAATATTAAAGTTACAGTTTAAAGGTTAAAGGTACAGTTTAAGTTAGAAACTTAAACAGCGTTTCTGATTGCTTAAATCAGGGTCAGGTCGGGTCAAAAAACGAAATATCTAATTATAGTTTATTAAGTAGTTATACAGTTATAAATTATTATACGAGTATATTTAGGTACGCAAGAGAAGCTGCGACCGAGTCGCTAGACAATAAAAAGCATGTGGTCGTTTCAAAATGATGACGCTGTAGGCATCTAGTCTACGTCAGTAGTAGTTTTAGTATGTAGATACATTCTTTTCCTCTACAATTTCTAAATATGAAGCATAATTTCATTAAAAAAATAGGTATTGTTATTATATAATTTCATTATTTCCAACAATCCAGTTGTAGTTAAATCATTTTTGTCGAGTATCGCTCAGAATGATATAATTAATTTTATTTTTATTTCAGTTATTTTCATACAGCCTCACTACAGTTTATTGCCAATTGACACATATTCAGAATAACTATCATTAGAAGAATAAGTATACGTTAAAAAATACCTTTTGGTCCAATAGATTACGACAATGACATTTTTCTAAAAAAAACAAGACGTTTTTACGTTCATAGCATAAATAACCTAATGTAAAAACACTCTGTTCTCCACTTTCCACTTAGAATGGAGAGATTGCGTGTTAAGAATTTTGTCTTATTGTATATCAAAGCGGAGGTATGAAAAGAATATATTCGTTCCCTCAAATCGAAATCGAACCCACGACTATCGCATTTGCAGTCCGACGCTATTTAAGTGCACCACGACGGACTCAATAATAAGGTAACATATAATTTGTACGTTATTATAAAAAAAAAACCAATCCATTTCTACTAAGCATGAAGATTAAATGACTGTTTACATTGTTCGTATTACCGTAATTAAAATCACCAAACATTACATACTATTGTCTATAATGCAATCATCCTATTAACTAAAATTCAAAGAGCGTGGATGAACGTGTATTGAATTTGCTTTTCATGATTATTTTATTTTGCTGAAATGTGTTTACAATTCATTAATTTAATTCAACGACGACGTTGTAAAATATATGCTTTTAAACTGCAAAATTAGGTGAAGCGAAAGAAGTTTCTTGCTTTTTAAATTTTTTTTATAGAATAAAGGAGGCATACGAGCAGAAGGCCCACCTGGTGATAAGTGGTTACCTTCGCCCATAGACATCCACAACATTAGAGTTATGGATGCGTTGCCAGCCTCGGGGATGTAGGACAGAAGGAGGGAGTAAGGATAGGAATGGTGGGAAAAGGGAGAGCTGGCTTACACACCATCGAACCGGAACACATCATCAGACGGTTCGTCTTTGACACGATAGTGGTCGTGAGCCAGTCGGAGAACGAATCTCCTACCACCAAGCGACAGGGTTACCCGCCTTTTGCGGGACATTATCCGCGGGGGGAATTGAATTCTTAACCCGTTCCCCCACGGGTGAATTGAAGTGAGTCTTATTATGAAGTGTTTCTTTTTCTTAAGATCGTGTAATTTTACATAAAGAATTTAAGTTAAAACTAAAATAAACAAAACTAAAATAAACCATAATTATTATAAATGTTATTATATCAAGCATGGCATAGCATTAATTACGTTCTATTTTGATTTAATTTACATATGAAATAATGACTTTTTAAAATTCTAAAACAAAAGGTATAAAAAATTGTGAATAATGTGTGCAGAGCAAACGCAATTGCCGACGGATAAAGAAAATTGCTTGTGCTGACAGACAAAGCCGGAATTACATACGTGATATCGCGTTTACAATCTGAGAATTAGGTAACCTTAAACGGTTAAATAAGCATGGGAAACATACACACATGAGTATCAAATGAATGTACGTTGTTACAATAATACGGAGTAGGTAAAATGGACCCGCATATCTATGGTAATAATAATTTTATTTACCGAAATAAACAGCCTCACGCTTTTTCCCGCAAAGCGGGGTGGACAGGTAGGTGATAGTGTCAGCCTTGACACCGTGGTGCAGCGCGAAATGTCTATTTCGTTGTTCACTTTCTGTCAGAAATCGAGACATTTTGCGGGTGGCGGAACTCAACGTTGCGCTTTGTCTCGGATACCTGAGCGAAGAAATTAAAAGTATTACTAACGATTTAACAGAATGAGAATCAAACCTACAACCATCGCGTTGACTTTACAGATTGGCTTTACAGTCAGTCTCTGTCCCACTGCGCCACGGCGGCCTTTAAAACTTTCGTATAAATTTATTTTAAAGCTTCATTGTATGTTATATTATGTTGAGACTGTAGACATATCATACGTGGATTTATCTTTCAATAAGTATTTAGAAGTTGACAATAATTAATTTAAAATGTATTATTTCCAGTCCACTAAAAGTAATAGAGATATTTTCTTAAGAGCAATTGCAAAAAAATACAATGTACAATCAAGCAATATTATGGGCAGCATTTTCCCAGATTTTGTCCTTTCAATCTGGAATATACTCGTATGAAATAACTGTTACACGTGGATATGCAAATTTAAGCACACAATTGGTTTGCAGCGGAATATCTTGGTAAATGCGAGTCAGTCGCGTTCTCTCAATTAAAAATAAAATTCGACCGTCGTAATCGTTTGCGCGTCACTTTGTCAATAAGCTTAAAATTAATACGCATTCTTCTTTTGTTATTGTAAAATTTTCTTTTTTAATTTTTTGTTTTCATGTCGGCTTTCTGTCACAAGTCGACACGTATTTACATGTAATCTCCAATGGTTCATTGACTTGTATATAACTGTAGTTTTTGGTATAATAAACTTGGACGGAAAATGGCAGTCGTTGATATTTCACTTAAGCCATTATTGCAGGGTTCTTTGCACATATATCAACGTTTAACTGGAGTTACTATTGCTCAACACAATCAAACTCAGTGGTGTTGCATTTTTATATTATTAAGCTACACGTGGCCCGCTCTCGGATTCGCCTGCGTGAACTTCACAACTATTTCACTGTAGGCACGCGCCGCGCCCCTCCGACATCACATTAAAAACTTCTAAAATTACCAATTATATTAGGGAATTATCATCATTCTATCTATTAAAAAACATCATAAAACAGACAGATACGGGAAGCGACTATGCTTTATACTAGTAGGCATCCCCCAGTATATTTTATGAATGAGAAATACTTTAAAAAGTATTCACTTCGCAAATGGCCACGTTTTCTTTATTGTCATTACTTATTGGAAGTATCTTTGAGTCCAAATTCAGTTATAGTGACCAAACGTTCAACGAACATTGACTTTATAAATGACTTATAACGTAATTAGAGAACTAAAATAACATTTCATAAAATATTCATCCAAAAATAAAACTCATTAGACACGGTATTTTTCATTAAAGACAGAAATATCGTATGCTCATTTATTTCAAAGGAAACGAATCTTTTGATACATGGCTTCATCTTAAAATAAGCTTATATGGAAATGAAAACGTTCACTAAATGTCTTAAAATTCTCGAAAACAAATTAACATGAAGCCAGCGCTTGTTTCGGCGACCGCAGATGCAATTTATGAACGGAACGCATGCCGGCTGCTTTACAGAACTGGGCCCGAGCGATTTATGGGCGGACAGGCTTAATGTCTAGAGGTTTCCGTAACTATTAAAATCAGGCTTAACGCATCCACACTGTTACATTTGGATAATGCTTTATACAATGATTTTTCTTATACAATGAATAGTTGAATATTAAATGTTTACGTCTATATATTTGTGTAGTAATTAATACTTTTGTTATAGTACAAGTAATTATATGTGACGGAATTCTAATAGTGTGTGGCATTTTGTACAAATGATTCCATCTAATTTAATTTAATAATTATTTTATACTAGTTCAAGTTTATGAAGAGGTATAGAAGGTATGGAGTGGTAGGTGACGGTGGGTTCGATTCCCACGGCACAGGGTATAATTTTGTATTATTTATTTATGTTTCCTCAGATATCAAACGTAAAGTGCGGCGTTGAGTTCCGCCACTTGAAACACAATGTCTTGATTTAGGGTGGACTTATAAAATTATAAAATTAAAAATTGAATATTAAATGTCTACGTCTATAAATTTCTGTAGTAATTAATTAAGTTTTGTATTATAGTATAAGTAATTATCCGTGACGGAATTCTAGTAATGTATGGCATTTTGTTCATATTGTCTATATTAATACCAACATATTCTACATTAATACAAAGATATTACTATCACGGTAAAAGGTAATAAGGTCTGTACGGCGCAAATACATTTTGCTACTACTGGGTTGGTTTTATTAAAGAAAATAAGTCTCATTTTCAAATGCTTACAGAAAAAAAATTAAAAACTGCGGGTACTTAACAAATTTTCAAAAATATATAAAGTTATTCAGAATAAAAAAATAATTATCCAGGATACAAAAACTCTCAACGTACTTTGTAGTAGTAACGGCACTAAGAGGGTATTCTCGTCAGCAGTCGTGTTTTAAGAGAAAAAGTTCCACAGCCTGTTTCATGAAGCGTAAGTGTACAATGGTTGGTCTAAAGTTTCTTCACTTGCATTGAACATGAAAGTTCTTACTCTTATTTTTTTTTTTTTTTTAGTTCTTCACAAACTTGTGTACACTGGTCACTAAGAATAAGACTGCAGAATATATTTTGTATTACTTATATATAGTAGTTATATGTATATACAATGTAAATACTTTATATCCGATTCAGTGAAGTCCAGAAGCTACTCCCATTTATCAGAATAACTGGTAGGTAACCTAAGAAGATGTCCTATCTTAGTGAAGTTAGATCGAGTAGGCAAAAGTATTATGCTTTATTATTTTTATTTTTTTTATTTATTCATTATTATCATATTACAAATAAAATCATATAAGACGCTTTTAAATTGTTCGCAGTCTTGTTGGATTCCGTCTTCTTAAATAGTCAAGATTCCTTACTTGGGTATAAAAATGAATTCGCTATGATCACTGGAAGAGGGAAACGAAATTATACAGTGCGAGATTCTATAAACGTGCGTGATGGGTATAGATAAAAATATAAAATTGGAAATAATTGCTGATAGTATTATTAAAGTTAACGAAAATTTTACTTTAATTGTAGCAATCGAATTTTTCAAGCATAACATATTAACGTGCATTAAATATTTATTTTTCTATATTTATTGAATCGTCTACAATATTAAAAGGATTGGCAAGTCACTCAATGATGTACATGACCCTTTCTCCACATATTATCTGCTATAATTCGTTCGCTTTATGCAATTTTAAAACTTGATAAATAACACAACTTAAAGAAAAGTTACAATTTTTTCATATTTCTTAGGTTTCTTTGGGGAAAGACATGGGGAATTAGGTCACGAAGTCAGCAAGATGTTATAATTTTAAGTGTCAAGAGGCAGAAGGTATAAGAAATATATTGCGAGAATTATACTTAACTGGTTATGCACCTATTAATTTAATCTTAAAAATAATAGTAATCAAAATCATCTTTAATTAGTGAAATGCTTTGTTTAATTAATTGAATAATATAAAACATACCTATTGCATGAAAATATATAAAATTAATATAAAGATCCCAGTGAAAAATCATTTTCTTTTTTGTTTTGTCACCTTATACGATACGATATATAATAGTATGTATTTAATAATTAATGGAGTACTTAATTCCAAAAATGTAGTTCGCGCTTTATCCAATCTAAAGGTATCATGGTCATGATACTCCGTTATCCGCTAGTGATATATAATAATTTAAGTATAAAAACTATCTATTATATTGTGAAATTTTAATGACAATCGGATTGGAAGGTACTTATTTTTTTTGACTACCGGGACTCTAGTTTGGAATAATAAAATGCGCATATTTTGATCATCATGTTTGGAATAATAAAATGCGCATATTTTGATGATCATCATCATGATTAACACGTATCATAGGTAATTTGTTTCAAATAATAATCAACTTAGTTAACTATTAATGGTATTAAATAATATTCAACTTAGTTAACTTCAAATGCACCTTTAATTTCATAATAAAAAAAATGTACAATAGAAAAAATATGTGTTTTTTCTCGCACAGTAAACACAGATTAATCAAAGAGAACCTTTGCCTATTCTATGATGCTAGAATGCCAAACAAATATTTATAATTAAATTATTTTCATTCACGAAGGGAGACGGATAAATGAAAATTATGTACACAACCATTACTTCAAGAAGGATTCGAGCTCCAAGTCATCGCAATTACAGATATACGCTGTTCCACTGCCTTACGACGGCATCAATTTTGTGTTAATTAAATTAAACATATTTTCTCTCAGCTCGGTAATATTCGCTTATAAAGCATCTGATTAGAGAAATCATGTGCTTGTGTCAGTGAGAGACGGATAAATGAAAATTATGTACACAACCATTTCTTCAAGAAAGATTCGAGCTCCACGTCATCGCAATTACAAATATACGCTGTTCCACTGCCTTATGAAGGCATCAAGGACAACATATTTTTTCAACATATTTTCTTTCAGCCTTATTCACCCGTGAAAGAGAAATCATGATTGTGCTTGTGTCAGTGGTTATGTATTCGATTTTAATAGAATGGTCGAAAGTTCATATTTCGACGATAGGCGAAAGTAGAAAACTAAGTAACTTACAGAAGTTTGTCAGTGGGTAGAGCTGACTTGTCTTCTAAAAACATGACTTGTCATAAAAAAATTAAAAAAAACTGTCTTCTAAAACGACAGTTTGACTGATTAAAAAAAACTTTATGATTTTTCTGTTAAACGTCAAACAACTCTATAATTGCTCCTTTAACTAAAATAATCTTTCTGGGAGCGAACGAGAAATACTTCCACTCCATTCGATGCAATGAAAAAATTCTTTTTAATCTTTTGCTTTTACGCTTTTCGCTTCAATCCGATGTCATTTGATGTTCTGTATGTTCTTTTATATTATTTTACTCTACTACATGAGTTGTTATTTTATTCCAAGTCGAATTGGCTATTTAGTTTATGGGCGAGTTATTTTTATGTAGAATACATGTATTTGTTAACTATTTTTATATACTCTGGTACTTAAAACTAAGCCCAGCGTTGAGCTCTGCACGTTTTATTAGGTATTATTTAATAAATTATATTGTCTTGTTACTTCGGTGCTAACAACATTTTTTGTATCGCTGGAAAATGCAATTTACGTAGACCACCCGCGTTAAAGACATATTTGCATTCCTCCATTTGATTGATTTGATTCCAGATTTGGAATCCTCAGTGAACCCAATACTCCTTACTAAAAATCAGAAGAAATCCTCTTCACCATCTTAAGAGATATTACAAGACTGAAAATATTCATTCAATATTCTTCCTGGAACACACGCGCCATATGAAGTCAGTAGCAACATATTTTATATCTTAAAAAATGTTTCGAATACTATAAAATATGAATATTCATTTAATTTAATAGTTTTGTTTTAGTACAATTTAAATAACGTTTGAGAGAAATGAGTGAGGTTGAGAAGGACGCATGCGTTGTAAATTCAGGCGTACTTCTGAACCAGTATGTTCTGAGGTTTGCTGGCTAGCGGTCCTGGCTACGAAAATGTGATCACCGAGTGATAACATATCGTTATTGTAAAACATATATATTTTTAATCTGTACAACTTCTATTATAGTATCTATAGCAAGAAAAAACTTTTTAGCAAGTTTAAAAAAGTTTTAACAAAGTCAGTTAACAAGTAAAACTTTTTATTTATAAGTAATAGTGTACGTGTAAGTGTTTCAAACTTTTAAATAAGTGTAAGAAATATTATAAGTATATACTTTATAAATATATTTAAGTGTGGAATCCATATTTGGAGTTAATAAACCTTAGTTTAAAGATACAAAGCTGTATTGGTGAGTAGTTTCTGTTGACTATATCAATTTAATTACTAAATAACATAAAAAAAGTTACTTAATTTTCTATACTTACAAAAAAAAGAAATACAATTTACCACATGATTCTACAAATTACCATAATTAATATAATAATATATGTAAACATTTTTACGACATTTTTCTAAATTTATATTAATTACAGCGGTTCAAATCACAAAAATGTTAAAGTATTTATTACATTTTTTTGTATAATATAAATTTTTAAAAAAAAATGTGAAGTTTATATAATAACTTCTGAAACATGTAACGGGTTAGCACTTCGGTAAGTGTGTAATGAAAAAACACAGGGAAATAAATTGGAGTTTAGGAAGGGTCATGTTTGTTTAGGATTTTAACTTACTGCCTTTGTATAAATATTTCGAATTGGCAAAAGAACGTTTTGCGGTGAGCTGATGAAACCCAAAGAAAGGAAATCTGTGAATTTTAAATCAGCATTCAACAATATCCGTTTGACTTCCATAAATATGTACTTTATATGTATGACAAAAGCTTAAATAATAAATTAGTATAAAAAAAGAGTAAAAGGGACACGCTTGAAATCAGAATTATTTTCTCGTTATCTCGATCGTTTTGGGAACAATCTCAGTGCTAATGCTATGAAAATTATATATTGTCTCTGAATATACACATGTAAAATGTTAAGCATAAAGTAGGTCATATTGGCATTACAAGATTTTCTTACATTGGCAATTAATTATACAGATGAAGCTAATAAAATCGCTTCAAAATGTCATTTATTATGTTTCACTCTCCAAACAACTTTATATTTGTCATATAAAGGAAGCTCGTCTGACGATTTCCCCCGCGAAATGTATTTTTTAATGAGGTTCCTATTTTTATTTTTCATTCCATTTTAATTCGGATGATGTAAAATAATTATATAATTTTGTTTTTCCTTCTTTAATTTGAAGATTAAAAGCTTTGAGACCTTATTTAGCTTCATATAATTATATGCCTACTCGTATTTCATTTTAATTACATAGAAAGGATTTAGTGGATTATTGTGTAATCGTGCAATAGCATTTGTGGTTTAATAAATCATAATTTTATTTATAAATGGCCGCCTATCCTTAGGTACAGCTAATGGCGATGCCCTTTTAGTTTAATTGTCACAATTTTAACGTTACGTTTAGGGTTCGATTATAATGTAGTTAAATAATACAATTGAGGTTCGCCAGATAAAATGCAATGCCTCCATTTCAGGCGGAAAGTAAAGAACGGATGGCCTTGACAGTATGATCTCTCTCACTTGCCGTCCGTGCCATTTAACAACCTACTTTTATTTGTAAAATATTAATTAGCATTTTGAATCATGCTCTTATATCTTAATGTACTCTTTGGCTATGATGCTCTGCGGGAAAAGCGTAAAGCTGTTTTTCTTAAAATAACTAATAGTGCATATTAGTAACATCTCTTTAGTTTATAAAGAGAATATGATAACAGTAAATTTGAAAAAATAAATACACTAATAAATATGGTATGTGTATTTGAAAAATAAAATTGAATTTTCCCACAACATTGTAATATTGCGTCAACATTTTTAACATGAAAGTCATTAACATTGTACTTGTACGTTGAAAATTAATTTAAAACTCAACCTGTTCTGCTTGATTATTCTATATAATAGTTCCAAAATTATTGGACCAAGAACAATGACTTAGGGTTCGATGAATGATAAGGTAAATTATACTGAAAATAATGGCTTTTCATGAAATATATCAATACGTTTATTGTTTCACGCGATTTAGAGGTTAGTGGTACAATTTTAATAATGACTATTTTTGATTTATAACATAAAGGAACGATTAGTCAAGATTATCATCTACTAACGCTCACTTACATTATTTTGATACTAATTTTTACTTCACAATATATTTTTAATAGTATAATAAATTAGAATTTAAAAAAAAATCTTTACTATTTTCCCAATCTTAAAGACAATGACAAATTCAGTGGCTTAAAATACTGCGTCTATAAGTTACTGAGGACACGAATGCGAAAATCGATTGCAATGTAATAGTTGAGCCGTATCTTTCTCTTTTATATACCTAAGCGAAAAAAATTGTTAAGAGAAAATCAAAGTGGACATGAAAATATGTTCATATAGAAAGGACTACTTCCTTTAATAATGCAATTTATATGTATGTATGTAATATTATTGTAATTTGCGTCTCATTAACGAAATAAATGTGTTTTTGAAGCCAGCGATATTAATTTGCGATAGTATATTATGTTTGTAATTTATTATCTTTATTTCAATGCAGCATTTTTTGTTTATTAATTAGATTAATTAATTTGAATTTCTGTATGACCTAGATCTATAAAAATAATGTTAATTGCAAGAACTACTTAATTATTTAAACGCGCATTTTTGGTTTCATATTCTTACAAAGTTGAAACTGTTTAACTAAATTATGAAAGTTAATAATTATATAGGGGCCAATCGTGAGAGAAGAGATAGTAAGCTAGTAAAGTAAGCATTTATGATTAAAACTACTCTCTTAGTGGAATAGTAAGTGTATGTATATTGAGTGCAGGTATGAATATAAAGGATATTACTTAGTGCAGTGACATATAATATTTAATGACAATAAGCGTATCTAACCACTACATAAGTTTAATAACTATAACGCATATGGAGTTAACAATTAAGTTGCAACAAGCATTGTGGGGCATTAATGCAATAGGTATCACTAGTACTGTCTATGCAAAATAGAATGTAGTTTTATTAATTATCATATAATAATTAGTAGAAGTTAATGTTCTTGTGACGCATTGGAAATGTCCTTAACATTAGACGATTCAAATCACACCAAAGATTACTTATATAAGAACGAAATGCTGTACATTTTCGTTTAACGGCTTCATTAACAAAAATAAAAGATTTACGCTTTTTTCCAGATGGCTAGAGAAGCAAAAGAATTCTAAACTCCAAACGTTGTTCTTTACATTTCGCCTTGATTTCAAGTCACTATAGTAAATATAGTAACTTAATTGTAAAAAATATTTGCCTCGAGTAGGTATCGAAACTCATCCATAACAATAAAACTCGGACACTATCGCACTGAGCTTAGAGGCTTCAAGTCAATAAAAGGAGACGTTTAGTTTTCCTGTTCGATATGTACATATGTACGTCGATGACAAAGTGGAAAACAGAATGATTTCTTGTTAGGTCTCCCTAAACTTCTACCATAAAGTATTATGATCAAACAATAAAAATACTATTAAAATAAAGCCTACCATTATTTTATACGTCTCCGGTTTACAAATTGTGAAAGCCAACGTTTATGCGTTGTGTAATTGAAAAAAAAAAAATCATACTTTTTATTAAAACAAAATTCAACTTTTGACAGTTAAATATATCCATTTCATATCCTATATCCATTTATTTAGTGAGCATCTATTTGGTTTTGTATTTAATTAAGTTAATTTTTATACTGCAGTTTTTATTTTTTTACTAAATGCTTAAAAGTTATTGTGAAATTATTTTACTATTTTGTTGTAATGTGGAGAGTATTATTATCATATTGGTTATATTTAACTACTATTTACGTTCGTACATGTTCGATTCATTACTGCTGCTTGTAATATTCAATCATTTCAAAAAAACCACACGAGCCTAAAATAAACTAAAATTATAAGGTACGTCATAATCCAATACTCGTTAAATTCCAGCGAATAGCAATCAACCGATGATATGAAATCTATATTTGGAATATTTAAATTCAGTACGATATTATAAGGACCTTGAGAACAAAGTTAAAAGCCAAATCGTAAAAGTGGAGGATTCAGTCATAATCTCCATCGAGGGATGTTGCCGGGAGGCGTGAGAGATAAAGACGTCGTCGGTATTTACCGCCGACTGTCCGACTCTGTGGTCCTTTATCTTTTGTTTCCGTAAATCGTATAGATTACTTTTTATTTTCAAAGCACATTCAATTTTAGAAAGCCTTTTATTTGAATGAAAACCTTTAGGAAAGGATAAATATATTTTGACGACTTTGAATTTCAAATAGCTTTTCATTGGCTGTTTTCTATAGATACCTTTTTATGAATGTAAATAAAGGATTGAAAATACAAAACTATTTTTTTTTATATATATGTAACATATACTTAATTAGAAAAAATAAAATATTCACGAAGTTCATAATGTGTTTTTATTGATGTTGACTTTCATTTGACTCGTTGACTCCACAAAGTAGCTTTATGAAGATTTATGTATCTATTTATTTGAATTTATTGCGAAGATATCCATTGGATTAACTTAATACTGGTAGACATTTATCTTTTATATTACGTAACGTCACTAGCAGCGTTCTTGGTTTAATTTAATCACAATAAATTTATCAAATCCATCTGTTTTCGTGAATTTTGTAAAATTTGATTTATCGTAAGAATTTAGAAATTTCCCCTGATTGTTGACTCCCACTTTGTTTTCTTTAGTGGTTAATTAAGTCTATTACGCTTTTCAGAACTTGTTTACTGCTTTGGGGTTATTGTGAAAATATTATGAACGTCTAAATTCTATTTCTTTTACTTTTAAAAATAAATAAATTTTAATTTGTAGTACGAAAATACCTCATAGCAAAATACTTCACTTACAAATATGACATTTTTAAGTAAACTTTTCTTCATATCTCAGTGTTTAAACTAATTATCACCTATATATCCATATTATCCAAAAGTATGAAAAGTGAGGTGTATTATTACGCAGTGCAGTTGTGAGTTCGATACCCACTGGGGAATGATATATTATTTTTAATTATCCCCTCTGGTACCTAAGACTAATTACGGCTTTGAGTATCGGCAGTCACTCTACACGTCTCGATTTCGGATAAAAAGTGAAGAACGAAGTGTCCTGACACTAAATTCTTTGACCACCTTACAAAGTGGTAAAAATTGTCAATCATTATAAAAGGCATGAACAGCATAGCTTATGCAATTTAATAGGACGTTAACAATAAGATCGATGATTCACGCGTGTTGTATGCACCGTTAAACAGATTGTGCTCACTTGCGGATATCCGCGGGGTGACGCATGTCACCACACCCATGCGTCTAGTTAACAGCTCGTGTGAATACCTACCACTGAAATAAAATAGTAATAAAAATGTTATACAGAATAACATGAAATAATGTCATAAAGCGTACATATGACGTAGCTGTCATGTTTATTATTAAATTTGTTGCTTGCGTTGTGTTTTTTCCGCGTTTTTTCAATATTTTTTTTAGTAAAAGTTGATAATCATCAAAGTCTTTGTGGTACAGTAGTACAGTGTTTGACAGTTAACTGTTTGGATTAATTGCCACTCGTATAATGGTTATATTTAAATTATTTTCATTTCTTTAATCTGTTAAAATTAATCGTGGCGTTGAGAAAGTGTAGAGGAGAGTGTCCTTACACTAGGTTCTCTCTGTCTTCTGTGCGGGAAAAATGTCACTTCAGTGTGTATTTTCAAAAAAAAAATAACTTCATAAATAAAAAAAAAATCTTTCAAAATATTTATTTTTGAACTCAGACTATGTGACATATTCTAAAAGAAATTGATTAAATTTTTATTTTATACATATATTTTGTTATATAAAAACAGAAAACAATTGTTATAATAAATAACTAAAAAGATTTAAGAAAAAATCCTGGTCAAATGTATCGGCTAATAAATACAATTTGTATTCAGAGGCCGTAGCAAGTATTGTGAATGAGAAAAAGTTTTGCTTTTTTTTATTTTACTTTCTCTTTCTGTTCGCTTTGTCAAAATATACAAATCATGGCTGTTACGAATAACGTACAAACGCTTTACTTGAGTTTGCAAACATACTGCTGAAAATAGAATTCTTCCGCCCGTTACATGTTTTGGCTTAGCACTGATTCAAGGTTGGGCAAAAAATACTGTAACTTTGTGAAATTTCGTAACATTCTTATGTCTTGTCTATTATATTCTTGTATATGCTGAAGTAAATGTCGTTTCTATTGTTACGAGTTAGTGTAGTGCATTAAAGTCGTTATTGTAAATTTATTTTAGTTTATTAATAGTTTAATTTGAAATCAACTTTTGCATTCAAAGGCGATAAAGTAGACCATCGAGGTCCTCATGGCATAGTAGGATAGTGTATGATTGTAATCACGGATGGATGTGGGTTCGATTCCCACTCGGGGGAATACTACAATTTAATTTATTTTGTAAACTTTATTCCGCCTTTATTGTGCATGTTGAGGTCCTAAACCCAACATCTCGATCTCAGGTGGAAATTGAAAGCAGAGTGTGGTTACATTAGGTTCTCTCTGACTACCCTTTTTTGCGAGAGAAAAAGTAAAGCTAAAGATATAAAAATCAAGATTATTTTATTTCATACAAATTTTTAAAATATTATTTTATTTTTTTAACTTCACGCTGTATCCCGCACACAGCAGGGTAGGCAGAGAGAACCTACAATTATGACACTCTGTTCCCTTACTTTCCGGCGAATATTGGAGACTTTGCGTGTTAAGTGGCGGAATTTAACGCCGCGCTTTGCATCGGTACCAGAGCGAAGAAAATGGAAATATTAAATATTTCCACTCCTCGAGTGGGATTAGAACCCACAACCAGTCGTTTGAAGTCACACGTCTGTGCCACTGCGCCACGACTGGCCATAATAATTATTTTAGATATAAATGATAAACCATTCTATACTTCAGTTTTGTTCATTTTAGAGCCCTGCGTAGGCTGGCAGAAACCTTCCACCTGTTTTGTTCTATTGTTAGTAATATTACTTAAATTATTATTAATTTAATTAAAAACAAATTGTTAATGAACAACATTTCTACGAAATATTTTCATGTTGTTGTTCACACACAATCTAGGTGGTTCTATTATTAGACAAAGAGCATCTTAAAAACGCTATCTTGCTATAGTTGGGATGTGGATTCTTAGTTCTACTTAGGTTTTATGACTAAAAAGATTGTGTCTAATGTTTTTAGTCATAAACATGACATGGAAATGGTTGTGTGTGTAATATTTATTTTATTAATTTAATGGATTTTCAATATATTATTGTTAGAAATGTTAGCCTTATGCACTCCTCCATATAAAGTTTAAAAAAGTAGGCAAAACTAAACTTAATGTTATAAATTTCATATTCCTCCGTCCGCATAATTACAAGGGGTAAAAACTTTTTCAAAAATTTATCAAAGAAGCCGACTATACAAAGTTTCGTTTTCCTAATTTAATACATTAGTCAGCAATTCTGCCTACAGAAGTGACTCACGCCTCAAAAGATTCTATTAAGAATTAGACTAGAATTCAATTACTTACTGTTAAGTTCATAACGATTAATATTACAACATTTTAATTTATTTTTACAAGTTTACTTAGTTTTACCTATACCTTACTAAGTTTATTTAGTTTTACCTGTCTCAATGTTTGTTTGTCTGTATTCATATCTGTGTTAATTAAAGTTGCAATTTGAAATATACCTTTAATTCTGGTGACTATTCAATTAAATATAATCGGTATTATATGGACATCAAATTCAAATTTAATTCGAAAAAAGTTTATTCTTAAAAAATGTTTTATTAACTCCAATTGTATTTTTAAACTGAAATTCGTAAATCTAAAAGCAAACATAAAAGCAGGAAATGTAATTTGTGAACAATACAACACTCTATAAAATCTTATAATATGCAATCTTATAAATCTGTTATAAAAAGGCGGAAATATATATTGTTACGATATCAGTATATAATTAATAATACAACTTATGGAATAACCAGTAAAACAAAAAGCAATAACAGTAAGTGTAATAACATTCGGTACATAAAGTTAAAAATTATTGCGATCCAAGTTAATACTACCAAAGGGAACTTAAGCACGTTTCTCTCGCACCGACGCGAAAAATATTCACGCGAAATATGTGAACCCAACAAATGTTATTTGTCCCTTAACAATAGGTTTACATTACATAAAGAAGCGCATTTGTGAATTGCTAAGAAATATTTTATTTTTTTTATATCCCACGAGGTGAACCTAAATAGATCACTTTTTCTTCAACTTAAGTTTTTTTCTTTTCTTATATTTCAATGAGATTTTTAATGTTATCTGCCTAAATATAGTTGTAACTGGCACATCCAGTGCGGTTTTATAAAAAAAAAAAATCTCTTCTCTATATATAATAAAAGAGTAGAAAAGTCAATTCTGTACATGAAAAATTTCAGAAAAATTTTAATTGGGTGCGTTAATATATTGATAACAGAGGCCAAAAATCCACTCAGTAGAATTTTTGTCTGTCTGTCTGTCTGTCTGTTAATTTGTTCGTCAATCACGCAATAACTACTGGATAGAAACGGATGAATTTTGGTATGGTGATAGCTTATAGTCCAAAGGTACATATAGGATAGTTTTTATCCCGGTTTTCCATGTAGTTTTTTTGGAAAAAATAAAAAACCGATATAAGTAAATTATTTGTATACATCGAGCATAGCATCTATCGAGTAGAAATTAATAAATTTTTATATGGAGTTAGCTAAGAGGTAAGAGCAACATATGGGATAGTTTTCATCCTGGTATTCAATACAACTCCCGCAGAAAAATAAAATTAAAAAAAAAAACATTCAAATTATGTCGATAGTACACGAGTGAAGCTAAATTTGTTTCAATATCACAAATTAAAATAATTATAAAATAAAATAACATTTATTAAAGATCTATACACATCTGCTGTCATATAGATTATATAAAACTTTATATAATCTATATGACAGCAGATGTCACTACGTTTTCTGGAACGGGTAGCGCCATCTGTTATTATATAGTTGACATTGTGTTAGATATATCTGTACTCATTATTATTATTAATATAGATATATGATAGCAGATTTCGTACGTTTTTCTTACTATAACCGTTATCGCTATATGTTATCAAATTGTATAGACGTTGTACTAGATGTATCGATGATTTTCTCAAGAACATAATTAGTGACGCAAGGTCAAATATAGACTACCCCCTTTTATAAAAAAACAATCCCAAAGAGGCAACAGCGGATGAAAGTAACGGTTCACGTGGCGAAGCCGCGAGCGGGTCGCTAGTATATATATAATTTATAATTTAGATGATTTTAAAGTTGAGAGATTACAATTTCCGAAGCGCTTTTTGAATAGAAATAGTATAAATGATTCACAACAGTTTTGTCATACTGTTTCTCATTTATTTTCCCTAGCTTTAACTTGAAGAATTGAGCTTTTTTGCCTTCATTTATATTAGATACGTTATTATACATACGAGTATATCTGGAGTATAAGGCATGATTATTGTTATAATATATTTTCGTCTGTTTAAACGATATAGATGTTCTTTCTTACATTTTCAGTGATGAATTATTTAATGACTTTGGGTCTATAAAAATTGTTGGATAAAGTAAACACAGTCTATGGATAAAATGTAAACCTTTAAATCTGTTGCGTCATCGTTTAATGGGACGGATAAAAGGTACAATCATCCGGAAATTAAAGGCAGGGCGATTAACTTGATAGACACGATAAGAAAAATAATTTTTATACCCATTAATGTTAATGACTGAAAGTGAATTAAAATTGATACTATATTATCTATTTTATGGCAAGAAATTATTAATTGATATAGGGACGATTCGCAAGCAATTATCCTTTATCATTTTTTAATCAATATGATAAGTTCATACGTTTTTTTGTATATTTGTGTATATGATACAATATAAATTATATACATTCATTAAGAAAGGAATAAAAAGCGAAGTTACTACTAATAAAATTAACGTACCAGCGTCACATTTCCCGCAAAGCAGTGTAGTCAAAACCTGCTATCAAGACACTTAATTCTCCACTTTCCGCCTGATGTTGTATAAGTTAAGTACAAGTGACATTTGGTATAAGTTAAGTAGCGGAATTTAACGCTGTGCTCTGTCTTAGGTACTATAGAAATGCAGAAAGGAAAATAATATATAATAATATGAGTGGGAATCAAAGTCACAACCATCGTGCGGCAACACAACTGCGCCACGACGGCGTCGAAATATAAACAAAAATAAATAAAATAAAATAAACACTTTTTGTTTAATTACAATTTGTAACATTAAATGAATACTTTGTATCCAAAGTTTTGTTTAATTTTCTTGAGTAACCACAGCTAGGTTGATTAACCCAGATTACACAATACGCAACGTGATGGCTTGACACGTCGTACAATATGGGAACCAACCCTATTCATAAACTTTGAATAGATCTCATATTTGTTCCACTTATTGTTACACAATATTAAATAAATATTTTGTTAATTAAATATTCGTAATTATATTCGCTTACCAAGCGGCTAAGTGTTTTTTCCCTATAGGCTCTTAAGAAAGTATTCCAAAACAGTTTAGACTCCGGACTCTCCATTTTTCACTTTCTGCGCGAATTTTAAACATTGCTTATTTAGTGGTTAATGTGAAGTGAAAAAAATTTCGCCTGTTTTGGTATCGGACCCAGAATCATTATCAAACTTTACACTAAAACAACAACCGATCGACTGTATCGACGATCAAACGTCATAATTTGATCGAATATTTACATATTTTATATTTAGGCACAAGTCGCTTTTAGATTTTTCTGATGAAAAATAATAATTACAAAAAATAATTACGCTATTTGCGAAGCATTGCGTGTTAAGTGGCGAATCTCAATGCCGCGCTTAGCTAGCAGAGCGGAGAAAATGGTAATAATAAATATTTCCGCTCCTCGACAAGGAATCGAACCCACAACCAGTCGCGTTTACAGTTTCACTTATGTGCCCCTGCGCCTCAATAGTTAAATTTATGTATAAATAATACATTTTATGATTCTAAGTTTTATACTATAACTATAATATCACACTAAAACCTTTTCATTTATCTACATAGATAGGCAATATAAATTACGAAGCAATTTCAAACTTTACTAATATTTTGTTCGCTATATAGCTGTTATTGTCAATAGTTAATAGCATGTTATAACAAGAGTTCAACTTTGAATAGAACTTAATTTTGTTCCGACATGTAATTAATCCCAATACAACAGCACGGTTTGTTAAGTATTATTTAATGTTTGTATGTACCTAATAATTACCTATTCATTCATATATCCACACTAATATTGTAATTGCGAAAATCAGTCTGCCTGATATGCTTTCACGGCGGAATTTAAAATGAATATAATTGGAGACCTCGGGTCAAATATAGGTTTAAAGTTATCTAGTTGGTTAACAATTTATTAATTGTTAGTGGGAAAATCACATAAAAATCAAAGTTAGCTGAAATTTATTTGTTCTTAATATTTACACTACAATTAATAGTTGTACTTTTCACACAAATAAATGATCCATTTTTAATATTTAATCTTTACTAACAATAGAATTTTGTTCAATTTTGTTCAAGCAAATATTGTACGAAGTTACTGCGTTACGAATTGACTGACTGACAGACAAGGTACAGGCAAAAGTATTGGTCCCAAAATATTTGGCAGGAAAAATCCTTGGGGAGTGTAGGGGAGCAGTAAGAGAGGATTACACGAAATTCCTATGGGAACGGAAAATAACGAGATTTTACGTTTTATAATCCACTCGAGCAAAGTTGTGGCCTATAACTTAGGCCAAATTAACCAAGGGCTATATCACAGTTGTGGTAATTAATTTATATATTAATGGTATAGAAAATCTCGCATCTTCTCAAATACTAAGAGAATAAAATGAACAACTGAAAGACCTACATATTGTTTTATGGTATCGAATTGAATCCCACTGTGTTAAAATTTTTGTACGTTTTCTATATGTCAATTTTAATTTTCCTTAGTGTGGAATAACACTTTAAAAATATTTAAAAGTATTGTTTTATGGTAGTTATGACAATATAAAAAAAACTTGAATATATAAAAAAGACACGCAATAAGAAGTTAATATTTATCCATTTTCTGCATTTTCTACGACATCGACACATTGCGTATTGAGTGGTGGAACTCTACGCTACGCATTGTCTTACGTTTCAGAGCAGAGAAATAAAAATAGTTTAAGTATACATATTCTTCTGAATCGAATCCGAACTCAATATCGTCATTAATCACAGTCAGACGCATTTCCACTGCGCCATAATGCCCTCAATATCTATTATAGTTAACCAAAAGGAACAAGAGTGTTACGAGTTCTTTCCCCACTTTTAGTACTTCGTCTAATCCTATTAAACGATTTAGGTTAACAAGATTATTATTTGGTAGCAGTTACTAAGTACGTGATGGCAAATATTAAAAACAATTAAAAGATTATTTTCATGTTAGCATCTATTTTTTTTTGGAAATTGGCACCGACAGTTGTATTAGTTTAATATCGACCTTAAGGGCTGTATTTGTTACAAAATTCAATTGTGCATCAGTTTCAAAAAGACATTGATATCTGTTTATAGTTGTGGGAAAATTACATTTTCAATTATTTCAATTTCAATTAATTTTTTTTTACCTTCACTCTGTATCCCGCACACAGCAGGGTAGGCAGAGGGAACCTAGTGTTAACACACTCCGTTCCCCACTTTCCGCCGAATTTGGAGGCATTGCGTGTTAAGTGGTGGAACGCCGCGCTTTACCTCTGATACCAGAGCGAAGGAAATGGAAATATTACATATTTCTTCGAACCTCCTACTCCTCGAGTGGGAATCGAACCCACAACCAGTCGTTTACAGTCACACGTTCGTGCCACTGCGCCATGACTGGCTCCAATATCTTTTAATAATACTGTTTTAATAAATTTGGCGCCGTGAAGCGCCAGCGCGTTTGATTGTAAACGCGGTGGTAGTAAGTTCGTTTCCCCAGTGATTTATATATAACTTTCATTTCTCTGTTTTGGTACCAAAGCGGCGAAATATGCAAAACGAAGTGTCTCGTCACTGGGTTCTTTCTTAATGCGCAATGTACTAATAGAGTAGATCAGAGTATCATGATACTAGATTTTTTCTGCTTGCAATGTGTGTACAAAGCATGTACTAAATGTATAAATATAAGTAGCTAATGCCTTACGTGAGACCTTGCCTCATAAACTATCTTCTTGGGAAAAATCACGAAAATTAGTCAAGCCGTTTCGATTTTTCATACAAACTTTTATCCCCTAGGAACGTCCCCTTTTAGGAATAGATCGTTGAAACAAAAAAAGCCCATGATTGATCCTGAGTCTTCAACTATTTTCATTCCGAATTCCGACCAAATCGGAGTCGATCAGCGCTAAAAGCATAACAGGCAGACGGATAGATATTCGCATTTATAATATAAGTATACATTTAAAGCAGCTTCACGTTTTCCCGCATAGCATCAGACACCTAGTGTCAAGGCACTACGTTCTCCTCCTTTCGTCAAAAGATACATTTCGTATTGAGTGGTGGAACTCAACGCCGCACTTAGTTTTCCCTTACCTATATAATTAAACATCTGGTAATAATTTAACTGAGTTAAATAAATATTCAATTGCTATGCAATTATATATCATACGAGTAAGCCTAACGGTGATTATGCTAGGATTTAGGTCGGATCAAATCATATTAGCAGAGAGCAATAAAATTAGCTGTGCTTATTAAATATATATTTCATATAGCAAAATATTTACTGTACAAGTGGGATTACTCATATTATTGATTATTTTTAATCAAAGGTACAAAGGTATATGGGAAGTATTTGGCAATTCAAAAGAGAAAACGGAGTGATTTGTCATTATTTTTTTTCCATATATTCACATGCATAAAACATGACAATGCTATAATTTTTCACTACGTACGATGCAGAGCGTAACGAGCTATAATAAAATCTGACGCTTGTAATGGATTGTACGTGCAACGGAGGAACAAACCTCTGTTATTGTCTTATTAGAGCATTTGCATATTAATCGAATAACTAAGAAGGCGATATAAAAAAGAAAGGAAGCCATTTTTTATTTTGAACATGTTTCTCATTTTTAGCGTTCCGGGTGCTTGTTTCAAGCTCTTTCCCACATAGCGGGGTAACAGAGAAAACCTAATATCAAAACACCCTGTCTGCACGTTCCAACCGAAATCGAGAAATTGCATCTTTAGTGGTGAATCATAACGCAGCACTTTGTCGTAGCTCCTCGAGTCATAACCAAACCCACAACCATCGCGTTTACAGTCAGAAGTTGTGAAGAGACAATGCTTAAATCAAATTAAACCCTTATTTATACAGTTATCGTATACAGGAACATTAAGATCCCATATAAAATAAAAATAATTAGAGTACTGAATAATCAGAAATTCTAATAATATACTAAAAAAAATATTTATGACTTTTTTGTAGTTACTCCTAAGTACAGCGATTTTGTTTAACCGATGGAATGTGCGTAGCTGTCTTCCATCGCTTAAAGCCTGTAAACAATGTTAAAGAACGCTATAATTTATTATTACGTTCCCAGTCCTTTTTAGTAAAATATCCCTAATTTATTGTATTAATTTTGGTGGACAGAAATGTACCGCTATTGTAAGATTTAACGGGAGCAATCTTGTTAAAGACAAATATTGGTCTCGAGTCTGGACAAACTTTTCGGTTGCTTTCCATTTAATCCTTATATTATGTATCTCAACTTTGGTAATCAATTTTCATTAGCCAAATCCTCGATACACTCAAGTAGTATTGATATGTAACTAAGTATATACGAGCATGTATTTCTTATATACACTATAACAAGAGTAAGCAAACAACGTAGAATGTAACGGATTTAAAAGCTATATTTGCGAGATATGAGATCTGACTGTACATGATTGGTTGTGAATTCGATTCCAATTTGGGGAAAAGACTACGTATAAAGCTGACTAATTCTGGCTAGAGCTACTTCTTATGAGATATGGGGAAGACATTTCCCTCTGCCTACCCTGCTGTGTGTGGGATATAGCGTGAAGCTATTTATTTTAACTATTTATGATGAAATTCAGTCTTCATGTAACATTTTAAGAAATACTCAGGCTTGTAGTAGCTAATATAATATTAATATCAATAAAAAACAATTGCGTGTTTGTGTGCATGCGTGCATGCATGTGTACGTGATTTTTTCTTATATTTACACAGTTTTAATAATTACATTGATGTCAAGTCTATTAAAGAATGAAGTTATGATTAATTCAATTGAGTCTGAAAATATTTCAGATTTTTCATTAACATGATTGCTCTCTGCTCGCTAGGCACTAACCCACATTGTGCACATATCAAAACGGCTTGGCACACGATATGGGGAATCTCAGCTGAATAGAAACTTAAATCTTCATAAAATAATTTATGTTTGCCCCAAATTCACTTTCGTTGTAAAACGTATGCAAAACGTGGCGGTATATTATTAGATCACGTAAAGTATATAACGGCTACATTTGCTATACTATTTTATATATATTTTATTTTAATAAGAAGTCTTTATTGAAAATGAAATAAAGAAATCTGCCTAACAATCTTAAGTGTTATATAACTTATTTAGAAAGTTAAAGTACAAAGCGTTTCAAGTCAAGCAAAAAAGTAATATTATTCCAAAATATTTAAATGACTAACTGTTCTAAGAGAGATTCTACTAAAATATATTATTATTATAAATTATTATGTTTAATCTAATACTTAATTTTATAACATTATTATATTTAGCACTTTACCGTGTTACTTTGATGTAACTTTTATTTAACCACAATTGTTGTTACAAAATTACTTATTAATTTTTGTATTATTATATTTAAATATATTATTTTTTTAATTTTTTATTTCAACTTTATCTTATCTTATCTTATTGTATAGAAAATTATTTTTTTTACTAAAGTTATAATAGCATTATAAGTGAGCATTATTACAAAACCTTTTGCCAAGCCTTTCTGATAAGATACAAGGAATAACTCAAATAGTATCAGGGAAAAAATGTCAATGATATGGCAGCGTTTCGTGAAAATAATGTTTATTTAGAACACTAATGTGACACAGAATTGTATTAAAAAGATAAGGTTGGAATGTTGAAATTGGTTGGGCCTTGTGACCTAACACGCAATGTTAGAAGCTTTTTCTATCTACATATTTATGTGTAGTTCTTATGTATCTACTGGTATTGTATGTAATCTACGAAGATAAAGTATAATACTGATTTTGATGACGTTTTCATTATAAGAAGTAGATGTAGTCGTTTAATCCTTTCTAAATTATTTTTCTCCCTTTCAAAATATTAAAACCGTACCGTCTGAGCCCTTTAACCGCTAAGTAATGCCGTTTTAAATTCAACTACTTAAATCATCTTTATGCTAATGAGCATAAATGAGCTTTTTTTTGTTGTTAGTTTCTCTATGAAGTGATTTTTACAAATATTTATTTTTCCGCTTTGGTACTTAATATTAAGCGCAACGTTGAATTCCCTACTCAACGAGCAATGTGTCGATTTCGTAAGGAAATTGAAGGACTGAGTGTTTTGACTTCCCTATCCTATCCCTGACGTGCTGTACATAAAATATAAAGTGTGAAGCTACCTTTTATTAACGCTTTTTTGATGTCTTTTCGTTAAAAAAAAGTAAAGAGTAAAAACGTATGTAGAGATTAAGAGATTAAAATTAAAAACGAAAAGCTAGCTTCACTTTCCGCCCTTAGTTTTACAGATATTTTGTATTAAATAGTAAAAATCAACTTTTGCTAACCAAAACTCTGCAGTATGGAGGATAACGCCGGAACAGTCACTAATTGGTAAAAATATAAGATTGATTCTTAATTAAGTATTATAGTAGCACGTAACGCAAGCTTATATAGTACTACTGTCAAAAAGATCTCATTTTAGTAACAAGGAAATAACAATGCGATGATAGGATCATGACATAAAGAAAATTAGATATTTGTGCCTTTTTATATCCCTCCATACTTTGACAAGAAATTTATTACATGAATGTTTCACTTCAAGATGACGAACTCTAATTCAGTAAATAAGGACTATTGTTACATACAGGGGTAATAATATTTATATAAGAAGCCATAGTGAAGCACCGTCTGACTGTAAACGGAAAAGATTATGGGTTCGATTCCCACTCGAGGAATATATTTAAATTATTTTCATTTCCCCTCTCTTTTACCTGGGACTTAGCGTGGCGTTAAGTTCTATCTCGATTTTGAGTGGAAAGTGGAGAACAGAGTGTCTTGATCATAGTTCTCTCTGACTACCCTGACATAGGAAAGCAGTTACTAAGCAGCTTGAAGCAGTTATATAAGAAGTGGCTGTCGTGACGCAGTGAGCCAGCGTCTGATTGTAAACGCGATAGCTGCGGGTTCGATACCCAGTCGGTCAAAAAAACTTTTAACTTTACGCTGTATCCCGCACACAGCAGGGTAGGCAGAGGAAACCTAATATTAAGATACTCCGTTCCCCACTTTCCGCCGAATTCGGAGGTATTGCGTGTTAAGTGGCGGAACTTAACTCCGCGCTCTACCTCGACACCAGGGCGAAGAATTTTCATTTGGAAATATTAAATATTTACAGTCACACGCTTGTGCCACTGGGCCACGACTGGCCAAACTTTTACTGAATCATATTTAAATTATTATCGTATCTAATTTTTAAAGTTCTAGCGGAAAAAGAAGATAGGATTGTTCATTTACACTAGGTTCTCGTTAATCTACTTTGCTAGAAACTTTAATTGGTAATGTAGTCACTGTTTACCATAATTCTTTGTAAACGCCGTTTATTCCGATTTTCGGCGCTGTCATTATCTTTTCTGCCGTGTCATTTTTCGTTACGCTTGCTAGAACTAGTTGAAATTTAGTTTTGCAAATTGAAGGGACGAAAAAGAAGGCTATAAAAATATCGAAATAAAATATCTGGTATATAAGAGAATTTCTGTTGTCGATTATACATTTAAAAATAATTGTAACCGTTCCATATTATATATGTACCTTACATGCTATGAGTACACAAGGGAAAAATGATCTTGGGGGACTTAACAAAGTAATAGGACCGAAAACAATGATTTTTTGTTTTCTTTTTTGGACGCTAATCTCTGAAACGGTGTAAGTGACCTAAATGCGCTTTACATTATTTTTGTATTTTACTAAGCTTCTCTTAACATTACGTATTTATTTTATTTCAATGAGTTTATAAATAACAAAGTTACAACAGCCTGTGATTTAAGTGAGAGCACAGGCGGGTGATAAAGCGAAATAATTATTTATAATCGAGTAGTTTACACAGGCGAAGCCGCGAGCGGGTCGGTAGTACCAAATATACTGTAAAATGCTATATCTGTAACTTTCTATTCAGAAAATATCTCAAGTATTTCTCTTCTTTGAATAAATATAAGTGACGTGCGTCCTCAACTAGAAAGTGTCTCAGGGACACTGCACACATACGTTATCTACCTGCTGTATACTTTTAGTACATCACTGTTACCGGGTGTTGGGTATTCATAACGTAACATATTTCAATACAAATTGGCTTTCGAACAGATTTTAATTTTTCCACAAAGCGCGGTTGCAACATTTTCATTTCGTAGATATTTGAGAGCCATTTGAAGCAGTGGATTATGTGTTGGAAAAAAATTCTATCATATTTTTCATCTAAAATCAAGTGTGGAAAAAAAAAAATGCTAAATTTGAATGGATAATACCTGTAGATATGGCTAAATATGTTTTGGTTATTATAAATAATTTTGTACAGTTAATAACGAATAAATATATTTTCTGAACAGGTAAGACAAAGGCATAATAATGGCAATATATATATACGAATTACAGTAGTAATTACGCGTAGATTATTAAAAATAAACCCTCAAAATACTTTTAAAAATTGATTAAATTCAAATTATCAGACTTTCCTTCTCACAATACGAAATTTACATTTAAAATAATTAAAACTAAACAATGATGTTTTCTTCAAACACCATTTTATTGTGTTTTTATTGTTGTTAGTATTAATCTTTTATTGTAATAGAACTAAAAGAAAAAATCAAATACAATCTTAATACTAATTAATTACTAACTACTATAATTAATTAGTAACTATTCAATTCAAACAATCATTAATAAAACTTAAAGCTATTGAAAAAAATGGACTTCATCCAGCCTGAATATCAAAACTTTGAAGTTTAATGAATAAGTTTGTTTTTAACTTGTATATAAGTGCCTTTAAAAATGCATTATACACAATCAGTTTATGGAGGAAAGTTGAGTATTGTAGAACTTTTAGAGTATATAAAGTTGTACTATTGTTTTTAAGTTTTTATATTTATATACATAAAAGTCGTGGTTGTCGGTCTGACGATAAACACGATGGTTACGGGTTCGATTCCAACTCGGAGAAAATGATTATATATTATTTTCATTTCTCTGCTCCTATACGTAAGAATCAGAGGTAAATTAAGTTCCGCTATTTAATATTCAATGGAAAGTTGAGAATGGAGACAGTAGGTTGACAACAGGTTCTCTCTGATTACCCTGCTGGAAGAGAAAAAGCGTGAATTTACTTTTACAAATATTGGTAACATTTTGTTTGGCTCATTTTTATGGTAATAATATTTGTGCATCCCAGTTCCTATAAGAGTTTAAAATAAACTTTATTTGTAAGTCTCTTATATTTCGCATATATTTATAAGTTAACTATAAAAATATTTTTATTACTTGGTTCCATATATGGGCTGAAAGGTCAGTTTCCGCTTACTTGGCGCTTCGCCCGCTTGGATGTTATATTACTTACAGCTATATTACAATAAAAAGTATTAAGTACTCTACTTATAAATAATCTCATGTTGGTTTTACATGTAAAGTTTGCAGATTGAAGCTTCAGATACCAAATATTTAATAGCAAAACACGTAAGCCAAAACAACAAACTAAACATTATTCGAAAATCAACTAATATATAACGTAAACTAAATTTTCATCATACATGTTGGGAGAGCGAGAGTAAAGCTTTTCGTTTCTAAGAATTAAGCTGAACGAATCAGCAACTTTACATGACTTTAAACCTTACTATATAAAATTACTTGGCCTTGGCCTGACTTTTTACAATTAGTTCTTTAATTATTTGTAAAGAAATAAACGATAAAGTGCGTCGTTGAGTTCCGCATCTCAACATACAATATTTTGATTTCAGGAAGACAGCGGAGTACTGAGTTTTTTTGACAATAAATTCTCCTCGGCCATCTTGCAATACGAGAAAAAGGCGTGAAGCTGAAAAAAGTTGCTAAAAATAATACCTTTTTCTTTTAAAACGTTAAGGTTTAACTGTAAATAGTATGGTTTAACTATTCGTTTTCAGGCACAATTTGCCCTAGATTCGTATGAAATTGTGGTGTCTCCATACTCGCACTATGGCGGTTGGTAATGAGAAGAATAAAAAGTAACGAGCGTTACACAATCATGCGGCATTCCTTTGGAGTAATACTATTACCACAAAACCTCTTACCTGAATAGCGTTTGTAATTCCGTTTCATCACCTACATAATATCTTTAATGAAATTGTCATTGCTTTATTTGGCGATGAATTGGGTGGAACAATTTTGTCCTACGCCCTAGTATTTGTATAGGATCGTTGCTTATAGATATCACTACATAAAATATATATAATTATATTGAAAAATTAAAGAAATTAAATAAATGTAGCTTCCACAGTATATCCATAGAAACCTAACGTTAAAACGTTTTCCGTTTAATAACAATTACTAGTGAATATTATAGTATTTATAATAATGTTTTTGAAACAAAGGAATAATTAATTTCAGATTATTTGTACATATAAAAATTACAATAACAGTACATAGGTATAATAGATACTTTACTCTTTATTTAATTATCCAAGTAACACAGATATTAATTTAAAAAAATATTTAACTTTTTTAAACTTAGGTTTTGATCTTGAGCGTTTCACTTTTGCTAAAGTGGTAAATAGATTCGTTATTATCTCACTTGTTAATACAAGTTGTGCAATAATTTGCACAACCAATTTTCGCTAGCTTTTTTCTTAGGGATACTTACGGTTTTGGAAACCTTAACAAGATATTCAATTTTATTATTTTCGAAATACAATGAAAAAAAAACCGTTTCACTTTTTTTTACATATATCAGAGAGTATCAGTACATGTATCAGAGAGGATTTAGTGTCACGACACTTCGTACAATAGAGAAATTGTGTGTCTAGTGGCGCAAATCAAAACCACGCTTTATCTTATGTACCAGAGAGGAAAACTGTGAAAACCCCCGAGTAGAAATCAAACCCATAACTATCGCTCGTATAGTCAGACATTGTCTAACTACGAGATAATGCCCTCAATTTATATACTTATAATACCAAATAAGTATTACATAAATTATTAAGTTGTATATAATAAAGGTAACATACTAGTTTTCCACTAATGATTAACATGTAATATTGTTGTAAATATTATTGTTCTACACAAGCCCGCCTGTAGGGTATATTGGCTTTTACTCGACAGATATGGATTACTAGTTTTGTTCGTACATTGTTTTCTTCGACGTTATGTACGAATTTACTAACGTTACATGATACAAATTTCGTTAGTTTGATGGATGAACGGATTAGTGGAGCCTTGAGAGGCCTCTTTGTTCTTTTGGGAAACGATATCGATAGTAGACTATGCACACTTGTCACATATATAAAATTTTGAAGCTTAAAATAAATCTGACAGCCTAAAGATATAAAATTAATTTTTATATTATTTTCAATAATTAAAGCCAAAGTTTTCCCAAGAATTTTGTACTGTTTTTGATTCAATGGTAGAGTATTATTAGTTTGCCTTTAAGAAAATTTAATTTAAAATTAATTGAACGAGTTCGTATATAAAATAAAGGCTTTGAGAAACGTCCTATTGTTTGACTCCAGCTGAACAAACGGTCTAATTAAAACTAGATTTGATTTCTGCTAACGTGGAGGATAAGAGTATTTGAAAATAAAAGCTAAATTCCTGATGTTTTCTTGCCATAGAATTTTAATTAGTTGTCTTTACATGACGCTCACTCTAATAGTAAACACCTATCTATTGTTACTAATAGCTGTACTTCTAAAACAAAGTGTTCATGGAAAATATATTAGAAAAACTATTACAGGGGTTCTCCTTCCCATATCCTTTTTTCCTGTCCCAATTTAATTCATCTCATGTATGATGTCTATTCTACGTGTGTCTTTTCCATTCTACGTGTCATTGGCAGAGTAAATTGTGCTCTACTGGCACGCCTAAAAGCCAAAGAATACAGAAAAACAAAACACAACATAACTATTCTTGTATAATAATAAATCTAAAACAATGTTTTTATTTTTTTTATATATGTGTGTCTGTGCGATTGCCTGCGATAATTTCGTCAGAAACGGCTTAACAACTTTAAATGCGGTTATGTCTAGTAATATACTGGTTAAAATTCCACTGTTACTTGTTACATTTCTGATATTTAGTGCATATTTTACTCTAAATTTAATTTACCAGATAAACAATCGTGGAAAAAACTACAATTTTGATGATATTTTAAACTGTTGTTGGAAAGTATGAAAGTGGAAACTTCAATTAAGCTCTCGATTTTATTCCTGAAATATTTAACAAAGGCTTATAGCGTATAGATTTTTTTATATTTTGTACTAGGATTTAAAAATCACGTCATTTGTAGCGTGATTTATTATATGTGGTTTATATTAAACATTAAAGAAAGATATTTTTTTCATTTATGTTTATTACAGACATTAAGTAATTATTGAAAAAATTGACGAAGTTAAATCCATTTTATTCTACATTATTGTAATTGTATATTAAAAGAATATACCAAATTATAAGAATACTTAACAAAACATAGTAATTAATTGTGCCACGGAGGTAAAGGACACCATTTCCATTTTTTTAATAAATTGACTTAACACCGTGTCGTGGATGTACATTTTTCGATCTATTCAATGGTATAGGGCACTATGTCTTAGTCCCATAAACAACGAAGATAAGGCAGTGAAAAATAAAACCATGTCCGTTTCCATCAGAGGTAAAAGACACCAAGTGGACTTGGTTTTATTTACCTCAAGAATAAGTCTAGGATCAATGCTTTGAATTACTTACTAATATCAATAGCAATGTGAGAAACTTTCATTAAGCTGGTTCTACAAGTGACGAAGAAACAAGTTCTAATAGTTCAAAATTATGGAAAATCGGCTCTCCTGAACAATTACTAAAATGTGACATGATGTCTTTTACCTCCGGGGTACAGTTATTATATATTTTGAAAAGTGTCATATAATATTAAAATAGTAAGTACCTTATCATTCGCTTGATCGATTTCTACTGTGAACTTTACACACCTTATGAGCACATAAATCTTTAAACGGGTTCCCCAAGATATAAGTAACGCCACTCAAAAAGTAATAATATTCAAATGAGTTTGCAGAAGTATTACCATAAGCTTGAAAGCGTCGTGTTATGTGTCACGTTTATTCTGGTAAATAATGTGTATCGCATTTAAAATCAAACTGGTTGTAATATTTTCATGGGTGTAAACATTACCTTTATTTGCTGCGAATATCTTATAACGTATAAATTCAATATGGAAATCGGTACCTACTTTATTCACTTGCAAAGTATTACAAAATATTAACATATAATGCTAATGCAAGCTCCTGTCTCCATTGTACGTGCGGGTTGATTTATGATTAGTCTGTATTGCTTTACATTCTTTTCGATTGTTTTTGGAACGAAAAATGTTATGGTTTTGGTAATATTTTAATTTTATTAGCTATTGTAGCGTAGTGGGAAAGCCTCTAACTGCAAATGTAAGGTATGGGAATTCGATTGCCGATAAGTTAAGTTCCGCCGTTTAACTAAGGTGGGTGTGTGTTTTTTTGCCATCATGTGATATCGTAAAAATATATCTTTGGTATTTTTTCTACTTCAGAACATATATTGTTTTATTTAGGGTGAGCTTATCGATATTTATTTAAAAAAAATACAAAAAAATCTGATAATAAAACTATATTTACGTTATCTTTTATATAATTTTTTCAGACAGCTTAGAAATTTTGTATCTTTCAGGTTTCACGCTTTTACAACCTAGATAGTGTAATTAAGATTTTGCCTCTCTAAAGGACTACTATGCCTCAGCCTTTATTCAATGAAAACTCGTATACAGAATATGAGTATTACAAAGGTTTCCGTAATTACAATAGTACTTATGCCAAAACATTAATTAATAATTATAGTAAGAGTACAGCATTGAAGTAAGAAACCGATAAATTACGTTTTAAGTGGAGCTTCATATACCACAGTGGACAAATGAAAATGATATATAATCATTTCTCCAATGGCAGTCGAACATAAAACCACAGTAACAATCTACTACACTATACCACGAAAGCCTTTACAATAATTAAGCTTAAATAAAAACTCTTTCTTTATAAGACACATTATTTGAAAGGAACAGTATTAAAAAGAATTAATAGTAAAGTATACAATGTAGTGGGCATATTAATTAGATTCAAGAAACATCAATAAATATAGCTTTAATAGTATTGATATGCTTCAAAGGTCTGTTGAAATACATACATTATCAATTCAAAGATACATATATTATGTAGATGCTAAAGGTATACAAATTATTTCAAAGCAATATATGAGTGATACTAGGGGTGAGCTAATATATGTATGCCTGAAAGTAGATTGAGGAAAAGCGGTTTTATAATCAAAAGACCAGAGCAACCCTTTGCTCTCTGGAGACTATAAATTATAGTGTAGCCCATAAGGTAATGGCGACGTCCATTACGTTTAATTAAAGTCGTGCTGTCCCATTAGAACTGCGATTCGTTCAAGAATGTATATTTTGTAAAAAGATTATTTCGGTTGAAATAGATTCGGCGTCTTAGTGTTGGTAGTGAGTTCAAATCCCTCTCGAGGAAATGCTTTTATTTAAATTATTTCAATTTTTCCGCTCCGGTACCTATGAGAAATCTTGGCGTTAAGTTACGCCACTCTGCATGCAAGGTTTCGATGTCAGATGGAAAACGGAGAACGAAGTGTCTTAACACTAGTTTCTCTCTGACTACCTTGCCCAATAGGGCAAAATGTTGAAAAAAAGTCGAAAATATATGTACTTAACTATAAGCATATGATTTTTTTTATTGCTACGGAAGTGGAGACTGGTGTTATTACCTTCAATTATTTCAGTCTCACCTGTTTCAAATGGATGTACACAACTTTATAATAGCTGTACTTAATTCTAAAGCTGTATTTAAATACATAATTCAAGGCTTTAACACTTCAGGCATAAAAAGGTAAAAGTTACACAAAGAGCGTATAGCGCCCTAACTATAATATAGGTATATTATTTTCTATCTTTTGTTACAAAGTTTGCCTATAAAACTCTGCATGATATAAAAGTGATTTGATTCGAAATTATGATTCATTTTAACGTTAATTATGTTAGTTTCATTTGTAGTACTTGTATAAATATATGTACACGCTCATTTAAATATAAATGAATAATATGTTAAAAGAAATTTATATATAAAACATTTAAAAAAATATATTTATTTAGCCGCTTAGCAAGGAACGGAGTGTTATGACGCTGCAGGACAAACCGTAAAGCGGAAATGCAACATAATTAGGTTGGCATATTAATGAGCAGTAAAATTAACGTAAGAAAAGAATCTTATTCAAAGCGAACATAGTCGCGGTCACAGGTATTGATAATAAATTAATAATAGAATTCATCTAAAAGCACTGTGAATATAATTACCAAAAAAAGTATAGATTCTGAAATATAAAGCATATTGATGTCAGATATAAAAATAATAAAAAGAATGCCCTAAAGAGAACATTTCTGTTTAAACACTGTGTTTTCTGTTTGTGTTTACCTTTCGAAATATCGAATGATAGCATCTAGGTAGGATAAAAACAAAAAAATCATCCACTTTGTTCTGTAAAGTTAGGAGCGTTGTAAAATGGGCGTAAGAAAATCAGAAATCTAATAACATCCTACATATTTGAAAGTTAAATTACATTTAATACGGTCACCTTAATTAGTATGGGTTGTGCTCAATCGAATCTCAATAATACTTACTTCTAAATAAAAAAAACATAGTAATATTTTTATTAAGAATATATTAACTATACACATATATAAGAAAATATCAAGAAAATATACCATTTGAATCATAAAACAAATTAGTACACGTCGGAGATAACGCCACTCAAGCGTCCAGAGTCCATTTTTACAAGGAAAATACTTGTTGATAGACACAAATAATGTTTATTTCAGTACAACGGCTCAGTACAGAATAACCTCTTTCATACAAAACACAAGTCTTTATATAGGCAAACACAAGTTTAACATTTATAATAACAGTCACTTCCGTTAAAAGAAATAATTTAAACAATATTATAAAAAATAGTTCAATATTACATATTAATATTATAACGAATTTTCCAATACTTTAAATAATTTATCTTTCACAAATTACAATTAGTTTAAAAACAATTTCATTATTTGCTAAGAAAGTTTAACATGGCGCCACTTAACAAGATACAAATAAAATTAAGATTATTTATTAGTTAAGACATTAAATTACAATTAGAATAATTATAATAATTTTAATTCTTTTTAATTCGAATAATGATTATTAAAGAATAATTAAATTTAAATAATTAAACATTAGATCAATTTTCAATATCTTCAAACTAAACATCAAAACAGTGTCCATTAAATATTAAATTTTAACATATAACGGTTTTGCAATTATAAATAATTATTTAAATAACAATCTTAAATATAACAATTATTTATAACAATAAATTCATTACATAGTCATTTGCGCCCATACGGCCATACTGACTCCAGCGCGTCCCTTGCGCTGTCTTTTACAATTCATTTACACAAGGCATCACCCATACGGGATCTAGCCAACACACAAGGCATCACCCATACGGGATCTAGCCAACACACAAGGCATCACCCATATCGGGATCTAGCCAACACACAAGGCATCACCCATACGGGATCTAGCCAACACACAAGGCATCACCCATACGGGATCTAGCCAACACACAAGGCATCACCCATACGGGATCTAGCCAACACACAAGGCATCACCCATACGGGATCTAGCCAACACACAAGGCATCACCCATCCTGGGATCTAGCCAACACACAAGGCATCACCCATCCTGGGATCTAGCCAACAAGACCAGGACTTAGGATACGCATGGTGGCCAGCCAGCGTTTAAGGAAGGATGTTGGACAGGAAAATAAATAGACACACACACACACATCATTATCATCATCATCACATCAATATACAAATCATGAAATCACTTAAATTGTCACAATGTTAAACACATAAATAGGTTCAAACATTATAAACAAAAGTACAGTAACCCCCTAAAAAGAATTGCTCTCTGACGATTCTTCTGCCCATACGGTCAATTCGTCCGAGTTATTGAAAAAAAAAAATTCAATCCCAAAGCTCAATATGACGGGTTTTATCATTTAAAGACCGCTCGTCCATCCGTTTTTTAGCAAACAATCTAACTTCTTCAATGTCGTCTGTCAGTTCGTCATTTTTAAATTTTTAATATTTTAAATTTATAATATTTTAATGGCAGGCGGAACGTGTCCTCTGTGTAATAATAATTCTATATAGGACCTTCACTAACTCTGAAACTTTGCAATTTATAGTTTATTGTAATTCCGGAAATAACGTAAGTATCGGCAATATTTTTAGGAATTGAACCGCTTTTCAACTATAACTATTTCCTCTATTGAATCTTAAGCCAGCAAAATACCGTGAAAACCAAAATACATATCTAAACAATTGTAATAACTATCTTTAAACTAATTAATAATTAATAATGATATAAATTTCTTTTATTTGTGTCGGGTCAGTAAGATCAGTATTTAGTTCAATTGACGGGTCATATTATAACTGTCATTTATAATAAACTCTTAATAAATATTATTGACTTAATTGAAAATAATTGAAAATGACACTAAGCTCAGGTGTCTTTAAAATACTATTCTTTTTTAGACTATCGAATCTAGTTTTATTGTTACTTAGAACAAAACTACAGCTCCAAATTAACATTATCAATTTCAACCACAGCTTTAATACTTTGCTTTGACATAACCTTTTACCCGCAACGCCCATAAACTGCACAACAATTTGCCTGCGTTTATCAGAAATAAAACTAGCCACTTTTCTCGAATTAAAGAACAATCGGCACCACTATCAAACAGTTATAATATTTATTTATAACAGTTACGTTTTATTTGGTATTATTCAAACGACCCTTACGACAGCAGTTTAATTAACTTCAAAAAAATTTACAGAATTACTTTCAATAACATAAACACTATTATAACTACTACGAGAACTGAAATTATTACTTATTTGTTGCAAAGAAACGTTAAGCCTGAATAAAATTTTCTCCTTACTTTCGCGGAACCGGCTTATTATCATTAAAACATATAGCCGAATCTTTTGAACGTTCCGTAACATGAGATCAACATATTTCCTATCTTTATTTTCGATTTTACGTTTTTGAAATATTTTAAGTACCGATATTAATTTAGGCAGCGATTAAGGGGTATTTGTCAATAACTCAGATCGAATAAACTCGGGGTAAATACCTGTGATCAGCGCGTCAACCAGCTCGGCGTCGGCGGCTTCCGGTCGAACCCTCTTGAAAAGTGTCCACACCGTCGTAGAGTACCCGGCGTGGCTGCTGGCGTGGCTGCTGGCGTGGCTGCTGGCGTGGCTGCTGGCGTGGCTGCTGGCGTCGTCCGCATACCGGTACTCTCTTTCAAAAGTACCGATTAGTTCTTCTTTCACTTGCTCCCTTGTGGTTGAGTAAATGGACCAGGAGTCGGCCCACATCTTTGCTCGCCGCGCTCGCCGCGCTCGCTCGCGCACCAGTCTTCGTGATGGAAGTCGACAGACCCATTACTTGTAATAGTAAAGGTCGTGGCACCAGAACATCGTCACCGGAAAACCCTGAAGTCTCTCGGGGCTGAGATCCCACCGCTGCTGTCGGAGAAAACGCCACTCAAGCGTCCAGAGTCCATTTTTACAAGGAAAATACTTGTTGATAGACACAAATAATGTTTATTTCAGTACAACGGCTCAGTACAGAATAACCTCTTCATACAAAACACAAGTCTTTATATAGGCAAACACAAGTTTAACATTTATAATAACAGTCACTTCCGTTAAAAGAAATAATTTAAATAATATTATAAAAAATAGTTCAATATTACATATTAATATTATAACGAATTTTCCAATACTTTAAATAATTTATCTTTCACAAATTACAATTAGTTTAATAAACAATTTCATTATTTGCTAAGAAAGTTTAACATGGCGCCACTTAACAAGATACAAATAAAATTAAGATTATTTATTAGTTAAGACATTAAATTACAATTAGAATAATTATAATAATTTTAATTCTTTTTAATTCGAATAATGATTATTAAAGAATAATTAAATTTAAATAATTAAACATTAGATCAATTTTCAATATCTTCAAACTAAACATCAAAACAGTGTCCATTAAATATTACATTTTAACATATAAAGGTTTTGCAATTATAAATAATTATTTAAATAAGAATCTTAAATATAACAATTATTTATAACAATAAATTCATTACATAGTCATTTGCGCCCATATACACGTAGAGTAGAAAATCTATAAATTGTAAATCGATGTTTTCTCATTTACATTGTATGGCAGCATTTGTTTCAAGCCTAGACATAAATGGAGTGAAGCGATCGTATGCTGAAGTAGAAAATCCTTGATCTAATAATGTACTGCTCTCAGCTAAAGGAAAATCGCAAAACAAATACAGAGGCAATTTTCTAAGTCGCCTCCGTGTATCTAGTGAATGATGGAATCTTTCCCTTGTCATGTTCTGATTGAAATACTGTCATAGAGGCCTCGGTTGATTGAATAGGTTAGGTTTCGAACAACACTATGCTTGATTCTTTCTTGTAAAACGTAGCTGTCATAATCTGTTGCTACGTTATACTTTTAATATACGAGTAATTAGGTACTTATCAGTGGAAAGTGACCTTATATTACCTTTTGTGAATTATTTGTCCAGGGATCTTAGATTATTATATATTATTGTAAGTCACACTTCATCACTAGTACATATGTACATACCTACATATATCAAATATATTCTCGTGCTACCTTAAGATTTTTTTTCAGCATTTAGTAATGTAGTCTTCGAAAAAATTGAGATTTTACTAACATTATTTGGCAACGTAAATGTCGGTATAACCTTTAATAGATTCATATATAAAATAAATGCGCATAGAAATGCTAAACTCGCCTAGATATTATATTTAACTGAACTCTTCATAAGCGTTGTTAGGATATCAATAGGCCGTAACACGCAGCTGTTCCATCAGAACGCTTATAGTACATTATCACCAGTGACACCTCTTGAAAGGGCATTATGTTTCGAAGGCAGGTAATGAAATGCTCTAGCTTTAGTGAATGCCTATTCTTTTTGTTTTACATAAAAGAAAAGGGTATGAGATTGATATTTCCTTAATGGAACTTTGAAGTGTACCTTTTATATAAATTATACTGTTTACCTACAATTTTTAAAACACTGTAATAGATTTATTTTTAAGCAAAAACAAATAATAGTAACAAAATATATTTCATATTATTTTTATAACTTTACACTTTTTACCGTAAGATAGTTAGAGATAACCTGGTGTTTAGACACTCCGTTCGCCGGTTCGTTCGTTGTGGGTTCGATTCCGAGATGAAGAGTGGAAAATGTTTAATCTCTCCATTTTCTTCGTTTTGATATCGAAGCAAAGCGCGGCGTTAAGTTTCGCCACTTAAAACACAATGCCTCCAGAATTCGACTGTAAATGGGAAACGGAGTATCTGAACACTAGGTTCGCTCTGCCTATCCAGCTGTATGCGGGATACAGCGTTAAGCTAAAAAAATAAACAAAAATAGTAGAGTACAATAGATTTTTATCTGTACCTTCTTCAACACAAACTGGACAAAAGACAGTATTCTATTTGCAATTTCGTTTGTAGACAAACTTATCGGGTCAATATTATTTTAGGTGCTACGATAGCACTTATCACAAGTGGATACTGTTTACTTTCACTAATGTGGGTAATGCTTAGGCATTTTGTAGGTTGTGCATGTGCTTTAACCGACCACAATTATGATTATAGACTTACTAGCTTTTGCCTGTGATTTTACTAGTAAATTGACATTCATTATTTTTTTTTTGTCCTGAGGCTTATAGCAAAGCATTATTACAATATTTGCAATAAAAATATTGAAACCATCGTGATGATGTGGGACAGGATATGACTGTAAACACGATTTGAGATATATTTGAATTATTTATCCACTCTGGTACCTAAGACAAAGTACAGCGTTAAGTTCTGCTACTCAACACGCAATTATTCTACTTCGGGCGTAAAGAACGGACTGCCTTAACATTAGGTTCCCTCTGGCTACTCTTTTATGAGAAGAAAAGCATGAAGGTGATTTTTTAATATTTATACTACCTACAATTTTATTTGTCATCTTACTATGTAAAGATGTTTGTTGAAATTGAGGTTTCTTATTTGCATTTATTAAAATAACTTTACGCCTTTTTTTATTTATACATCGTATTTTTATCATAGTATTTTTTAAATATTATAATCAATAAATAAATCGCAATTCTTTAATGACATTTGTTGTTATAGCGCTTAACGGTTTTTTATATCTACATATATCGTTTTTTTTCTTCGTAGATTATTATTTAAAAAAATAGATAACTTTGAAAATAATTATAAAATTAACCCAATGCATATAAAAAAGTCTAAAGAATTTTATCTATGGAGCTATTTATAAACATTAGGTTATCCAGTTATGCCATCAAATTAGTATATTATAAACTTTTATAGATCGTCATGGCGCAGTGGGAGAGTAATTTGACTGTAGACACGATGGTTGTGCATTCGATTCCTATTCAATTCCTAATTTCCAATTATTAATTTTAAATTATTTTCATTTCTCCACTCTAGAATATAATACAAAGCACGGCATTGAGTTCCGCAACTCAATTAGCAATGTCTCTATTTTGAAATGGAAGTGGAGAGTGGAATGTCATGACACTACCCTATTGTATATGTTCTCTCTGACTACCCTATTACGCAGCCAAAAGAGTGAAGCCGCTTGTTTTAGAATTAACATCAATGTAAACATTTATCACAATTTTAAAATCTGATTGTGCTTAAATATATGCCAAAGGCAAGATTGTAAATCTTGCAGTGCAGTAATTAGCGAGATTAACGCGGTTACGCATATAAAGTGAAGCAATAAAGCTAGGCTCTGAACTCATTACTCCATATTGTGGGCTACTGGAAAATGTTTTGTAATTTTCAACGACTCTGTGAAATGCATTTTTTCTTCTTCTTTTTTTAAGTACTGTTGTAAATTTATGTACATACCCAGGTATATTATGCGAATGTCTAAATTATTCAAAATGTAAATTAGCAATATCTTGCGTTAAGTCACTCCGATCTCCACTTTTCGTTTCTATTTTCGGTATTTTATATATTACCAAAGATAAGCAGCCTTAGTAATTTAGTCTAAAGTAATCTTTAGTATAATAATTCCCTCCGGTAGAATAGAATCTACGTCCATCAAGTTTATAGTGAAACAATCACAAGTCAATTGTGTCACGTAAAAATAGTATATATAGTCACTGATTTGAAGGCATAAATGGATGGATTATGGTTATGACGATTTGTAACATTATATTTTAGTATTTCAGTATTTCAACGAAATTGAAAATTTTCATATTCATTTTAAAATATTAAAATAAAATAATTACTTTAACAAATAATCATGACTATATTCACAGAATACGTATGAAAAAATTGAAGTAGACTTTTGGAAACATTACATAATGATTTTTAACGATACTGATCATATTACTATGAGGAAATATTGTATTTCAATTTGACTCATAATTTGAAATTATTTACCAATAAAAATGGTTATAATAATTATGATTACATGATGCCATTTAAATTTCATACAAAAATAATTTTGTAGATATTATCATTTTGCGTTTCGTATAAAAATTAATAACGGGGCTTTCTAAATAATCGTTGCTAAATCGTCAAGCCAGCGCATTTACTACGATGACTCAAAGTTTTTTAAAAGTAAACTTTATTTAATTTCACATTAGTTGAATAAAACTTTTCATAGTTACTATCAAGTGTTTCTTTTTAGGTAGAAACGGCGACACAATCTAGATAGATTTTGTTGTTGGTTGCGTCGTTAACATTTTATGCATACTCATGGAGGCTCAGACTATAAAAGATCTGGGTCATGTTTCTGTATTGTGAGATTTGATGTCTTATTTTCCCGAATTTGTATGAAATGGAAATATAACTATTTTTTTATACTTATCTCGTACTTTAATATACTGGTGAATTTCCTGATGGACGGACGGGACTAATATTTTTTAACTTTTGTTGAGCATTTAAATATTTTTCGTTTTATTAAAAGTAAAGAATATTGTTTTAGAAGTTATCAATTCTTAACAAAAGAATAACAAGCTCACCAATTCCACCGATTTAAAATAATATAGGGACAAATATATTAATTGTTAGGTTTTAATTAGAAGTATGTAAACATATCAGGTTATCAGAAATTCTATTTAATTGAAATTGTTTCACAATAATTGTCCGAATCGTACCTGCGTGATGGTTGCAAAATAGTGACTATATAACGAAGCGAAACTCGCCTGATTAATAATATGAACACGATACAGTTTCGTTGTCAAGTAATAATGATATTTTAATATATTATAATTCATTCTCTAAATCATTTGATGAGACCATATTGAAAAGCTTAGTATTAAAAGTTGTAGTAAAAGTTGAATAATAATAATTCATTACCCTAAATGTAACACACCTACAACCGAGTTGATTATGAAAATCTGTTTGTCTGTATGTTACGTTTTCACGAATATCGTTTCGTTACGATTTGTATGAAATTCGGAATGAATATAGTGGAAGACTCAACAAATTATAGGCTATTTTTTAATTTTTTTTTTTTACAATTTGGGATTGAAATAAGGAACGAAACTAATGAAAAATAAATAGCTTTAACTATTTCGATAAATTTTATCAGGAAAACAACTGAAGTCGCAAGGTTTAACACTATCAATATACATAGGTCACCTACCCATTTTTTCAACAGGCTAAAACAGGGGATAAACATTTGTGTAAAATCACGCCAACGTCGGGGTTACGGATCAGGTCGCTAGCTAAATATATTTACGCAACAATAAATATTAATTTGGTTTTGTTAAATCATAATAATGTTACGTTTGAAAATATAAAATGGATGTAAAAGGAACATACATAGATACGTGTGTTTTCTCTCAACTCCCACAAGGTAATGTAAATATCGCTCTCAATGTCTACACCCTTATATGTATTTGCTAAATAATTTTAAACGGAACGGGCCTCGATTTGTTCTATAAATAAGTAATCACCATTACCGCATTCCTTTATGGCAGAAACGTGTCCACAATTGTAAAAGCCTTTTTATTTGCGGTATCATTAAGTACGATATACGTACAATGTGCGGTCGACGCGGATTTATGGAGGTTTGTGCTTATTGCCATCGTGATAAATGAAGAAGATCCGTATGTTAGAATAATGTCCAGCTATAGGTTCCAGTCTAAATTATTTCTATAGAAAATCTATAGTCAGCGAGCGTTTACGTTTTGCGCATTTTGTGATTAATCACTGAGCTTTTTTTCTTTTTTAAGCCATTTTGATAGGCGTCGCTTGCTGGGTTGCAATTTATTTTATAAATGTTTTTTTTTGTCATATTTCAAAATATTATTGACTACTAACTTTGAACTTCATAATATATAATATGTTTCAAGATTTAAAGTAAATTGATGCCAATATGGTAGAATGTGATAACGTCTGATTCTAAACACGATTAGATGTAGCTTCGATTTCACTCGGGAGAACCCATTATATTTAAAATAATTTTCACATTTTAATTAACCGTTCTGATAAAGACATAAGATAAAGAGTAGCGTTAAACTTAGCTTCTGAACACACAATATAGTAATAACGATAGTGGAGAACAGAGTGTTATGACACTAGGTTCTTTCTGCATATTTTGGCTTGTGCGATAAAGTGTAAAGTGTTTTTGTAATATATTATAGTATGGAGATTCTGTGTATTTTAATTAGATTTTATATATTTTTTATATATTACGCATAGCTGGATTTGACAAATCCAACAGCATTTTAAAATAAATGTAAATTATGTCTATAATATAAGAGTCTATATCCAAGAGAGTACATTTACAGCACCCTTCACATTCAGTTAGATACTTGCCAACTGTTCTACTATGACGTTAGTGGCGGTAAAATTTTATAGGGGATATAATGTAATCCAAATCAATACTATACGTAAAAAATCTGTCGGCCCGTTATGCTTACATTCTAAATTGTTTTAAATGGAATTAAATAGTTGGAAGTAAATAGTTGATGACCCAGGATCAAACAAGGACTACTTTTATTCGATAACCTAAGCGTAGCTAACCTAAAGCGTTGACATAAAGGATAAAAGCTTGTAAGAAAAATCTAGACAGCTTGACCGATTTCTATGAATTTTCTTGGACAAATAGTTCACGACCTAAGGTCGAACATAGGCTGCTTACGTCTTTTAAAAACTAGACTTTAAGAAATTAAAATAGGGGATGAAAACTTGTATAACTGAAAAATACCAACTTATATAACTAAAAAATATCAACCGCTTAACTTAAGCGGTAACGCAGGTCACCAAAACTACGAAATAGCTAGTAGTGTAGCTTACATGGGAGAAGCCACGAGCGGTTCGCTAGTAAGCAATATTCAATAGACTATTATGAAAATCTAATTTAACACAAACAAAGGCTTAGGTAAAATATGTTTACATAAGATTAATTAATTAACTCTTGTAGGTCTTGATACTATTTCTATCTATTTAACTAAGAACTAGACTACTCTTCTATAAATATGAACCTAAGTATAAGTTGCGGTAGTTTATAACATGCTTACTTACGAAAGTCATTATTAGTTCGTTAGAAACTGCAAATACTACATCTTATAAGTTTAATAGGGTTCTATAAGTATGTATATTAGTTATCAGTGTTTGTTCAAAGGGAATTGTTTAAGTAAATACGTTATTAATAATAAGCTTAACGCTTTTAAGGGAATTGTTTAAGTAAATACGTTATTAATAATAAGCTTAACGCTTTTTAACGCATAGCTGGGTTGTTAGAGACAACCTAGTATGAAGACACTCCGTTTTCCAATTTCCGAATTAAATCGAGATATTTAAACGTTGAAAAACACATTTAAAGATGCTAACAAAAAAAATAAGTTGTAATAAAGCGTATAAGAATTTCGACGCAGCGGGTACTAGAACGCATGGCTCTGTAGTGAGAGCGGCCAGGACGGTATTCAGGAGGCGCGAATTCGAATCCCGCTGCGTTCAAATTTTTATACGTTTTCTTTAAATGTCTTTTTCAATTTTCTTAAGAGTGAAATAACACTTTAAAAAAATTAAAAATCTTAAAAAAGTATTTAAACGTTGTTTAACAACGCGCTTTGTCTCAGATACTATTTCAAAAGTACCACTGTGAGCAATAAATCTGTATATATAACAATTACTTTAAAAAAAAAAATCCCGCTGAGTCTCTTGCGCCGGTTCTTCTCAGGTCTGAGGCATTAAATTTAGTGAACCGGTGGTGAACTATTTAACGTTCAAAAAATGAAGCTTGTAACTTCTTATTTTGGATAAAATTATTAGACTTTGACATTGACTTTGATACCAGAGCGAAGAAAAAACATAACACAAATCATAATCACTCCGTTCTCTATTTTCCACCTAACATCGATGCTTGTTGGATAAAAAAAGGGGTTTTTTTTTATTTATGCTTATTTCGTGTCATGCCTACAAAAAGGGAATAAAGGAAATGAATTATACAATTCTATATTTTAATCTGTATATTTGAAGAAATTAGTTTCAAAAGAAACTTAGGGAAGAAGTAGAATTAATTAATTGTCAAAATACGGCTATGCAAGCAAGGTTTTTTACATTGCATGACATACCGTATGTTATATAGGTAAAGGTACTGCTAATTCAAAGCATTTTGAAACAAAAACACAATTTTATGTTTGTCCATTTTTATTTAATAGATATTTAAAATATATATTTGTTAGTTATTCGATTTCAACACGAAAAGCTCAAAATTATTTGGTGAAAGCTAGTTGAATGAAGCTTTCGAACTATGATTTCAGGTAAAACTAGCTATAATATTTTTTATTTATATTCTAAAATAAATCTAAACAAATTCTCTCAATGGCTATAGAATAGCTATCGTACTGTAAACTCAAATGGAATACGGCTATAAGCGTTGAAAAATTAATCTGGTAATATTCTTTTTTCATAAAAAAAACGGAAAACATATTTTTGTTCATTTATTTTATCTAAAGTTGTCTTTTTGAATATTATTACGTGAAGAAACGCTTTATTCGTTTTTGGAATGGAGGACAAAAGTAATTTATATTGGCATACTGAAAGTTTTTATAAGGAAGGAGTGAGAAGGTCAACATTTTCATACAATTAGTAAAATAAATATTACACACTTCACCATACACACACACGTGTCATTGTGGCGCAGTCTGACAGCGTTTAGCTGTAAATGCAGGTTGTGGGTTCGACTCCCAAATGGAGGAATATTATTGTCTATTATATCAAAATGAGTCGCTGAATGTGTTGCTAAGCGCATAACGAGAACGTGTGGATTGATTGTGCTAATTCATTCTTTAGAATGTTTCTTGAGAGAAAAATTATAAAAATTGCCTAAAAAACGTCTAAAAACAACACTTTTCTATTCCCCCATACAAAGGATTCGTAATAATACTGATCCGAAACTATTGATTGTTGATGTGTATGTTGACATGTATGTTATAGTGTAGACGCTCACTAAGAAAGGATTACTGGAAATTCAATTTCTAAGGAGGTGAAATTGGAGTTGACAGTTTATATGAAAGTCCGTCAATTTTAAAGTAAAGATAATGAAATTCTAAAATAAAGATAATGAAACTTTGTAAGGTAAAGATCTTATATTTATAAAAATATTAAATATAAAAGTTCACCTGGTATGAAAGGTACTGAATACATCACTTACTTCGATTTAATTTTCGGATATTTAAAAAATATATGAATTAAGCTGGTAACTTTATTAAAAAAATCATGTTTTTTGCGTGTTTTGAGGTCAGTCGTGACGCAGGGGCACAAAGTGTGACTGTAAACGCGAATGGTTGCGGGCAAACCAAGCAAATTTTAAAGGGATGACAGACAGAGAGATTAATAAAATAAGATTACACAAAACCCCTCTAAAAGTAATGTGCTGTAATCTCATATTCTTATCACGAAGCTGAACACCTTCATCTGGGCGAAGATTTTACTGATATGAGATGTTAAGGATTGCTTGTAACATTTTTTAAATGTTATTCACACACTTATATGAAATTGAAAAACACATTTTTTATATATTTCAATGCAGCGGGATTCGCCCATGCTAACAATAAAAATAAGTTTTATAAGTATTTCGACACTACCACATGCCTTGGCAGTTAGAGCGCTTTCAAAGTTTCAGTTGGCGCAGGTTCCAATCTCGTTTTTATATGATTTCTAAAAATGGTAATGATTTTTAGTCTGACTCTTAATTTAGGACTCTTCTACTCTGTATCTTTTTTTATTTTTACAATTAACTCGAATCTTTTTTAAAGCAAATATTTCGTTAATAATATAATGTATTACTACTTAGTAGGTGGTACTACTATTCTAATTTTAAATTTCTGTCAATATAAAATATTTCTTTAATATTTAATGTATATAAAAATGAATTCCGCTTTTGTAAAAAACATTTATAAATAAAAAATAACAAAGATATCATTACTGATAGTATCTCTTTTAGCGTTCCTTTACAAAGGTTTACGTTTGCAGAAATATAAAATACATATTTAAATATAACAGTACATTTTTGTTATGGTTTTAACCGTAACTTTATAGTTATTTGGCAGTCTTCCTCGTTTTAAAAATTTATCAAAGATAAACATAATAATCATATTTGGAGAAATTCCAAGATATCTGAGCTATTTTCGTGTTATTTAAATAACTTGTAACTCGGCCTTCATTTTAATAGTTATAAAGAAAATAATATAAGCAAGCCTTGAGTGGGATTTGAAATTATAATATTCTGTTCGTTCTTAAATATACCGTTAAAAATTCCACCATCACAAATATGACATTAATAATTTTTTTAACCCTTATTTTAATTTTATTTGGATTAAGAAACACCGATTTAAATGAAAAATATGAGCAGGACTTTAAATATTAACATGCAAATGAACAAACTCGATAATTTCATATGGCTACCATTGATTGTAACCTACTTGCATGAAATGGAAAAAATAAATAGTACTGTTAAGGCAATTTGTGAGAAACATGAAGGCTAATAAGAAATAATAATTACAAAGAAATGGTAGCTGGCATAATAAACGTTTTACGGTTTACCACGTAGTGCAATTAATTTTTATTATACTTTCAGGAATAATTAGGCCATTGTAGTGTAATGTGAAAAAGTCCAAGTCTGTATGTGATAATTGTGGGTTCAATTCCAATTCTGCTCGAGGGAATGATATTTTTTAAATTATTTTTATTGATGCTCTGATGACAAGATAAGCATGGCGTAAAGTTCTGCCACTCAACATGCCATGTATTGGCTATTACTATGATAGTATCAAGCGATCAAATTGTACTTAGCATTTTACTTCGAAGCGTGCTACCTTTTATAAAACCTCCACACCGTCTTTAATTAAAAGTAAAGCTTTCTCAAAGGTTCGCTACGTGCTAGGTTATTGTTTATTTTTTTTTTTTTTTTTTTTTTTTAGCTTCACGCTGTATCCCTTGCGGGGTAGTCAGAGAGAACGGAGCGCCAAACGCTACGGTCCCTGCATACTTCTTTCGCCTCGTCCACAGTCATCAACCTCTTCATACAGGCCCTCCGGGGGGTCCTCATGCTTTTTACGTGACCTTCCTCCAGTATCATCGATACTGTGTTTTCGAAGGTCAACCGAGGTCTCCCCCTGCCTCTCTTACCACTCACCTTTGCTTCATAAATCTTTCTTACCAATCTTCCATCACTCATCCTCTCGACGTGCCCAAACCACCTGAGCACGCCCTTCTTCATTCTTACTATGACGTTCTCGCTAATACCTGCCATTCTGTGTATCTCTTCATTGCGGATTCGGTCAGCTAAGCTGACTCCGCACATCTTTCGAAGAGATCTCATCTCCACAGCATTCATCTTTCTTTCATTCTTCTTCTGCAATACCCACGTTTCGCTGCCGTATAGCAGCGTCGGTACCAGCACTGCATTGTGCACAGCTAAACGTGCGGCTATCGGCTCACGTTCCGCCGTCGCATCAACGCAGCGAGGGCACCGTTAACCCTGTTACCGGCAGCAATACGCCTTTCAACATCCATATCATACCTTCCATCTCTGCTAAACATACTTCCCAAATATTCACTTGTTCTAATTTCTTTCTGTTAACCATTATCTTACATTCCGTTCTTTCTTCGTCTCTTTCAAACACCAGAATCTTAGTTTTACTCGCATTCAGGCTTAGACCATTATTTTCACACCCATCTTTCAGGATGGTGACCAATGCCTGCAACTCGCATTCTGATGATGCAATAAGCACTGCATCATCTGCGTACAATAGGCAGTTTACCTTCAAGTCACCCACTTTCACTCCCATATCACTTTGTTTCACTCCTTGGAGACAACTATCCAAGTACAAATTGAACAGCCAAGCTGACATGGCACAACCCTGTTTGACACCTGATTGAATATCAAACCGAGGCGACATGCCAGCTCCTACTCGTACACAGGCTGAGTGATCTCGGTAAAGAGACTTTACAGCCTGCAACAAGGGTCCGTTCACATTGTACCGAGGCAGTATCTCCCATAACTTCTTTCGCACAACCCTGTCAAATGCCTTCTCCAAATCCACAAATGCACAGAAAACTTTTTGGTTTACAGCCAGAAATTTTTCTGTGATTATGCGGAGGGAGAAGATCTGGTCCATACACCCTCTTCCAGGTCTAAAGCCTCCTTGGGCCTCCCACAACAGCCTCTCAGATCTCTCTTGCATTCTTCTCGCTAAAATTTTAGCATAAATTTTACTACCTAAGCTAATCAAACTGATAGCCCTATAGCTTGCACAGTCTATCTGTGAACCTTTGCCTTTATACAAAGGCACGATGACTACGCCTCGCCAATCATCTGGGAAGGGGGAGGCCCTTCTTCCAGCATAAATTGCACAGATGAAAGAACAGGTCCAAGACGCGCGGCCCACCATATTTGATCATCTCAGTAGTAACTCCATCTGCTCCCGCTGCCTTACCACATTTCAAACTTCTTATGGCACTCTCTACTTCTTTTATACTGATTTCGCCGTCTGCTACATCAAGATTCAGCATATCGCTGTTACTTGAGACAGAGGCGTCATCACATTCATACATCTCCTTATAGAATTCCGCCCATCGTTGCAAAACGGGTGTTGGTTCAGTTAGTATCTCACCGTCCTTCGAAAGCACCCCTTTCATTCTGCAGGTTGACGAAGAACCCCGAGAATCACTAACTTCTCTCCAGAAAAGCTTCGTGTTTTCTCGGAAGTTGTTCGTCAACCTTTCATCTCTTTAATTCTCCGACTTTTCACGCTTCGCCTTAATCAGTACTTTCGTTTGGTGCTTTTGCAACTTGTACTCTGTGTTCTTCTTGATCTCTCTCATACTTTTATTCTTACCAGAGGCTTTATAATCCTGCCATGCTTTCTTCTTTCTTTCTACGGCATCTTTCACTTCATCATCCCACCATTCATCACGCTTTTTACTAAAGCCTCTTTTCACAGTACCACACACTTCTGTTGCTGCTTCAGTCATACTATTCCTAAGATTCTGCCAGCATACTTCTACACTCTCATTTCCTATTTCGCAACTGTCTAGCTTCTTGGAAACCCTTTCTTTATATTCCTCTTTAATAGGTGGATCTTGAAGCTTCCAGCTTCTTATGCGGTTATTCGCCTCCAAGTTTGGACACCTCGTGCGGGCGCGCCAGCCTGTAAACAGACCCCTTATTCTAGTAACAACTAGATAATGGTCCGTTCCCAAGTCGGCACCCCTAAACACACGTGTGTCCATAACTTGGTTCCGAATACGCTGATCCACCAGGAATAAGTCAATCATACTTTTCTCTTCCATTCGCTCCCATGTGTACTGATGAATTTATTTGTGGTCAAACATCGTGTTTGCCACAAACAAATTCTTCTCCTTACAAAGTTCCAAAATAAGCTTACCAGCCTCATTCACTCTCCTATCACCGTACTTCCCTAATATAAGCTCGCAACCGAACCGCTCGGTTCCGACCCATCCATTCAAGTCACCGCACACTATTAACTTTTCATTCGCTCTTACGCTACCTAGAACTTCCCTGACACTCTCCCAGAACTCCTCTAGCTCGCCTGATAGAGCTGAGGATACTGGCGCGTAGGCCGCTAACAAGAATAATCTTGTTATCCCCAGCTTAAAGCGAACCCAAAGGAGCCTCGGGTTGATCGCCTTGTATTCCACCATTGCACACACCAATCGAGAGGACAACAACACACCTACCCCCTGGCACCCGCGATCACTCTCTGGTACGCCGGCCCAGAGAGCTACGCGACCGCCCGGCAGATCGGTAGTGTTAATGCCCTTTCTCTTGGTCTCAGTCACACAGATCACATCCAGATCTCTATCATCCATCACATCTAGTAGTTCATTCATCTTCTGTTCCATCCCTCCTCTTACATTCCACGTAGCTATTTGTAGCTCCGTCCTCCACTTCCCGCCGTCTTGGACATGGCGTGTCGGGTGGCGGTCCCCAACGCCGCACTCGTCTACTCCCCCCTCCCCACTTCTCACACCAACGGGGACGCGCTGGTGCGCGTCGCCTCGGGGGGACGCCCTAACATACTGTGCCCTGGTGTACGTGGCGGATGGAACTCTGCAGCCCTAACAAGTAGGGCTGGCGGGGATCGCTACGGGCAAGCATTCCATCATGGACCCCCTACCACATATACTAAATTAATTAGTTTATTGTTTATTTAATAACAATATATTACTTAATAGACTTTAAGCTAATAATTATAAATAAATATATTTTTTATAAAACATGTTTTGTTATATAAGAAAATTTTGACGCAGAATGCTATACGTCAAAAGAATTTTGATAGCAGATGAACTATGTTCGTAATTATTGAATCAGAAAAAGAATCACTGGCTGTAGAGTAAAAGAATTTTAAATTAACAGTCAGGTTGAAACTTACAATTGAAATTGTTCAAAGGATTCGTATACATGAGTGCTTAATAACTGTGCCTGTGAAATACCTACCCCTACCTTCTATCATTACATATTTTCAACTTCCTGTTTTTTTCCCGCGATAGCCAGAGGTAGTAGAAACAAGGTAAGGTAGGTAGTAGTAAGGCCAGAGGTAGTATGAGGACACTTAATTCTCCATTCTTAGAATTAATTTATATTAAATATTATTTTATATTGATTTTGAAGTTAAGAATTATTGTCACATTTCGTAAGGCTTCTTTTTTATATATACTGTTTATAGGAGTGAAAGACTATAGCAACGTACTTGTGAAAAATAAAGTATGTAAAGTACAGCGAGAATCGCTTATATAAATACTTTTCCAATGTGATTGAGTTCTGTTAAATTAAACCATCATGTAACTTTAAACATGAACTCTACTTGGAGAATGGAATTATTAGGATCTTTTGTTGAACCCCGGTATACAAGAAAAATGTGTCAAAATTAACAAAAAGGAGCTCAAATGCTGTCATGTCGCTCTTTTATTATTAAAACATGAAATGAATATAAAATTTGGAAAAGTAATCAGGATTATTTGTCCACCACCTGAGCTACAATCGATCTTTTAAGCGTAAAAATATTTTTTTCGTCATATTTTCCTTATATCCAAAAGCGATTGCGAAAATAACATTTTTGTATGAAAATGTCTTTGTTAAATCATCCTCCGATTTATCCGTACTTGGTACCCTTACCCAATTTATTCATCCAAATGCCCTCTTTGTACTGACCAAATTAACAACTGCGAACTGGTTGTTATTACGAGGGTCTTGCCTTCTATTGTTTTATTCATCGCCGTGAGTAGCCGCTGAGCCGATCTTAGTTAAATGTTTTTCAACTGAGGGCTTTGTGGTAAATTCTAGTGATTAATTATACAATACGTATACCCTTATCAGGTAAGAGTTGTTTGGTAAACTATTTTCCAACTTCTTCAAATATTGGTCATATTTGTATTAATATTACCTGAAAAATGTGTACGATTTAAAATTCATGTTTTGCCTTTTATTCTATGTTTTACGTAATTAATTAAATATATACAGCATACTTCTGTCTTAGCGATATATTTGACCTCGACAGGATTCATTGATAGATAGATGTGAAAGTTGAAATTCTGTCAAATTAACAACTTTATATATCTACTTATTTATGTTACAGGTAATAATTAATAAAAATATATAACATTATATAATTAAGTAAGACAAAATATAAGTATTACATAGTTATTGGCCAAAACAAATAATTTCGTTGTCCACGATTGTTGTGTAATTGAATCTTCTAAGAATGTCAATTTAGCTCGACCCTCGAGTCTATAATCTTATTTCCTAAGAGGTTTCATTCCAATGCCTTCATAAAGATCGTAGATAAATGTGAGCCTACTTAGGCTAGAACGTACTTAAAACTATAATATTTTTCTTGAATTCGGACTAAAAAAGGAGGATGTAGTCCACTCTGCTTAAGCTTAAGTGTCCAGGCTATAGTCTCATTCTAATTTATTTACATACATACATTGCCAATTAATTGACAATTAATCTAAGAGTAAGCATGTCATCCATTTAAATAAAATTATTAACTAGTACTATTATTATAAAGTTATGGTTAAGTTATACTAATGATTACCTGTGAAATAAGTATTGATGAAATTTTAATGAAGGTTCTAGACCCTAAAATATGAAAGGCTCAAAGTTGAAGTTTTAACTTTAAATTATTTTTGTCTTTTTGATACTGATAGATAACGATTTAAATTTAAAAGTTATTATATAATACTTTTAATCACTGTATTAAACATTCATATATTTTCTAATCATTTGATTAAGAGAATTCTACAGAAATATGGTATTCAACATTTTTCCATTTAATTATAACAAACAGCTTTAAGGTCGAATTTCTTAGAAATACTTAATTTTTTAAAATTACATTAAAATACTTAAATATTTTTAAAAATTATCTTTTAAAGAATACACATATGCTTTAAAAAATATTTTTTAAAAATATTTAAGTAAAAAAAGCCGCAGCTTCATATAGTTTTAGCACAATTAACGGCTTTCAACTCTGTTGTAAGTCTGTGAGAATCTAGTGTCAAGCCACTTCGTTTTCCACTTTCTGCCCGAAATTGAAACTTTGCGTACTAAGTTGACAGTGCTTAACGCCACCTCTTAGCTACCAGAGCGGAGAAATGGTAATAATATAATCATCTGAGTGAAATTCCATGGGAACCTGCAACGGTTGCGTTTAAGTACGACGCTATCCAACTGCACCACGACAGGCTCTTAGGGCTAAAATAGTGTCAAATAATCCCTCTATGCCACGCCGTGCCAAACAATTACTAAGCAAGTCCATTACAGAATATCACAAACAGTTCCATGTACCTACTTTCATCTTTTGAACGTGGGTATTTTAATGGGCACTTTGTGGATTTTCTTAAGCGGCTCCTTCATTTCTGTAATTACACAAAAAGCAATCCAGCTAATGTGATTTCGTGTTGCGTGACTTAAAATGTACCCTTGCTTTTTTCTCTAAAAGTCAGAATAATTAAGGGTTTTCGGGTAAATTGTTTGAAATTAACGCTGTTTGTACTTACAAGTCTCATTTGCGTGTACCTCTTTAGTAAAGTAGGTTGATTATATCTAGTTACTTTAGAAGTTGCTTATTGAAGTGAGTGTTTGGTTTTTGTAAATAATAAGACTGTTTTTTCGCATTTTATATTTGGATTGTTATATAGAAGTGGACTTTACGATTTTTATATAAATTAAATTGTACATATAATACGTTTGTTAAGTAATTCAATGTCTTATATTTTCCCTGCTTACCCAGCTAGTCAGAGAGAAGACAGTGTCCTAGTGTCAAGACACTCCGTTCTCCGCTTTTCCCCTGAAATCGATACTTACATATGTACGTGTTAAGTTACTATAAGTTTATAACAATTATATTCATTGAGAAACAATTATGCAAGTAAGCGATAACACATTTAATTAAATTGAAAGTTTAACTTATTAGATAAATTCTGATAAACCAAATATACGACCATTTGGCAAAATGTTGACATTTCATAGAATATTATAGTTTGGTTTATTTGTAAAATGAAGTTTGAAGCAGATATCGAAAGGGTAAAGTTTGGCGCTCGCTTCGAATTTCAAAGGCCACGCTATTGGACTTAGAAATGTCTAATCTTAAAGAAAGTTTCTAAAGTTAGGAGGAGGAAGATACGCTTGAGCGAAATAATGAAAAGAATGCAATCTCATTTAAAAGTTATATGTACGCTAGTATAATACCAGCGAACATGTAACTTTTAAATATCTTGTTAACATTTATTTAGTCGCATATATAGTGTTAAAAGCGACCTGCTCGTAACTTTGCCCGGGTTGATGCTTAAGTTAAGCGGTTTATATTTGTCACACCAATTTTCGTCCTCTAATCAGTCCATTAGAAGCTGATTTCAAAAAAAAAACAGACTATGCTTGACCATGTGCCTTTAACCATTTTCATTCTGAATTCCATTAAAATCGCTTCAGAGGTCGCATTCTATCCATAGTTATATATTTTTAAGTTCAGCTTAGAGTAGCTAGCTTAGTTAACAGTATGTGTATCTACTCATCTGACGTGCTGCAAACAAAAATAGATCGTGGATAGAATCTACGATAGGCTTATATACGCTTATGTTTATAAGGTTAGCGGTTGGCTTACACTTAGTACATGACCCGTTGTTGTATGTATGTACAGACTATGGGTATATATTTATCAACAATAAAATAAATAAAATATATTTGTTACTGAATCTTTCCTGTAATAATTTAAATGCTTTAAATACTGTAAATCTTTTTCTCTCCTTACTAAGTAAATCCAGTACACTTCGTTCTCATTTTGTGGCATCGCGTTTTGAGTTGCGAAAGTTGAATTGAAATGAAAATAATTTATATATTCATTTATTCATCATTCATTCCTTCCACGTGGAAATCGAACCCACAAACAACCATCGTGATTATTGTAAAAAGCTGTCTCACACAATACAATGGACTCAATATATTTCAACAAAAAGTAATAAAACCATCGTCATATCATATTCTCTCTATATTTACATATTTACAATAAAATAGTCCAGCGAACAAAATTGATGGTGCACAAAATTGAAAAATTAATTGTTTCATTCTTTTCCGCGAGTTGAGTTGGAAATATAACAAAAAAACAAACGCCGTTGAATGATATAACGTAAAACGTATGTTTACCGAAGCGTCAAGTAAATATATTGTGAAAATTATATTTACGGTTCCAATTTACGGAGCGTATCGCGAGCCTTAAACAGAGGTTCGAGGTTTACGACTTTGCCACATATCGTAATGAAAGGTACAACATGAGCTACGAACTTATTATCATATTTTGTCTGCGTCTTCCTTATTGGTGTTGACAAAAATCGTGATATTGCCCCAAGTATCTATAAAGACAGATTAAACTTCTCCCGGTGAAATATTTGTTTGCGGAAGCTTACAACTTTCTTTTTTGTTACGGAAAAACATTCGATTGCCTCTGTTTCTTACAAGCAACAATTTTAATAAAAGTTTCTACTTCTAATCGCTTGTCTTTTTATAACTTTTAATTGTAACATTTAAATCCTTCGGGCATTGTCGGATATTTTTTTTTAATTCGAGGCCCTGGTGATGCAGTGGGATAGTGACTCTGATTGTCTGTAAATGTACTTGTGGGTTCGATTTAAAATCGGGGGGATGGTTATGTATTATTTTCATTTCCCCGTTCTGGGACCTAAGACAAAGCGTGTTAAGTTCATGAGTTCGTTGTTCGTTGCGCGTGTTGCGTGCACTACTCAACATGGAACATCTCGATTTCAGTACAAAAGTGAAGCATGAATTGTCTTGACACTAGGTTTTCTAACTATCCCGCTATGTATTAAAAGATGCGAAGCTACTTTTTTAATACATATTAATTATTTTAATTCCATTAACCAAATTATGTTTTATTGCAGGTCATAGAAAAGAACAAAAATTAATTGTTCGAGTATCTTAAGAAGATTTATCACTCGTTTCTTAGTGGATGTGGGATGAACGTTAGCACCGATGAAGCTTGTCAATCATGAGTGCTTGGTGCTGCATCGTGATCATAATGTGCACGATCAGCAATGGAGTCCTATCTCCGGCACCTATGAATGCTGAAGCGAAGGAAGCGTACGGTAAATATATAACAAGTACGTTAAAGGTCTGGTGGGCACATGTGAATGAAATCGCGAGTGATTGTGGACTCAAACAGTGGAAATATTAAACGTTTCAATTTTCTTCGATCTGGTATCGAAGTAATGTACAGTATATAAAAGATGAGAACCAAGTATCTTAACACTAGGTTCTCTCTGCCTATCCGGCTTACTACTTATTTTAATAATTTTAGAGTGCTATTTACTCGCGTAGTTTTAAAAAAAATCTATAAAAATTGGAACTACTAAAGCTTTGATGCAAAGTTATATAAATATATAACTTATTTGTTAGAGCGTTTGGACGGTTTTTAAGGACAAGAGACTGAATTCTCTTTTTTGTCTGCCACGAAATAAGTCTAATATATCAGGCCTCGCGGTTATATACGGGCGACAGTAAGATTCAATTAGAAATAGCCTTAATGAAATATAAATTATATTGAATTAAATTAATAGCTTTCTAACTTTAAGATTTAAGGTCTTAGATAAAAGGTTTTTAATTAATTTGTACGTTAAATAGTTTTAGACCGAGTATTATTGCTTCGGTGAATTTTGTGAACGAATCAACAGTTTTTTTTATTACAAAGATTTCAAATCTCCCTTCTTTTAAGTTTTATACCTTTATACTATAATATATTTTTTGTGTTATGTTATATAGGGGCAAGTCGCAAAGTGTGAGTAAGCAGTAAAGCGACTTGTTGTGAGGTCAATTCCGACTCGAAAGGTTGAAATCCATACTTACATTATAAATGCGAAAGTCTGTCTGTTTTTCTGTCACGCTTTCACGGCTAATCTACCGGTTTAGTTTGGGTGAAATTTAAAATGACAGTACTAAAACATCTGAAGTCAAACATACTTATTTTTACTACTTATTTTTTTACATTCAACCTCTAAATTTTGACATAGGGGTTGAAATAAGGAATGAAAGTTTATATAAAAATCTAAACCGCTTGACCTATTGTGATGATTTTTGGCATAAATTAAGTTGATAATCCAAGGTTAAACATAGGCTATTTTATTTTTAAAAATTCTCCGCAGATTGTTGCAATATAACGAAACAGTTAAGTAGTTCACGTGGCAACGCCGCGAGCGGACCGCTAGTATTTAATACTTTCATTTTATTCGCTGTGATGTCGAGGTAAAACGCGGCTTTAAGTTCCGCCACTTAACTTATTTGCCTCTAGAATTAGGCAAAAAGTGGGGTACGGACGGGTCTTGTCACTAGGTTCCCTCTGCCTACCCTGCTGTGTTCGGGATACAGCGTGAAGTCAAAAAAAGTATTATATTTGATGGAAAACAATTATTTGCCTAGAGATAAACTGAATGTTTTCTTGCACTACATTTCAATACACTTTGAAATACAGATGAACTTTATATAGCACAAACTATACTTACTTTATATGGTATAAACTGTTAGTATAATATAAACTTGTAAGTTTAGTAGACCACATAACTTTACTGAATACATTACTTTTCGAATTGTTACATTGCTGCCAGTGTATTTCTCACTTCGCAAGAGAGAATTTGTTAATGTGTTAGTAACGAGCGATACAAGCGTACTTTATGTTGTTATACGTCAAGAAGCATATCGTATAAGTAGAAATATATAGGTACGCGTAAATGTTACTTTGGCCAATTTAGAGGTTTATTGGACTTAGGAATCGAACTTTCGCTCCGTTATATGGACGGTCAGTGGAAACTACTTAATATAACCTATACTGACTATGCAATATACATGTCATGGACTCACGGAGAGTGAAATAAAATCTCTGAAATATATGTTGAATACACTTTGAATTCTAGTTTTTTCCAAAGGACTTTTGTACCCTCATAAAATGTAAAATATGTAGTACAGCGTGTAAAGTATCCGAGTTATTTCTCTAAAAATGTAGGTCTCAAAAACTAGACACATTTTTAACGTTTAAAAGAGCTCTTTTGGTTTTAAACTAAAACACATTTAAAATTAATAAAGTAATTTTATAAATGCTATCTGAACTATGCCAGTAAATTATTTACATTGTAAGTCTGTATTTATTTTACCAAATTGATAGTAAGATCCGATTATTGGCGAATGACTGACTCGTATAAATAAAACTCTAAAAACGGGGGCTTAATATTTGTCAAAAAATACTTTTTTTTGTATATTGATTGGTACATTACACAATTTAACTTGGCCATGTATCCTAGTTAAAAATGAAGCTTTTCTTTTTAAAAGAATTATTCAATTATTTTGCAGCTTTTCGTGATATGCACATAAAATTAGTAGTAGTATATACAGACAGAGAAGTATGAATTTTGGCGTTCTTACAGTATAAAAATTAATTAAATATTTTCCATAGTAATAATAGAAATAGATATTTATAAAATAAATATTAGACATCACGTGTATGATAATATGTTCTAACTATACTGTAACGCGAAAAATTACTATTAACTTGTTCTACACGTCAATGGAGATATTGGTATCTTTAAATCCGTCTTTACATTATGCCTATAAATCTATACAATTATAACAATTTATGAATTTAAAAGTATATACACAAAAACGAGTATACCATATAACACTATCACTATTACATTCGAAATGATCCTAATTTAACTCCTCGAGAGACCGAGATGAGTAAATATCTCCAAACTTCGAGACAAGTTGTGTGTCAGACGCAATAATACCACAGTTTGAATGGAGACCAAGTGGGATTTAGAGATTGCTTTGATGTTATTCTTGATAGCGATTGTCGGTCAAACCCAGTGCGATTACTACATTTCGTCGCAAAGTGTATTTTTACTTTTGGCAATAAAATATATTGTTATATTTGTTTTGGGAAAAATATTTATTTATATTTTATAATAAGAAAATAATAAACTATAAAATAGATAGAGATTAAAATATATTACCTTTTAAAGTTTTATTCAGACATTTAGGAAAATCGTTCAAGCAATCTTACCACTAAGCCATGCGTTCAAACATACTTGGCCTCTTCCCAAGAGACGCGGGTTCGAATCTCGTTGCGATCGAATTTTTATACGTTTTCGAATATTGTTTTTTTAATACATTTTAAAACAGTATATTTAATATATAAATGTAAGCTTTGTAACTATACCACGGTCTTATTTATTGAAAGATATAATATTTTATATATTGAAATATAATACCTAGCTGTAATCAAAACAACAAAAAATATCCTCTTCAGTTCGATTTAATATAGCAATTAAGACAATATACCCACAAAAATATGAAGAAAGAAAAACAATATTAATGAAATATTGTGGTATTTGTCTTTTAGAACGACTTTCTATAAATAAGTCAGACTTCATGACAGCAAATATATGAGCAACTGTACTGTTTATGTTAGCGTTTTCATATCTTTTGTTTTTTATGAGAATTGTATTGCAAGAACTTTTACCCGAACAGTTCCATTATATAATAGTAAGAATACCATAAGCTTAGTAGAACTTGATAACAGAATAGAGAATAGAGAAAATGATATAACTTACTGCTGGTCTTCTCTCTCAGACCCCCTGGGGAGGAGAGGGGAAACGACTTCAGGGCTGAGCCCTCTGGACGTTATTTTCTCCGCCATCTATAACCATGTATAACCATAGGTGGTTGTGGGTTTGATTCCACTCGAGGGTAAAATGATATTAATACTCATTTCTCTGCTCCTATACCTAACACAAAATGCGGCCTTACGTGTCTTCATTCAATACGGAATTCCTCGATTTTCGATGGAAAGTGGAGAACAGAATATGGCTAGGTTCTCACCGGTGACCCCGCTATGCACGAAAATCGTGAACTGCTTTTTGTTACAGAATCAATTATAGTATTGATTAAATTACTTATAAACACACCTGTATTGATGATTTTTTTAAATTTATTTATATTTTACATATAATAACTCTATGCCTATTGTGGCTATTACGATCTATATATTGCGTAAATAAAGTTGCATGGGAGAACTCGACTTATAGGAAGGCGCTTTGTCCTAGATACACGAGCTAGAAAAAAAAACTATGATCAATATGATCATAGTTATTTCAGTCATCGCGGGGAAATCGAACCCACAACCATCGCGTTTACAGTCAGACGCCATCCACTGCGGCACGACGTCTGTCCGTCTGTTGCAGACACAGTGACGAATTCTGTAGCGTAACATTTATAATTATTTTATATATCATTACACTCGCTTAAATCGATGCCACTAACTCGTCATATATTCTTTGAGATTTTTTTGAACCACCTATATTTTTTAATTTGCCAATCCTATTCGAGTCTATTTTTCTACTTACTTTCTAACTTTCACTTAAATTATCAATTTCCTTGATTCTACTGTTAACCTCTACGTCTCTTGTTTGTTGGCCTACAGTCGAACTGATTCTCATAAAAACGAAATAGTTCTTTCCACAGAATTGGTAGTCACACGTCAATCGCAAACGTGAAGGTTCGTGTTTCAGCCTGATATTTACAGTATACGAGTCTTCCATATATCACAACACAAAAATATCACACAAAATTTTACACAAACAGTATCATACCAAATTCATATATTTATTATTATTTTTGCAATAAGTTTATACATAAGAGCAAAAGCCGCAAATGCTTAATCGAACTTAGAATATTTTTTGCCTACCGTCTTGTCGGCTATATTTTGTTCTTGTGATGCGCTTTCCTATCTTACCTTTGTTTTCGTTGTCTATTATCAATAATTGTATTTACATAATTGTATATACATTATTTATTTATGATGATGATGATGATATAAATCACAAACGGTATTATTATTAATACCTATATAAATATTTGTGGTCGATTATTTTAGTAATTATCTCGAATTCGTGTTTTCTGTTCATAGAATGGTGTTGAGTTATATTTAACATCAGAAAGGTAGTCGATTTTTTACTATAACATCCGTCATCTTTATTTTATTTTATACTTTATTGTTATACATAAGTATATGTTTAATAATTCTAAATCAGAGATGGTGGCTTAATACTACAGCATGTAGTGAATAAGTAATTAGACAACTGTCGCCCTATATAGAGGAACGAAGTATTTGCTAAAAGTCGTATGGATTTGCCAAAAGTATGTTATGACACCACTGTTCATCTAATTTTAGACTCAAAATTTTCTCAAATTTGATTTGTCTCAAAAAAGTGTATGTAGTATATATAGGTTCACACACTTAGAAAATCGAAAAATACAATTTTAGAAAACGTATAAAAATGTGAACGCAGCGGGATTCGAACACGCGCCTCTTGGAAACCGTCCAAGCACTCTAACCATTTTTTTATATATTTTCTAGAAAAAAATATTTACAAATTTTATGTAACGCTCAGAAATCACCAATACATATTTGTAAATTATAAAGTTTAAAAAGCTTAGTTAATTTTATGCAAATCGTGATATAAAATTGTAATCACGACGTGTGCAGATGTGGCACTTTGTACTTTTACTTCCAAAGGTCAATGTTAAACACATCCAAATGGACGCTTTATCTGTGTTCAAATTTTACTACGGTTTTTATTAGAATATAAATGATATGATGGTAGAGTATACTGGCTACTTAAACAGGTCCTTTCTTTTGAAAATGCATTTATATTTATATATCAATTTTGTTTGTATACTTATGAAAATAAATATAAATTGTTTGTTTAAGAGTCAATATCAATTGGTTATTTTATTGTGTAAAGCCTTTTCATGCCCTTTTTGTGACTTTGATTCTGTTAGGCTAGGTTTTCAATACTAACGTTAGGTAGCTAGAATTGCTACTTAAAAAACGAGACAGGTTGTTTTTACGCAGTATTAAAGTGCTAACGCTTACACGTTTGCATAGGGGCACTAATATAAACCTTATCAAGTAAGGGTGTGCAGTAAAAAATTAAAACAAATGTTTTAACGCTTGAAAAGCTCGTAACTATAAACTTCAAGTCTCTATTTATTACCCAAGAATAATTCTAGTAGAGTATCTTGCTGGACTATTAATAAATTACTGTGTAATTAATTACACAGTATTTTTTTAAAATAATGTGTATATAGACTTAAGTCTATATATACATTATTTTTTTATATTTCTAAGATATAGACATAAATAAAGTTTGAATTTTGATAAAACATTTTTTTTAAATTGTTCTGTTAATGAAAAGTGTAGAAAATTCTTTTAATATTATCATCCAATATAGTACACACAATTACAAACGTAAAAAGATATATTTACTATATATTCATTTTTTAATTATACTTTTTTAGTTTTAGTTTTTTTAATTATAGATTAAAAATTTTAAAAAATTCAATATTATAATATGTATTATATTGCTTATTCAGGAACCAGTTTCTTTCTATTCATAAAATATTATAAGAATGTATTGAAATATAATTTCCATTATTATATTTTTGGTTGTATATAACAAGCCAGTATAATTTGCCATTGTAAAAAAAGAAAAAAATATGACACTTATTTTCCCGCCATTTTGAGCACTGACGTTTAATCAATATTGACAGGATTTCTTTTCTTTCTTATTAAAGAGTATAAAAAGAAACAAAATTTGTACAATTGTGTAAATAAAAGAGCTTTAGTTGGAGTGAAAAATAATAGGTTTCAATTTTCAGATCGTCAATATTGGTATGCACAAGCACAAGAGACACTACAAAAACGTCTCCAGTACGCTTCAGAGAAAAACCCTATAGCAAAGTAAGTAATTTTATTTTATTTTGCTCTCTCACCTTTCTTTTTATAAAACTATGAATAAAATTTATGAATAAAAATACTTATAATGAAATAACATTTGTTATGAAATGATCTAAAACCGTTGGACAGCGTCTGAGTGAAAATATAATAGTTTTAGGCTTGTTTCCCACGCGTGGGAATGATTATATATTATTTTTTATTTTACCTCTCTGGTACTGGAGACAGACAACAGAAAGAACGGCCTTAAGTTCAGCCACTTAACATGCAATATCACTTAGTAAACTAGGTTGTAAAGTAATAAAATACATGTACGATACTGTTAATAAATAGTATTCTTTTGTGATATTACATACGCTTTTCCATTGTATATAACAATATGTGTGTATTTTGTAACAATAAAAAATGATCAGATAAAAATGTAGAAAATGTATTGAGTTATTTACATTACTTACATTGTTTGTAATGTGGATTTAAATTAATTAACCATTCATGATCTATTCATATACATATATCTATAGCTTATGCATTTATATTAATAGGCCTGTATTGTCTTAGAGTTGATTGAACGGTCTGTGCGTAATTTGTACGCTTATTAGACGCGAATTAGCATATATAAAGGGAGTTTGTGTCCGATAATGGGTGGCTACAACTAAGGTGTTATTAGATTGTTCAATTACTGTATTGTGGTAGGCAATTGTTTTTACGGTAATAGTGTTATTTTTTGCAAATTTTTGCAAGTTTAAAAAACCAATAAACTGATCCAATAGAATGATGATTATTGAATTTATATTTTGACGTTTATATAAAAGACGTAGATGACGTAAAAGATGTATTGAAAGTGTATAAATAATAGATTAAATATTAAGAGAAACATCTTGTGTGTTTTTTACTGTTCCCTCTACATACACAATTTATGACTGTATTTTTAGCTACAATAATAGCTGTTTTATTAAAAAAAACGAAAATTGCAAAGTTTACACATTTACTATTTACGCAATAAATATTTTTCCCTCTCTTTCTCTCTGTCCTGATTATCATTAGTATTTTCTATATTTTTGTCTAGGAACGTAATACTAGTGGTTGGTGACGGTATGAGCTTGACAACAGCGACGGCTGCGAGAATACTCCGTGGTCAGCGTAGAGGTCAGTCGGGAGAAGATACAGATTTAGTCTGGGATACGTTTCCTGCGGTTGCACTTGCTAAGGTACGTTCATTTTGGTTTTTGTTATGAATTTAATTGTTATTTATATATTTTTGGTGTGCACATATAGAATTCATAATGTATGTATCAATGATGTTTGATTTAATCACTTTGATTTCTGATCGTCGTTAATATTATAATTCTAAGTTTGGCGGCGATATCTAGTGTTTAATTAATAATGTTATTATTACAATAAGAAGTAATAAAAAATCGTCTTTCAAAACGTCTCCATTATTCATTAATTTGAAACAAAATCATTAAGTCATACTTAATGTTTTCATGATAACTATGAAAAAAGGTATATTCTTTAAATTTATTAGAAAATACAGGCAAACATTTTATATATGCCAACATAAATATCATTTCTTATATTTCAAATAAAAAACTTGAGATGAGATTCAGAAATAGATATATTATTTTGGCCTTAGTTACTCTCGCGAAGACTGAGCCATAAAACAGTCTATGGTTGGCTCCGGCGTGACGTATTCTACTATCGTTTGCAAGTTTGGGCGTTTTCCAATATCGTTAACCGTTTTTATATAAACGATAGGATAGGATATAAAAAAGTTTTTAGTAAGAGATGTTAAGTTATCAAAAATTGTGCAAAGTTTTTTTTGTTAAATTCAATTTTATGCCTATAATAGATATTTTTAAGGAAATTTTGATTTAAATATTACTTAAAAAGTCTTATATTATTTAAAATAGATGTACACAGACACAGGTAAATCTGTATTCTAAAAAAAAATGTTTTTATATTGATAATTCAATAGGCAAGGCAAGCATGCATAAGCAAGTTAGGTAATTTAGTACTACCACTATAAAATTTGACTAGATCCCAAAACAACTTTACCCCATCTCGTTGATTTTTTCCTAATTATTTATAATATATGAATAATTAAAACATATAATTAGTAATATTTATATTTTTGCTCATAAATGAGATCACATTTTAAAAAATGACCGAGTTTTTTATTGAATGACAGCTGATTTTTCACTGATTTGTTTTTTGTGTTTAGACCTAATTAAACAGCATAATAAACGTGGATTTCACAATCTAGGTTAATAGAACAAGAAGACTAGTGTCGATAAACCAATATTATTAACTACGTACGATACATGTTAAGTATTAAATGAAGATATATGTTAAGCCAGTGGCCAGTCGTGGCCCAGTGGCACAAGAGTGTGACTGTAAACGACTGGTTGTGGATTCGATTCCCACTCGAGGAGTGGAAATTATATTTTCCATTTTCTTCGCTCTGGTGTCGAGGTAAAACGCGGCATTAAGTTCTGCCACTTAACACGCAAGTCTCCGAATTCGGCGGAAAGTGGGGAACGGAGTGTCTTAACACTAGGTTCCCTCTGCCTACCCTGCTGTGTGCGGGATATAGCGTGAAGCTATTTATTTATTTATTATATGTTAAGCAATCATTAAGGATGGACTCAGGATTCAAAAAATATACATTTTTTAATACAATTTAAGCTTCTAACATGTAGTTAATTAATTTAAATAGTAAGTTCCATCTTTGATCCCAAGTTAATCTCGTGTAGAAACAAATCGTCAACTATAATTGTATTATGAGGATAGGGTCCGGCAAGATTACGAAGGGTCTACATACACGGCGATTCGCCCAACTTAATTAAAACTATGTTAGTACATAATGTTATCTTTGGACATGATGAAGACTGAAGGGAATATGACTTATTATATTTGATTAATACATGTTTTTTTTTTCAAATATTCGAAATTACTTACTAAATTGAAAAATATATTTTTAGGAAACGTATAAAAATATGAACGCAGCGGGATTAGAACCCGCGCGTCTTGGAAACCGTTCAAGCGCTCTGACCTATTTATGTTAAATAGATTGTAATAAGCGTATAAAGATATAGAATCAGCCGGTAGCAGAACGCATGGCTTAACTTCATTTAGTTTTCATGAGGTAGTGTATTCGAATCCCACAGCGTTCAATTTTTTATACTTTTTCTAAAAATATCTTATTCAACATTTGAATTTATTTCGTTTACGTCATGAAACGTCAAGATATTCCCACAATTGTATAGATATAATACAAAATTGCTATTCCTGACTATTTATGTATACGTACGTTAAGATAACAAACCCACGCTATATGTATGTTCCAAGATATGTAATGCAATGTACGTGCATTTTCTGAGAAATATAAATGTAGACCAAAATAGACGATATCATTACGTCAGTCTAGTTGTTCTATTTTATTAAAAAAATACAATAATTCTATTCTGAAATATCTTATTTTGCATGAATAAAGAATACTTCAATTATATTTTTTATTATATATAACATTGAGACTACTACATAGAGAGAATTAATCGCCTTTCTGAGTGGATACTTAGAACAAAGATTTTAATTAAATGATTTTATTTCTCCGCTATAGGTAAAACTTAACGCTTAAGTCACTTAACACGTAATGTCTCAATTTGTGCAGAACGTAGTGTATTGACACTAAGTACACTCTGACTAATTTTCTAAGCTTCAAGCTGCGAAAATATCTTAATTCACAAGTATTAAGTAAAAGCTTAAAACAAGTTTAAGTTTAAAAATAATAACAATAATGAAAGAAAGAAAATAAATTTTTCTTAAGACCACTTTTGTTTTCTTGTCCCCTACAACTTGACTAGTAGAAATGTTCACTGCATTACGTCGACCTTAATACAGTGTTCATAAAGAATACATTTTTCATCACTTTCTTTGTCATCTTACGAAGAGCTGTATGAATTTTTAAGGTGTGTTTTTTTTAATTTTGCTGCCATATGATAACCAAAACTATTTATTTTCATATCTAATATATGTATATACAAAATTGAACGTAATACTACTAAATATACTTTATTGTTTCGCGAAAAGAATCGCTTCAGGATATGAACCCGCAGTCCATATGTAACAGACTCCATACTTCTGTAGTCTTATTATATGTATTATGTAAAAGTTTTTATGCGACGTGAAATAAAATGACATAACAAAATCTATCAGTGCCGTGCACTGTGACAGCATCTGACTGTAAACGAGGTAGTTGTGGGTTCGATTCCCGCTTGTGGGACTATATTTAAATTTTCATTTGTTTGCTCTAGTGCCTAAAACAAAACGCGTCATTGAGTTCTGATCTTGATTTAAGGTGGTAAGTGGAGAATAAAGTGTTTTGATACTAGATTCTCTTTAATATGTTGATATTCTTTAATAATAACCTCTTGAAAAAGCTATAGAATATACAAGAAATTAAAGTGTACTAACAATATATACTATTTATCTATCACACAGACCTACAACATAGACGCTCAAACTGGCGAATCATCAGCTTGTGCAACTGCCCTCTTATGCGGTGTAAAGGCCCGATATGAGACTCTTGGTCTAGATGCAGGCGGACGGTTTAATAATTGCGCATCCGCAATAAACTCTAAAGTCACATCGTTGATAGATTGGGCGCATGAAGCTGGTAAGTAACTTTACAGACAACTTATGTTTGACTTTCTATACTTATATGAGAAACTGAGATACAAGGTTTGCGATTCAACTGTGATTGCTATTGAAGTACTTTAGTTAGTGATATTATATATTATTGTGTCTAATGTAATAACTTCAAATAGGTAACGCTAGCTAACTTTAATATATGAAGGGTATTAATATTTAATATTAATTAATTATTTTATTCTAGGAATTGCTTCATGTATCCTAATTTAATACATAATCTTTCAGGGAAACAATCAATCCTTCTGGGGGAAATTATTTTACTTAAATTATTCTGTGCCTAGGTATTGTACATATCTAGATTTTTAGCTGAAAGTGAAGAACGCAGTATTTTGACACTAAGCTCTCTCTGATTACCATATTATGCAAAAAAATATATTTAATGACCACTTTGTAACCTCATAGATAATAGTATCAAACCAGTAACTTGAGACTGCAAGTTGTCCTGTCTAACAAAATATAAGGCATTCGTACATTATTAAGGGAGATGAATAGGGTAATAGGCAGCCCATTGCTAGATTGCTTTTTATTTCTCATGGGAGGTACATGAAGATAAAGAAAAAATAATTAAACGGGAAAACGATATACTTGTATAGCAAATTATTAAACTAATTGCTCATTCATTAATTTTGTGTTTATAGTATAGTATAGTATTATCATATAATTAATGTTTAATTTTCTTTAATTCACACAATCAATTTGAATGTTTATTTAATAAAATGTCTAGTAAATGGGTTGTGTTTAACTGTATTAAGTAGTTGTAGATTCAAATAATGTAATATGAACATGTGATTAGTTATATGTTTAGAAATCTATAAACGTATGAATTTCTTTTCTTTCTGAAAATGATGAATGAATGAATACTATAATAAGTTAAGTGACTAGTATCTGCCCGCAATATTCTTTAAATAACTCTTCCCACCAAAATCAAAATACCCATCATAAGATATACTCGTACATTCCAGCCCAGTCGTGGTGCAGTGGCACAAGCGTGACTGTAAACGACTGGTTGTGGGTTCGATTCCCGCTCCTAGAGTAGAAATATTTAATATTTCTATTTTCTTCGCTCTGGTGTAGAAGCAAAGCGTGGCGTTAAGTTCCGCCACTTAACACGCAATGCCCCCGAATTCGGCGGAAATTGGGGAACGGAGTGTTTTAACACTAGGTTCCCCTACTCTGCTGTGTGCGGGATACAGCATGAAGCTAAAAAAACATACATTGCTTTATGTTTTTTTAGTATAGCTGGTGTATTATAGCTCTAAATCTGTTTTGTTTTTCTTTTTAAAAACAATTATAGTCTAAGTCCTGCGTAAGCCTTAAAGCTATGCAATGTGCGCGTGCCAATATTTCGTTTTTAAAAAAATACAAAAATAAATTATTTTTCACTAGAAAAGCGTTTAGTTAGTTAAAAGATTTTGCCACATTTGCTTATTGCAACTGAAGATTTAAAGATAAGCGAATATGTTATAAGTAAAAGTGGTATAATCCTGATTTTCCAACGTTAGACTAATTAATATAAATCTAACCTATTTATGAACGTTTATAACAAATGTAGTATTTTAATTATTTATTGTACATAATTTTAAAAAGATAGGCTTTTAAATATAATTTTAAGTAATTTACGCATAGTAGTAGAACTTTGAAACGTTTGAACACGCCTTCTTAAATTACATTAGAAAATATATATAATAATTTGAACATTCAGTTTGCTAGGATCCATCGCGTATTCATTGCGTTTAATTACTATAATGCTATTTTTATTTCAATATATAAATTATCTTGAAATAAAACTATTTTTTATCGGATTTAGTTATATTTACAACTTCTACACAAATGTAATATAGAGATAAAGCTTGTAACTTTGTTTGTAAGCCGTAATCTTCGGAAATACTGAACCGATCACTTCAGAATAATTCTTTTACAATTAGAAAACTACATTATTCTGGAGCGCTATAGGCTATATTTTATAGTAATTATACACTAAGCTCAGATAACCCTAAAGGGGCTAAAGGACAAAAGTTAAAGATCACGTAGAGAAGTTGCTACTGTGTTATAAACACGAAAACAAAATATCTTATTAATTGACTTACTTATTAATAAATTCAAATAATAATTGAATTTAGAAGCAAATATTATAATTACTAGATTATTCCCAGGTAAATCCAGCGGCATAGTAACAACGGCACGTATAACACACGCCACCCCCGCAGCGTTGTATGCACACGCGCCGTCGCGCTACTGGGAGGACGACAGCCGCGTGCCACCCACCGTGAGGCGGGATTGTAAAGATATAGCCCTTCAGCTGGTTGAGAATGAACCTGGGAGAAGTATTAATGTAAGTATTTTGTATTAAATTATATACATAAGGATATTTGAATTGTTTTAATTTTTTTGTACATAATTTGATTTTTTTATCGAAGAAAAATCATAAAATATGTGTTTGCTATATTTTTTTATAAATGAAAGTGTTATAGAAAATTTTTATATTTTTCATTCCAATTTTACCAAATTAATCCTGGGGGACGAGTTAAAAATACAACCCCCTTCCGCGGGGGTAGCGTCAAAAGGTGGGTAACCTAGTAACTTGGTGGTAGGAGATTCGTTCTTCGACTTGCTCGCGACCACTATCGTGTCAAAACCGATGAGACCTCATGATGTATTCTTGTTCGATTACATGTAAGTAGTTCCTCCAGTTCCTCTTCCCTATCCCGATCTCTTCCTCTTTTACCCTCAAAGCTATCGCATTCACAACTCCTCTAATGTTATGAATGTCCATGGGCTTTAGGTAACTTTTTAGGATAGTATCTTTTTAGATAGATAAAAAAATAATAGTAATATTATGAACGTAACAAAATATTTATGACTTTTTTAATATTAATAATTACACGGTATTATCCCTATACTAATATTTTAGCTCTCATTCATTAAATTCAATGTTGTATGTAATAAACAATCCGATAAATATCACACATTTCGGTTTTAAAATAGACTGCTAGGCTATAAATTTCACTGGAAAACGATTATTGGAAGCAAAATTGAACAGATTTAACGGAATGTCAGTTGTGTCAATATTTTTATACAAGCTCCGAGTTCCTATCATCAGTTATATATTGAAAAACAAAAAAAACGTTATTTTTTCAAGTAAGTATTTTATATAACTTACATGTAATTCGTTTTTGATTGTTCTTACGTACATATATGAGGCCAGATAAGAAAAAAATACGAATGCCACTTTACAGTTACACAATTTTTCGCATAGTAGGGAGAACCTTGTGTTGAGAGAATATCCTTCACTTTCCGCCTGAATTCGAGACATTAAATCGTAAGTGGTGGAACTTAACATGGCGCGTTATCTTAGGTACCAGAGTAGAAAAATAAAAACAATATATAATCATTTCTACAAGTGGAAATCGAACTCATAACTTCCCCGTTTACAGTTAAAGTGGGGCAGCCCACTGCGCTACGACAAGCTTAATCCACTTTATATAAATATGTAAACCAAATACATAATGTATAAACTTCCATAATAAGGTATGTATGTGATGTGCCAAGATTACAAGAGTTCTTGTATCTTCTATGAAAGACTGAAAGGAATATTAATGTAGGCCATTTTGCATAATATCAACGTTCTTATATTCCTTATCGTAAGACACCCGGCTATAGATGATAGTCGTGTAACCTTGGATGTAAGACGTGACTGCGAAAATATTACACTTCTTTCGTTACTGCTACTAGTACCTATATTTAAACTCGCGATACAAAATAATAAATGTAAATTTACACATATGTATGCAGCTTAGGTATTTTTTCCTTATAGCGGATCAGATAGAGTCAAAGCACTCCGTCCTTCACTTTCCGCCAGAAATCGCATTATTGAGTTGAGTGGCGGAACTCAACGCCGCGCTTTGTCTGAGGTACCAGAGCGAAGAAATGAAAACTTCAGTATAATCGTACTATAACTTAAGTACAACCCACAAGCATTGTGTTTACGGTAACGCGTATCGCGTATCGCCGTTAAGCTTAACAGCTTGGCGAGCACAAATATGTTTGTATTAATTGTAAAAAATAAATAAATAAAAAAAGCGGTCAGATGCTGTCCCGTCGTGGTACAGTGAAACAGCGTCTGATTGTTAATACGCTGGTTGTAGGCTCGATTACCACTTGAGAGAATAATTATATTTAAATTAACTGCTTTTCTTCGCTCTGGTGACGAGATAAGTTCCGACAATTAACAGAGAACGGAATGTTGACTTGACATTAGGTATGCGTATCCTGCGTGGGAGAAAGCGTGAAGCTTTTAAAAAATATTACAATTATTTTCACTTCAACGCTCTTCTATCTATGACAAAGTTCTCTCTAATTAATCTACTACACGAAAAATAACATTACATTGGTAAATACTTTTTAAACATTGTTAAAGTGTTATTCCACACTTAGGAAAATTTAAAAAATGAAAATGGAAAAGGACATTGGTAAAATTCTCTTGTAAAGCAAGTATATGACTAGTAAAACCTTTGTTATTTTTTGTATTTATTATATTGGTTTACCATTTCAAAAGAAATTCGTAAATAAAGGTACCTGTCAAACTTGGTTTAACCAAACCATCGATCGCCGTCACAGTGCGATATTTTTGTTACAACAATGAACATTATAAAAGGGACCAAACTTTGATTTATAACAAAGTTTTTGTACACCTGTAAATATGAAAGGCCAAAGGAAAGTAACTCACTTTGTGCTGATCGACGTGAGCGGTAATTATTTTTCCGATAACCTTTTTTTTCTATACAAGATGGGAAATAACGGATTGGGGTCGCAGTTTATGAAGTAGCATACTATGTAGTTCTTTGTTTGGAGCATTAAGTGTAATTTCGTGAAGCTATAAAGTGTTTAATACCAAAAAGTATATAACAACTACAGGTAGTAAATACATGTATATGTATAAAATGTTGGTATAGTAATAAGCAAAACATCTTATTCATCATTAACCTAAATTGGACAAAATATATTACTTTAAAAATTTTATACCTTTTAAACTATGAAGAGAGATTGCGAAAGAGTAGATGTGTATATTTTTTTTTTTTTTTGCTTCACGCTGTATCCCGCACACAGCAGGGTAGGCAGAGGGAACCTAGTGTTAAGACACTCCGTTCCCCACTTTCCGCCGAATTCGGAGGCTTGCGTGTTTAGTGGCGGAACTCAACGCCGCGCTTTACCTCGACACCAGAGCGAAGAAAATGGAAATATAATTTCCACTCCTCGAGTGGGAATCGAACCCACAACCAGTCGTTTACAGTCACACGCTTGTGCCACTGGGCCACGACTGGCCACTGTATATTATCTATACAAATAAATAAAATATGAGGAACTATTTGTTCTATCAAAATGATTGCTTTTTGCTAAATTCATAATATATGTATATACGGTACACATAAGAAAATAGCATTATTTACAATTTTTATTTGTCTGTCTGTCTACTGCTGTTGCAATAACTAATTTAGTCTACTTTAAGTTTAGAACGTATATTTAATTTTAACATTTATATAAAACTATATACATGTTTGGAAAGTATAATACAGATGAAGTCACAGATATAGCTATAATAATATAGTTCATAGTAAAATGTAGATAATAGCTTTTGAAAGTTATGGCTTTATTATATCTTGACTTAGCGAAATGTTGAGATAAATATCACAACAAAAGAATACAAAAGGAATTTACCGTATAAAGGTATTATTTTTGACGTAAAGCACTCAATGTTCATTGTGCATTATACATATCGTATTACACGTGGACTTTGTGAGCAAACTTTAACTTCAATTGAAATACAAATATTGATAATATATTCAGTAAGAAGCTTATGAAACTTTCATAGGATTTTATCGTGTATTTTCTTTAAAGTTTTCCTATGAATGTGTAAGTGTTTTGAATAATTCTTTCTTCTATACTATACTTGTATTGAAATAATAATTTTTAATGTTGGTATTAATTTTTAATGTTGGTATACATATACACACGTTACCTTGATCAATTTTATTAATAACAATTATTAGATTCAAGGCAAACATGTCTTAACTACCTAGCAGTTGATCTCTCTACTGAATCTGCTACGGAAAAAAGCGTTAAGAAAAAATTGGCCAGTCGTGGCCCAGTGGCACAAGATTGTGACTGTAAACGACTGGTTGTGGGTTCGATTCCCACTCGAGGAGTGGAAATTATATTTCCATTTTCTTCGCTCTGGTGTCGAGGTAAGGCGCGGCGTTAAGTTCCGCCACTTAACACGCAAGCCTCCGAATTCGGTGGAAAGTGGGGAACGGAGTGTCTTAACACTAGGTTCCCTCTACCTACCCTGTGTGCGGGATATAGCGTGAAGCTAAAAATTAATAATATGAAAAAAACATCTGTTTGTTTACATTATTCGTTATCGCGAAATTATTTGAACTTTGAGGCCAGTCGTAGCGCTGGGGCAAAAAGTGTGATTGTAAACGCGACTGGTTGTGGGTTCGATTTCCAGTCGACTAATTGAAATAATTGATATTTCACCGTTTTCTCGCTGATGTTGAGATAAATCATGGTTTAGAGTCCGCCACTTAGCCTCTAGAATCCGGCGGAAAGTGAGGAACGGAATGTCTTAACATCCTGTATTTTCGAGCTTCCTGTATTAATCTGCTTAAATTGTGTGTTTAGGTAATAATGGGAGGTGGTAGACGTCATTTTCTACCAACTATAACGCCTGACCCCGAGCATCCAAATAGAGAGGGAAGAAGACTTGATGGAAGAAATTTAGCTGAAGATTGGGCGAGAGAGAAAAAGAGAAGGCGATTACGAGCTCAATACATCCATACGCGAGAGCAACTTGCAAAATTAGACCCCAGGACAGTGGACTACTTGTTAGGTAAGATTTTTTATAAAATATGTTATCCATATATTAGTATTATAAATGTGAAAGTCTGTCTGTCTGTATGCTGTGACGATTTTACGGCTAATATGCCATGCTGATTTGGATGAAAATCGGAATGAAAGTTGTTGAAGACCCGGTTGAACATAGTCGCTTATTATACTTAACTGTGTATACTTCAATATGACAAAAACTTTTACTTATTGTATTTTAAAAATCTGTTTTGCTTAAAATACGGGGATATAAAACATTAAGAATTTAAGCTAGAATCTCATCAAAATATGTAAATTTCTTATCTGCGCTGTATTCCTAGTGTCTGAAAATATATTTTTCTTCTATTACGGAGGTAATGAAAAGAAAATCTAAAGAAATTAGCCGAATTGTAGTTGGAGAATGTTAGAAATCTTATTTTATACGAGTAAACGCTTTTCAACTATCCAGAATAAGTTGTGAAACAATAAATGAACGGTGAATTATTCATTTTAAACAAAAGACAAAGAATTTTGAAACTTACTATTCCGCTAGAGTAAACTTTAGTTTCTTATAAAAATAGCAAAAGAATTTAAAAATCTTTTTCCTTTTGTTTTTGGGTAACGTTTCAAAATGTTTTCTGGAATCATTTACATAGCCGTCCAGTATTTTAATGTATTTGTATATATTCTTTTATTTATAGCACGTATTTTTGAATACATATTTCAAAGCTTGTTATTATGATTATAATAAGAAAAAGTGGTCAGTATAGATCTGGAAAATAATACTTACTAATTTTAACACGATAAACGTTTTATTTATTTTAAACTATACGATTTTCACTTATTTATTTGCTATGTATTGCTTAAAATATTAAATTAAGCGACTTGATCTTACTTAATCTTTTATGCTTTTTAATTTAAAACCGTGAAAACGGTTTTGTTGGACTGTGACATATCTTTTTGTAATAATTTTGATATAAATAAAATAAATAAATGAAAGCAGCTATATGTTTTTTCCTATATATCAGGGTAACCATAAAGTTCCTCATTTCAAGACATTCTACAGACTAATGTTAAGATTTCCATATTATAAAATATTTGATAGTGAGCGAGCGGTTACATTGCGGCACTACATTTGTTACGAGCAGGTGTTATAGTTACAACGGGTATAATGTTATGTTCCTCTCACTTTAACTAAGTTTGCATAAGAATAATATCTTGAAGTAATTGATGTAGGAATTGTAGACGAAATATGAGAGACGTCTTCTTCGCGAAGTTGAAATTTAGTTAGAAATTTAGTAGCATTTGAGTTTAATAAATATTTGTCACTTATAGACTTTTTTAGGAAAAAGTTACCAACACTATTTATTTTAGGTGAATTAGTTAAAAAAATAAATGAGAATATTAGAGGACATTCGTCAACGTACCATATCGTAAATGCGATTGGGTGTGTGGGTTCGATTTCCCTTCGGGTGTATCATTATGATTAAATTATATATTTAAATTATTTTTATTTCTCCGCACAGATGAAAAAGAACTGCCACTGAGTTGCGCTACTTAATACAGAGTGTTTCGATTTCAAATGAAAAGTAGAGAACAGTGTTATGAGTAGGATTATCTCTGTTTTGGGCATTTATTTAGGGTATAGGTAGGATAAATATAATCTAAAAAAATAATAACATTCTTTATATAAGATAATTATAGCACAATAAGCAATAACGAAACAAAAATTACAACTCTACTTGCCCATCAAAAATATTTCAAGGAATAAAATTAAATATTTCCAACCATACAAAATTTCCGCTGAAATGGATTATATCATTAACTGAATTGCCCTTATCCTGTTTCACAGTTTGTACAAGAGCTGCGGTTTGCAAAATATAATATTTAACATTGAAACGAGAAGGACAATAATATCATTGTTTTAATTGCACTTTGCCCGCAACGCGGTTTAAATTAACTGTGATAACGTTTTAAATAACCATCAACGCTTTATTGGTGCTTCCTTGCTGTTATATTTGTACGAGAAAATTGTCACGAGCTTTATACTGTACTTTAAATTATATTGTATAATAACATCATTGATTGTAGCTTAACGCCTTTTCCTGCACATCAGGGTAGTCAGAGAGAACATAGTGTTTCGCCCATGAGAACATTTCGCCCGAAATTGAGATGTTGCATGTGGAATGAAGAAACGAAGTGAAAATTGGTACGATATGATATGCTTGAGGGCGTCGTGGCTGTGGCCAAGCGTGTAACTGTAAAGCGAAGTTATCAGTCGGGGAATGATTATATTCCAATTTCATTTTTTTGTTCTGCTACATGAGATAAAGCGCGTCGTTGAGTTCCGCCAGTTAAAATATAATGTCGAATCGATTTTCGGCGGAAAGTCTGACTACCTTGCTACGTGGAAAAAAAATAGCGAGAAAATATTTACACACCACAATTGACAATTCCATTTGTTTTCTTAGACGGTACTTAGTGGCATACCAGCCCATCTCTCAGGGATCTCCAATTACCTGCAACTTAAAAAATTGGCTTCTTAAATGCGTAAACTTTAAATGTGTGTCTGTTTGTGAGAATTCAGGGCCAATCTACTGACCCGATTTGAATGAAATTTGGAATGAAAATAGTCTAATAGCAGCTAAACATAAGCTAACATTTTTTTAAAAAGCAGTATACACGGACGAAACCGCGATCGAATCGCTAGCATATTTATATTTATAAAACAAATAATAATATGGAAATGTGCAAAAATAACAAAAATATACTTCGTTACCTATGTATAAACACATGTAGTAATTTGAATTACGTTCAATTATGTGTAAAGTAATTATATAATTTTCTGAACTGCGACGCCTCATTCCAATTATTTTAATTGTGTGATTACTTATAACGTGTTCGGAGTTTGGGGTAATTTCTTTAACTGAATCTTGTTGTAAACGTACAATTAACATATGGCTGCAAATTACAAAGGTGTGTTAAGCTAAATTATTCATTCAACGGCGCTTGAACGGCTTAGGATATATAGCCAATAAAGGTTACTGCAGAATATCTATGTACCTACTATATGTAGATACGATTTCTAATGTTTATATGTACTAAGTCTAAAGAGGATTTTAGATTTGACTGCTCGAATGCGAAATATCTCTATTTGTGTGAATTCAGAATCACTGAATTGTTATGTAATCTTATATGCGGCAATACTACATATTAAAGTAATCCTCATCTATATTTATTGATACACAAAATAAACTGAAATAGACCAAAGAATTTTTCAACAGGAACCGTCAAGATATCTCGTTTTTTAAATTTTTTTATTTATATTTTGCAGATTTACGATTTTTCCAGTAATCGGAAAGAACTTAGTATCAAAATATACTTTCGTTTTCCACTTTTCAAACAGAAATCTAGACATTGCTTTTAAAGTGGCGGAACTTAACACCACGTTTTGTCTTAGGTATCAGAGCAGAGAAATGAAAATAATATATAACTAATTCTCTGATTCTCGGAGAAACGATTATATCCCTCAAGACGGAACTGAACCCACAAAATTTAGACTCAAACGCTGCACCACAACGACTTCTCATTTATTTGTAGAATCAAAATGTATCTAAAATTTAGAGTAATGAAAAATTTTAATGAAACCGCATATGCCAGATAATACTGGCCCTTTGTAAATGTCTAACGTCTGACTTCATTTGACCGTGTTTACATTATAATCACGACGCTTTCTGTAATCCTCTTAACTCATTCGCATTCCAGATTCGTTTGCGACTTTTGTCCTAAAATTTTAATGTGAAACATAAAATATTCCTTAAATACTACATATTGTACGTATTTGAATTAAAATTTACATTTATTGTTGCTATTTACATTTTTGATATATTTATACATATATTACAAATGTATTATAACAGATCGCCGTCTGTAGATTCATAGAAGATACATAATATAAAATATTGTTGGGGGCATTTATCAATATGACTAAAACGACCTAAAGCAATAATTTTAAAATTTCTTTTATGCTTCTTTGCGTTTGTGCACACTAAAACGGCAGTCTTGCCTATTGTATTTGAGTAAACTTCCCTTAACGTAAAGTGTTTATTTTATTGCAATCATAAATAAAAAAGTCATCATTTAAATTTGAATTTTATGCAAAGTTTGTCATTTACCTAAATAAAAACGCAGGTAGGAAGGTAGGAAGAGCGAAATAGTTATAGTCGTGTAGTTTACGCAAGGGAAGTCGCGAATTTGTCGCTAGAAAATAAGAAAAAAATGTTATAACTAGTTTTGGACACTCTGGTACCACAGTTGCAAACTAGAATACGATGACGAAAACAATTAACTGTTCGTGACGGCTACGCTTGCGCTTACGCTTATTTTACTTTTACTCAAAGCATGTCCCGATTGAAAGTTAGTGATGACTTTTGCAATAATAAGCAGTTTCCAAGTCTTTAAAAGGCTAGAAAGCAGATATTGACCTTGAGGGAGGGAATATGCATAAAATTAAATTAGATGTAATTGGCAAAAATGAAAAAAAGTAAGAGTATACAGATAATTATTTATTAAAAGCATATAAATAATTAATATTTACGGAGGCCTTCGTGGCACAGTGAGGCTACGTCTTATTGTAATTGCGATTGGTTGTAGGTTCAATTTCTCTTAAACATGGTCATAATTTACCATATAATTATGGTATCTAAGACTAAGTTCCAGAGCGCAGCGTTAAACTCCGCCACTTTCGAAAATTAAAAAATGAAGTTTTAATGTGTTTTAAATATCTTACTATGTTATAGTCATAACGCTATATAACATAAATATACAATACTTTATAAACTGTTCATTTTTAAAAATACGTTTAAAGTTTGTTTAAAAAACGTTATATTTTTTAGCGTGGCATAATTTTAAGACTTGTAAATGTTAATTTATTAATTCTTTTAAGTTATAATGACCTATTTTAATTTAAATTTTCATCGCACAGAAAATAAATTTCATAGAAGTAGGAATTCTGTATTAAATTTATTTAAAATAAAACAGTAAAATCTTTCTATTGAAACTAATATTATAAATCAAAAAGTGTGTTTGTTACGTTAAAAGTGGTTACGTTTTCACGGTTAATATACCGGTCCGACTTGGAGTAAGTTCCGATTCAAAACCCCAGGGTGAAACAAACATTTTTTTTAAAAAATTTTTTTTGTAATGGTTGAAATGGATGGGTAGTGGGGCGGTGGTGGTAAAAAATTGCACGAAAAGTTATTGACAAAGGCGAAGTCTCGGGAAAACATCTTGGCATGTGTAGAAATACTCGCATTATCAGTTCCCTTTAAGAATATATTTCAAAGCGGTAGTTAGAAAATAAATGATACTGTCATCTCGGATTTGATTAAGTAGAGAGAGAAGTTCGGACTGCAGAGTTAAGTGCTAATGCATATTTTAAAGGAGCCACTTAAGCCTACCTATAAGTCTTTTTAATTTCCACATACTCACACGATGAAGTCCTGGGACGCTAAGGTGTTTTATTCGAAAATTTTGAAAAACTTTAGTACGACAGTTGTAGCTACGTAATATATAATAAAAGTAAAAAATATAATGTTTAAATCCATTTTAAAAGAGGACAAGTTGCGCATTATTGTACATCCACAACATAGATTAAAGTTCGCTCTAATTCCTCGGGAGTTCACAATAATAGTTTTATATTCATCGTACCAAATGATTTAAACTACCAATGCGGTGTTGTTAGCTAAAAGAGATAATAAAATATACGTATTTTCTTTAGATTCATAGCGAACGAGTCATTTTCATCTTATTTTACCTTGTATATAAAGCTTGAATGAAAAATCGTTTTCACTGCAACCATCAATATGGCCTTTTATATTAATTTCCTGCGGTAGTCGGGTAAGCAGGAGAACTTAGTTTAAATACACTCCTCAACTTGCCGCCTATTGTCAGGCTTTGCGGGCAACGGAACTAACAGACTGGGTAACTTAAAAGTAATAACAACTTTTGTTTTCATGATACTTACACATTTTGAAATTTATTAAACTATTGATGTCTATTAAATGTCGACCGGATTAAATATATATCTCTGGTATTCAAAAAACATTTTAGACCCAACGTTTCGAACAATTTACCGTGGTCTGAGATGACTATTTCCGATTATCCTTATGCAGTTAAAATTGTTTCATTTCAAATTAAATTAAAAATGAAAGACATTTTGAGAAAACGTATAACAACTTAAACGCAGTGGAGAGGATTAGAACCTGTGCTTTTTGGAAACCGTCCAAGCGTTCTGACCGCTAAACAATGCGTTTAAGTGTCTATTGAACGTATATACATATGTTTTATAAAATGTCTTTTTCGATTACTTAAGAGTATAAATAACATTTTTAAAGTTAAAAATAAATTAAAAGTTTTCCTCCTATAACAAAGTAATAAAGCCTAAGAAAATAAGACATAATTTAATCATTTAACAGGTCTGTTTGAGTATTCACATATGGAATTTAATGCGGAACGCGGCGCCGTATTAGACACAGAAGAAGGCACGGCGGCGGGAACAGCTGTGAAAGCAGATGATCCTTCCTTAGCCGATATGACTCGGGCAGCGTTGGCTGTGCTAACGAAAAATGATAAAGGATTCTTTTTGTTACTTGAAGGTTTGTTTTTGTTTGTATAGTATTTGGTAAATATGACATGTGGATAACAAGATTAGTGATGTAGGTTTTATAATAGGTATTTGTAAGTATGTGTAGAAAACTTTTTTTTAGACTAGAAAATGTTTTAGTATAAATTCTAAGTAATATTTCTTAAAACATATTGTAATATATTAATTTGGTAAAAATAAAAAATATATTTCAAGGTAGTTAGTTATTTCAAAGTAAATATGGTAGTCGAATTTTATATTTGCAATTTGAAAACATTTTTTTGTATGACAGGCATTTTAAGTTATTATTAGCACATCTGAATTTGTCAATACTAGTTTGGTGGTATTTAAATTTAAATATAAATTTTGATATTTATTATGAAACTCGTCATAATAGGGAGCCGTCGTCGCTCATTGGGATAGCGATTGTAAACGTGAGTTGTGAGTTCGATTCCCATTAAGGTTTATTAACCTTAACATAGAACTATTGTTCTATGCTATTTTCATTTCTTCGCTCTGGTACCTATGACAAAGCGGCGAAACTGGAGAACGAAATGTTTTTACAGTAGGCTCTCTCTGACTCTCCACGACTTCCCAAAGAAAAAGCATAAAGCTGCTTTTTAAATTAAAATTTTAAAGCGAACAAAATTTATAGGTGGGAGAATAGACCACGCTCATCATTACAACAATCCATACCGAGCGTTGGACGAGACTCTAGAGTTAGAAACGGCGTTGTTAGCGGCATTGGAAAAAGTCAACCCAGCGGAAACTCTAATAGTCGTTACAGCAGATCACGGACATGTCATGACATTTGGGGGACAGGCTACGCCTAGAGGACATCCTATTTTGGGTAAGATTTAATAGTTATTTTATTATTTTTAATGTATTACTAACTTTTTACATTTTTTCTTATTTTTAGCTTCACACGTTATCCCGCACTGTAGGTTAGGTGGAGGGTAGCTAGTGTTAGGCCACTCTGAATTTAGGAGACACTGCGTGTTAAGAAGGAAATTAAATATTAAATATTTCAATTCCCCGAGTGGGAATCGAACCCTCAACCAGTCGTGTTTACAGTCACACTTTGTGCCCCCGCGCCAGGACTGGCCTCTTATTTCAATATTTTAATACGTTTACGTATATATTTGGGATACGAAAAATGATTTTTTAAAACGTATAAGAATTTGAACGTACCAAGACTTGAACCTGTGCTTCTTAGTAAGCCTCCAAACGCTCAAACGCAAGAGTGACTAATTATTTCTTGCAAGGGTCTGGGTGCAGCTAAAAATCCAACTTATATATTTCTTAAAAGTATTTAAAAAGTAGCGGTAGAATATATGTATGTAGGGCAGGCCACATAAAGGTAATACGTGGGTTACTCTAGCAAATTATGACATTTGTACATATGTCTTGTCTCTGAGATTCTTATTATACCCTTGTTACAATTTATTTTTGTCTAAAATTGAATTATTTAATATTTGGTTAACTTATTCTAAAGTCCTTTATTTATACAATTTTTATTAATGTTAATATTTGCAAACGTGACATGAATTTTAGTTATAACAAGCTGTTATATTTTCGGCGGTTTTATTTATACTAGCGTAATAAATAGTGATTTTGAGATTTTGCTTGTCCTATATGTATATACATTTTATTAACATCATTGTCAATAATAATACACAAACCACTTTAAAAAGTGAACTATCGGTTACATAAAAAGTAAAAGTAATAATGACACTATAATAGTGTAACTGAGGTTTTAAATACATGTATACACACTTAACTAACATACACACAAGAATTACGAAATCGATTCAAAATTCGAAAAATATTCAAAATTCTACAATTTCAACCCCATAAGGTGCAGACACCCAACCATCAGACATAGACAGTCTGCCCTACACCACGCTCCTGTACGGCACCGGTCCGGGCCACGCGGAGCCGCGCGCGTTGCCTCTCAACACGTCGGGTATAGGAGCCGCTGCGGACGCGGTGCACGCCGCCGCCGTGCCGCGACAGTGGGCCACGCATGGAGGGGAGGACGTTCCTGTTTACGCTTTGGGTGAGTTATGTTGTTCTTGTATTAAAACTATTGTTTGTTTTTTTTAGCTGCTATAGGGTGTTATATCACGCAGACAGTGGTGTAGGCAGAGGGAATCTTGAATTACTCTTGAAACACACTGTTACCTTTTTTAGTGGCGGAACTCATCGCGTTTTGCCTCGATACCAGAGCAAGTCAAATGGAATTAAATATTAAAATTTATCGAGTGGGAATCAAACTTACAATCAGTCGCAATAACTGGCTTCCTATAAAAACTATTAAAACTGTTTTTACCGGGATTAAGTGTCACAGGTATCTGTGGCTACTGTAAATACTTTAACGTCAAGTTTTCTTAAAACGTATTTTCCAATACCAGAAATGTACGCGATTAATCTGGTTAAAAATAGTTTTTATTTTTTGAAATAAACAAAAGATCTTATTATGTTGTTTTTGTACTATGGTTATATTAGCTTGAATTATATACATATAAAAAAAATGTTTTTGGAAAAAAAATATAATTATTTTAGTAGCGGGATTAGAACCCACGCTTTTTAAAAGCCGTCCAAGCGTTCTGATCGCTTATCCGTTCTACGTCTGGCTTCATTCAGACTTTTATATGGCTATTACAATTTATTTCCAAATACCTAAATGAATTAGTGACACTTTAAAATGTTAAAAATATGCATATATACATAGTTATGTAACGGAATTTTAAAATATTTTTTCCCATAGGTTTTCTTATCCTTAAATTTACTGTAATGAACAAAAAAAATACTTTAATGAGTGATCATTAAAAATCTCAAGAACTTTTCATATTAATATCTATTAAATGTTTTTAACAATAATAGAAACTCAAAAATATGTTAGTGGTTTTGAGCCCTATATATTGAAATTTAACCTTGAAATTTACTGCCCAGGAGTTTTGAAGCCTTAGCAAATTTGCAATAAATCTTATAGTATATTTAAAAACATGACCGATAGCTTCAAGCGTTTAATTTAAATAAAAATATATAGTACATATGCATAAGTTATAAACGCACATAAGACCGACATCGACCGACATGTCGGTTGACTTATCTTATATACATATTTTTTTTGTTTATTGAATGTCGTACGTATGTCTACTCAGGTTTGATAAACAAGTTTTTTTTTAATAAACCTTATTCATTTTCCACAACCAATATTGTATGGATATTTTAGCCAATATGCCAAACTATAAATCACTTCAATGGAAATATTTGTTTTTAGTAGATATATAACTTTTAAGGCTTTAGTATCATATAAATATTTTCAATTTCAAAGGACTTTGTTATTAATATTAAAACAAAAACTACATTTTTGTGTAATATTTTATTTTCAAGTACAAATTGAATAATTCGAAGTTTATTAGGCATTTCTAGCTAAAGTTTATTTAATATACTTCCGTAATAAAAACAGCAAGTTGTCAGAAAAGTTTTAATGCCGGTTATTCATGCGTATATATGAAAGTTTCATGAGTGAACGAGTCTGACTATGGCAGTAGGGAAGATAAAGTTTGTAATTATTTCTATCTATAAATAGTTTCATATATACCTTTACGAGTGCACCCTATTAATTAAAATTAAATTGAAAGAAAGTTATATAAAACTATCAGTGATCGCTTGCAACTTTGCCTATGTATACTCATTTTTTATACAAACCATCACTTATTTCAATCCTTTGAGGGTTGATTTTTGAATTAAAGGTATTAGACTCTGAATTATCAGCTATTTTCATTCCAAATTCTATTTAATACAGGTTAGAGGCTGCAGCCTAGGCAATACAGGATGGGTTAGCCGATAAAGCAGAACAGACAGACAAACAGATTTTATTACATTAATATGGATATCCGGAACTGCTGACAGACTGGATACTCGGAAACGATTCAATGGTAGATACGACGTGCCGTGTTACCAAGAAAATGTGCTTCGCAGGCTCTGTTTCTATCTATTAAAAAAAATATTTATAACTGCCATGCAGTATTCCTAGAAATTTCTTGCCTTTCAAGAGTTTACTTTACTCTTGTAATTCGATCTTGAAAACTTAAAATAGAAATATAACAATAATGTATATTTTTATTTCTATTTCGTCCGTCAGTCTATACGTGGCACAGGCGTGGCGTCTGACTGTAAACGCAATGGTTGTGGGTTCGATTCTCACTCGGGAAAATGATTATATGTTATTTTCATTTCTCCGCTTTAGTACCTAGATAAATCACTAGGTTGAGATGCTCCACTTAACACTTGTCACCACTTGTGTTGAGACTAGATTGACACTCTCTGACTACCCTATTATACCGGAAAAAGATAAGATAATAATTATTGATCGTCGTCATACTACATACGTATATGTTTAGAATATAACGGAAATTAGTGGTAAGAATATAATAAACTCTTACTATAATAGATTACTCCAAAATTAAATTATTAATGAATTGTTTTAAATGTTCCTTAGTAAAAGTTCCTATATAAAAGTGAGACGGTTGATATATAATTTGTAGGAATATTTGTGTGTGTTTCTGAATGTTATACGCTTAAAGCGACAGTAATTTGGTATATAGAAATTCTGCACCCAGAGACAGTTCATATAATATAAAATTTATGTAAAATAATTTTTGAATTAAAGAATAAAAAATAATGAATGATTTAGAAAAAAAATACTTAATATTTTTATTGCTTATTTTGAATATAAAAGGCGTAGGTTTGTAAAGATGAATAAAAAGCATTTCAATACATTAAATTTTTATATAGGAATAAATTTTACGTATTTTTCGGTTACGATCTTTTGAAACTATTGATTTCGACGCATTGCCTCAACTATACTATTTTCAATGAAAATACCTGATATTTTTAGTGCATCACGAATGCGAAATGGAAATATTAAAAGTTTGGTGTACACATTCAATAAAAGAGCGTTGATCGTTTAAAAATTCTACTATCTCTGGTATGTCCTTTATAAAGTAGGTCAGATGAAGTGTCAAGAGCTACGCTTCGGGCGTACCTCTTTCAGTTCTTCCAAAGTCATCATTCTTCGCATGCAAACTTTTACCAAAGATTTTTGAAGAATTTAGATGACATGTTTTTGTAAACATGAAACCTAAGTGTAGCCTATATAAGGAATAAATTTACACAGTGTTTATATTAACTACATATAACTAGCGACTCGCTCGTTGCTTTACCCGAATTAATTACCCGAAGAAGTTTCACTCGATTTAATAAAAGATACATTTATTTTTGTCGAACAAAATTTTAATTGTTTTAACTTTTTTTAAATCATAAAAATTAAAGAAACACTTAGTAAACCTAAACACAAGTGTTAAGAGAAGGTTACAAAAATACAATAGGCAAAACAGTATTAAAATCCGTTAAACCGTTTCTGAAAATTGTGCGCACAAGCACACAGACGAACATACAAAGAAAAAAATCACTGTTTTAAGTTCTATTACATTAATAACTCCCCCAATAGTATTTTTTTCTCATATATCTTCTACTATATACAGACAGAGACCAGTTACTATTATATATATATATATATATATATATATATATATATATATATATATATATATATATATATATATATATATATAATATCAGTTGAAAAACGATAACAATCAAATAATGATTATTTAACTTATATAATTAAATTACACATAACCTCGCCAGAGCTTTAATTAAGTCGGGTGGCCTGAGTTATAATTAATTGTGCCCCAACAGTTAATCACAAGCTATCTTATATATAATTAAATAAATTGTATCTATACTTTAACTAGAATAAATTTATATAACTTCACGTTTTTTCCTTTATAATCAGTGTGAATTTGGTGTTAAGACATTGCAATCTCCACTTTCCGCTTGAAATTAAGACATTGAGTGTTGAGTGGCGGAGCTTAACACTGACATTTATCTTACGAGATCACGTAAAAGCAAATAATTGAAATACAATCATTTCCCCGAATGGGAATCAAATCCACGACCAAACGCGTTTACAGTCAAACAGAAAAAGTTTTAAAATATGATTTTAGAAAACTTTTTTAACAGAAAGTTCATAATTCATATTTTTTTCTTTCTGTTTGTGCACGCGAAGTAAAATTTATAGGTGCCTTTTATGTTTAGGTCCCATGGCGACAGTTTTGTTCGCGGGCGTTGTGGAACAAAGTTATATACCGCACGCTATCGCGTATGCCGCGTGTCTCGCGCACCACTCGCGGCGATGCCAGGAGTCTGTCTTCAATTTTACTAAACCACAGGTATGTTTAGTGAAAAATAGCTTTTATTTTTATGAGATAATTATTGTTTTTGTTTTCAGGTACTTGTTTTTAATTATTTTCAATTGAAAAGTACAGTTTTCACTTGAAAACTTTTAAGTTAAATTTAAACTTTTTAGTCTTTTTCCGTTGTTGAATTTATTAATATATTATAATATTTGTATATTTTTTCTTGTGGATGACAACTTTAATAGAAAGCTATATTATAAATACATATTTCTTTTTGTTTAATGTTACAATTCCAGGAGTTCGCACAAAAATCTTAAGTAAAGATCTAAATCATTCACTAGCATATATTTTGTTTAAATCTTCATGTTTTTCCCAATACAGCAGAGTAGTAAGAGAGAACCTGGTGTTAAGATATTTCATTCACCACTTTTCGCACACGTTGAGATAATCCATTATAAGTGGCGGAACTTATCGCCATGCCTTGTCTTAGATACCAGAGTGGGGCAACGAACATAATATATAATCATTACCCGAATTGAAAATCGAACCCATTGCCATCCCGTTTACATTCAGACGCTACCCAACTGCACCACAACGCCTTCTAACGCTACTTATTTTTGAAATTATACATATATAGTATTTTAAAATTACATATTTATGTTAACCAGCCATTTTGTTTAATTATTATAGTCATAGAATTTAATTAAATATTCTTTCTAGATAAAAATCCCAAATTGCGTACCACCAGAAGTGAGTAGCGTGTCAGCAGCAGATGAAACAAGGAATGAGGCTTCAAGCGGGCGGCGTATCGTAGTCGCTTCCAGCGTGATGTCAGACGAGCGAGTTACTAGAAGCTCATCCGCTCCGCTTATCGCTCCTCTTATGGATGCATGCTACCTTATACTAAGCGTTATAGCCATAGGGTCTGTTACCCAAATTTGACGTAATTTACATTTCTAATATATTTTGTACAGGGATCGTTAATAGATATATTATGGCACTAATGTAAATATTGTATTTGATAAATGTAAATAAATACTTATAATATATATTTTTGTGTTTTATTTTAAATTGGTCTGTTTCGATGATGTTTTATTTTAACGTTTACATAGAATTGCGAACATATTAACTATTGAGAATTTGGAATGAAAACAAACACTGCATTATTTGAATTATATTTTTGGTTAAATTGGTATTGGAATTTGGTTAAATTGGAATTAATGAAAGTTAAATTGGTATGTGCTGACTGATTTATACATCCATAATATTTTACTGTACAATTTTGTCATAAAGTGAAATTTATATCAAAATCTCGAAAACTTAAAAAATAAATGAAATACAATTTATAAAAAACAAACTGTAATAACCCACGGCTTCGTTCACGCGGTTAATGAAAATGGTTGAAATCAAATACTGTTTAAACAAAAAAAATTAAATCAAAAACTTCATTTCTTTTTCAAAAATAAGTGTCTGTTATAAGTAACTTTTTAATTTGGATTAGAATTAATATCCAGTCCATGAAACACTTTCAATAATAATGTATTATTTTAGAACTATTTTGATTACCATAATTTTCATATTGTTTTTTGTAGCTGCTCCACTCCTATTAGCTATATCTTGATGTTACATAGCCTATAGCCTTCCTCGATAAATGAACTATTAAACTCAAAAAAGATTTTTTCAATTTCGCGTTCAGACAAACAAACTCTTCAGCCTTATATTATTAGTATAGATATCTTAAAATTCAGCCTTACACTATCATTTGTACATTTAATAATTAACAACTTAGCCCCGTTATTATTATTTTTTAACTTTTCCTGTTCTTCGTAACATTACTTATGTTTGCAAAGGGCAATCTCAACAACAGACTAATTAGCAATGCCAGTGAGCTAATTTAAGGGCTCTATTCACGTAGTAGATGTATGGACTAGAGAGACTTCAATTTGGAGAAATTTTTATATTTAAATTATCTGAATTCTTTGCATTTAGTCGGTATAATAAGACAAAGTACGCGTTGGACTCTTCACCACTCAATACCTGGAATATGTAAGGTAAGAAATACCTAGTTTTCTTAAGGGCTCGAAAGTATTTAAGTAGTTATTAGTTCTGGAAGGTTTAGTACCTGCTCTTTGTAAGTTTATTAAAATATTACATATTTAAAATATAAGCACGTTATTTTCCTTGCGTAGTATTTTAATTATAAACGCCAGATATCATTGACTCTGTATTGCATTGTCTTTATCACTTCCTATTCTATTAAACACTTCAAAGCAAGATCTACGACATTATGAAGAAATTGTAACGTTTTCCTTATAGCGCCTTCGTAATTGTATCCCTTTTGCTTAGAGGTGCTTTTGACTTCCAAACTATGAAATTGAGTTATACAAAGTAAATACTAGGAGTATTTTCAGTTACTTTTTCATTACGTATTTTTCTTTATCTTATATTGTAACGGCATAAAAAAACTATTGGTATTTTTTTTTAAATAACTTTAAAGTGTTACTTTAAAGTGTTACTTAGGAAATTTGAAAAGACATTTAAAGAAAACGTACAGGCGCTGTCACCACTGGTGGTGGTGAGAGCGCCTGAACGGTATTCACGAGGCGCGGGTTCGAATCTCGCTGCGTTGAAATTTTTATACGTTTTCTTTAAACATCTTTAACTATTGTTATTATAAGTTTAATAGTTTTTCTTTATGGGGGAGTCAGAGAAAATGTAGTGTCAAGATATTCCGTTCTCCCGTTTTGTGCCGAAATTGACATGTTGCCTGTTTAAAAGCAGAACTTAACTCCGCGCTTTATCTTAATTACCAGAGCGGAGAACATTTGAATAACATAATAATTTCGCCAAATGGGATCAAATCTACAACCATGGCTCCAACTACGTCACGACGGACTTGTTATATATAATTTAAATGCTTATAAAAATATAAAAAATAAAATATCTTTACATACTACAAGTAGTATGTACCATACATTATATTGACTTTCAGCTTATAAACGCTGCCCAATAACAAATAGCAGTCCGTTTTCAGATCACAAAGAAAATTGATATGTGTATTGTATTGCTTATACCAATTTGTCAACGTAATGTTCTTGGAAAAAGTTGATGTTAAAAATGGAATTGCATTTATAGTTAAAATGTTAAAAATGTTAAAAAATATTTGCATATTCGTTATGAGATATTTTTTATTTCATAGAATTTTCCATTTTGACAATGAAAGCTTATTTCTTTTATGGCTAGCAATAAATTATACAATTCTTTTGAAAGCATAAAAGATATTTTTATTAAATATAGGCACAGCATTGTGGCTCAATGGTACGCCGTTAGTCTGTATGCACACAGAAGTTGTAAGGACGAGTTCCTAAAATATTTCCCCCCTTTAATATACATATAAAAAGAGGCGTGGTATTGAGTTTATTATACCACTCAAAACAATGTCTCGAATTCAGGTGGAAGTAGAGAACAGAGTATATTGACACTAGGTTCTCAGATTACCTTGCTATGCGTGAAAATCCTGAAGCTACAAAAAAAAATCAATATTTAATTTAAGCATTTTCCTAAGTAGTTTGAAATCGTCTAAAGTGCGTCTAGAAAGAAAATAATACAATAAATAAACCCTAAAAATAATGTTATCATATTTTAAAATACAAAATAATAATATCCAGCTGTGAACCAAAACAACATACCATTATAAATTTAAGTCAGCAACGTTACAGGTAGCGCTAGCTATAATATATAGATAGTACGTGGGTATCTTGAACTTTGTTTTATGGGGGTGATATGAGAGCCCAAGTTGGTAGCCATAATCTCTCTCAAATAGGTATTTATGTGAGTGAAAACCCCTTTCATATCGCTAATTCCATACATTACCCTTTAATGTGGTCATTACTCAATATCATTCCTATTGAATAGCTTTAATTGTAATATTATGATAGACCATTCGAATAATATACTCGTAAGTGTCTACTTGGCCTTCAAGCGTTTTGAGAGAAAATGAGTAATGGAGGACAGATACTATATAATTACATGTAAATGAAATTAATTAATCAATGTAATGGTTTTTTTTCTATTATTTTTTTATTTGCTTAGCGAGCTTTACGCTTATTTCCGCATATAACAAGAGAGAACCTAGTTTAGAATAGAAAATTAATTTTCCCTTTAACGCGATAGTTGTGTGGTGTAGTTAAAAATATTTTCATTACCTCGCTCTTGTAAGACAGAAGCACGTTATCTCTGTCTACCATACGCAATTACCATAAGCAAGAAGCTAAGAGAAATAACTATAACTAAGATACTTGACAAAAGAATAATTATAATGATTATTTAATTGTGTATTTGTGTTAATTTTACGCGCCTTTCCTTCTTTTAAGTAATTCCTTTTGTAATACTAGCAAATTATATTTTACAATTTGTAATTTTTATTCTTTGCGTTATTTTTGGGTTTGATTTCAATTTTGAAAGAAACATTGCGAATTTTAAAAGGAAAAAGGGAAAAAATCTTGCACGTACAAAATCTGTAGTAAATGTGAGGATAGTTAATTTCTACCGTGACATCATAAGAAACCTTCAGAAACCCTTTTGAAGCCTCAGCCTTATCTTTTTGTATGTAATGTATACCACTGCCTTGACAAAGATTAATAGAGTCAGCCTGGATTCTTGCTTAAGAAAGAGATCGAGGTTCTTTAAAAAAATATACTGTGCGGCTTTATATTTTTGTTATCTTCACATTCTTTAGTTTGTAAAGATTTGAATTTCCCTTTTTTTAAGTACTGTTTTCAAATAGTTTTTAATTACATTGGTATGTGGGAGTTACATATGTCATATTTTTCAGCATTTTGCTTTTTTTTACGCGTAGCTGGGTAGTCAGGGATCCTAGTGTCAATATTGCGTGTTGTGTGGCAGCCTTTGTCTTAGGAAAGAGAGCGAAAGAAAAACTTCTTTCGACTGGAAATCGAACAATCAACCATTAAATTTAGAGCCAAACGCAGCGCCACGTCAGCCTTAGTAATGATCATCATTATATATAACTAATTTACGAGTATTATTTACCTAACTGTTATTAGCTTAAACTATTTAGTATGATTTTTCATCGAATACGATTCAAAGAATGAAGTATGTTTATTTTTATTGACAACTGACAGCGTCTGACTGTGTAGGTACGCGATGATCGTTGATTCCATTTCCACTCAGGGGAATCATTATATTTAACATATTTTTATATCACTTCTATATTAACTAAAAAGAATGACGTTGAGTTTAGCCACTTACCGTGAAATGTCTTGAAATCGAATGGTAATTGAAGAAAGGAGTGTCTTGTCACTAGGTCCTCAGTTTTAACTCAAGCTGATTACATAAATGAAATACATTTATAGAAAAATCTAATATATTTTATTTACAAACGAAGCTAATGCGTTTACTTATTTATAATCTGTACTTAATACGTAAATCCCTGGCGAGGAAGGCTGAGAACAGGAACATCTAACATTAGTGCTGAACATAATAAATTTATGATAGTATTCACAACATGGTCGACTAAAAAGTATTTATTATTAAAAGTAACATCAATATACTTCAAGTGTTTTGCAAAATATAGATACACTTTTTAGAAGATTTTTCTTATTGCAAAATATGTAGTTTTTTTTAGCTTCACGCTATAGTCGTATATAAAATATGTAGTCGGAAATAAGTAGTAGTATGTGTTCTTCACTTTCTGCATATTTAGAAAAGGTGCTTGCTACTAGTACCACAATTCGTCTAACCAGACCAAGGAATTAATTGAAGATGTTTTTGTAACATCAGTTATATATAGTCTATGTATGTAAGAACATCTTGAATCTTTATTTTCATTTACTTCACGTAGTTCGGTTTGTTCGAACGTTACTCATGTTTTTGTGGCATTAAACTGAGCTTGCATTGAACAAGATAACAAAGAAATGTTTATTAACATATTTTGATTGCTTTAAAAAATATTAACAAATAACATTTTTAAATTTATGGATATTTTGGTTATTAATATATATTATACTTATATTATGTAATAATAATGCAACATATAAAACAAAGTAACCATATGTATTTTTGACATTGAAACATTGCGTCTTGAGTGGGGGAATTCAACGCCAATTCCATTAAATTTCAGTCAAGCGCTGTCAAATTGTGCTACGATGGCCTCATATATATATGTATATTATACAGTATAGTGTATGTACGCTGTGCCTTCACGCTTTATTCCGCACACAGCAGAGTAGACAGAGAGAACCTAGTTATGTTGGCTCATGGCATGAGAACGGTGCAAGTAAATGCTTAACCAGCATTCTGAGTATAGTAATGCGAACCCTCTCAAGCCATGGGAACCATTTCAATGTATTTTTAGTGTTAATTTTTATGAGAAAGATTATTAATCGACAAGAGCATGCGCTTCTGTTCGGTCGATTCACTACTTTTAAGTTTTAATTCTTTTTGTTAATTTTATAATTAAATAAATTTAATATAACTTTAATTATCTTTTAAAAAGCCCACTCGCGTTCCCGTAAACTTGTCTGGCGCAGCCGGTAGGATAGTTTCCTCATAAAATACAGCCTTCATCTATAAATTACGCGTCAAAATTCGCAAAAAGGGCTTGAAGGTCTGTAAGGAACTATCCCGAACCAAATAAATAAGACAGTGTGTGAGGAGCCTGGAGCTGATGATGCTGACCTCGGGGTGGTGAGTAGAATTTTTCACCTTCCTTGTATCCCGTTATAAATAAAATGAATTTCTTTTATTATAACGTAATCTGATTTTCTTAATATTTCGAATCAAAATCTTTGAAATATTATATATTAAGTAATAAGTTTAAATTTATTATTTCAAATCAAAATCTTTGAAATATTATAGTTAAGTATTAAGTTTAATTTTATTACTTCGAATCCAAATCTTTGAAATATTATAATTAAGTAATAAGTATAGTTTTATTATTTCAAATCAAAATCTTTGAAATATTATAGTTAAGTAATAAGTTTAATTTTATTGTTTCAAATCAAAATCTTTGAAATATAATATTTAATTAATATTATTGCGTATTCTATTTAAATTTTAAATAATTGAAATACTTTTTTTTATTTGTGGTAACATATTGTTAAGAATCAATTTCTTTGTTGTTCCTATTAGTCTTATTGTAAGATTTTATATAAAATAAAAAAAAAAAATGGAACATATAGCTTTAATTCCCACTGAAATTTTAAAATTAATTCCACTTTTTGGTGGTGACAAACGCCAATTAAATTTATTTTTAAGAAAATGTGAATATGTAATTGATAAATTTCAAAGCACTGATGCACAAAATGTATACATTATGCATGCTATTACTAGTCGCTTAGTGGACAGGGCCGCTGCGCTTATCAGCGAGCGTGAGGATATTGTTACTTGGTCGGAATTTAAAGATTTGTTAATTCAACATTTTGGAGACCCGCGTAGTGAGGAATGTATTGCTATAGAGTTAGAGAATTTAAAAATAAAAACAGGAGAGAGTTATCTTGATTTTTGTAATAGGGTACAATCGGTACGTTCGGTACTTTTATCGAAGGTCAATCATATTGCAAATGAAGAAATAAGACAAAGTAAAATTATTATAAATAATAATTTTACTTTAAATGTATTTTTATATAATTTACCAGAGAATTTAGTGCGGATAGTTAGGTTGAAAGCACCCAAAAGTTTAGAATCGGCTTTAAGTGTAGTTTTAGAGGAAATGAATTTCCAAGAGCAATATAATCAACGTAATAAATATATTTTAAAACAGAATAATCCTTCCACGGAAATTACACAGTTAAAATCACAGAATAATTTAGATTTTAATGCGAAGCCTGGTTATTTTAATAATAGAGTTTTGTATCAATCAAATCAACAGCCACAGTTTAAATTCGGCATACCACAAACGTCGAATAACCCTCCAGTTGGGTTTAGGCCAAATTTATCCCCATATAAATTCGGTATTCCTAAAGGACCGCATATACCACCGCCAAGAGTTAACCCTTACTATGGGCACCGTCCGTTTCAGCAGGTAGGTTATCGCCCACCATTTAACGCAAATAATTATAACGGATACCCAACGCAATTTGGATATAAACCTAATTTTAATAAAAGCACACCCAATCAAAATGATGTCTCTATGAGAAGTGTTTTACCTAATAAATCAAATTTACCCTTAAATGAAATGTACACGTACGATATCGACTATGACAATGACAATAATTACGAAAATATGTATTCTCCCGAACATGTATATGACCCCGAACATAATCCCTATTACTATCCAAATATTTCAGACCAGTATGACTTTTCGAATGACTCGAATGTCGAAGAAAAAGCTGATAACATTGATGAACATAATAAAACGGAAAATTTTTGCATACGAGCCTCAAGTCTAGAGAATGTATAGAGTTAAATTGTGATAGAAATTTAAAGTTGCCTTATATATATATATATATTCCCGAAATAGATGCCAAATTTATGATCGATACCGGTAGCACACGATCGTTTTTAAGTCCTGAAAAGGCATATTATTACTTCGCAAATTATATTACTTATGAACCCTTTCAAGTTACAAGCACACATGCTACTAGTTTACACAGTGAAGTAGTTAAAACCCCCCTTATGCCTTCATTTAATTGTAATTATATACAAAAATTTTACGTATATAATGTAGATTCGAAATATGACGGATTAATTGGTAACGATCTTTTAAAACAATTAGAAGCTGTAATTGATTTAAAACATAAAATACTTAAAACAGAATATTCAAAAAATCCCATAATATATAATGATACAGAATACATTTTAGTTTTACTCCCGCGTTCTGAAGTAAGAGTATCCTTACCAACGAATCAATATTCTGGGGATGCAATTCTAAATTTTACTGAATTTTGCAAGGGTGTAAGAATGCCAAGTGCAGTAGTGAGGTGCGTGAATGGTTATGCGAAAACTGTTATACAAAACACATTAGATAAGCAAATGGAGCTTAGTATAAAGTCGCCGTTTGAAGTGGAAATGTATGAAATATCTGAGTGCAAGGTTAATTTTATGAAAGATATGAAAGAAGTAGAAAAGGAAGAGTTATTGATCAAAAATTTAGAGAAGTTGAGGTTAGAACACATTAATGAAATAGAGAAAAATAAAATTTTTAGTTTATGTTATGAATATAAAGACATATTTTATTGTGACCAACTACCATTGACATTCACTAACGATGTTAAGCACTTTATTAGAACTAAAATTTTTTTTTTTTTTTTTTTTTTTTTTTTAGCTTCACGCTGTATCCCTTGCGGGGTAGTCAGAGAGAACGGAGCGCCAAACGCTACGGTCCCTGCATACTTCTTTCGCCTCGTCCACAGTCATCAACCTCTTCATACACGCCCTCCGGGGGGTCCTCATGCTTTTTACGTGACCTTCCTCCAGTATCATCGATACTGTGTTTTCGAAGGTCAACCGAGGTCTCCCCTTGCCTCGCTTACCACTCACCTTTGCTTCATAGATCTTTCTTACCATTCTTCCATCACTCATCCTTTCGACGTGCCCAAACCACCTGAGCACGCCCTTCTTCATTCTTACTATGACGTTCTCGCTAATACCTGCCATTCTGTGTATCTCTTCATTGCGGATTCGGTCAGCTAAGCTGACTCCGCACATCTTTCGAAGAGATCTCATCTCCACAGCATTCATCTTTCTTTCATTCTTCTTCTGCAATACCCACGTTTCGCTGCCGTATAGCAGCGTCGGTACCAGCACTGCATTGTGCACAGCTAAACGTGCGGCTATGCTCACGTTCCGCCGTCGCATCAACGCAGCGAGGGCACCGTTAACCCTGTTACCGGCAGCAATACGCCTTTCAACATCCATATCATACCTTCCATCTCTGCTAAACATACTTCCCAAATATACCACCTCATTCACTTGTTCTAATTTCTTTCTGTTAACCATGATCTTACATTCCGTTCTTTCTTCGTCTCTTTCAAACACCAGAATCTTAGTTTTACTCGCATTCAGGCTTAGACCATTATTTTCCAAATGCCAAGGTGACCAATGCCTGCAACTCGCATTCTGATGATGCAATAAGCACTGCATCATCTGCGTACAACAGGCAGTTTACCTTCAAGTCACCCACTTTCACTCCCATATCGCTTTGTTTCACTCCTTGGAGACAACTATTCAAGTACAAATTGAACAGCCAAGCTGACATGGCACAACCCTGTTTGACACCCGATTGAATATCAAACCGAGGCGACATGCCAGCTCCTACTCGTACACAGGCTGAGTGATCTCGGTAAAGAGACTTTACAGCCTGCAACAAGGGTCCATTCACATTGTACCGAGGCAGAATCTCCCATAACTTCTTTCGCACAACTCTATCAAATGCCTTCTCCAAATCCACAAAAGCACAGAAAACTTTTTGGTTTACAGCCAAAAATTTCTCTGTGATCATGCGGAGGGAGAAGATCTGGTCCATGCACCCTCTTCCAGGTCTAAAGCCCCCTTGGGCCTCCCACAACAGCCTTTCAGATCTCTCTTGCATTCTTGCATTCTTCTCGCTAAAAATGAGGACCCCATATATATAAAACCTTATAGACAAGCACCTGTTCAAAGTAAAGAGATTAAACGACAAGTAGAGAAACTTTTGACTGACAATGTTATACAAGAATCTTACTCACCCTGGAGCGCCCCAGTTCATCTCGTCCCTAAAAAGATGGATGCTTCAGGAGAAATTAAACATAGAATGGTTGTAGACTATAGACGACTCAATGAAATTACTGTTGATGACAAATACCCCCTTCCCAATATCACTGACTTGTTTGACAAATTAGGGAAAAGCACGTACTTTACGACATTAGACTTAGCCAGCGGATATCATCAAATAGAAATTAATGAATCAGACCGTCAAAAAACTGCATTTAGTACTCAGACAGGACATTTTGAATTTTTAAGAATGCCATTTGGACTAAAAACTGCCCCAGCTACTTTCCAAAGAACGATGGATAACGTTTTGAGAGGACTACAAGGTAAACCATGCAGTGTATACCTTGACGATATAATTATATTCTCCTCTAGTTTAGAAGAGCACATTAAAAGTCTCAGAATTGTTTTTGACAGATTACGTAGGACTAATCTAAAGGTACAACTTGACAAATCGGAATTTTTACGTAAAGAGGTTTTATATTTAGGACATATGATCACTAAAGACGGACTCAAACCCAATGACGACAAAATAAAAGCAGTTTTAGATTTCCCTTTACCAAAAACCACCAAAGAAATTAAAAGCTTTTTAGGTTTAATAGGATACTACAGACGTTTTATAAAAGATTTTGCTCGAATTACACAACCCTTGACCGCTTGTTTAAAAAAACGAAATACATTAATAATTGATGAAAAATATATAGAAGCATTTCAGAAATGTAAAGAATTATTAACGAATGCCCCCCTTTTACAATACCCTGACTATGACAAGCCATTTATTTTGACGACTGACGCTTCAGCCCAAGCTTTAGGAGCCGTATTATCACAAGGACCTATTGGTAGCGATCGTCCTGTTGCCTATGCTAGCCGAACGCTTAGTGATACAGAAGTGCGGTATAGTACGATAGAGCGTGAGTTACTATGGATACTTTGGGCCGTTAAACATTTTAGACCCTATTTATATGGCCGAAAATTTATCATTTACACTGACCATCGTCCTTTAGCTTGGTTATATTCCGTTAAGGAGCCTAATAGTAAGCTTACACGTTGGCGTTTACGTTTACAAGAATATGATTTTGAAGTAATCTACAAAAAAGGCAAACAAAACACAAACGCCGACGCACTCTCACGAATAAAGTTAAATGCTATAGAATTGGATGATAACGCTTCTCTCATAGTTAATATTGATGATGATGAAAAAGAATCTCGACTTCAAGAGCATTTGTGTGACGTTACAAAAGAAATTGTAAAATTATCTAAAAGACATAGCTCTGACGAATCTAGGACTATTACCATATCTGACTCTGAAGCAACCATATCAGCTAGTTCTAGAAGTTTATCGGAAAAAGAATATCCTGTCCCTTCCATTACTTCAAGTTCTGGCACTGAAACAGTTCATTCAAATGTTCAATGCGATACATCTGGCATTCCTATTTTACATGAGGCGATTGATACAAAACCAAATCAAATATTAGTATTTACCTGGCAAAAAAATGATTTACACGTTAAAGATTCATCTAGGCCAAAAGAGAAAATCCTTGAAGTATTTTTACCTTTAAATAATTTAGAGTTAGTTAAACAGTTTCTTAAAGAATATATTCGCCCAAAAATTAAATACTTTATATATTTTGAAAATCCTCAACACAGAAGAGATTTTGCAAATACAATTATAGCTTTATTTAAAAAGGACACCATAAATATTAAAGAATGTACAGAAAGGGTAGTTTTTATAGAGGATGAGGGAGAACAAAAATCAATTATATTAAAATATCATCAGGGTAAGACGTGTCACAGAGGTATTAAAGAAACTATGACTAGAATTAAGCGTAACTATTTTTGGCATAACATGCAAGAAACTATTTCAGCTGTAATTAATGCTTGTGAGTCTTGTCGAACGATGAAATATGATAGAAAACCAATTAAACCAGTTTTGCAATTAACTCAAACTCAAGACGCCCCTTTCCAAGAAATATTCATAGATATTTTTAGCATAGACGGAAAGTATTATTTAACTATAGTAGATGCCTTTAGCAAATTAGGTCAGGCAATAGAAATTAGTAATCGTTCCACCCCTGAAGTAGTCCGTGCTTTAATTAAATACTTCTCTATTTATGGGATTCCTGGAAAAATTACCGCAGATCCAGGGACAGAATTTAATAATGAATTAATGAGGGAATTAGCAGATATGTATAAAATAACCCTTCACATCACTACTCCTAATAATCCTAATTCAACAGGTATTGTAGAAAGATTTCATTCTACAATTATAGAAATTTACAGACTGGCAAAATATGAGCATAAATTTACGGACGCAGCTTCGGTTATGACCTATTCCATTATGGCTTATAATCACACTATACATAGCGCTACGGGCTTAACGCCATTTGAACTAGTTTTCGGTCATACTGACTCTAATGACGTGTTTAATATAGAATTTAAAAAAGCTTATATACAACAATTACTCAAAGATCATGTAAAACGTACAAAGTATTTATATCAGTATATTTCTAATAAATTACGCGAGAATAAAGAAGAATTAATAAAAAAGAGTAGTGGTGAGCAAGATATAGAGATAGGGTTAGGAAAAACTATCTTTACAAAACCAGTCAACACTAGAAGGAGTAAGGATAAGCCTCCTTTTCAAAAAGCGTGTGTTAGCGGAGAAATTACTAAAAACATAGTACCCATAAAAATTGGGGATCGTCAAACAAAAGTACTCATTAAAAATGTAAAACGACCTCCACAGGTGGTGCTTGATCGTTCTCGCGATGACGACGAAAAACATCCAATCCCTTCGACTTCAAAAAATTGAAGGCAACCCGGGATTATTGCCGGTAAGGCAAGGTCAGGCTTATAAACAAGAGAATAAGTGGATTATTATTAAAGTATTAGATTTAAGTATAATTTTTAGGGATTTAGAATTTAATATAAACCGATATAATGAGTTTGATAAATTAATTATTGTTAGTAAGCCATATTTACTTAAATTCACTAATATGAAAATGGAAATAGAATATTTGATAAATAATACAATTGAAAAAGTAAGACAAATAGCACCAATGAAAAGATTTAAAAGAGGTTTGATTAATCCGTTAGGTTCATTTATAAAAGCAATATCAGGTAATTTAGATAATAACGATGCTATTCGATATGATACTCTCATCAATAAGTTACATGACAAGGAAAGTCTAATTGAAAGTAAAATAACATTGGTTTCCAAAATGATGGATTATAATATTAATAGTACGGAAATTTTATATAACAATTCAATCATTATGAGTGAGCGCCTAAAACGCGTAGAACAAATGTTAAATAATATAGCCGCGAAAGAGAATAATTCTATTTATTCAACTTATGTTTTAGGTATCTTCAGTACATTTATTAATAATTTTCGTTCAATATATATAAAATTAAATGAAATTGAGACTTCTTTAGCTTTTGGTAAAATTTCTGTACTACATCAATCGATATTAAATTCGACAGAATTGTTATATATATTATTAGGCATAGAAAAATTTCATAGTTTAATATATCCTGTAACAGAAAGTAACTTAGTTAAAATAGAGCAAACGTTTATTATTAAAGCATATGTAAAAGGGAATCAGATTACATTCATAATGGAAGTACCTCTCACAGATAATAATACATATAATTATTATAAGATTTATTCATTACCTATTTTTAATACATTTAGAAATGAAACTTCCATTATTATCCCCGAGTATCCCTTCCTTATGGTGAAAGGTTCTAAATACTTGTCGCTCGCGGCGCCGTGTCAGCAACTTTCCGTCGATAACCAGTACTTATGCACTGAACATGAGATAGTGCCATATGCTACTACAACGTGTACGCAACAATTAATGCAGTTTCAAGAAAACTTATCACGCTGTATACGTCGTGTTACACAAATTGAGGAAGTTAAAACGCAACGCCTATCACCCGCTCGTTGGATAACATATGCACAGAACGAAATGGTAATGCCCTATAATTGTAAAGAAGATATATCAAAAACATCTATATCTGGAACCTATCTGTTAACAATTGATCCTAACTGCGAAATGCATCTTGGTGACCTTCATCTAAAATATTTTCGGCATTTAATGGTAAGTAATGCATACAAGGTCACGCCTGTTATAAAGTTACCTGAGATTAATCAAAGCTATTCTACTTCCTCCCCAATTGATATTAAAGGAATAAACCTGGATGACGTGAAATATTTGTCGGCAGCTCTAAAGACAAAAAGTGTTAGTGAAAGTGAAAGTGAAAAAGAGTCAATCATAAAAGTCAATAGTGTCAGTGTCGGTACCTTAGTTTTATATATAATATTAGTTACTATAATTATAATTTTCATTGTTAATAGATTTAAAACTAAAATTTTTACTTTTAATCGAAACCCTCAGAATCCTAAATCTTCCGATGGTTTCGAACTTAAGGAGTTATGTTGGCTCATGGCATGAGAACGGTGCAAGTAAATGCTTAACCAGCATTCTGAGTATAGTAATGCGAATCCTCTCAAGCCATGGGAACCATTTCAATGTATTTTTAGTGTTTATTTTTATGAGAAAGACGATTATTCGACAAGAGCATGCGCTTCTGTTCGGTCGATTCACTACTTTTAAGTTTTAATTCTTTTTGTTAATTTTATAATTAAATAAATTTAATATAACTTTAATTATCTTTTAAAAAGCCCACTCGCGTTCCCGTAAACTTGTCTACCGGGTGTTAAGGCACTCCGTTTCCGGAACTTAACGCCGCGCTGTGGCTCGACACCAGAGCTAAGAAAATGGAAATATTAAATATTTCACCTCCTCGAGTAAAAATCAAACCCAAGACCAGTCGCGATTTATAGTAAATTCTATACTTAGAATATATATTCCATTTTACTGTCATTCAAAGCCCAGCTGTCCGCACTCAGTTTTTGCGGACCCACAAGCTAGGGAAGGGCATCGTTTGTGGTCATCTCGGCTCGAGGTCGAGAGTTTCTACCGCAAAACAGTTGTAGCTCCCAAGAACTTTGAAAACTGTCTTACAAAGTGATATATTCGTGCATATATGGAAAACTAGTGTTAAGTAATTTAGGGTGACAGTTTCTTAGTGAAATTTATATATAACATATACATAAAATATTAAAAACGTTTTTAAACTAAGTTTTACTTAATTATATGCTGTAAATTTCTATGAAATTAATGAATTGTGAATGTAATGATCTATACATGCCTAATTATTAGCGCAAAGCTGATTACGATTAATATGTAATAAATTGTGTAAAACATTCTTCGTAACACGTGTTTTTTTAAACAGACAAAATATGAAAAAAAATTGAAATCACTCATTATTTTACTATTTAATTCGTATTGCTTGACTCGTAGTCATTGCACGAAATAGTACTTTTTTTGTGTTCCTTTGTCTCTCTGGGAAGTGGTGACTGACCCGTTTAGGTAATATTTATATTTATAAAAAACAAATTTGTTTTCGAAGCTTTCTCAACAATAATGATTGGGTACAAATCAAATGGCCTCTATTTGATTGTCTTGGTATAATGAGATAGCGTCTGACTGTGAACGCAATGGTCGGAGGTTCGACCTCCACTCAAAAGAATGGTTGTATTTGAATTATTTTCATTCCTTCACTCTGGTACCTAAGACAAAGCGCGGCGTTTAATTTTGCCACTCAACACGCAATGTCTAAACTTTGAGCGTAAAGTGGAAAACAGAGTAGATATTTTAGATTCTATGACTACCGTGCTATGTGGGAAAAAGTGTGAAGCTGCCGAATGTCGATATTAGAAAACATAGACATTATAGAAGATGTGTGATTCTCATGTCTTAAGATATATGATGAATTTATAAAATGTTATACATCGTCTGATAAAAAGACAAAGCCGGCATCTACCTAAGAATATTTTAAGAAAACCACAAAATAAAAAGTTAATATTCTTTATAAATTCCAGCAATAAAATCTTGTTTGCTTCAGGAAATATGGAAGGAGAATTCTTAATTTAGTGCCGATTGTATTCTGTAGCATAGAAATTGCAAAACAAACGGAGCTAATTTTTATGTAAATTTATTTATTGAAGAGTTAAGCAAACGAATAAATTCCAGTGTGGCCTTTGAGATTCAAGGGAGATTTCACGTTACGTCGAATTTGATATAATTGCTTACATTTATATTACTGCTTTATATTTTTATACTAACTAAATTAAAATATTTTTTCATAGCTATAACTTTACAAAGTTATTTTATTTTTATTGATACACTACAATAATTATGGCAAAAGTAACAAAAAAACGTGCAATAAGAGAATATAATATATGAGGCATAAAACGTGGTTAGAGTTATTAATGAATTAAGTCAATATGTGTATTAATAAAAACAGCGAAATTTTATATTTCACTACCTTTGGTGGTGCATTTCCCGAGTCGTCGAGGGTAGAGTTCGAAGCAAAAAGACTGCATAAGACATCTGCTTTTATCTTTGCCGAATGAGCCAGTGATCCATCCAGTTCGTGCAATGGTGGTAGTGATGGCTTACAGAAATTACCTTCTACAGTTTTACCAAGGGACCAAAATGCACGGGTACCAGACGGGAAACCCAATATTTTTTTGCCAATTTTGCGAATGTGCCTGAACTTGGCCTTAACAGCTTGTTTCTTGCAGGATCTGGAGGCAGCGAATAATTTTTTTCTTCAATTCAGCAACATGTGGATCCTTCGCAGCTAACGCCGTAGGCCAAGCTTGATAAGCTGCTTAGTCTGAGTTCGTAGCTCTTTTGCAGGACTTGTCAAACCAGGAACCAGAACCTTTTGTTTGCGGGATACAGTGTGAAGTTAAAAAAAATTATAATAAAGTACTTGTATTCGAAATGTAAGTAATATATGTTTTCAGTCCTGTAGAAGAATATCAATATCGTAAAAATGGACTATAGTTAGAGAATAGTCTAAAAATGATGTAATAGTGTTTTGGCACCTTTAATAATAGCTAGAAAAATGTACTTTTAAACATTTTTAAAGTGTTATTCCACACTTAGGAAAATTGAAAAAGACATTTAAAGAAAACGTATATTTATACGTTTTCTTTAAATGTCTTTTAGAAAAATGTAAGCATTTTTGAGCATGATCAATTAATTACATTTTCACGCTTCTATAGAACTAAATCAATGCATATAAACAAAGCTTACTTACAGTACGTACACCAAGTGTTTAAAAAAATATGTATATTAAATTCTAATAACGAATTTGCAGTGATTATTTATATAAATTTTTAAATGAATGGGTAATTCTAAAAACTATTAATCAATGTGTTTACAAAGCATACGTTTTGTCTGATGAAAAATATATGTAAAAGATGAGAAATATATGTAGAAATCAGAGAACAGTGTATTAAATTGACTTTCATATTAAATTTAATTTAAAACTTGAATATAAGAATATTTTGGCAAAGTAAGAAAATGCAACTATTGTCTTTAGTAACAAAAAAAATGGTTTCTGAAATTGCATTCTATCATAACAATCATAAATAGATCTAGCAAAATTATGTTTAGAGTACTACTAACAACAGATGTTACAATTGAAATTTGAAACATTAATAAGTAATAAAAGCACGGTTCAACGTGAAAAGAGAACAAATGTTGTTATCATAGCATTTGTTACATTGTTTCTGTTATATAAATAGTATACAATAACAAGTAAACAACAAGAGTGTTTATGTGGCTAATAAACATTTTGAAATGAAACTATTCTAACCTGATTGATTGCGTTTATTTTGGTATTCGAAAATGCAGTGAGGTAGTAGGTAGAAGCTAAGTCTATTTGTGTGACCACAGACTATTGTAAAGTATTCAAAATATTAGGTTTTCTTAAAATTGAAATATGAACAACACAGAATCACGTTTAAAATAATTTAAAAAAAAATCAAAATGTTTAAAAATGGCAAGAACAAAAAATTCTGTTACTCTAATACATGCTGTTAGATACATATAAGTGTGTCTTCACGTTTTTACCGTTATAGCAGGGTAGTCAATGAGATCTTAGTGTCAGGGCAATTGATATTACGTGTTCAGTTGTGGAACTTAACGCCGCGTTTTGTTTTAGGCACCAGAGCGGACAAAAGAAAGTAATATATAAACATTCCCTCGAACGGAAATCGACCTCACAACCATCGCGTTTCCAGCCAGACATTCTATCACTACTTCACAATACATTCAACAAACAAATAGTTAAATATAATCAAAATGTATTTAGCATTTTAAATTGTCTAACAAAAATCTATGTACATAAATCGCATCACAATCCTCCCAGCTTCCGCACCGAATACAAACGCAATAAATGTCTTATACGCAATACGCATCGTGTTTTCCTTTAATGGAGATCTAAAGCGGATAACTTCGATGATCACTGTGTAACGTAACATACGAAACTACGGATTAACGTCAGGCATACATACATCGAACACAGGCGTAAGGACTTATAGCTTTATGTTATTTAGGTTTCTGTATGCAATTTGGTCCGTTCGTTCACATTTACCGAACTAGAATATGGGCTAGGAATTTTGTCCCGAAATTGCGAGTAAAATATATATTTTCTAACTAATGTAATAATAATTAAATCATATGATTTAATTATATTACATTAGGTAGGCTGAGGCCATGATAGCGTAGTGAGAGAGGATTGACTGCCATCGCAATTGGTTCTGGGTTAGATTTCTACTGGTGGTAATGTTTATATTAAAACTGTTTTCATTTCTCCGCTTTAGTACTTTATTAAAACTCGGCGTTGAGTTCTGTCACTAACACGTGTAGGGCTGATTTTGGGCGGAGAGTAGAGAATGTAGTAGAATATTGGAAAAAGAGTGAAGCTGATAAAAATATATTTTCCTTTAATTAAAGTATGAAAAAAAATTAATTAAATTAGTTATATATTTATTACATAAAATAGTTAAAGACAAATTGCGTCTCTACACTGATAAATTTAGTTTAAGAGTAGATAGACGAAATTGCTTTGATAGTCCATACCAGTAATAGGACTGCAACAGAGCGCTTCATATAAACTATAATATTACATATAGTTTATTATATTACATATAGTTTATTATAGAGTAGTACATTCACGTGTTCTAATATCACGGTTTCTATCACCTCAATGTAATTGAACACACAAATATTTGTCCCATAATAGTAGTCATATGTAATAATTATGTCTGATTGAAAGCAATGCTTGTTAGTTCAAAATCCGTTAGGATTATTTGTCATATATGTAGATGTATAATAAATTTGTCTGATACAGAGAAGTGAAACTGATGGAAATATGGAGAACATATTACATAAATTTAATTCTTGTAACTTCTTTATTTATGCACCGATTTAAATAAAATAAACACAAAATATTAAGGGAAGCTTACCAGAATAAAATAGTCATGTCAACTACTTAAAAATTGGTTAAGCCGTTTCAGAGATGCACGTTAATGTATAAATGCAGAAACAGAAAAGAAATATAAAAATCGTTGTCTTTTTTTAGCTTCACGCTGTATCCTGCACAGTGAACAGGGTAGGCAGAGCGAACCTAGTGTTAAGACACTCCGTTCCCCACTTTCCCCCGAATTCGGAGGCGTTGCGTGTTAAGTGGCGGAACTTAACGCCGCGCTTTCCCCCGATACCAGAGCGAAGAAAATGTAAATATTAAATATTTCATCTCCTTGAGTGGGAACCGAACCCACAACCAGCCGTTTTACAGGATCTTACACTTTGTGCTCCACGACCGGCCACAATTAAAAATCGTTGTTTTAGCTTATATTACATTTATGAAAACCCTCAAGGATATTTTTTCTCATATATCGTCCTTTTCAGGTACAGAGCGATTAGTTATATTTTATATGTATAGATTATTTTTTTTGAAGTAACTCAGAACGTATAAAATAAGCAAATATAGTGTATTCTTGGAAAACAACAATATAGCCCATATATTTTAGCATTATTTATGTTGTTATTATTCAGTAAACAGACATTTAGATCTTAACAGACCTAGAGTACTTTTCCTCAGACCTCCTCTTTTACATTTCATTACCATTCACTTAATTTTAGGCTTAATTTGTTAACAGTTTCATTTTGGAGTAATTGGTCCATTAAATAGCCATGGCATCCATCAGCTCAAGTTTACTTAAATGATTAAAAGCGTTGCCCAAAATTTAAAATTTACTGAAAGGCTACCGTCAAACATCTTTAGATTTATTAAGAAAGTAATCAGCGTTAAGAGAGGTTTAACGAAACAAATCTAAAGTTCTTTGAAATCGTTCGAGAGAAGCTGAAGGGTTGTTTTGTTGAGATATTTACCGATAAATGAAAATAAAAACGCAAATGCATGTTATGGAAACGAAAACTTGCTATAGACTGATTGAATACTTATTACTACAAAAAATTTTTTTTTACGTTTGTGAAAATCTAATAATTTTATCGACACGTTCTAGCTAATATTTGTACCGAAAGTGTAGAAATATATGTAAATAGAGATATAAACATAAATAGAACTTAAACACTCCAGCCATAAATTAATCTATCCTCTATTTAGTGGTCTGTAGTTGGTCTAAGTAAGATATTTGGTTTTCTTCACTTTCACACATTTCAAATAAAACTATTGTAAGTATATCTATTATTTTTGAAACTGTCGTAGTGCATTTAGCGTCGGACTGTAAACGAGATGGTTATAGCCACTTAACATGCTAAGTCTCGATTTCAGGCGGATTGTGGAGGACAGAGTGTCTTGACACTTAGTTCACTTTGACTACGCCGTTATGTGGGAAAAATGTAAAGCTACAAAAAAAACTGAAGTTACTAATACTTTATCTACGTATTATAAGTATTTTTGAATATCAAAATATATTTTGGTACCTTTCGCGATTAATTCCGTTAGTAGATTAATAGTTTCATTTGAAACATCAGGTAAGAAACATACTTAATTTAAATATATATTCCTTAACTAAACTTATTTACGTACTACGTAAAAGTTTTCATCCCGCAATTCCCGTGCTTACTTAGATCTGTTCTAACTATCTAAGAATAAAAAAAAAACATTCTGCGATATTAAACGTGATAATATTTTATAATAGCGACTATTTTTCTGGAAACGAAAAAAATATATGCAATTTTACTAAGACACGGGGCGTGAATATCGCTTCAGCGAACTTAAAGCGAATGGTTGTAATAATTTACTCGAGAGATTTCATTTGAATAGAAATATTTAAAGCGTGGAAATCTAAAACATAAAATAATAATAGTAACGATTGAATCAGTTGTTTCGATTCAACATTGTTTACCGCGAAGCAGCGACCCGAACAGAATACAAATTCATAGTGTCTGTTTTTTAATTTTGATCACAGTTTTGTGTCTATAGATTTCATATTTTTGTATGTTTTTAGTTTTGAACACGTCACTATAAAGAAAAACTACATTGATTTCTTTATTGTTTTTTTTTAATTTCACGCTGTATCCCGCACACAGAAGAGGTAACCTAGTGCTAAGACACTCCGTTCCTCACTTTCCGCCGAATTCGAAGGCATTGCGTGTTAAATGGCGGAACTTAACGCCGCGCTCTTCCTCTGACACCAGAGCGAAGGAAATGAAAATATTAAATATTTCCACTACTCGAGTGGGAATCGGACCCACAACCTATCGCTTTACAGTCACACCTATGTGCCTCTGTGCCACGACTGAATTTCTATAATATTGTTAAATTTCACAAATGACAGTCATTCATACAGTTTATACAATATTATATTAAAACATAATTTAGAAATCTGCTATACATGCCTATGTAGCTATTTACATATAAATAAAACAATTTCAAAATAGAATATATTATAAAAGAAAAGTAACAGATGGATCTATTAATACTTAAATTAAAGTACTGAACGAATTTGCCGAGGCATGCAAAAACCTATCATTACTTGAGCATTCGCTAAGATTTAATGGATAAGAGTGTGAAATGTAATGCTACGAGTAGATTCTTTGAAATTTTTGTTTAAAATACATTTTGCGTTTTAATAAGAAAAAGGGGTCAGTCGGGGCGCAGCGGCACAAACGTGTTACTTTAAACCACTGGTTGTGGGTCCCACTGGAGGAGTGGAAATATTTAATACTTCCATTTTCTTCGCTCTGGTATCGAGGTAAAGCACGGTGTTAAGTTCCGTCACTTAACACGCAATGCTACCGAATTCAGTGGAAAGTGGTGAACGAAATGTTACCCTACAGTGCTGTGTGCGGAAGCTAAAGAATAAATAAGAAAATTAAAATTTTAGCTATTTTTAGCTTTATGTCCTTTTTCGCGTAGCACGGTAGTCACAGAGAACTTAGTGTTAAGACACTCCGCTCACCACTTTCTGTTCGAAATGAAGACATTGCACATCAAGTGGCAGAACTCAAGGTCGGGTTTTGTCTTAGGTAGCAGAGCGGAGAAATAAAATAATACAATTGTAACCAATATCCCGAGTGGCAAAGAAACTTATATCAATAGTTTCACATTCAGATTCTACCCCCTTCATCACGACGGCCTTAATTTTACATGTATTCTATATATCACACCCTCAAAATCAAACTGATCTAACTAAAAAAAATTGCAATTTTAGTTTTTGCTAAAAAGACGAGTATAAAAAGACTATTCTAAGATTCTATAGTAACTTAAAATAAAATGCATTTTTTTACATGGGGCACTTCAATTATAATTTATTTAAGTATCCATAGATAGAAAAGTATTAAATATTAATTTAATTCAACATGTTTGTTAATTACAACATAAAGTTACTACTAAAGCTATATAATCCTGATATTGCGCTACTAATGTCTCTATTGGAATAGCTAAAGTTCAACTTCCTCGTAAAGTGAGGAGATTAGTTGACATCAGAAGCATTTGATACGATTGATTGATGTCGCATTATAGAATAGACGGCGGATAGGCTTATTATATTGATAGTTTGGATCTTCTAATTACATCCTCTGTAAAGGCATCCAGTTTTTATTAGATGGCGTTTTGCTCCATTCGTATTAAGTACGTAAGTATAAGTATATATGTTTTTATTTAATAGGTAAGCCAAAGAGTAAATAGGTAATCTAAAAAAGATAATATATCTTTTCACAGTATAAAGCAAAGTCGCTTCCTGCGTATGTCTGTAAAACAATTTTGATGCGTTTATAACTAAAAACGATTTCGATGCGGAACGGGAACAACAGATTTTGATGCGGTTTCTTTTAATAGATATATATAATGATTCAAAAAGAAGTTTTATTTGTATAATACATGCATAATATAGAAGAGAAACACTAATTATTTTAGAGGTGTAATATCGGCGCGGCGGCTCGTGCCTATAGTGAAATAGTTGTATAGTTCACGCCGGCGAAGCCGTGAGAGGGCCACTACTAAAAAATAAAGTGTTAACTTTTACATAGCTAAATATGGCATTAAAAAACCAAACTTACTGTAATTTTCATAAACACTCAAATTAATAAGCTTAGCTTTAAGCTTAGATAATTAGCAAATCATACAAACAAAAGAACATAATATAAAAAATAAACTAATATACAATTTTATTCAATTTTTTAAATTTTTTAATTCACTGTACGTATATACGTATGTAATTACTAAACGTTTTGAGTCTTATTAGAGAGTACGTTTATAATAAACATACTCTTACCAGCTTCACCTGAACCTATATATCTATTAATCAACTTAAGTAAATATTGCCACATTTAACTACTTTACAATATGTTTTCTTTGCATGAACCTCATCCTTCCAAGGAAGTCAAAGAGATCGTAGATTTTTATTTACTTTATTAAGAAATATTTTCCAGTCACCAGTCGTCGCCCAGTGGCACAAGCGTGTGACTAAAAACGACTGGTTGTGGGTTCGATTCCCACTCGAGAAGTGGAAATATTTAATATTTCCATTTTCTTCGCTCTGGTGTCGAAGTAAAGCGCGGCGTTAAGTTCCGCCACTTAACACGCAATGCCTCCTAATTCGGCAGAAAGTGGGGAACGGAGTATCTTAATACTAGGTTCCCTCTGCCTACCCTGCTGTGTGCGGAATACAGCGTGAAGCTTAAAAAAAAGGAAATATTTTCGATTTTCTCCCCCTACTAGGAAGCGGGTAAAAAGATTTTGATAGAATCTTAATGGTCACTTACTCCCTAGTTTTCTTATAAATTTGACAAAGCGTGACAAAATATGCAAGTGAAAACTCATACATTAAATAATTCATTCATTTACCATTATAGACGAACAGAATCTCGTGCTTATCTCGTGCTTATTACGTGAGCCACAGGTGAGAATTGACGTTGAAAGTCTTTCTTTCGGGCTACCTATATCGATTATATGTATAGTATCAAGATATAAATAAGTTTACATATTCAATAAAATTATAGAATTTGATTTAAGAAAATAAAATTATAGAATTTTCATTATATTTATATAGGCCTTAAACAAAATTCATATAATTACATTGCTAAATTAAACAGCACTTCGAATGCTTCCTGCATTTTGCTTTCATGAGGGTTAAAAATATAATTTAGACATGTCACAAATACAGCCACTTCCCCTATCACGCTCTGTGTGTTTTGTAAAAACCGGAAAAACCTCTACCAAAATGTTTTATTTTGCAGAGATTATTTCATTTTTTGAACATGTTTAAAGTAATTTATGATTGCGTGCAAGGTTTATATATATAAACCTGTTTTTTTTAGCTTAATGCTTCCTTTTCATATATTGGTGTAGTCAGAGAAAATATAGTGTTAAGACACTCCGTTCCCCACTTTCTACTCAAAATGGAAACATTGTGTCTTAAATGGCGTAACTTAAATCCACACTTCTCAGGTATCAGGGCAAGTAATAAAAATAATTGAAATATAATCATTTCCCCAGGTGGGAATCAAACCTACACCATGCCACAAGGTTTCAACCTAGTGACATGATAATGCATATAAATGCCATATATCTTTTAACATTTGCCTTTGTCCAATGCATTTTGTCATTCAATGGCTACTCAACTCAAAACGAGTTGTTGTATATTCACAAGGGATACAGAAACGATAGCGACTTTAAAAGCTTTGTTATGAAAATGCTGGTATCCTGAATGTAAAGGATTTCAACAAATTGGAATAATAAATACGTTCGCTGTTCAGGGGAAGCTTAGCTTAGCTACTTGAAATGGCTTTCTGTTTGAATCAAATAGCAGGCTACGATATAGTCTCTGCAATTTTATTTTAAGTAGGGGCCAGTCGTGGCGCAGTGGCACAAGCGTGTGACTGTAAACGGCTGGTTGTGGGTTCGATCCCTACTCGAGGAGTGGAAATATTATTATTTCCATTTTCTTCGCTCTGGTGTCGAGGCAAAGCGCGGCGTTAAGTTCCGCCACTAAACACGCAATGCCTCCGTATTCGGTGGAAAGTGAGGAACGGAGTATCTTAACATTAGGTTCCCTCTGCCTACCCTACTGTGTGCGGGAACCAGCGTGAAGCTAAAAAAAAAACATTTTAAGCGTATGAAAATATGTACTGTTTATGGTAAGGCTGACAAAGCGCGGCGTTGATTTCCATCACTGAAGATGCAATGTCCCGATTTCGGGCGAAAAGTGGAGAACGAAGTGTCTTGATACTGAGCTCTCTCTGCCTACACTGCTATGCGGGGAACAGCGTGAAGATATATATTTTAAAATAAAACCGTTCTAGGATTTTAATGAACTATAACAGTCTAATTTATATAAAGGAATTTGTAAAGTTAATTTTATTTTCATTTATCTTTCTATAACACGCGTAAAGGTAAATGCCGTGGTTTTTGCTAATTCAAATAAAATAAATCTCACCGCCTGAATTATTTGTTTTCGAAACTGTATCCTAAACACATAATCGACTATCGAAACTTCGTGCAGAGCTTAGATTGGAACAATGATATGCAAGAAAATATATTAGGGGAAAATAAGAGGATTACCGTTAATATACGAAGTAAAAGAATAAATATTACCAAAGTTTTTAGCTTTATTACTTTGCGCTACGTACATTATGCTGTAATGTTACTTCTAACAAAGGATTTTGTTAATACATAAATTGTTGAAGGTATATCACTGCTTCCTATATTTGAAATAATAAATAAACCTAATTAAAGAATAGAAAAATAACAAAAGAAAGGTAATAAGGTAGGGGAGAAAATTGGAAATGTTGGCTACATATTTTTATTTAGATATTTTAAGTTCAACATAAAAGCCGTTGAACCGTAGGATGACAGCGTCTAACTGTAAACGCGATGATTGTGAGTTCGATTCCCACTCAGGGGAATGATAATAATTTTCATTTATTCGCTCTAGTCTTAGAGAAACCGCAGTGTTGAGTTTCGCCAATTAACGTACAATGTCTCCTTTTAGGGTAGAAGGTGGACACAGCATCTTAATAATACATTTTCTCTGACTACCTAGCTATGCGTTATTCTATAAGGAAAAAAAGTTCATCGTAGAAGTGTAAAATTCATCCCTCTATATGGACACAATCTCTTGAGGTGCCAAGCCAACTGTATTATTACCAACATAAAAATCTTCTCTAAAGGATTTATATAATTTTTATTTTTAATCTAACCCGTATAAAATGGGTTAACCTATTTCAGTACATATCAATGAATTCTTCAAGTACAGATTATCTAAATGAGCATTCAAGTGTCTATTGTTAAGTGCAGAAAACTAAAAGGTTTCAGTCGTTTAAAATGTCAGAGCACTTAGGCCTGGCATCTGCATTGTGTCCTACAAAACCTCTAACGTCGGCAGTCCGAACAAAGGACGCAATTTTCGGCCGACAGATCTTTTACATTATATTACTAGTACTTTATTAAAATTTAATTACGTAAAAAATTCAAAGTTTTATATTTTAAAATTATATAAGATACTGCCACAGTAAGAATTGCAATTTATAGCTTATAGTTTAAAGTATTTCCTGTATTTTGTGAAAAGATTTCTCAATCATAGATAGTTTCATTGGTTCTAAAGAGGTTATAATTTTCCTTATTGCATTTGGTTATAATATTCCGTATTGCATGGTACCAACGCTGCTTTTAGTAAAATCAGAACGTAATCATTTTTTTTGTCACGCGCATCATCTTCATATCTCAGATATATGCTCAGCAGAAAGGCCCTAGTGACAAGTTATTGCGTCATTGATTATCCTCCTATTTTCGAGCAATTGTATATTACAATTATTATTTTACTGGATCAAGATCAAACACGCAACCATCGAATATATAATTGAATAGTTCCACGGTGCCACTATAGCGTAATAAAAGAACTTAAATTAATTAGTGTTTTACTAAATAACGACAAAGTAATAAAAGTTTTGAATGAGTATTTTAATTTCAAAGTCGATACGTTTCCGCTAAATTGATACTGCAGTTAATTGAATACTCGCGAAAATTACGGCAGCTCTTATAGTTCATAAGAGAAGATTCATTTTGTTAGTAAATGAAAATTTCATTTCCTTTCGCTGTTGAGTTGTAAAAGGACTATTTAATAAAATAGTTTATTAGAATTTGTTAATAACTTTAACATACTTTTAAAATTTTTAAAATTTTATTTACACATTTGGGAAATTGAAAAAGACATTTAGAAAACATAAAAATTTTGAACGCAAACAACAATAAATTGTAATAAGCGTATAAAAAAAATATCGTAGCTGGTAGTAAAACGCATGACTTAGAGGTCAGGGCGCCTGGACAGTTTCCAGGAGGCGCGGGTTCGAATCTGGCTGCGTTCAAAATTTGTATACGTTTTCTAAATGTATTTTTCTACTTTTACATAAGTATGTAATAGTAGAAAAATACATTTAGAAAACGTATAAAATTGGTACCTAAAGCTTATTATATAAGTATATAATAAGCTTTAGGTACCAATTTTATACTCCATTCTCTGCTAGAATTAGAGACGTTGCATGTTTAATAACGGAACTCAACGCTGCGCTTTGTCTCGAGTACTAGAGAAAGAGAAGGAAGTAGACAACAGAGTGTCTTAGCATTAAGTTCTATCTGACTAGCCTGCTATGCGAAAATGTTAACGTTTATGTAAACGTTAAATAAATGTAAAAAATAATGTAATATGTAAATACAGGCATTTGGATCACGCCTTGCCAATCCAAACCTTTTTATACATACAAATCCAAATTAATTCAAAACACAATTCGACGGAAAGATTCTTTAATTTGCAGCTTTCGAATTTCTCTTTGTTCGTATTTCGACGTCGAATACAAAAATAAAATGAGGTTTTGACGCCATTTTGTTGATTACTCTCACTTAAGGGGAAATTATAGAATAATATATTACGCTTGTTTTAACAAAAGGGACTAAATATTTAAATAAATTTGGCTGTGAAGGTTGTTATTTAATGTGTGTTTTAATTTATAAACATATTGTTGCTACGTTAAAGATATAAAACTCAAAATTGTTTATCTACTTTACCTACACGTGGATTATACAGTTTTAAAACGATATTGTTTTAAATAAGTAGTGAGGCTCATACATTTTATGCTGACTATGATTTAATTTATATCTTATTTAAGTAAAAATACTTACACATCATTTCTCCGTTTTCTGTGCAAATTCGAGACCCTCACTTTTTGCAGAGGAATTTAACGACGTTTTGGCATAGTAAAGTGGGAAAATGGATATAATTTAAATAAAACCACTGCTCTGAAAGGAGATTGAAACTACGAGTACCATGTTTACAGTTACGTTATCGTGCAGCGCCAATATAGCTTCTAAATATCTAAATAACACATCCTTCATTGAAAAGTATCTTTGATAAATATAAAAACTACATTTGTGTGACTATAAGACAAAAAAATCTATATTTTATATAAAAACTTTATATAAAAACTAGAAATTTTTTTATATACGACATGACATTTAAAGATATAATACAATAATATCGATAAGGTCACAAAAATAAAATATATACTACAAAACCTGTTATTGTGTGTCAATATAATCCATATCAAAAGTCAAATTGCGTAAAAAATGACTATTTCACTCATATTGATGGCAATTTATCACTTTCAATTGTTTGACAGTAGATAAAATACGATCAAAGGATTTACGACGGACTGTCATCTGTTTTACGGTTACTGAGGTTACATTTTATACAACGTTAGAAACAATAGTATTTGAAAAAATATATGGGCGATAGGATTTTTAACAAGTAAAAACAGATTAAAGGGTAATTTATATTTTAAAATATATTATAAGTAAATATGCATATGTTAGAATATTGTTTTGTCATATCTTGTAGCCAGTGTTGGGCAAAATTTAATTGCAATTAACAATCAAACATTAACAATTGATCATTTGTTTATGTGAAAAAAACAATTAACAATTCATTCACTGTTAATTCTGGTGTAAACATTAAGAATTAATTATGTTTCAGCTAATTGTGATTTTTGTATGATTTCCCAGAAAACTGGTAATGTAATGTAGAATTGTTATTAATTTTTAACGTTAACTGCATTTAACTTTTGTAGCTACGTATTGTGAACCATCCAGATAGGTATTAATCAAAAAAAGATTAAGATAAACATTTTTTTTTTAAATAAAAGCAATTTAAAATATACTACATTTTTTACCTGCTTTTTGTTTTTCCCTGCAGTAGTCAGATAGAAGTTATTGTTAAGATACCCTGTCACCCAAAGTCAAAATCAAATAATCTCATTCTAAATAAGAAGTTACATGCTTCATTTTTTGAAAGTCAAACAGTTTACTACCAGTTCATTAAAGTTAACGCCTCAGACCCGAAAAGAAGATAGAGATGTTGCGCGTTGAGCGCCAAAAATCAAAACCGCGTTTTGTCATAGGTATGAGAGCGAAGAGATAAAAGCTTAAATATAATCATACCCCCGAATTGAAATCGAATCCACATCGCGTTCAAAGTTAGACGCCCTCGCATTTTTGGGGGTACAAATTTAGCACTACATTATACAAAATAGCTTTCTTGACCATAAAAAGATAGTAGTAAAATAGTGGAATTAACAATAAATGTATTTTTATTTATGTAATCATATTAAGACATAGCGCAGTGTTTTGTTCCCCTGACCAATAGGCTATTTGCAACTGCAGGCGGAAAGTGGAGAAGGGATTGACATGATACTACGTTTTCTCTATCAGCCCAGAAAGTCAGAAAACCAGTTTATGCAGAAAGTCTAAGAAATATTAAGAGTCGTTCTCAAATATTCCCTAACTTCCATTAAATTAATTACTAGAAAGAAAACTAAAAAACGAATTAAAGTCCAACGTACATACATGTCTTGTTAAGTTCGTAACTTTTACATGAAATTTCAGTACATCATTCACGACTAAGGTACATTTACGTATGATAACTAATATATGTTGCATTGCGTTGTGCATATCTAATATAATCCAACAGCTTATAGTGTCATTATTGACAATTTGCTTATGGATACTAACCGCAATTCCACAATAATTGTTTTCAACATTTACTCCTTGTTACATATTAAAACAGTAACTGTGATTTGTTTGCATTCGTAAACAAATGAATAAGTTTATTTATTTATATTTTATTGGCAGAGCAAAAATACTTGTAGTACAAACGGTAGGTTAGGCACATAAAAAGTTTATAACCCAGCTTACGCGTCATTAATAGGCGTAACATGGCATTTGAAGCTTGATATTACCCGCGACCTCGCTTACGCAAAATTAAGTGTTTTATTTTCTGAAACTTTTTTCAGTGAGGGTTTAAGTACGTTTCGTTTATAATAAGCACTATTATGCTATAATTGAAACTATCTCAAATCAGTCGAAAAAGTCTTACAAAGTTTCCAACCTTTCTAAGAGTAACTTTTTGCTAAAAATTTGCTAAAATTAGTATCATGTCATTAATAGACTACAGAAAACGAATGTGCTAACATTACAGGCTGCATTTTCAAAAGTGACACTTACATACTCACTTTTAACCTTCAAGGCGATATTTTTGACTTTTTTTCTTAGTGGTTGTTGCAATCGTGAAAATTACCAGCATAGAAAATCTTTTTATAGTTTTCTAAGATTTACTAGCTTCATTAGTCCAGTAGTTTTCAGCTGTGCGTTAAAATAGTGTATAACTGTATAATGAAAAGTTGTCGGTTTTCTCACAAGAGGAGTTGTTTATATGTATTATTTTTCTTATTCACTTGTTTAGCATAGTTGCTGGAGTGGTATTAAGTTTTCTCGCCCAGTGATTACTTAGGGTCTGTTTCAGGAAGTGTAGGAAGTGCAGGAAAATAAAATAGTTTAATTTTCTTTAACAATTTTTTCTAAAATATACTAAAAATATCAATTTTACCTAAATATTACTAGTAAGCTACAGTTGGGTCCAACCAGCACGTATTATATTAAAAGTATATAAATAATGTGGTGCAGTGGGACAGCGTATCACGGTAAAAGTGATGGTTCTGGATTTTATTTCTACTCTAGATTAGAGAGATTAAGACTATCATAACACTAGCTTTTTTTTAACTACCTAGCTAAGTGTGACCCAAGTGTGAAGCTGTATATACTAAAGTAACTTTATGTCATACATTTTATTTATTTCAAAATATTTTTTTCTAGCTTCACTCTGTATCCCGCACACAGCAGCGTAGACAAAGGAAACCTGGTTTTAGACACTCCGCTCCACACTTTCCGCCGAATTAGGAGGCATTGCGTGTTAAGTAGCGGAGCTTAACGCCGCGCTTTGCCTCGACACCAGAGCGAAGAAAATAAAAATATTAGAGATTCCACCCCTCGAATGGGAATCCAATCAGTCGCTTTACAGTCACATTTTGTGCCACGCGCCACGACTGGCCATAAAAATTTCTGACAAATATTTGTTTCAAAATATGTAATGCCCGTAAAAGCCTAAAATATTTAATTGTGTTGGAAAATTTATCTATTGGCCTATATTAGTTCAGTTGTAATAAACAAAAAATAACGTTAGCTTTATAATAATAATTAACTATTTAATTAATAATTTGTAAATATTATGGCCAATCGAACGATAATCACATATTGTTTTTCGATGATATTTTTGGGCATGTTTAGATATTTATTGCGTACAACGGATTATCGTTTCATTAATTAATTACTCAAAATTATACTCATATTACTATCGAATGTTAAATTATTTTCAATCAATTACGTGGTTAATCATTCATAATAATAATGCCACATTTATATTTTGCCCAAATATCGAATAGGAGATAATCTGTCTTGTTTCAAACTAATTTTGATCAGGAATTTTGGTGTGTGTTTATTTTACTAAACAACATCTATCGACCTCTTTCGCTACTAAACCATAATGATTTATAATTTTCGCCTAAATATTATATAATAGTAAAATGAAATGTATTATTATGTTATACCTGTTAGACTTTAGAATAGCATAATGTATGATTTATATCAAAGACTGGTATATTTGATATAAAACTATTATAACAAATACTTAAACTTTAAAGCATATTAAAGAGTAGATTTTAATGCCACGCTTACAATTATTATTCACTCTAGTAAGAATCGAACCAACAATCACGTTTACAGGCAAGCGTTGTACCACTGTGCCACAATGGTCTTATTACCTATACAAAAAATTACACATATATAATCTCATACTTTTTATACGCCTTAATGATTACATATACTATAATCCTCTTTAAATGATGTTTGAAATATAATACAGTAGAATTTTGCCCCGGTCCCAATTACGTATCACTTAAAATATACGAAACATGAAGTTAACAAAGCTTACTCCATTGCCTTTTATCGAGCATTTAGCAAGACCCCTTAAAGCGTATTTTCAACAATATATTTGCCCTCCTGACTCGGGGGGTCTCTTTATGTCTCACCTTTTCCAGCGAACCAGAAGAATAATAATTCGTTTCTCTCAATCTGTTCGCATTTTTATATGTACGCTACTAAATCTTTCACAGTGTTTTTGAGCGTGGAATGCGGAAAACATCTAGCTTGATATGCTAAGATTAATGGTATGGTTTTGTTGAAATCGTTCGAGTTTTATTATAGGAATGCACAAATTAAAATAGTTTTACGCGTTTACCCGCATAGCAGTGCAAAGAGAATCTTGAATAAAGATATTCTGTTTGCCGCTTTCTACTAGACGTTGCGTGTAGAGTCGCGGAACTCAACGCCGCGCTTTATCGTAGGTCCCACTGGTACAGGTACTGTAAAAATACTTTAATTTTGTAAATATTTAAGATTGAAAATCATACGTCTACTTGATTAGTTGTGGGATAGAATCACATTAGGAGAATGGTATAACCAATATTTTCTTTTTCTTGCCCTAGTTAAAGGGGCATTGAGGGCTGATCTTACCTTTTTTAAAATTTGGGCACAGGTAATGAACGTAGTATCGTGTCATTAAGTTGTCTTTGAATAGTGAATCTTAAAAATCTATTAATAGTGAAAAACAATATTTTCAACTATTTTATCAATATTATGTTTGGGTAGCACATTTTTATTGGTGTAGACATGTAAATGTTCAATATTTAAAAGTAAGAGTAAATTTACTATTTAAATTTAAAGCCTTGAAAGATCCAGCCACTCAGGTCCAGTCAATTTATGCCTGAATATTTTATGAAAAGGCAACGAATTAACGATGTAAATAAAATATCGTGAAGAAAACTTTGCTTTTAACCTTTAAATGCTATAAAATTATTTAAAATATTATAAAAATGTTACTGTCGTGGTGCATATAGCATGCTATGATTGACATTTTCTTCTTCTATTAGTGAACTTAGTGTCAAGACACTCCGTTTATACTGTCCGCCTGAAACTGAGGTAAAACTTAACTCAGCACTTTGTAATTTTACCAGAAGTGAAGAAACGAAAATAATTAAAATGAAATATTGGGACTAGTCGTTGCGCAGAGGCACAAAGTGCAGCTGTCAAGCGACCGGTTGTGGGTTCGATTCCCACTCTAGGATTGGAAATATTTATTATTTCCATTTTCTTCGCTCTGGTGTCGAGGCAAAGCGCGGCGTTAAGTTCCGCCACTAAACACGCACACAAAGTAAGGAACGGAGTGTCTTAACAGTAGGTTCCCTCTGCCTACCCCTACTGTGTGCGGGATACAGCGTGAGGCTAATAAGAAAAATAGATTCTCCTAGTAGGGATCGAATTTATAATCGTCACGCTATTTCACTGTGTCGTGATGGCCTCATGGCTTCAGCCTTAATGTAAATGCAAATCTTACCTAGACTAATGCTTATATTATTAATGCATTCAACTTTAAGAGGTTCTATCTTTAAATAGACAACGTCTTTTCACAAAGCATTACGTACTAGTGTCATTAAGCTCCGTTCTTCATTCCCCGCCAGAAATTTGTAAAGATCCCATTTGATGTGGCGGAACTCAACGCCGCGCTTTGTTTAGATATGAAAATAAAATAAAAGCATTCCTCTGAAAGGATATCGACTACAAAACCATCAAGTTCACAGTGAGACTGCCCCAAAAAATATTTATATTTGTAGAAAATTAACCAATAACCACCGACCGCAATAGATGTTTGTGACACACAACCCCTTGTGGTATTATTAAATTATAGTTTAATATTGTAACGGAGTTCATTAAGTGGCTTAAAAGTATCAGAGCTGAAATTGAGTAAATTGGATAACTTTGTTCTGTGAAACGTTGCTTAATTATTCAAAGAAGATCTAACATTTGATTGATATGATTAAGCTGCTCCCGAATACTATTAAATACTTGGTTTTAATTTTAATTAGAAAGTTTTTTTATTAATAGTACATAGGAAAAGATTGCTTTAAATGGCTAAGAATAAATTTAAATTATGTATCAACGGTTTCTGCGTATACTGGTTGGTACGTACGTAAGTTCAAAAACATATCTTTACAATAAAATGATTCACAAAACGGTTTAAAAATACAATTCTCCCCGCCGCTGGGTTGCGTCCCGTGAAAGACGGGTAACCCAGTAGTTTGGTGGTAGGAGATTCGTTCTCCGACTGGCTCACGACCACTATCATGTCAAAGACGAACCGCCAAATATTTGATGATGTGTTCCGGTTCAATGGCATGTAAGCCATCTCTTCCTATTCCCACCATTCCCATCCTTCCTCCCTCTTTCTGTCCTACATCCCCAAGGCTGGCAATGCATCCACAACTCTAATGTTGTGGATGTCTATGGGCGAAGGTAACCACTTAACACCATGTGGGCTTTCTGTTCGTTGGCCTCCTTTATTCCATAAAAAAAATATTTAGGGAAATTTAACTAAAAAAACACTTATTTAAGAAAAAAAAACTATTGTTTTTCAATTCTTAATCAATCTTTCAATTTTTGTATTACGGCGTAATTTATAATATATGGCAGACAGACAGATAGAGAAACAATTTTAATATATATAATTTTTGTGGAGGTTTTCTACAAACCATAACACAGATTATAACATAATACAGTTGTAACTCCCAATTCCCGATTTTATGATATACGACTAGAGTGTGGATTGTGTTGATGTTGCATTATATTACACGAATTTAGGCTTACATTTGTGCTCGGAATGTTTGCTAAGGGCGTGTTGCGCTTTGCCGTTCATAGAATTTTTCTTTTTTTGAAGCTCTCATTTGATTTTTTAGTAATAATGCCATTACCACACAGAAAAATAATTATGTAATATTATTATTACTACGCTCTGGTACCTTAATCAAAACACTTTTAGACTTTTGTTTTGGATATGCCGTGTGATCCAGGCTTTCTCTGACAGACTCACTGCGCGGGAAAAAGCATTTTTTTAATAATAAAAGATTCTTTTAATATATTTTTTTTTTAAAAAAGTGTAATTTAATAATTCTAACAATTCTTGAATTCATAAAGCATTGACTTAATTAAAATATAATAAAAACAATATTATTAAATTTTATAAAGTCTCTAGTACCCTGTAGTAGCGAAAGATACAAAGAAGGATAAAAAGTACAAAAGAAACAGTTAAACAAAAACATTACTAAATAAAACTCAAAAAGCAAAAACCACAGTTAAAGTTCGTTAATTTTAAATTGATACAAAACGTGCAAAGTGAGTGTAACAACGGTAACATAGTGTATACGCTTGTAGTTAACACCGCCAATGTTAAATGCAATATCCTATCTCCCTCTGTTCCCACGAGGCGCTACAGCGTTTGCGGTTTCGGTAGAATAGATATAAATTGTTGAGTGGCAATGAAATGACATCACGCGGGTTTACGCAACGTCGAATGATGCAGGTGTGTGGTGAGATTTTTTATTACATATTTTAAAATAAGATTTAATTCAGTTATTAAAGATGGAATAGTTGTTTGACAATAAAATAAAAAAAGATATTAATACTTTCGATCGTTCGGTTGGTGCGATTCCCACTCGGGAAAATGATGATTATATAAATTATTTGCGATTCTCTACGCTGGTACCTCATACAAAGCACGGCGTTGAATTCTGCCAGTCAGCGAAAAGTGTAGTGGCACTACATATGATGGTATGAGAGGAAAAGTAATGTGAAGCTAACAAAAAAGTATAAAAAGACAATAGTTAGATTCTAGTATAGTTTTCAACCTTTTTAATAAAATAAACATATTATTAAAGAAATAATTATATTATTACATAAATATAACACATTTTAGAAATACATATACAGAATAATACATTATAGAACATAAAACATGTATGGAAGATAAGGAAAGCCGAAAATAAAATAAATCAAGAATAACAAAAAGATCAGATTTCGAGGTAAAGTACTTAGAGGTTGATTTCGGAACGTCTGTTCTACCATCTGCAAATAACACGCTTAAGATCTTGTACTAAGCGTAGAGAATTTTTATAGTTTCCTGTTTTTGTTTCCCGTGTATATTCGTTAAGACGATAACAATGCTACTGAGGAATATATATTTATACGAAGCGAATAAAATATATCAAAAGATATACTCGTACTCTGAAATTATTTTCAAATAAATAAATTGTATACAGTTACAGTATAATTATTATGCAGTTCATACAGAACAACAATAGGAAGTTATTGAGGCTTAAGAAAGTAAAAATTGGGGAAATAATATTAGCTCCAGGTCCTACAGAAATATAATTTAAAAATGTTATTGGCTAAATAATAAAACAAACAATATAGTCATTTACATAATATAAAAAATAAGTGTAATAACGAAACCGAAATGGAATCGAACAATAAAAAAAGGCTTAGAGCCACGTCTGAAGGTCTGACTTTAACGCGGCTAGTCCTGAATTGAATCCCCACATAGGAGATTGATTGTATTTTTTTTTATTTTTGTGCTCTAGCCATAAGACAGAGTGCGGCATTAGGCTCCTCCTCTCAACACAGAATGACTCGAATTCGGGGGAAGAGTAGAGAATAGAGTGTCTTGACACTAGATTCTCTATAACTAACCCTACTATGCCTGAAATGATGTTAAGCTAATGGCGTACAGTGCAATATGTTTTTCTAGTTGTACATTAATTTTTGTTTTAAATTAAAACTCTCGGCATGAGAGCTAAAACGTATCTTCTCTTGTATTCAAGTGTGTGTAAAACTGAAACATTAAAAATGCAAAACGAACGCTTCCACATGAAAACCAACTGTCCTTGGCCTAGAATATAGTGAGTTAAGTAGGTAAGCTATTCAGTCAAAGCAAATCTCAATGCCACAAGACTTGAATTAGAATATCTTAGGAGGTCTGGTGCGCGTTATTAAATATGAACATTACAATGGTGCTGCAATTAGTATTATGTTATCTTGTCTAGAGAAAAGTTTACAGTGTATTTATAATGTGACCAGATGTTCTGTCTTGATCGAAACAGTCCCGCTGTTTCGATTTTTAGTCTTATGTCCCTAAATATATCCCTGGGATGCAGATGTCCGGTATTTTCACAAAAATACGAAAGCCAATGACTGATGGTGATGATGACTGAATATGTCAATGATTGCGGTAAAAAAAACGAAAGTGAAATATTTGAATAATTGTACAACGACATCTAAGTATTTCTATGATTATCCATAAAAATCTTTTTTTGTAAGTCTTTTACTCGATGTCCTGTTTTGAGTAAAGGAAAAAAATGATCACGTTATATACATAAAATAAGAGAAGTTCTCATTTTTACAATAAAAAGTAGGTAAATTTATTATGATATAATCTAATTCTTTTGAAAATTGTTAGGAACGGAGTGTCTTTACACTATGTTTCCTCTGCCTACCCTGCTGTGTGCGGGAAAAAAGCATGGAGCTAAAAAAAAAATTGTTATTCTAAAGTTAATAATAATTCAAATATATTGTCAATGAGTGAGGCCAGTCGTGGCACTGGAGCATATAATGTGACTATAAACTCGACTAGTTATGGGCTCGATTCCCATTCGAGAAATGGAAATATCATTAACATTTTCATTGTCTTCGCTCTGGTGTCGAGACAAAGCGCGGCGTTAAGTTCCGCCACTTAACTGGCAAAGCCGCAAAATACAGCGGAAAATAGGGAACGAGTTCTCTCTACCTACGTTGCTGTGTGCGGGATACAAAAAAGAAAAAAAATATAGTCGTGCTTATCAGAATATACACTTTATATAATTTTTATCTTTGCACACTTTCCGCTTTTCTACAGGGCGTACAGGAAAAACCTAGCTTTGTAACGCTGTCGATGTTCCGCTCTTTTAGATACGTGGCGCGCATCGTGCTTTGACGACAAAGAATATACCTAACAGATATCTGAATGGATTTTTTTACCAGCAACTTTAATAGTTGACAAGCTGCACATGGAATTATATATATTTTTTATTAAAAAAAGTGTATATCGTAATCGTAAAGTTAACGTATGTTTTCAATTACTCAGTCATTATAAAACACATGTGATTTTCATTAAAACACGCTGAAATATAATAATTTAATTTAAGAAAATATAATTTTATAGGGTTTGTTTTATTACATTTTTGTTTTGTTACATTTGTTTATTGTTTTGATTAATTTTATTTCGATTATCAAACATATATTCATATCTTATACATTTTTTTCTATATTTATTCAAAGTTTATTAGAAAGAATGCAAACTATGTATGTAATCGTTACCTGCAGTGTATAAAATTGTATATGAACAATTTAACGGAATATGTTCTGTAAGAAATATAAATAAATATTGTTTTATAAATTTAATTACATTATATTTTTAAAATAATGAAGAAATAAAGTTCAGATAAATTGTAAGATAAATTCTTCTTTACATAGAAAATGCTACTTTTGTCTCAAACATGTGTACTAAATTTTCTTATGAAAAATAACCACAGAATTGAGTTATGTTTTAAAAAGTGTTTTTTATGACTATTAGAGTCTATATTATATGTTATATTATTTTCTCCTAAATGGTTATTGGTAACAGTATTTATCAACCCGGTCTACGTTAACTGCATATGGCAAAGTAAATTATAATTTAGAAAAAACTTAAGAATAGTGTGTGAATAGTTCTTTTTTTGGGTATATCAATAATGACTTCTATTTAATTTTTGTATTTTTTAGTGTTTCTTAAAAGAATTCAGTATTTTATAGACTGCATTTTATAATCATTATATAATAAAATAAATGTAATTAAAGAAATTAAAACTCCGTTACTAATACATAATACTGAACCCTATAAGAATTACTAATTAAATACGTAAGTGTAAGTAAATAAAATAAATAAATAGCTTCACGCTATATCCCGCACACAGCAGGGTAGGCAGAGGGAACCTAGTGTTAAGACACTCCGTTCCCCACTTTCTGCCGAATTCGGAGGCTTGCGTGTTAAGTGGCGGAACTTAACGCCGCGCTTTACCGCGCCACCAGAGCGAAGAAAATGGAAATATAATTTCCACTCCTCGAGTGGGAATCGAACCCACAACCAGTCGTTTACAGTCACACTCTTGTGCCACTGGGCCACGACTGGCCACGTAACTGGTAAGTGTAAGTATATTTGTTATATCAGTTTATATTTTAATAATTTTTATATCAATACAATATTTGATTGTATATGTACATACAAGCGTATATAACAAAAACTTTGAAAAAATTGAATTTGAATCAGTCGTTTATTTACAAGTAGAATGTCTTTTCCAGCGAAAAGTGCAGAACGGCATATTTTGACACTAGGTTCTCTCTGCTTACCCTGTTATGCTTTGCACTTATCATAAAAATTAAAATTATCAGTTGCAACACTGTTAAAATTATTAATAGTATTAAAAATTCGTTAAATACAAAGTGTTACAAGCTATCGCCAAATCAAATACATATAATAAAAGCTAAATATAACAGAATAAACATTTAAACGTATTTTACTGCCTATTATATCAAAGCATTAGCCGAAACTCTTCGCCCATTTTTTAGGGTTCTAAAGATATTTTAGCGTTCGGATTATCAGGGCTATGATGGATAGCGGCCGTCATTTGCAGTCCCTTTTTTCACTCTCCGCTTTTATTTTTTACGATCTGTATATCAAAATTGTGCTTATTCAACTAGAAATTTGCTGTTTTAATAAAAAGTTTATGGTATTTTCTAAATTTATATACGAGATTACTGTCTTATGCTTATAAGAAGGCTTTCTTAACATATATAGTAAGGCATTTTTATCTAATACTTTTTATAGCTAATAAATACTAAGATTGATATGTTAAAGACATTTATTAAGACTTTTAAGATTTATGAAGATTTATATATTATTATGTACATAAGCATATGAAATAAATTTACACTTTTAAAATGGACCAACATTATTCTTATAACTAGACCTGATAAAAATACAGGATGGTCCATGCAACATGTGTACCTCTTTCTTTTTTGGAAGCTTAACGCTTTTCCCATTTTTCCCGCATAGTAATATGTTCAGAGAAAGCCTAGTGCTAATACAAAGGGTATTTCTACGTTTCAACCAAAATCGAGACAATGTGTGTTGAGAAATCAAAACAATTTAAATATAATCATTCCTCTAAATTGGAATTGAACCCACAACCAACAGATGCTACCCCATTGCCACTGTTTACAACATTCAACACTAGGGTCCCTCTGCCTACCCTGGTGTGTGCGGAATACAGCGTGAAGCTAAAAAAATTTGTTTTTGCATCGTAAATTGACCCACTTGTATAAAAACTATTTGAAAATATATAAATTTTTCGCAGCTTCATGTTTTTTTCCGGGATAGCAGAATAATTAGAGAGAACCATAATCAGAAAAAATCAGTAGTGTCATCATCACATCATCACTAAACATTATGTTTAGTGGCGGAACTTAACGCCTCGTTTTGCCTTACCAGATAATATCATTCCTCCGAGACTCGAACCAACGGGAATCGAACCCACAACCAATAACGTTAATAGTCAGTCGCTGTGTACACGTAAAAGCAAATAATGTACCAAAAAGGTAATCGAGAAGCCACTAAAGCTATTCACATACGAAAAGCTCCTTGAATAATAATGTGAAACTTTTGTCAAGTCACTAAATGCAATAAAAATACCTAAAGAGGAACTTGGAGAATTTTTAATCTTTTAAGCCCTCTATCTAATAAGTGAATATGGTTTTGACATTATTTCTTTTTCCAATTATTATTAAAATATTATTGAATGGTATGTTTAGAAAATATAAAAATTTTACACTTAGTGGGATTCGAACTAGCGCCTCTTGGCAGCCGTCTAAGCGTTCTGAACGCTAAGCATTGGCTCAGCGTTCTACACCTAAATTCTTATACTTAATTTTATTATTCACAACGTTAAAATTTTTATACGTTTTTTAGAAATGTTTTTTATATAGCAAGTGTGGAGATTACACTTGAAAATATTAAAATAATATTGAATTGTATTTTTGACGTAATGTACATGGGGAGATGTGTTGTAGCTTAAGAGTGAAAGTTAGTAATATATATTCCAATCGTAAAGGTTTTATTAAGAAATATGATAACTTCTTCATACTGTTAGGATATAAGAGGCCGTCGTAGCGCTGATGGACAGCGTTTGACTGTAAACATGACGGTTATAGGTTCAGTTCCTACTCGGGGAAAAGATTTTATTGTAGGTAATATGGCGTGGGAAAAAACTAAGGGAGAAATGATAAGAGCGAGAAATTTTATAACAAAAGTATATTAACAGAAAAAAATATAATTTCTCCGCTCTGGTATCTAAGATAATGTGCAGCTGTGGGGGAAAAGAATCATGATTGGATAAATAAATAAAATAAAAAATTAATTTAAAACACATTTAAATCTATATATTCAATTTAAAATTAAAATATAATAAGATCGATTGGAATTGGTCCAGTAACATCTCCGTCGAGGATGTCTTTATAAGCCTTATTCTTATAATATATAATGTATGAATTAAAGCTACTGAGACGCATGTAGAATATACCCGGTCAGAGGGTAAGCCAATAATAGCAAGTCACGTGGCCTCAAATACGTGTTATGTTCCCGTTAAACTAGTTGGGTGAAAAATAGTTCCTGTAATACAAGTTTACTTTTTTTTACATGTACATACATACATAATTTAACATTGTTTCAGTTTTTTTCAATGATTTAATATTTTTACATGTACATACGCTGTTTGTTTATAGATTAATAGAATTAAGTTAAAATGATGGGCGTTGCTATTATAAATTAAATCTATTAAATTAATATTAAGAGTTGTTACTCTTGTATATTACTATACTGATGTATATTGGGGCCAGTGGTGGCGCAGAGGCACAAAGTGTGACTGTAAAGCGACTGGTTGTGGGTTCGATTCCCACTCGAGGAGTGGAAATATTTATCATTTCCATTTACTTCGTTCTGGTATTGAGGCATAGCGATCTTAACGCCGATCCGCCACTTAACACGCAATGCCACCGAATTCGGTGGAAAGTGGGGAATGGAGTGTTTTAACACTAGGTTCCTTCTGCCTACCGTGCTGTGTGTGGGATACAGCGTGAAGCTAACAAAAAAATATATTAAGAGTTAGCAATATATAAACATTCTACTTTGAATTCCATAGAAATACTTTTAGTATGATCATGTTATACTCTCTGTGTGCTGGTCTGTCTAAAAAAAATTACTATATTCATTACAACAATATAAACGGAATATAAAAATAGACATAAACTTAAACAAATGTGATACGTGAAGTTAAAAAAAGACAAGTTTTTAATATTAAATCAGTTTATTTTACTTCCGTATTTCCTTAATGCAATAAAATTATTTACCCCAAAGTCCTTCTCTCAAGAGCTATCTCTTAACCGCGAAGCGACCAACCATTGTACACGAAATAAAAATCGCTGACTTAAGAGTACTTTTTTGGTCAAATTATGCTGTTAAATATAAAATTTGGATGTTCTTGAGTTTTAATATTTTAACGTGTAATAAAATGTTAATATATTTTAATTTTATGCTTTATTAGAAATATATTATATTTTTGTACTTAGTTATAGAATATACAGGATAACTGAATACCTAAACTAAAATGTGGTTTTTATTCGAGGAGTGAAAGCATTTGATATTTCCATTTCCTTTGCTCTGGTATCAGAGGTTAAGTGCGGCGTTAAGTTCCGCCTTAACACGCAATGCCTCCGAATTCGGCGGAAAGTGGGGAGCGGATTGTCTTAACACTAGGTTCCCTCTGTATACCCAGCTGCGTGCGGGATACAACGTGAAGCTAAAAAAAAAAAACTAAAATTTTGTAGTATTATAGTTGAATAATAAAAATGTTATTACTAGATATGTATAGTAAATGTATAGTATTTTTACATTATTATCATTACCTAGTGTCAAGACCCTCCATTCTCCACTTTTTTCAGAATCAAGCATTATATGTTGAATGGCAGAACTCAACACTGAACTTTATCTTCTAACCAGAGCATTACATTTAAATACAAAAAAAAATGTTAAAGTAACCAAAAACAAAATCGGTATTCCTTATAAAATCGTGCGTCTATTGAACTGACAGTATTCATGAACCGACAGAATGTTGTATTGAAATAATACTAAAGGGGATTTATAGCAGCTTGAAACTTGCCAGTGCTCAGCATTCAGATTAATACGAATGTATGTGGATTCTCTACAAGCTCTGGTATTCCGAGGCGTAGACTAGAAAAATTGCGCGTTACACATGTTAGGCATGACATCATTAACGTTGCTTTGAAACGAGATGGGTCTAGAGTGCGCACTCCGACCACATAGAATGCAGACAATCTTTTAATATGAATTTATTGGTATTTAAACCAAAATCTTCTGTTTTAAGTAAAAAATGTACTCTACTCAATACAATACGGGCAGTGGCCCTTAATTTGTTTTGGTATTTTAATTATCATGAATTATGCTGAAAATATGATAATGGAATGATTGGAGTTTGCAGTGGTAACATGACGTATTACTGTTAATTTAAATATATTAAAATGCTGCTTAATTATTTAATTAAATAACAAATAACTTTACATTAACAAAATTTTGTTAAAAAACGTAGCGTAATATGAAAAGTTGCCAAAATAATAATCTTATTTTACAAAAATACTAAGTAGCCATTGTTTTTATTGGTTAGTATTTATTATACGTGTATGTTAAATGTTATATTAGTATTTATTATACGTGTATGTTAAATGTTATATTGTTATAGCTTTTGTAAATATGATGTTACAGCTTGTTAATTAAATTAAACTAACATTAAACTCTCTTGTTCGTACCAAGTGAGATGCGATTAATGCAAGTGCACAACATGAACAACCTACAAGAATACTAGATAGATCATTACTAGATAGATTTATTCACTCATCAAATCCTTCATAGCATCTTCTTACCTTCTATAGATTTTCGGTTTCATTAATTAATTGATATGTGGAATATTTTTAAAAGTTAAAAACGCTGGATTTTTGTTTACTTTATTTTTAATATTTTTAATTCACTGAGTTTAGTGAGTAACACTTTAATTAATTAATTTATTTAAGTATAAGGAAAATATACAGCTTTTTAATTAAAAAATACATGTTTTAAATATGCTAAAATACAATTCATGTTTTTTAGTAACGATAATAAAGTAAACTGAATAACCTAGTAACTAATTTGAATGTCGTGATTCTTTCTTTACTACAATAATTAAATATTCTTATACACATAGGATTTTCTGAATTACAGCTCAGCAGCGAGCCTTATTTAAATGAATAAACTTTTACTCAAACCGCTTAATGCCAAACCAAAAGCGTCAAAGGAGTTTTTACTTTTCAGGCTTTCTTTAAATTTGGTAAGTGAATTTTTCTGGACGAATTTCGAGCGTAGCTTTGAGAATTGTCAAATAGAAGTAATTAGAATTCGTTAAAGATAAAAAAGATACAATTTGGTTTAATTTGAAATGTTCAATGAGACTAATTTGAATGTATAGCTGTTAAATGACCAGATTGACGCTTTTCCCTTATAGTTTTTCCTTCTTCCTAGTTTAAGAGAACCTGGTGTCAAGACACTACGACCTCTGTTTTCCGCCTAAAATCGAGATATTACGTTTTGAGTGGCGAAACTCAATGCTGCGCTTTGTCTTTGTCCTAATCATTTCCCTATTGGGAATCAAACCCATAACCATTGCTTTAGAGTCAGACGCTGTTCTACAATGCCACAACAGCCTCATATAAATATCTACACTATTATATAATGCTGCATGTATCACATCAAATAAAATAAAAATCTTCCTTTAGCTTGACATAAACTATTATTGTCAGCTCAATTTTGAGAGATAAAGTTATGATAGTTTGATTTTACATGGTAGTTTTATTTTTATTTCACGAAATCTGACGTACTTATTCATTCAGCATTTCGTGACGGCAATAAACTGGAGGTACTACGATTAAAGTCGTTATATTTGCTGAATACAAATGCCCTTATTTCACTTTCTCTTGTCAGGGATTGAGCGGGCGACGTTATTCCGTTGACGATGATAACACCAGCGGATTATTTTATAGTTTAAATTTTACGCGGTTATATTTTTCACAGTACACCCACAGATATTACCTATTTTTTTCCGTTTTACGCTTTTTCCTGTATAGCAGAGCAGTCAGAGAGAATCCAGTGTTAAGACACTCCAAGTTATACTTTCCTCCTGAAATTTAGTCATTATATGTTTAGTGGCGGAACTCAACCCCGTGCTTTGTATTCTTATCAGCATATGAGTATAATTAAATATAATATTGCCTCCGAGTGGAAATTGAACTGTCAACCATACATATTTTCAGTCAAACGCAGCTTCACTGTGCTAATAATGATGATGGCACCAAAAAGTTGACTACATTTATGGACATTAACGTTTTGTATGTTTGCAGTATGAAATTATAGAACGCATACTTTCTCTCTTTTTTAAGATTTTTAAGAAAATTGAAATATTGAAATAGAAAAATATCAACAATATTAGTTGTACATAGGATGATAATTTTGTGTCAACAGCAAAACATTATATGTCAATACAATATGTCATGAATTCCGTGGAAAACGGAGTGTCTATATAATATGTTTGCCAAACTTAAGCTAATTATATTGTAACTCGACTACTGTATAACGTTGTAACATGAGACCATTGAACACATTTAAGTATGAGTTCAACTACAAATCTACATTAAACACTTATATAGTTGTCTTTATAGCTACTATTACTACTATTACTACTAGTATATTTATATTACGTTTGCATAGATACTGCAACTGCAAAGAAACACAAACAAAACATAGTTATGTTTGTGTTTCTTTTATCTTTTTTACTTTCTCTTGCTTTAAGAATTCCGCATGAACTACAGAACTACGGTTCGCATTCTCACTTAAGTTAAGCTTTTTATATTTTTCATACAAATTTTAACCCATATTAGAACTCCTTAGAGGTTGGTTCTTAAAAAATCGGATAGCTTATGTTTGACCTTGCGTATTAACTTACTATAAATTACCTTCTTCTACTACATTTTATCTTTTTGGAAAAATATGGGAATCCTTGAAATCGGTCAAGTGGTCTGGATTTTATATACAAACGTTTATCCCCTGTTTCAATCCATCAGGAGTTGATATTGAAAAATAAAACGTAGCCTATGTTTTATTATGGGTCTTCAACTATTTGCATTTCAAATTTTATTTAATTGATTTTTTTTTATCCCGCACACATCAGGGTAAGCAGATGGAACCTAATGTCCACACTCCTTTCCACACTTTCCGCCGAATCCAGATGCATTGGGTGTTAAGTGGCGGAACTTAACGCCGCGCTTTGCCTCGACACCAGAGCGAATAAAATGGAAATATTAAATATTTCCACTCCTCGAGTGGGAATCGAACCCACAACCAGTTGTTTACAGTCACACACTTGTGCCACTGCGCCACGATTGGCCCCATTCAATTTAGTTGAAATAAAGACAAATGGCCTTAAAAGTCTGAATACACGTTGCACCAAACATAACTCCGCTTATTTTATGAGACACATTCCAGTTAACGTTATTGATTCAATATCTTTACACAAGGAAATTGGATAGAGCATACATATATCGTCAAATGGCAAACCCATTGTGAGTTAACAATCTACTACGACCGATGAAGAATCGATACCCTTTGAGAATTTTAGCCAATTCAACAATGTGGTTTAACTAAGATAAAAATAGTATGATTTGATTATTAGATTAGTATTATTTTAGACGTCCACTCGACGTGGCGCAGTGCGACAGTGTCCGACTGTAAACGCCATGGTTGTGGGTTCGATTCTCATTCAGGGGGTGATTATCTTTTTTCTGGTAGGTACCTAAGTACCAACAAGGCGTGGCATTGAGTTAACCAATGTCCTTGACATAGGCAATGTCTCGATTCTGAGCGGAAAGTGGAGTTGTTTTTCATTATTTTAGCCTCACTGTTACTTAGCTTTTGTCATATAGATTTTTTCACGCATAGCAGGGTAATTAGGGAAAACATAATATCATACAAATAATGGAAAATATATTTTCTAAAACTTTAAATCGTATTGTATTACTGTCACTTTATTCTCTAACTAAACTTAACTCTTATTACACTGTGTTAACGGCGGAACCGAAAGTATTTCTTCTCTCTAGTCATATTCACATACCATTAGACTTCTCTTGAATTCACTTTACAAAGTACAGTAGCGTACAAAAGTAATATATGTGTATAAAAATAATTTTCGAAAAATTATACATTTAAGATAACACTCAATATAAACCGTACCTTATTTGGCAATATCTGAGAGCCAGTTTCGACCACGTGTTAGCCGAAGCTTTGAGGTAATGGAAATGGGTAAATATTTCACTTCGTAGGTATATCTCGAAACCTTTAATGAATGCATATTCATGACATTTAAGAATTGAGAATATTTGCTTATTTATCTATTAATATAAATAATATCAAAATAACCGCTTTTTACGTTCAACATTTTACATATGTAGTACTACTATATATTTTGATCTATCTATTATATAAAAGGATTTTTTTAGTAATATTTATCATCAATTCCTAAAAATATAAACACCTTCATTATTAAGATATCGCTGGCGGCTTCGTCTACGTAACTATATAACTTTTCATACAAGCCTTCTTTTTCAATCTTTTTGGGATCGACTTTTAAAAAAAAGGCCTATTTTTAACCCTGAGTTTGGAACTGTTTTTATTCCGAATTCCACCTAAATAGGGCTAGTGATAAGGTGAAAGACAGACAGACAATGCATTTACAATATTAGGTTGGATTATATTAATTTACATGTATTTGAAATTCACGTACATAGCATAGCTTAAAAGCTGCTTGTGACGTGTTACGCTGTTTATGCCGCGCTACCAATCTGGATAATCTTTGCGGTATCTGAGCGTCGAAGGAATATAGTCACATAATCCTAAGCACGCTGATAATGCACGTACTGCAAACGTCTTGCATATTGTATCATAATTTATGTAATACCAAAGGACTTAATAATGTTGTTAAAAATATACGTATTTACAGCTTAACGCTTTACCCCTCAAAGCATTGTGGTTAGTAAAAATTTAGTGTAATGACACACCATTTTCTATTTTTCATTCAAATTCGTGATATTGCGTATTGAGTGGCTAGCATCAACGTCATATGAGATTTAAAAAAAATACGAACAAGTGACCTAGTGGGAATCGAGTCCGCAGCCAATCACGATTACAGTCAGTAGCCTGTCCTATTAAAAAAATTGGAAATCGCCGGTTTCAAAAATGAAATAAGATTTTGGAAGTAGTTTTATTATGACGTATTTTTTTGATGCTGCAGCTTAATACAGTAATATAATTTTATAAAGTAAAAAAATAACATATTTATGTTATGTTTTTATATTATTTTAGCTTATACAAGCTAAAAAAAATATTAAATTAAAGAGGAACAAACAGAATTATAAGTAAAAAATGTGTTACTTGTATATTGAGACGGTTGTAGGTACTTTTTACTCAGGATAGTTATGTATTCGTTAAAAATGGAGTAAGTTATAGGTGAGTTATGTTCAGTTAGTAGATCGAAACCCAGATGAAAAAGGCTGAGGCTAGCGAGGGATACCCCCTAAAAGAAGCTATCTCACTTTATACATGAAGAACATAAATAAACATTTAGTAGGTATATGCCATTGAAAATATCTTAGCAAATTATTCAAAGATATGCCTTAGCATATCTTTGGAGTTTCTTAAAACTTCATATGTCGTATATGTCTTAATTGATATTAATTATAACCTATTAATCATTTTCTAACTAAAAATGTTTAATTGAACTTTTTTAGTACGTGATTTACTTTATGTTTCTTTATTTATTTATCAATAGCGGCCCACTCGCGGCTTGGCCGCGTGAACTACGTAACTGTTTCCTTATATTGCAACCCTTGGGGGTGAATTTTTGAAAAATAAAGTAGTCTTGTTTAAGCTTATATTATCGACTGTACTTATGCCAAATTTTGTTACAATGGGTCAAGCGGTTTAGATTTTTCATATAAACTTTCATCCCCTATTTCAACCCTTTAGAGGTTGATTTTTGAAAAAATAAGTAGCTTATGTTAGAATCAGTAACTTTTTCTACTTTCATTCTAAATTTCATCCAAATCGGATTGATAGATTAGCCGCGAAAGCGTGACAGACAAACACACAGACTTTCGCATTTATAATATGTATGGATACAATGAAATAATACAAAACAATAATAGATCACTATCACTTAATAATAAATTTTGTAAAAGACATTTAAATGAGTGTGGAATAACACTTAAAAAAAATGTTTAAAAGTATTTAATAAATAGCATTCTCTCTTGCCAAATGATTGTTCGTAGAATAATCTTTGGGTAGCAGAAATTTGTAAAAATCTCTCTACAGAGATGCTAACAACATAAATAAGTTGTAATAAAGCGTATAAGAATTTCGACGCAGCGTCTAGTAGAACGCATGGCTCAGTGGTGAGAGCGCCTGAACGGTATTCAGGAGGCGCGGGTTCGAATCCCGCTGCGTTCAAATTTTTATACGTTTTCTTTAAATGTCTTTTTCAATTTTCCTAAGTGTGGAATAACACTTTAAAAAAATGTTTAAAAATACATTTCGTTATTCGAAAACCTTAATTAATTCGAAAGATTTACTTCTATCTGTTCGGTTCATATTTTTAACAACTACAAATTAATTCGAAAGTACGAGAAGAAATACTGCCACATCTTCTAATTACACATAAACAACTTATTATATTACCAAATTAATGCTTACCTATTAAATTTATTTAGTAATCCAATTTGTTCTTAATAAAATAACGTTCACAGAGTCCTATTATCGGATACTTCTGACAATTTTCTTCAATCGATCACGACACAATCCATGTACGGTGCTATATCGTTTGTGCTATATAAAATAATCCCTAATTCCTTATAAAAGTGTTATTGGAAGTGACTTTTTTTATTTCATATTGTTTAACAAGTATTAAAGTATATTTGTGCTTGTTTTTAATAATATACAAAGACACAGTTTAATAAAAATACTTAAAATACTAAAACAATCACAGTAATTACATTGAAGTGCATACTATTTGAAGAGAACGCGTAAGTACGCGATATACGCGGCGCTTACGACTTTTTGGGCGCGAGCTTTTATCGACAAGCAAGGTAAATTGAATACGTAGTTTTGACTCATTAAAGCTTACCTACATTTATTTAAAAGCGAATAGAATGGAGTGTAAACATTGCTCATGCTTATTGAAAGTTGAAGAATCTATTAAATGTACTGCTTGCTTAAATATGTATCATCATGGCTGCGTGGGAATTTCGCTTGCAGACTTTAAAAAGATTCTACCAATGAATAAAGCTAAATGGAAATGTTCAAGCTGTAAACAGACCAAAAAAACGAATAATAATATAAGTCCCATTACACCTAATGTCGCCAACGAAACCAATTTAGATCTTGCACAGCCCTATTCGAACTTGAATACTAAATCTGTCATAGACCACTTTGATGAACGTTTCACTCAATTAAATTCATCTATTGAATCATTTAAAAGTTTTATAACCAATGAGTTTAAAAAAGTTACCGAAACTGTAAACGAATGGACAAAAAAAATTAAACTCGTTGAATCATCAATTGATATGGTCATGGATCAAGTTAATAATTTTGACAAGGAAGTTACAAAAATACATAACATCGAATTGGAGTTAAATGAGCTAAAGAATTCTATGAAAGATTTAAAAGATAGCCATTACAAGAATGAGCAATGGGTTCGACGTTCAAATATCCAAATTAGTGGAATTCCCCAAAAGAAAGGCGAAAACCTTATACAGTTAATAAAAGTACTCGCTGATAAGTGCAATTTCCCTTTGAACCCGCTTACTGACATAGACTTTATCACAAGAGTAGCGACTAAGAATGATTCCAATGACATCAGGCCTAAACCAATTATCTTAAAAATGCAAGCTCGTTACAAAAAAGACGATTTTTTGTCATCGCTTCGAAAATTAAAAACTATAAGAGCTTGCGATATAGGATTTTCAGGAATGCAAAATCAAATCTACGTTAATGATCACCTTTCTACTCGCAATAAGAGTTTATTCAATGAGGCAAAGCGAAAGTCAAAGGAGAAGGGTTATTTGTTTTGTTGGGTACGTAACTGCACGATTATGGTTAGACGCACAGAAAGCTCGCCTGTCCTGCACATCACTTCTGAAGATTGTTTAAAAAAAATCGTATAAGTGCGAAATTGTCTTATTTAAAACATAAGTTTCAAGTGTCTAATTTTATTTTGTTAGTATTTTTTCATAACTTTACTTTTTTAGTTGATGTCCACTTTCATGGCTTTTTTAGTTATTATTTTATTGTTAGTGTTGTATATTCTTTTATGATTTTATTCGTTTTATCTGAGCAGCGTTCATTGCGGGAATCATTTATTTATGACTTATTAGAAATAGAAACTATGAAGGAATTTTTTTTACAGATATGTAATATATACAATTATTATTTGTGTTTTAAGTATTCAACATGTTTTTAAATATTTTTTATCAAAACGTCCGAGGTTTACGGACTAAAACTAATCAATTTTATAAAAACGTGCTTAATTGCGATTATGACATTATTTGCCTAACAGAAACTTGGCTTTTAACTGGAATCTTTGACAGTGAATTATTTGATGCTCGATATAATGTTTATCGTAACGACCGTGATTACGAGCAGTTAGAAATGACAAAGGGAGGTGGTACTCTGATAGCGGTCCGTCGCGAAATTGATGTTGATGTGAGAAATGTTCAGATGCCTAACTCTTCTAGTGCTGAAGTCACTTATATAAAAATCATAACTAAACGCGGTATTATTAGGAAAATTCTTCATATTTTTTGTTGTTACTTTCCACTGAATAATTCTCAAACCGATTCACAGCTAAATTTTTTTGAATTTATATCTGATTTGATTATAGAAAAATCACAAGATGATATTATTATTACAGGCGATTTCAATATACGAGATGCTGTTTGGTCATTAAATAATAATAATTCTATTTATATTTTAAATCCCTCGGAATGTCTCCTTGTACATCAAATGTTTGTTTTTATGAATTTTACCGGATTACAACAATTAAATCATATTCTTAACTTAAATAATAGGCTCTTAGACTTAGTACTTTCCAATCTGAATTGTAACATATCTCGTGTGGACCCTTTATCAGAACCTGAGGATGAACATCATCCTTCCCTTTGTATTGAGGTTGATATGAATACCATTGAGCGAAATTTAAATTCAGCTATTCGTGTTGTACGTCGCTTTCACAACGCTGATTATGATAAAATTAATTTTGAATTAGCAAAAGTTAACTGGCAACACGAATTTAAAAACAAAGATATTAATCAGGTAGTTGATACGTTCTATCTTATCATAAATCACATTATAGAGACATTTGTCCCATCTAAGTGTATAAATGAGAGCAATAAATATCCACGCTGGTTTACGCGACCCTTGATAAAATTAATTAATAAAAAATTAAAATTCCACAAAAAATGGAAAATTTATGGCCAACAAAGCGATTATAACAAGTTCTCTGAATTACGACTACAATCAAAAACCTTAGAAGGAACGTGTTATAATGAGTTTTTGGAACGAGCAGAGAATAATATTCGTTTTAGCTCAAAACAGTTTTAGTCTTTATATAGGACCAAAAAAGGTCATACATCTGTACCTAATGTAATGTATTTTGACTCTCAAGTTGGATACAATGGACACGATATAGCAAATATGTTTAATTCTTATTTTCATTCAGTTTTTGAGGATAATAGTGGAAATCAAACAATTGATCTCTATACTACTAGCGCAAATCAAACTATCATCAGCTCTATCGAGATTGTTGACAAAAAAGTGGAACGATATTTATTGAACATAGATACATCCAAAGGTTATGGTCCAGATGGAATACATCCCATTTTCTTAAAAAACTGCAGTAAAGTGTTATGTGTGCCTTTAGCAATGCTTTTCAAAAAATCATTGGACAACGGATTATTACCAACTATTTGGAAAAAATCTTTAATTACGCCGATTTATAAGTCTGGAAATAAAAACCATATAAAAAACTATCGCGGTATTTCTAAATTGTCAGTTATTCCAAAACTTTTTGAAAAGATTGTCTATGACACAATATTTCCATTGTTAAGGCCTCTACTTACCTGTAACCAACATGGTTTTATTAATAAGCGATCCACTGAGTCCAATCTGTGTGAGTTCTTGCATACAGTATTGAGTGCTATGGAAGCTGGTTTCCAGGTAGATGTCGTATACACTGATTACTCGAAGGCATTTGATAAGATATCGCACAATTTGTTGTTACAAAAACTTAACAACATCGGTATACATGGTGACCTTCTACGTTGGCTTACATCTTATCTCCGCGAAAGATCTCAAGCCGTTGCTATTAAAGGATATACGTCTAGTTTTATTCCTGTATCATCGGGTGTGCCTCAGGGTTCTCACCTTGGCCCTTTACTTTTTAACATTTTTATTAATGACGTAACTAAATGTTTCAAAAATTCTCAAGTTTTATTATACGCTGATGACACTAAAATTTTTAAGATAATAAAAAATAATCAAGACTGTTTTCATTTACAAGAGGATTTAAATAAATTAGGACAATATTGCATTTCTAATAACTTGCAGCTTAATCTTGACAAGTGTTGTGTAATTACGTTTTCAAGAAAAAAAGAACAAATAATTTTTGACTATTCCATATTTAATACTAAATTAAAAAGGGTAACCGAGGTGAGAGACCTTGGGGTACAACTAGAAAACAAACTCATATTCGATAAGCATATTGAGAAAATAGTGATGAAGTCGTACAAAATGCTTGGATTTATCTTTCGGCAAGGGGCAGATTTTAAAAATATTCATACCTTTGTAATTTTGTACAATGCTTTCGTTAGATCACATTTAGAGTATACGTTCACTGTTTGGAATCCACAATATACAAAATATGTCAACTTAATTGAAAATATACAAAACAAATTTATCAGGAGATTGCGATACAAATTTACTTTTATTGAATCTGTCTTTTTGCCACTTGAAGAACGTAGAGAACAAAGAGACCAAATGTTTATTTACAAAATATTAAATAATTTAATTGATTCTCCATATCTGCTCAGTAAGATTTTATTTAAATGTCCTCGTTTTAACGCTCGCTCTCAGGATACTTTTTCAATACCTATTTGTAAAACTAATTATTTCAAAAATTCTTTTATTCTAAGATCTTGTAATAGTCATAATAGAAAATACAACCACATTGATCTGTTTAAAAATAGTTTAAGTAAATTTCATAATCTTGTGAAAATTACTAATTAGTAATTAACCATAACCATATTACGTTAAAATTTTACTTTGTTATAAATAGTTATATTTTATGTAACATCAAAATTAGTCCACTTCCTTGTTAAAACAGTAGTGGAAACTTAACTGGCATAAGTGTTAAAAAATATGATTATTATATTAAGTTGTAATATATGATATGCTGTATGTTTCCCTAATAATAAATAAATAAATAAATAAATAAAAAAATAAATAAATAAATAAATTTACGGCTTATTAAATATAATTGCCGAAGTTTTCACATTAATATTATGAACAAGCTGTGACTTTAGCGACTACTTCATTATTCTTCATTTTAAGTAAGGCAAAGTTTATAATGTGTATAAATTAATATGTTCGTGGAGTAAACTTTAAAAAGATAGAGAACAAATTTATGTCTCGACTTCGTGAAAAGTTTCGTATATTACATATTTCATTATTATATTTATTTGGTTTGGTGTAGACGTTAATGGTATATTATTAGAATGTTTGTAATAAATATTTTTGGAATGTATGAAAAAGACAGTTTAATGTTTTACCTCTATAACAAAGTATTTAATAGCCTAGTAGGGAGAAACTCTGTACTGCCTGACAGTGCCTACTGAGAGAATGGAAATTAATATATTTTAAGTATGTATATTTTCCCCGAGTTTAAAGCAAGCTAAAGCATGCCGTTGAATTATGCCGCTCAACACGTAATGTGTTGGGATAGGAGGAGAAGAGTGGAGTGTCTTAATACTAAAATTCTTTGCCTACCTTGCTATGCGGGATAAAGCATGTAGCGGCTTTTTTAGGTTTCTAATTTGAAACGCAACCGAACTGTATTTATTTTACATTATGTTTCTGAATGAACAAATTAATTACACAATAAAAAAATATTCATGATGAAAGTACACACATAAGCGTGTACATATATTGTATTAAAAAGTACCACTTCTATTTTCTTTTACATTTTTTATTTATCGTCGACAGATTTAAGACCACGCTTTATTAGATTACACGTGCAAGCGCTCTAGCCAACAAAGCTTAAGTTCACATTTTCTATACGGTTCAAAAATTTCTATATTACATATTACAATTTTTGTTGTTAACACCTCTGAAGGAAAACTTCAAAAAGCTTCTTAAATAACTTGCTAGCGTTTTAGTAACATGTTTCTTTTGCATATGTAAGGTAAGGTAAGCAGAAAGTCTAAGCCTAAGCAATTAGTTCTACACTTTCCGCAATTTAGACACTTAGTGGCATCAGTACCCAACGCTTTGTTATAAAATAACATAATATACAAGTGGCCAAACAAAATGTATATTTGAATATTTTGCAGAAAAACATTCTATATATATGCTTATCGAATAGCGAACCGCAACATTTACTTTATAAAGCTTTCACTCTTCCTGCAAAAACCTAGTGTCAATTCAATTCGTGTTCTAATATCCTCCCAAAAATTGAAAAGTTGTGTGTTAAGTGGCGGTTTGTCTTAGGTTACAAGGTGGAGAAATGGAAATAATATAGAAACATTCCTTCGAGTGGAAATTGGGTTCGATTTCCAACCAACGTGCTTACAGCCAGATGCTGTGATACTGCGCCACTGCCTCGGACGGCCTCCCATATTTACTTTGTGTCCTTTAATTTTCAGTATAAAACGTAAAGTTCAAATTTCAACTCGCCTTGGCTTCAATTAGCGGTAGTTTCGGCAGTCCGTTGTCAGTTAGTCATTCAGTAATGAAAAAGTTTTATATAAGCTTATAACATATTTACAAGTGTTATTTAAGTTAATATCATTTAGGATAAATATTAAATTTCCGTAGAAATATTTAAATATAGTTGAGTACGTAGTTTGAATACGTTTTCGTCTATTTGACTTGCAGGTCAAAGCAAGGATGTTTTTTGTTTGTTTAAAAGTTCTATTTAGTTTAAATTTTTATACCGTTAGCGGAATAGATCCAAAATATTTCTACCTCAGCTATTTCTGTAAATTATGCAATAACTTTATAAAGAAAAAAACCCTGTTAAAAATAGGCAAATGGGGTATTATAAAATTGCTATCATTAATTTTTTAGTAGCAAAAAATGTTCCACAAATTATCCGGCTGCAGACAGCCGCCCTTTCACGCTTGGTGAACTTTAGCTAAGGTTGCTTTTCCCATTTAAAGCTATTACAACTTCTACACTAAGTATACGTAAGTGCTATGCACGGAATATTTTGTTTCCATTATTGGCCTTATTCTGATGGTAACAATATTATATTATTTTAAGTTACAATAAAAATTAAACGTAAGAATCTAAAATCATACTAACCGATACAATATTAATCGCTGAAAATAACGCATTAAATAAAAAAAACAGTATAATTTTGGCGTAATTATTTAATGATTTTTGTATCATAGCAACCCTGATTTATTGTTTACCCAGACAGAGACAATCTAGTATCAAGGTACTCCATGCCAGGTGTTTCCCTTGAATCCGATATATTATCTCTTCTTCCTGGAACTATCCCGGCTTTAGCCAGGGTCTGCCTTCCTGCTTAACCTCCTCCACTTTGCACGGTCTTTGGCGTCCTCGGTGGTAAGTCCATTGGCTCTCATATCCTCCTTCACGGTTCTTTTACTTAAGAATGTATTAATTTCTTAATGTACTATCAGCAATCCAATAAGAATTTGTTTATTTTCTTATGTAGCCCTATTTGAGAATAACATAAATTAAAAAAGTTAGCATGTTAAAAAACATGTACATATTTTTGAATAAAATGTTAATATTTAATTATAACAATAAAGTTTATGCTTCTTTTTATAATTATGTGCTTAGTTTTTTTTAACTTCACGCTGTGTCCCGCACACAGCAGGGTAGGTAGAAGGAACCTAATGTCGGACACTCCATTCCCCACTTTCCGCCGAATTCGGAGGCATTGCGTGTTAAGTGGCGGAACTTAACGCCACGCTTTACTTCGATTTCGAATGTTAAATATTTCCACTCCACGAGTGTGAATCGAACCTCCAAAATAGTCGATTTACAGGCACACTTTGTGCCACTGCGCCACGACTGGCCCCTAAAATGTGTACTTTGGATTTATACCCTTTTCACTAGAGAGCTTGCTACCTGGTACAAATTCCACAGCAAAATCTATTTCCTGTAAAAAACATTTTTTTTCAAGTCTTTTTTGTACAACCGAGAGGAGAGTAACTGATTGTAACATTTGTGTTTTATTTTCTGGTTGAAATATTTTCCACATGTTGTAAGATTGTCGTACATCTCGGGGTTTTATGGCGTACAATACTATGTTCGCACAATATATTTTTACACAATTTGGTGAAATAAAATTGAATTTATTTGGGGCAATAAACTTATTTTATTTACCTACAAAACACATTTTGTAATTCTTTCACATGTTTCTTTACAAATAATTTGACATTTTTACTCTATTGTAATATAGATATGTTTTGAAATGCTTGTTTTTATAAGCATAATAATTTTACCAAAATCATACGTCTTTAAGTATTCACTATGATTTGATATTCACCGCTTGTACTGATTACTCCTGATAACAATATATAACAATTAATTAAGTGTTGATTTCCTGTAATTTCGAATTAAGTTTTTACAAATGTGAATATAAATTTAAAGAAAACAGCTTCACGTTTTTTCTTGCAAAACACGAGATAGATAGAGAGAACTTTATATCAAGAGTCTCAAGACACCTCGTTCTCCTGTTTACACTAGAATTCGAAAGATTGCTTGTCAAGTGGCGGAATTCAACGTCGCGATTTGTTTATATCATGTTTCATAAATCAATTGATGAGTAACTTTACAAATGCCATTTATACACTTCCCATCAGAATTTAAACTATTTTCCCATATAAAAATGTGTTATAAAACACTGATGATGCTATATTGCAACGCGAGTGTCGAACAGTCAGTAGTATATTTTTGTCACGCTTTAGAATTTAACTTTGAATCTCACAGTACAGTGTTTTTGAAAACCGTGAAATATATTTTTGCTCCTTATAGTTTCCTATTTAAATTAATTTTTATTTTTATCTATTATGAAATAACAAAAAGAATAAGTAATTACAAACAAAAAAAAATAAGAGTTATTTCAAAGGTTGATCTACTTTTTGTGTTCTAACATAATCAGTAATAAACAAAATACCAGAGGGTTTAGCTAAAATGTTTATTTCCCTATACATATTTATATACCAAATACCATCATACTACTCAGAGATGAAACTGAGCTTCTATAAAGTGTTATCTGAGAAACCTTCGTAAATAAATAAGCACCTGAATAAGACAAACGCATGCTTGACCGACTTTCTTCAGACGGCCCGGGTATCATTCACTTGTATTCACGTTTTTGAAATATTTTCGGACAAGAGAAATTGTATCAAATATTCAATTTATTTCTTTACATATTTATTCGAGCTTCAAATTTTACCGTGAAATTTAAGTTACATTTTCGAATGACATTAAAATAACATTATATTACGTTATGGTGATAATATTATTTTTAGATATACGAGTCGTTAAAAATTTATTTATATACGTGTAAAGAACATTATTAATGCATTAGAATTCAAACATTACCCGCTATGTCACCATATATTAATGTTAGCCTAATAATTAATATTTAAATACTTCGGGTATTTTCATCTTAGTAATTTTTTTTCTAATTTTTACATCATAGACATTACATAGATCTCATTATGCAATGATAGCCTTGCAGGCTGAGTGTAAACATGATACTGGTAGTTATGGGATCGTTCTTTATCTCTCTATCTCTATGTCTCTCTCTCTATCTCTATGTGTCTTCTTATCTCTATCTATGGTATACTCACTTGTCTATTCTAGTAAGACACAGTTCGTCATTGAGTTTCGCCACTCTGTCACGTAATGTTGCGAACTCGGGTCGATAGCGGAGAACGGAATGATCATGATACTAGGCTCTCTCTGCCTACCCAAATACAAATAACCCTGCAAAATAAAGCGTGAAGCTGAAAAGTAAAGTGAAGATATTTTTAATAAAACAAACTCACAAATATTATTGTAATAAAACATATTAATATTAAAAGACAAACATAATTTTCTCTAAGGAAATTTACATGGAAAATATTAAAGGAATTTCGTCAAGTCGGGTTGCAAACGTCGCAATATTCTACGTAACTTCAAGTATATCAAGTCACCTTAATTCAGGTTTTACCCGCGGCTATGTTCTGAGTAACGAGTGGAAACACAGAAATTTCAGCTTATCTACGGTTGTATATTTACAAAGTTAAAGATAGATGCCAATGTATATCTTTGAAATACATGATACAGTAGTGCAATAAATGTTATATGCACTATATATTATTTTTAAATATCAACAGATAATATTAATGTTTTATTTAACTACTTACTTAACTAAGTGTTCTAGTTCAAATCAAACCCACGAAATGTCGTTTATTAAACAAGAATGAAGTAGAAATAAAATAAAATATTTTAGTAGATAAATTAAACGAGGCCAATTATGACGCAGGGGCATAAAATGTGACTGTCAACACGACTGGTTGTGGGTTCGACTCCCACTTTGAAATCGAGAAATTGATTTATTTAATTCATAATATTTAATACTTTTCATATTTTTATATCTGGTGTCGAGGCACTGCACGGCGTTGAGTTCCGCCACTTAATACATAATGCCTCCAGAATTCAGCGGAATGGTAGGAACGGAGTGTCGTAACATTAAATTCCCTCTGCCTGCCTCCTGTCTTTTCACACTATTATGCTCTTTCGCTGCAACTGGCCCCATAAATCTTTTTTATTGTCAATATCTGTGTTACTGAGATAATTTAATTGAGATTATAGGCCTCTACCATATAATAATGTAAGTTTCTATTTTTATAGAATATTCATTTACTGTGTCAAATTCAAGTTTTAAAATGACTTTAGTAATTACGTTGTTCAAATTTAATTATTTTTGAAGTGTCTGTACTTATTTTATTGTGATACTTAATTTAAAAAGCATATGTTCCTGGTGTGAGAGAGATACTTTGTTAGTTTCCATTTTCATTACAGAAGCAATGGTAAAAACATCTTTCTTTTTTCTACCACATGGTTTTCTTACAGTAGGGAGAGAACCTAGTGTCAAAACACTCCATTCTGCACTTTCCATCCAAAGTCCAGACTGCGTTTTAAGTGGCGGAACTTAACGCCGCGTTTCATTAATTATTTGGTTAGTAAGGAATAATAATATAAAATAGAATCTAATTTAATATATGTAATATAGCTGATTATCCCCAATCAAGCAAAATACTCAAATCTCACAATTTCAGAACGAATTTCTAAAAGGCATTCGATTATGCAAATTTGATTGGTTATCCGAGCCTTAACAAATAGTGCAGGAATTCTGGAAGCGATAATGGTAAATGAAATGGAATTATACAGCTTATATTAATTTATTTGCTTTCGGCTGAACAAATTGAACTGATAATTTTAATATGGCTTCACATCACATTATGGACAGTTCGAAATAAATATCAAATTATATGAAATAATCTTATCGATATATCATAAAGTTTCATTTTTTTTTATAAATATATTATAAATTTATTGTATTAAAGTGATAAAGTATATTGTGTATGAAATTAAATGTCTTGAGTTTAACAGCTTAAACTCATTATTAGAAAACGTATTATTAAAAAGTTGAATGGAGCAGACAATTTATGAACCCCTTGGAAACTGTCCGTCCGTCCGTTAGTTAGTTCAAATTCCTAGTATCCAAAAATTATCGTTTGGCATGAAAGAGTTCTATTCGAAAATACTTTTAACATTTTAATACTTAAGAAATTAAAAAAAACACATTTTTAGAAAACGTATTAAAACGTACAAAAAGCGCTAGTATGGTTTTCAAAGGAACGCGGGTTCGAATCTCGCTGAGTTCAATTACTTATACATTTTCACGAAATGTCTTTTTCATTTGTCTAAGTGTGGGAATAACAATTTAGAATATTAAAAGTAGTTTAAAACTAAATTTTTCTTAACTTATTTATTCGTTTTTTTTTGAAACTGAACTCTAAATAACATAGTGTTTTGTTTTAAATCTTGCAAGTTTGTCTTTCAAGTATAATGACGACGATGTACCTACTAGTAGATGAATGTCAAAATTAAAAATTTGTTAGTACAGTGCTATATACCTATGAATTTATTTCTCATGTATGTATTTTAATATTAGGAACCATAATCGAAATATCCATTATTTTGTTTTGTTATTATCTAAGTAAATTTAAATAAGATAAATAAGAATAAAAAACGAATATTCTAAACCTATTTTTACTCCCCAAGTCATTAATTTTCTAACATTACAATTATAAAAGATACTACAGTATACATAATCGACATCAAATTTTACGGCAGTGATGTAAATTAAGCCGTAAGCAGACATTGTTCAACATTCCGGATTTCGCTCCACAGTTAAATGTAATTCAGTTCGCGTAAAACGCATTTGTTATGACGATGCAATCTACGTGTTTTATAATATAGCTGTAAAATTTATATTTTGTAAAATAGTCCACGTATATGTTTTATTTTGTAGAGAGCCATTATTCACAGAAATTAAAAATGAAATAGGAAATTTTTAATTCTGGGATAAAGTTAGCAACTTCTGAGTCATAATGTAGAAGTTGACCAATAACTCATTTTTTTTCAATAAAGTATATTCACTTTATATATTGGCCACTGTGACACAGTGAGACAAAAGCTACAATCGCGTTGCACATTCAGACGTGATTATTTGTAGGTTCGATTCCCACTCAGGGGAGTGATTGTATTTAAATTATTTTTATTTCTCCGCTCTTATACCTAAGACAAAAGCGCAACGTTGAGTTCTACTGCTGAGCACGCATTATCTCGATTTCGCAGCGGAACATGAAAATCAGATAGTTCTATCTTTTTCTGTTGATTACCTATGCGAGTAAAGCGTGAGCCTATTAACGTAAAATGTCTTGTTTAAAAAATAGTCATAATACAACTTATTTAGATTTTTTTAGCTTCACGCTGTATCCCGCACACAGCAGGGTAGGCAGAGGGAACTTAGGGTTAGGACACTCTGTTCTCCACTCTCCGCCAAATTGGCATTGCGTGTTACGAGGCGGAACTTAATGTCGCGCTTTGCCTCGACACCAGAGAGAAGAAAATGAAAATGCTAAATATGTAATATTAATATGAAATATTAAATATAGATTCCCACTCGAGAGTGGGAATCGAATCCACATTCAGTCTAGCCCCAATTACTTATTTAGAAAAAATGATTCTGTATTAACATATCTAAATGACGAGACATCTAAGTTAAGAACTTACTTTATTGTATTGTATTTGTTAGATATAGATATATGAATAATTCAGTGCCTTACTTGATTGTTCATAATGATACAACGTTTTATTAAAGTAGGACAATGAAATAAAATACTGAACAATATATAACAAACTTTTTTGTTTTTGCTGCTATTTTCATACTTGACTATTTTTTATTACTGATAGGTAGAGTTTTCGTCGATAATATCAGTTCAAACACTAGACGTGACTATTTGACTAGATTTTAACAAGTGACTGTGGGTTAAGATTTAAAATGTTCAATTTTCATTGCAATTAAATAATTACATAATTTATATATTTTTGTTATTATTTTTATTCCATACATTTTTTCTTTAGTAGGTAAAGAGAAAGAATAGCCAAAGGCTACAATTACAGTATATCTCCGTCATGAATTTCTTCACACACTCCTTTCTCCCTAGACAATTATACCTCATACTAAGAATGTCGAAGCAGATTTACTAGGTCTCTTTTTGTCTTAAAGAACCGTTAATATTAAGTATTCTAATTTTCAACTTCTATATTATTTCTTTTTTTTTAATATAAGGCATTTCGCTCTCTACTTTCAGTACAGTTTAGAAAGATTGTATATTGAGTGGCAAAAAAATGAAAAACCATTTACAATGTTCTATTCTTCTAGTGGGAATCGAACCCACGATTTTATATATAGTCTAGTATATATATATGACGCTATCTGTATTTCTAATCTCCTACGTTATATTGAACTGAATACAGGTACGTATTATGGTTCAGAAGATCCAAATTATCAAGAGTTCATAATATCAAAGTATAAGATTTGATTGGAGTAGTTATTATCCATAGGAGTAAAATTAGAAGCATGTAAATGTAATTACTGTGGCTGACTTTCGCTTTGTTCTTATCGATCCAGTCTACACTGATTTCAAAGTTTGTTTATAATTCTAGCAACGATTATTCGTAATATTGTTTTAGACAATATTTATTTTTAGCAAAAAAATAGCAAGTAACAAATATTTTAATACTGATACTATAATTGCTAGGGTAGCGGCCCGATTTGCATGGAATTCGAAACGAAAATAGTTGTAGAGCTATGGTCAAACATAGTTTACTTTATATTTTCAAAGAAGAGTTGAAATAAGGAGTAAAAAATTGTTTTTATCAATCTCAAGTACTTCACCAATTTTGATTAATTTTCCCAGTAAGATAGTAAATGATGCAAAGTCAAACATACTACCTATTTTTTTTCGTAACCAATACCAAAGGGACTGAAATGGAGAATGAAAGTTTGTATGAAAAATACGAACCGCTAACGCAAGCAAGAACGCGGGCCGTCAAAATACAGTTGTGTACTTATGTGGGCGATGCCGCGACCGGGTCGTTTTAGTATTAAATAAATATATTGTATTTTATGTAGGTTTGACATTTTAAATTTTATTTAATATAAAATATGTAATAGGGGCCAGTCGTGGCGCAGTGGCACAAAGTATGACTGAAAAGCGACTGTTCGTGGGTTCGATTCCCACTCGAGGAAGGGAAATATATAATATTTCCATTTTCTTCTCTCTGGTGCCGAGGCAAAGCGTGGCGTTAAGTTACGCCACTTAACACCAAATTTGGAGGAAAGTGAGAATGCAGTGTCTCACACTAGGTTCCGTCTGCCTACGCTGATGGCAGCGTAGGGTACACATGGGTGTATCCCGAACATGGACAGCGTGAAGCTATAAAAAAAATAACGTATGTTCGAGTAATAAATGTTGTTAAAAATCTAATTAATTAAAAAATAAGAGAAAACTTGGTTTAAAGAAAATACTTTTGATAATATAATTATATTATTTGTTCCATACCAAATATTAAAAGCCATTATACCGTAGTGATATAGCATTTAAATGTTAACGAGACGGTTAGGAGTTCGGTCACCACTCGAAGGAATGGTTTTATTGAATTAATTAATATTTCTCCACTCAAGTAAACCTGTCACAAGCTTGATTCTCTACTCGACATGGAATATTCAAATTCAAGCGGAAAGAGGAGAACAAAATGTACGTAATGAATGGAACACAAGACCCTCTGCCTCCTCAATTTTACTGCAAAAGTGGTGAACACGAAAAAAATTATACATAACATGTTGATCTGGACCAAACAGCACTATATGACTATACTTTGCAATATTATTAATTACAATTATGTTTTATTTTCTTCTTTAAATATCCTAAATATTAGGAAATAAAATGTATTTTCGATGAACTGAGAAAATAGATTGAATATTTTAAAAAGTCATCTTTGTTCGTGAAATCATTAAACATGACTTATATTCTCCAAGAATAACGACCTACGAGATTTGGTGCATGTAAATTTTCTATGAGATTCTAAGCATCCGAGCTTGAACTCGCTATAATATGGGCATAAAATTTCCTTTTGCCCTACATTTATGAATAATTTCGGATACCATTAACTATCATAATAGAGAGGTAGGTTAAGCAAGCAAAATATTCAGTTAAATTAAACTTAAATTATACCGCTAGTAGTATTTGTAATTAAATAGTCATTATCACTTAACTGTATTATGTAAAATAATGGTCATGTATTCTATATATTTGTTCTTCAGTAAACTAGTAGTGCTGTTGGGATGCATTCGGTTGAACGTGATGATTACAGCTTGAGATAGCATTGGGGAAATACATAGATATTTGCTAAACGCTTGTTATACGAAGAACAGTGTTGTGCTTCCTTATGTTTTCCTGTAAATAAAGTAAAGGGGAATATTTTTTCTTTAATTAATGTATCACTTTATATAATGTACTTATTAGTAGATAATCTTTCTAAGGTTTAAATTATTAGCCCCTCTCCACCCCTATTCGAGAATAGAAAACACAAATATTTTAATTACACTAAGAAATACTAATAAATTTTTTAATACATAAGCAATATCTCTATATAGGTGGCCAGTCGTGGCCCAGTGGCACAAGCGTATTACTGTAAACGACTAGTTGTGGGTTTCGATTCCCACTCGAGGAGTGGAAATATTTAATATTTCCATTTTCTTCGCTCTGGTGTCGAGGTAAAGCGCGGCGTTAAGTTCCGCCACTTAACACGCAATGCCTCCGAATTCGGCGGAAAGTGGGGAACGGAGTGTCTTAACACTAAGTTCCCTCTGCTGTGTGCGGGATATAGCGTGAAGCTATTTATTTATTTTTTTTATTTTTAGCAATATCTCATTAATAAGCAAATATTATCATTAAGTTGCTGTATTATAAAGTAAACAGGGACGAAATTATGTCACAGCTATACAAATAAAATTATACATTCTTCTTTGAAGGCATGAGGAGAATTAATTGCCAAACGCCATTAATTAACAAGCAAAAAATAAATGTTATGATAACACGCAATGAGTTTCGTGACGAATTTCCCTCTTATTTATAGATTTAGAATATTTTTTTAACTGCTTCTTAACTAACTTACTGATTCCTAACTGCCCCTAACTAACTTTTCTTGCATAGCAGTATAGTCAGAGCTAAGTGTCCTAGTGTCAAGATATTCCGTTTTCCGCTTTCCTCCCGAAATCGAGACATTACATTGTGATTGGCGGAAGCGACGCCGCGCTTTTTAACTAAAGTACCAAAACGGGGAACTGAAAATAATATAAAATTATTTCCTTGAACGAGAATCGACCCACATCCATTGCGTTTTCAGTCACACGTTGTCCTGATAGGCCACATCGGCCTCTATATCTTTGAAACTTTAATATATGATTATGGACATATATGTTTTGTATACCGTCGGTAATCAGAGACAATGTAGCTTTTTAACATTGATTTTTTTTTTTAAATTGATTCAGTAGTTTCAGTGACTATGCACCTCAAACGTACAAACACACACTCACAAATGCTTGCCTCTTTGTAATATAAGTGTAGGCTTTTCAAGACTTCAATTATTTTAGAATTACTGTAATTTTAATTGTTATAATACAGCGTGTGACTGTAAATGTGATGGTTCTGGGTTCAATTCCAACACGAGGGAATGATTACATTTGAAATTTCATTTCTTCACTCTGGCACCTAAAATCTAGTATTGAGTTCTGCCACTCAACATGCAAAATGTATCAATTTTTGGCGGAAAGTGAAAGATGGAGTGTCTCAACACTAAACTCTGACTGACTATCTCGTTATAAGGGAAAAGCGTGTAGCTGCTTGTTGTAATTTTAGAGAAACATATTATAATATTATTTAGATTCAAATATTTCATTTTATTGTATCAATGTATTGATGTGTAAAATAGTGTAAAAAATTGTGATTTTTTCAATAAGTCGACCAGTAAATTGGGTAGTTCTAAACGTTAAGAATTCCATATTCTTCAACCTTATTACTTCGAAAGGGAACCTTAAGTATATATAAATATAACACTATAATTAAAGGTTCTTTTACATGCCGATACCTTTGATGTCGACCTAAAAAGGCTACTTATGCGAAATGTAATAAACTTAATGTATGCTATACACGTCATATAGTAAAATGTGTGCTTTTATAAAATGCTTAAATCTCTATAATCTCTATATTACTTATATTTTTGGTAAGAATAAATTAGGTTTTGAGAAACAAAAATTGATTAATTATTTTAAAACTAGAATTTAATGTATTTTAGATAACTTGTATGACTGTTGAACGACTGAATGTGAGTTCGATTCCCACTTGAGGAATGGAAATATTGAATATTTCCATTTTCTTCACTCTGGTGTCGAGGCAAAGCGCGGCGTTAAGTTCCGCCATTTAACAAGCAATGCCTCCAGAATTCGGCGGAAAGTGGAGAACCGAGTGTCTTAACACTAGTTTCCTTTTGCCTACTCAGCTATGTGCTAATAAGAAAAAACTTTGACCGGTCTATAAAAAGTACGTTCTGTTATGTAATAATTTCTTTTATTATATAAATAAGATTGTATTAGGAAATTCAGTTACTGTTCATTAAATAATAATGCGGATACAAAATTATTGGATAAATCGGTATGCAAAAACAAAACAATAAACAAAAACAACGTCATTTAAGTAAAATATAGTGTAATTTCCTTTATTTTCCTCTTAAGTCTTCGTTACCACTTCACTTTCCTATTTTTGATGCTCGTTCTAAGTTTATTATCAGTGCTATTCGATACGGGAATTCCTACTTTATCGACGAAGTAGATATCATCCGTTCCCTTATAGTATTACCAGCAGTCCGCTCGCGGCTTCAACCGCGTTAAGTACAAAGCTATTCCGTTCTATTACAACCATCTGAGTGTTGATTTATGAAAAGAAAATAGCCTATGCTTAATCACGTATTATCAACCATATTTATGCCAAAATTCATTACAATCGGTTAGACGGTTAAGGTTTTTTTATAAAAATTGTCATCCCCTTTCTGAATAAGTTATTGGTTAGTTTTAAAAAATAAATGGTAGTGGTATTCACTGCCTTTCCGAGAAAATAAGTTGAAATTAAAAAAGACATTTAGAATTTTTCCTAAGTGTGGAATAAGACTTTAAAAATGTTTAAAAGTTGAAATTAGTCAAGCGATTTAGATTTTCCATACAAACTTTCATCCATTACTTAAACACTTAACACATTCAATTATAGGGAACCCGTTTTTTCGGAATTGAATATGAGTACGTAACGACGGCGTTCAGTCCTGTGACATGAAGGATATTGTGAATTATTCTTTTAATATAGACATTTAAATATAAAGCTTAACATTTTTTGAATTTCGTCACTCAGTCATATTTAAATATCAGCACATTTAGTATTGTCTAAATGCGTCCCGCTTTCATTTGTCTAGATTAAAGAACGTTTGGCTTTGTCTGTTGGCATGTAATTTTCTTTTACAACGGCACCCTATACTTGAAATAGTATTAGACTTAATGAATAAAAATATAATTTAAACTATAGTTGAGAAGGAATGAGTAAAGAGAGAAATTGTTTGTTTTATCTCCCTTGTTTTTCATTTTCACTCCTTTTCCCTTAGAGAAAATATAATGTCTTAACTCTCCGTTTTTCACACTATGTGTGGAGTGGCGAAAATCTATACCACAACGTATCTTACCAGAGTGGATAAATTAAAATATTTCTAATATATCTTTTTTCTTTGATGGATTGAATCCGTAATTAATCGCGTCAGTACCACCACAATGGCTACTCTATAACACGTATTTATTTTTCATTCTCTTCATTAATAAAATTGATACTCGTTATTTGCTTTACAAATAAATTCTACAATCATATTGACATACATATCCTGAGATTTGAAGCTGTTGATAAATATTTGTGTTTGCCTCGCTGTTACCGCATGTGTTGTGTTATTCTAGCAGAACGTAAACTGTAATTTAATCAATTTGCCAATACGTAATAAATAATAGATTTACTAGAAACATTATCTGCATTTAGCCATTGGTTAATACTATTTTATGGTACAAGCAAATTTAACTGCAATATAATCTGAGCTTCAGGATTGTAAAATGTTGAACCTTCGTGTAAAACCCATTCAAATTATTAGGGCTATAACCGTATAGTTTATATGACTTTTGTTTTTATTGTAGACATAAAAAGTCTTCTATTATATTTAATCTGTAATCATTTAGTAGGTCGTTCGTGTTGTATGTGGTTACGAAAATTGTTGTTATGAAACTGTGTCTACGATTAACATACTTCACGCCATTTTCACGCATTTCGAGCGTGTTATATGGCGGAACTTAACGCCGCGCTTTCTCTTAGGTACCAGAGTCGAAAATTGAAAATAATATATAATTATGTCCCCGAGTGGGAACCGATCCCACAGACGTTGTCCGAGTGCGCCAAGCAGGCTTCTTTTTTTTTCTTTCTTTTGGCACAGAAATAAGATATTTAATAATGTTTGTTTTATGGTGTATTTTTTTTTTTTAAGAGTATTATTCTCTTTAAAGAGTCTTTAATTCTTTATATAATTTTAAATCACTAACTACAAATCAAAATATATGTATGTATTTATTTGTATCAGTTAAATATTAATTGATAACCTTGAATCTGGTTATTTTTCATAAAATAATAACTAGTATATATGGGCGCAAATAAAATTGAACCTGTCATTTCGAAAAGGGCTCAAGTCCATTAATTAAAACTTTTCAAGAACAACAAAATATGCTTATTATAAAAAAAGTGTTGGTGGTAAAAAAACTGAACATAAGAGTAGTTAAATAATATAAGTATATACTTTATGTGAATTTTATTTATTAAAAAAAAAGCATTTATCAAACAGTTATTTTTGATTGAAGTTTCAGGACTTTTTCAAAATGACCTCTCTGATGTATATAGAAATTCAAATATTTTCAGAAGAACTGTTACTAATTAATTTAAATTTCTTGATACTCATTGTTTGTTGAAGTTATTGGCCGTGCAAAGACTTCTGTATAGAAAGTTTGGTACTCTACTGGAACATATTTTTCTAGTTTTTATTAAAAGTTTTTATTAAATCAGACATTTGCTTTTTATTAATTGGCACTTTACCAGTATATGCAGGAGTATTGTTTGATGGTAAGGGGGGCCTGTGGTACCCATCCTCTGTAAGAGTTGGAAATAATGACTGCCTAAACAATCTATGGATTCACGTGTTGTCACAAGACCTGGTGTGGTCTCGGAATATGTAAAATGTGACACTTTGGAAATAGTAAGTTTTTTTTTATTTTAGTATGTTTATATTTTTCATTATTTCTTATGCCAGATTTCTTTTTTCTAAAAGACGCGGGTTCGAATCCCGCTGCGTTCAAATTTTTATACGTTTTCTTTAAACGTCTTTTTCAATTTTCCTATGTATGGAATAACACTTTAAAAAATGTTTAAAAGTACTCTTTTTAAGATTTATAAGCAGTTTCGGCAAGCTCGCGATTCTCCTTTTTTACCCGCGACGGAACGGCGATAGTATATGTGTTTGGGGTGAGAGGTTGTTTGTTTGTTTGTTTGTTTGTTTGTTTGTTTGTGTGTTTGTGCAAATTACTATGTCAATTATTTCCAAAACTATAAGTCCGATTTTGATACGGTTTTCTATGATAGGTTTAGGTTCAATTGGCGTATGTTCTTAGATATGTCTTATTGCCTTAACTCACCAGGGGGCGCTGCAGTAAGCATTTTACGTGCAAACGAATGTTTTCAATTATCTCAAAAAATAATAGTCTGATTTCAATACGGTTTTCAGTGATAGATTCAAGTTTAATAGGTGGATGTTCTTGGATATGTTTTATCGTGTCAAACCACCAGGTGGCGCTGCAGTAAGCATTTGTTTGTACTTTTTTTGTATTTATTTGTCTAAAACCGAAACTACTAATCCGATTGAAAAGAGTTTTCAGAAAAAGATTCAGCTTTGCTTGGTGCATATTTTAAGATTTTTGTTTTTTTGTTACGGTGAAAATTCACCAGGGGGCGCTGCAGTAAACATTTGTTTATGCAGAGTAAAAACTACTAGTCCGATTTAGATGAAAGTTGCAATGATAGGTTCAGGTTTAATTGGTGCATCTTTTCATATATGTGTTACGGTGGCCACTTACCAGGGGGCGCTGCAGTGATTACATTTGTTTGTGCAAAACTAAAACTACGAGTCCGATTTGAATGCAGTTTTCAATGATAGATTAAAGTTTACTTAGTGCATATTTTCATATATGTGTCATGTATGTTTACTTAGTGCATATTTTCATGTATGTGTCAACTCTCTAGGGGGCGCTGCAGTAAGTAGCTGCTTCCATTTTTTGTGTAAAACCAAATCGACTAGTACGATTGGAGAGAGTGTTCAGTATTAGATTCCGCTTTGCTTAGAGCATGTTTTCAAATTTATATTACGGTGACAAGCCACCAGGGGGCGCTGCAGTAAAATATTGGTTGTGCAAAGCTAAAATGAGGAATTCGATTTGGACGCAGTTTCAGTGATAAGCTCAAGTTTAATTAGTGCATGTTCTTGGATATGTTTTATCGTGCTAACTCACCAGGGGGCGCTGCAGTAAACATTTGTTTGTAATATTTAAAACAAAACCACAACTACTAGTCCGATTGGGCAGTGTTTTCAGTATTAGATTTACTTGGTGTAAGTTTTAAGGTTCTTTTTTACGTTATGAACTCACCAGAGAGCACTGCATTAAACATTTAATTATGCAAAGTTAAAACTATAAGTCCGATTTGGATGCAGTTATCAAAAATAGGATCAGGCTTAATTAGCGCGTGTTCTCTTATATGTGTTGTGGTGTAACACCTCACCAGGGGGCGCTGCAGTAAGCATTTGCTTGTATTTTTTGTGTTTTTATATGCCATATCACGAACTACCACGGGGCGCTCCAGTACAAATTAGTTTGTTCAAAATCAAAACTACTAGTGGGTTTTGTGATTTTTACTGATTTGGTTAGACTTAAATTTCCTGAAAATGTTACGGTGACAATCTGCCAGGCGCTGCAATAAGTATTTGATAACCAGAAAGCATTGGGTTTATAATTTCTTTTGGATTTGCATGAAGATTAATATAAAGTATTTCGAAATTATGTAATAATATATAATGTGTATCTATTCACTTTAAAAAGTTTAAAATAAAAAACAAAATTAAAAATTTTGAAAATACCCACGACGGTTTAATTGTAATTGAAAAAGGATAAAGTAACTAGAAATCCCCCGCCTAAAAGAATATATGTAACGAGATGATGGGGACGACTTCGTCGGGGGCTGCCAGTTGCAACCTCTATTTTAAATATAGTAGCTAACAGTATAGATTTCGTTTTAAAGTTTTTAAAAGGAATACCAGTTATCAAAACTGTAAATTCATATTAATATTTTAATTTTTTCCCAAACCTGTTTTAACAGCATGAAAACCTAGGAGAAGTTAGCAAACTTAAAGTAATGGCAGCTCCGACGAAGTCGTCCCCATCATCTCGTTACATATATTCTTTTAGGCGGGGGATTTCTAGTTACTTTATCCTTTTTCAATTACAATTAAACCGTCGTGGGTTTTTTCAAAATTTTTAATTTTGTTTTTCGTAAAAGATGAAGTAAAGTGACATTAATTTTTACAGTTGCGTTTCGTTTCATTACAAAGGGGTTTAGTCCAGGACTCGTGCCATTTTCAAACAGACTTCAATGTTCGTTTGCCTTTTAAGTTGGCTTGCTATGTATGAAAAGGCGCCCTTTTCAAAGGTAATATGTAAAACGCTTCAATAAATAAAATGGCGCCAAAAAGTGATATTTGAAAAAAGTCGTGCCCTTTTCGAAATGACGGATTCAATTCATATAATTTGCATCCCGTAAAGTGACACCATGTTTTAAACTAACTTGGTAAAACATGAAGTTTGTTTATCAAAATATTTGTAATTTGTGTAAAATAAATTATTTAAAGTATTGGAAAATTCGTTATTATATTAATATGGAAAATTAAACTATTCATTATAAAAAAAAGACATTTAGAAAACGTATAAAAATTTGAACGCAGCGGGATTCGAACCCGCGCCTCCTGAATACCGTCCAGGCGCTCTCACCACTGAGCAATGCGGTATTCTGGAGGCGCAGGTTCAAACCCCGCTGCGTTCAAATTTTTATACATTTTCTAAAGTCTCTTTCAATTTTCCTAAGTGTGGAATAACACTATAAAAATGTTTAAAAGTATTTATTATAATGTTATTTAACGTATTTCTTTTAACGGAAGTGACTGTTGATTGTGATGAATGATAACTGTCATATTGTGTTTGCCTATATAAAGACTTAAATTTTGTATGAAAGAAATCATTCTGTACTAAGCCGTTGTGCGGAAATAAATAATATTTGTGTCTAACAATTTGTACTTTCATTGTGAAAATGGACTCTGGACGCCTGAGTGGCGTTTCGCCGACATATACGTCATTGCGTGACGATAAAAATATTTGTGTCGTTTTTAGCAAAAGTATAAAAAATAAACCTATTATAACTATCGAGTAGGTAATTTAATCTATCCATTCCACGATAGACAAACACAATTGGCCTATGTGAAAATCTATAAAAATAGCTAGAATAAGGGAAAACATCTAATAATTCTGTTTGTTTCCTAAATTGAGATTGATTCATTCAATGAACTTTAAAATATGACGCAGAAAGTAAATATAAAGGCTAGCGTCTAAATGTAAAGACGATTGGTCGTGGGTACGATTCCCACTCGGTTTAGTGATTATATTTAAATTATTTTCATTTTCATCACCTAAGAAAGAAAAAACAAACAAACGTGGTGTTGAATTTCGTCACTGAACACGCAAAATTTAGACTTTTATAGTATTTTTATACATTTTTATTTATTTAATTTTCTTGAATACTTTATCAATAAAAGTTAATAATAAACAGGGAAAAAAAGTATAATTTTGCTGTAAAAGCGGCTTTGTGACCGCAGGTGATCTCTTCCAGACAGTTAAGTTTTCTCTGTGTACCCTGCTACGCCGAAAGAACGTGTACCTGTTTTTTAAAGTAAAAAATAATATTCAAACTAGCTTTTGCCCACAATTTTACCTGTGTAGTTAGAAACACTTTCTTGTCGAATTTCAAGTACTTATGTAGCAAAAAAAAAGGACTTACACAAAAAACACAAATTTGCGCACAAACACATTTTCCAAAAAGTCTTAAGTTGTACAAAAAAAATAATTATTACTACAAATGTTAAATTAAAGGTAATATCTAGCTACCAGCTATTGAGTGTACGAGTTTCATATACAAAATTCGCAAATAATTGAATATTTTATAAAAATATATGTGCTACAACAACATTCTTTTTTTAGCTTCACGCTGTATCCCCCCGCACACAGCTGGGTAGGCAGAGGGAACCTAGTGTTAAGACGCTCCGTTCCCCACTTTCCGCCCAGTCGGAGGCATTGCGTGTTAAGTGGCGGAACTTAACGCCGCGCTTTAACTCGACACCAGAGCGAAGAAAATGGAAATATTAAATATTTCCACTCCTCGAGTGGGACTCGAACCCACAACCTGTCGCGTTTACAGTCTCACTTATGTGCCCCTACGCCACTACTGGCCCCAACAAATGGCAACAATATTTGCTAACATATTTGTGAACACAATCCTCGTTTTTCCATGTCCCCGTAGGAATTTCAGGAAATCCTTACTTAGTGGTCCCTAAATTCACCAAGGACCTTTATATTTGAAAATATTACGAGGAAAACTGTTGAAATAGCTCATTTGTGTTTGCAAAAGATCGAATCTCAAGCCAGTGGTGTAGTTTGGGTTGTTTAGACCCTATCAGATATCTGCAACCCTCTATAATGTTTGTTGAGGGACAGATAACTTTTAGATTTGCATAATTTTCGCCGATAACAGGATTTCCGTTTATAGATTATTTAAAATAGTTAGATTTTGTGCTTATGCGGATGTTTAGACAATATTGAAACTTTATCTATAGTAATAAATAAAATTGGAGTGTATGTTTGTAATATTAATTTATGCACTTTATACAAATTGCATACCGCCTATCGTGCTTAACCAAAATAACATTTCTTTATCATTTTTGTCTGTCTGTCTCTGTTCCGGCTAATGTCTGGAATAGCTGAATCGATTATGATGGATGATAACTGACAAAATAAGGTGTAACTTGAATGCTACTTTTATTTTTATTATAACTTTTTTTATTAATTTTTATGCGGACGTAGTCGCGGCTCAGCTTATTGTAATATATAACCAATAATTTTAGTATTTACATTATAATTTCTTCTACTTATTTGCGGAAAAATATAAATTATTTGGGTAAATATTTGATCGGGGCCATCGTGACACAACTGGCGACTATAAACACGCTGGTTGTGGGTTCGATTTCTACTAGGTGACATGTTTATATATTATTCTTAAATTTCAAAATTTCATTTTTTGATGGACTGGAAGTGAAAGACTTGACATTAGGTCCCCTCTGATTACTACGACTATGTGGAAAAAAGCGCGAAGAGCTTGAAGTTACTAAAAGGCAAAAACTTTTCTAATAATAAATGGTACAAATTACTTTCTAAATGTAGATTGTATCTACGAGTCGAGTCAAAACAACGTGTTAAGCGGCTATTGAAAATAGAAAGTTTGTTCCCTTTCAATCGATCGATTGATCTGAAATTCAAACTTAGGGAGTACTTTCATACTCGCCTATGTTTTGCAGATCAGAAATAGTTGCCGCCGATACTAAGGAAAGTGAAATAACAGATTATAGTGGCGCAGTGGGACAGCGTTTGACTGTGAACACGATGGTTGCGGGTTTGATTTTGAATAATTATTATATATTTAAATTACGTAAACCAAAGGGCAACGGTAAGTTCCGCTACTTATGTAACACACATACTGTCTAAAGTTCAGGCGGAAAATAAAGGTAGAGTGGAAAAAGTGTGAAGCTATTTTTTTTAATAACCCAAAAAAGAATCTTCCAAAATTTTTCCTCTCCAGAGTTCTGATTTTATACGTCCTGTTCGCTTCTACAGTGATGCCAAATATTTTAGCTTTAGTTCAGTGGTTTGCGAAAAGGTGACAGACAGGCAAAGTTATTTTCGCGTTTAGTTCGTTAGTTTATATTATATAACTCAGCCAAGAGGCGATATGCCTTTCGGAACTGGCAACACTCCAATTTAATATTTACAACTAACTATTGCTATTAATATAAATTTATTTCAAAAGTTTCTTATATAAATATTAGGCAGTAGCGTTTTAATATATATTGTCTTGAATTTATGAGTTTATATAAATCGATTTATTGGTTTAAGAGGACGTTGTGGCAAAGTGGTATAGCATCTGACTGCAAATACGATGATTCTGATATCGATGCTAGGAAAGATTGTATTTAAACAATTTTCATTTTTCCGCTCAGGTGTCGAAGACAAAGGCGTTGAGTTCTGCCACTCATAGACCAAAGTGTCTCAACCTTAGTTGAGACACTCCATTTGGTACTTTCCTTACGAAATCCAGACATAACGCGTGTTGAGTGAAAGAACTCAATTTAGGGGTATTCACTGGTTGTAAAAAAAACCTTTTTTTCCATATGTTGTAAAAAATGGAAAACATGATACCATGACACCCAGTATATAACAAATTTAATTTAACCCAGTATACAAACCCAGTATATTCAATATTTTGTAATTTCTTACGGCAGTCTGTCGTTTAAAATTAATATTTTTTATGAGATAATGAAAATGTCGACATCAAAGTTAACGCGCTTCAATTTTAAAGATCAGAAGCGTGACAATTAGAATAATTAAGGAACAGATTTTTGTAATAACTTTAACTAGAATTCCTTTTTTATTTAATTTCTTATATATTTTTTTGTGAACTACTTATAGATAAGTGGAAAAAAATTAAGCTATGGAAGAGAACACACCTTGCAACAATTCCATCTGCCATACCATACATAACTTTAGTAAGATGATTTTTAATTTAGTTACGATAAAAGATTCAATTAATTAATTTTAATAAAATATTTTTTTTTATAATTTTTATATCATGTTATACGATTATTACCTATTTCAGCCTCAAACTTTTTCCCGCATAACACAGTAGTAAGAGAGAACTTAGTGACACTCCAACTTCCACTTTCCTCCCTTAAATCGAGATATTGTGCATTGAATGTCAGAAACGAACGCCGCGCTTTGTCTTATGCGGAGCACGGACTAGAGTTTTAATAAATTCAAAATGCTATAGCTTAAGATATAGTACAGAAAGATTTACGTCCAATAACAATAATCGATCCTAATTCAAAAACTGTTATCTAACAATCAATTTCAGTTAAATGAAAGTTGAAAATCTAATCCTATGATTGGTTTATTGCCAATAACCAGCCGGTTTTTGGATTACGATCGATTATTGGTATCAGGCATTAGTCTTTCAGGTATTGGCATACCATATTGGTATAGGTGGTCACATAAACTAGCTACGATTGAGCCCTTTCAAATACAAAATTCTTTCAATATTGTGTAAATTACTAACATTCTCCTATAAGTGGATCGTCTCGTACACCTACCTCCTATGCAGCTTTTAATGTCTAAAGTTTGATAATAATGACTTGTGTTTGTTTGTTTTCCCATGTTTAACTATGCGGCTTAATAAGGACAATCTGTGATAAGTTACTTTGCTCGGTTAGAATGTATTCTATGATTGGAATAAGATAGTTTAGTGTCTCAAATGGATAAGTCTGTAGAAATAAAAATCTGTTGTATACATATGTATATAAAATAGCTTGTAATGGACGACAAACTTTATGTAATTGACAAAATATTTTGTATTAATACTTAAATTATACAGTATTTTTATAATATTCTCAATTTTTATAAAAAAAATACAGTAAAAGTACAAAATCATTTTTTTTGGTGAATATTTGCCCACCTGTCTACCTGAAATCGAGATATTGCGGGTCAGTGACTGAACTCAACGGCGTGCTTTGTAGTTTAAGAAAAGATCTCCTTAAGCTGACCGAATCCGCAATGAAGAGATACACAGAATGGCAGGTATTAGCGAGAACGTCGTAGTAAGAATGAAGAAGGGCGTGCTCAGGTGATTTGGGCACGTCGAGAGGATGAGTGATGGAAGAATGGTAAGAAAGATTTATGAAGCAAAGGTGAGTGGTAAACGAGACAGAGGGAGACCTCGGTTGAGCTTCGAAAACACAGTATCAACAAATACTGGAGGAATGTCACGTAAAATGTAGGAGGACCCCCCGGAGGGCATGTATGAAGAGGTTGATGACAGTGGACGAAACGAAAGAAGTATGCAGGGACCGTAGCGTTTGGCGCTCCGTTCTCTCTGACTACCCCGCAAGGGATACAGCGTGAAGATAAAAAAAAAAAAAAAAAAAATCTCCTTAAGAACATATAGTAATAAATGTTTAAGTTTATATGTACATATGTGGCCAGTCGTGGCCCAGTGGCACAAGCGTGTGACTGTAAACGACTGGTTGTGGGTTCGATTCCCACTCGAGGAGTGGAAATTATATTTCCATTTCCTTCGCTCTGGTGTCGAGGTAAAGCGCGGCGTTAAGTTCCGCCACTTAACACGCAAGCCTCCGAATTCGGCGGAAAGTGGGGAACGGAGTGTCTTAACACTAGGTTCCCTCTGCCTACCCTGCTGTGTGCGGGATATAGCGTGAAGCTAAAAAAAAAAAAAAAAAAAAAATATATTTACCCCGTGGGGGGACGGGTTAAAAATACAATTCCCCCCCGCCGAGGGGTAGCGTCCCGTAAAAGACGGGTAACCTAGTACCCAGTTTGGTGGTAGGAGATTCGCTCTCCGAGTGGCTCGCGACCACTATCATGTCAAAGACGAACCGCCAAATATCTAATGATGTGTTCCGGTTTGATGGCATGTAAGCCAGCTCTCCCTATTCCCACCATTCCCATCCTTCCTCCCTCCTTCTGTCCTACATTCCCAAGGCTGGCAAAGCATCCATAACTTGAATGTTGTGGATGTCTGTCTATGTTGTTCAGCTCGTTTGCCTCCTTTATTCCATAAAAAAAAAAATATTAATACAAATGCTTTAATTCAAAGTTAGTATGATAACTTAGTTGGCATCATTATAAGTTTAAAACTTTTTTAGCTACATATCGAATCAATGCAAAAATCTTTCTCTCAGAAAATACTGTAATGTATGCAAACTTAATGAAGTTCATAAAATATTTTGTATTAATAGTTCTATTTTAATATATTATTTATTATTATATTTATATATTAATATAAATTTTTAAAATAAATAACTGTGATACGGTAGAAATGCATGATCATTTTTTCGGGTAAATAATCTATTTACCTATCGATATTTTAAAATATTATTATTTTTTTATAGCTTTACGCTGTATCCCGTACACAGCAGGGTAGGCGGAGGAAACCTAGTGTTAAGACACTTCGTTCCCCAATTTCTGCCGAATTCGAAAGCATTGCCTTTTAAGTGGCGGATCTTAACGCCACGCTTTGCCTCAATACCAGAGCGAAGAAAATGGAAATATTAAATATTACCACTCCTCGAGTGGGAATCGTACCCACAACCAGCCGTTTACAGTAACACGCTTGTGCCACTGCGCCACGTCTGGCCCCAAAATATTATTAAAGTATTGTAATGTTTCTTAAACATTTTGTGTATTTTTTTAGTCGCAGCAGTCGCAGGGTAAACAGCGAGTTAGAGAGAACCTAGATCACGACACTACGTTCTCCACTTTCCTACTAAAATTGAGTAACCAGTAGCGGAATTTAACGCCGCGCTAATTAGGTACGAGACAGAATAATAAGAGTTGTTTAAATACAAATATTTCCCCGAATTTAAGTTCAACCCAACACGTTTACAGTCAAATGTCAAAATGTATGTTTATTTTCGAATTTTTAATACTAAAATATTCTTTAAGCTTATACTTACATATTCAGATATAATTAATAGTTTGAAAAACTCGACCATTCCCCAGTTATTGCCAATGTTACATGCTTTGATCATTCACAAGTAAAATGTTCAAATGAAACATTTACATACATCAAAAGCGACAAGGCCAATTCGCTTTACCTTTTTGACGCTACTTACCAAATGTTTAATAATATTTATACATACGTGTTATTAAATATAAGTATTTGGTGAATTTTTAGTAATTCAAACCCTCACTTGTGACCTAAAAACATAATTTTGTTGGGCATAAGTAAATCTAAATATCTTAATATTTAGACTTGTATATGACTGTAGTTCTAGTTACATGTATAAATAATCAGAAAAGTTATTAGTTTCATAAATAGGAATTATATATTACTTTTATTTGTCTGAATTCTTTTCTTATTTGTTAAAAGAAATGATTATATATTAATAATAATAATAAATAATACTTTATTGCACACAAAATATAATACAGCTTACATTAAATAACAAGTAGGTACATAAAAGCATATGTGCAATGGCGGCCTTATCGCTAAAAGCAATCTCTTCCAGGCAACCAACAGTCACGCATTTACTTCAAGAGAACGCAGATACTATTATTTGTCCACTCTGGTACCAAAATACCAAGCGCGACGTTGAGTTCCGCCACTTAACATGCAATATTTCAATTTTCAGAAGGAATGTGGAGAACGAAGTTTTTATGATCTGTATATGGATATACATCCATATAAGAAATACTTTCTTTCTAGACTCCTATTCACATAAATAAAATTGGAGTGTCTGCTTGTTATGATAAAATTACCGGTTTTTACTAAATGCATATATGTACATACTCGTAATGACGGCAATAATACCAAAATAAGATTTTTTTATAATTTGTGACTGTCTATCAATATATTTGTTCTGGTTAAGCTTTGAAATAGTCAATCTGATTTTGACAGGATTTTCACTGGCAGATAGTTTTTTTTAATAAGAAGTAACTTATTTTCATTTTAGAATTATAACTTTTACGTTAAATTTCACACAGACGAAATCGTTGGTATAGCTTTTTACGTACATAAACAATCAGAAAAGTTAAGACCCAGATCTAAAACATTCTTAATACTTTAATAAAAATATCAACTCTCCCGAATAGAAATCAAATCCACAATAACTCAACTCAGTAACAATGATCTATTACAATGCAATTTATTTTTCATAAAAAAACGGTAATTGACTCCGAAAGTAATATAAAAGTCCAAAATTATGATGCATGAAATTAGGTCTAATAAAATTTTCCCCCATTTCTGAAATGGCTATGCACAATGAAGTAATCAAAAATATTGCTGGCACGTTTATAAGGAGTTCCTTTTGGCGTGGAATTATTTGGCGGACATCTATCAAGCCTTATTCGTATCGCGGATATTGCCCTGATGTTTTCCTCAGATAATTTTATACCGTAATGCGGAACCTACGGTGCCGTTATAATGAATGTTGTCATTAGCGAGGTTAAAAAAGTTTATTGAAATATATTATGCGTATAATTTACCTTTTCATAGTATTATCTAGAGTGTAAAATATTTTTAAGGCTATTTATATTATTTTAGTTCTAAAATTCATTACAAATGTTATAGTAAATGGCATTTGTTATATTATAATAAATAAACCAATTTAATACTTAATAAAAATTTCGTCGGGACATCAGACATCTTATTAAGAAGGAAAAGAAAAATATATCGTTTTATATATCTAGCTTTAGATATTTAATTATATACTTATATACAAGAAAATGATAGAAAATGAATATATTGCCCAAAGTACAAATTAAGCTTTATCATATTCTTTAATTTCTGTTTACAACTTAGTTACTAAGAATATTGTGTATTTTGATTTGAGAAGTGTTTTGATGGACTTATTAGATGACGTAAAATTTATTTAATAAATTTCTACTATGTTTATTGGAAAACTTTTGCGTGTTTAACCAATTGGGGCTACTTTTCTTCTTCGAAAATGAATAAGACCTTAACATTACTTATTAAATAAAACACATCACCAGTTAACTTTTGTTAACTCGTATTAATTTCCTAATCTTTTATCAACGAAGTAAATTAGACCCATAATTTCTACGCACCTAATTAATAGTCATACTTGTGTAAAACCATATTAGTTAAAAATGCATCAGAAAACTAAAAAATAAATTACATTATTAAATTTTCAATTTCACATAAAACAATGCTATTTTTCTTCCAATATTTATTACTGGAATAACCTTGAGCTCCGCAACTATTGTCGAAGATAACTCCAAACGTCAATATCGTGATGAAGTCACAGCCTATCACAATAAGTGTCTGTCATAAATTTTATAACACACAAAAATAGCCTTTTATCATAAATTTTGTTCAAATGACATTTATACCCAGGAGAATAAGCTATAAATTGTGATCCTTTATAAGGAACAATCATAATAAATGTGTCTGCGAAAGTTTCATGTCCTTCCACGTAAGCACCTTTAAGAAATCGCGATACATTACTCTCGTAAAAAATGGTATTCGTGTATTATTAGTATATTATTTGTTCGTTCATGCTGGCTTGAAACGTATTGGAGTTGCTAAAAATTGAGTTCTGACTTACGTGAATCTATAGAATATACATACAAATGTTACTGAACGCTGTCTATACGTATATGTTTGTATATATGAGAATTTATCAGTGTAATAGATATTCTTACAATGATTTCATTTTTTTTCTGTTTGTCTGTGCCTATGTGCATCCAAATCCCAGAAACTGATCAATCGATTTAAATGCAATTTTGACTTCTATATTTTGGTAAGTTTCAGTAAATAAGAGGTATTTATCATCATCTATATGATAATATGTAAAGTATATAATAATAAAAACAAATCATATCACACTTTATAAGTTTACAGTAAAACTATGGTTAGTTGCTTTTTTCGTTTAAAATGTAAAGAATACTCGTTACATCATGAAATTTTATTAACGCTTAAGTACTTTTACGTTAATATATGAAGATAGAACTTTTGACCTCTTTTTAGGAAAATGATGCACAGGCAGCAGTCAAAAATTTGGCATAGTTAAAATTATTATAGAGTAAAACTAAAGAACACTTGAATTTTTCATAAAATACAAGAAAAATATATCAAATTATTTAAAAATTAAACTCGATACACTATGAAAGCCATGTGCTTACCAAACACTTTCAAATGGCACACAAAGTGTTAAGGCAATAAGATTTTCCGCGTCTACGAGAAAACTAGTAATAAATAATAACATAACATCTGAATACATAATGAGATAGTAGAATTAAATAATAAAATATTTCAGGAAAACGTAACTATTGATATTTCGTTAAATTATAATCTATAATACTGAATGAATTATTAAAGATTTTTTAAGTTTCAATGCTTCATTTTTGGGCGGTAAATAGAAAGTGGAGTGCCTTAAAACTAGATTCTCGCTCCCTACCGATAGCGGGTAGTTGTTTTATAGTAAAAACAACCAACAACGATTAAGTATGAAAAGCTTGCATAGCGCAAGCAACGTATTACTTGAATTAGTTATTTAAACGGTCAATTAAACTTGCATGTAACGTAACGACAACTAGTGTTGATTATTTAGATTACCCCTGCACAATAGCTGCAACTGTATATCTTGTCTTATAGGTAATTGTTGTCAAATTGGCGTCTCTATATAAATAGTTGTAGCCTGATATAAAATTAAATGTCATATTAATTACACAAAAACATTAGAATAATAAATAGTTTGTTTGATATTGAACATAATATGTATGAAGTTGTTTTACAGTAGTATTTAAACACGTAGTTTTGGAACCTGAGAATTTACTTTAGACAGTATAGTCTCAATTATTATTATTTTTTTTGCTTCACGCTGTATCCCGCACACAGCATGGTAGGCAGAGGGAACCTAGTGTTAAGACTCTCCGTTCCCCACTTTCCGCCGAATTCGGAGGCATTGCGTGTTAAGTGGCGGAACTTAACGCCGCACTTAATCTCTATACCAGAGCGAAAGGAATGGAAATACTAAATATTTCCACTCTTCGAGTGGGAATCGATCCCACAACCAGTCGTTTACAGTCACAGGTTCGTGCCACTGTGCCACGACTGGCCCCAAATATTATTTATTTTGCGTAAAAAGTTACAAGACTCTTGAATGAAAACTAGACTACAAAGTTGTTCAGACATTATCGTAATGAATACAACATTGAATGAATTCATATAAAATGGTATTATTACGGTATGCGAAAATTTATTTATTTATTTTTTTATATAACTGATATAAAAAAGCAAATGTAATATGTCATAAAATACTAACGATAACGTCGTCTTTGTTCAGAAAAATAAAAATTGTCTATAACAGGCAAGTTCAAGAACTGGCGACTTATCTAACTAGTTTTCTTATTTCTTACTTGAACCATTTCGGGCCACTTTTGAACGTTCATAGATCTAATTAATTACGTAATAATCGACAATCGACAACTTAATTACTTTTAAACAATATTGTTAAAAAGTTTTTATATTCCTTCTAAAATCGCTAAATTCAATTTAAAGAATATAATATTGAACTTGACTGTCTATTTACTGACGTTTATATTTTTTGTAACATTATTTTATATAAGATTTACATACTCATTTATTACTATTATCATATCACAAATACAATAAACAGTAATCTGAGTTTTTATTAATTTTTAGTTATTTTATTGTATTTAATTATATGTTTATAAGATAAATAATGATTAAATAATGCCTTACAATGAATACAATTGCCAGATACAACCTAAAGCAAAGCAGTATTACTATTTCAGTATTTACTATTTCTATTAGTTTTATTGATGAATTCATTAATTTATTACAATTTTCTAAGAAGCGTCTCGTATTTTTATACGTAATATAATTTAAGTAGTAATAATTTACGTCTTAATGGTGCCAGCCCGTGCAACACTTGTGATTTAGCTGTCTTTTGCTATTTAACTCGACTTTTCGCGTTATGTCGCTGTAAAATATACCTAATGTCGGATTCGTTTTGAAAGTCTTTTAAAATATTTAAAATTAAATCTGTTAGCTTAAAAATGAATAAAAGCTAATAGAAAATATATTTAATAGTTGAAAGTAGGTCTGAGATATCTACCTACTCATATCGAATAAAATTTATAAAACTTAATCGTAGTCCATCATGTTGATTAAAAATTAGAGCTTCCAGTTTATTAATGGTATTTATTATAATACTAAATATTAAATTTTGTAAATTAGGACAAACGTTTCATTAAAGGTCAAAATTGTAGTGAAAAATAGATGTAGGTACCTATAAAATGTATCACCAGTGATACATTTCATCGATTATTAAGACATACTATAACGGATATTGCTGCGATGTTTTTCTCAGATAAGCTCATTTCGCCCTACATCAGAAAAACGCAAGATAATAAATGTTCTCATTATAGTGGATGTCGGGTTGAGCAGTTATATTTGCTTTGATTTTAGCTATACTAGTACATGAGGCATCTATTAGTGTACTAATTATTTTCTTGTGACATTCTAGTATTTTTTCATTTAAATTCTTGTTCTGATAATGAAATTTGAAAATTTATAGCTGATTTTCATTTTTTTATGAAGTCTCTCACGTTGTACGTTTATAATAAAAATAAGACGCATTACTGTTTTAAGCCCATAACTATCCAATACAATTTTATATATCTTAAAACTAAATTTAATACGAAATATATTCCCGAATATCAGGAAAAAGTATATATTATTTTATTAACCCGTTCGCTTCGTAGACCAATCCACGAAAACCTTTTGAATTTTATCTACATGTTATAAATTTGGTGATTCCAACAATGCCTCCTTGCGATATTTTTATCTCACCTGGCTTTTGAAATGTCGATATCATTCTTTGAATAAATTTCGTCATTTTTTATATTTTGGGAAAAAAGGTTGTGAAAAAAGAATTTTTGCATTTAATACTATATTTCTTTCAGTATTTAAAATGCTTAGATTTTTTACTGTTCACCATCGTAGTCACCAGAGTAGCAAAATATAATATACAACTACAATATACACACTTTTTCTCACATAGAAGGGTAGTTAGAGAGAACCAAATCTCCTGACGCTCCGTTCTACTTTTTCTCTGAAATCGATGTATTACATGTAATGTGACGGAACTCAACTCCGCGCATTGTCTAAATCTATAAAATCGTTTACAGTTAGACGCGGTTCCACTATACCACGACGGCCTATACATTGTTCTCTATAATTATTTAAAAAAAAATAAGTATTTGATGTATATAATGCTATACATTTAATTTATTTACATATATACACGTTTTTCCTTATTTATATACATATAACTACATTTGTATATAGGTCAACATAGCACGAACCAAACATAAAATCTCTAATGTAAAAACGTTTGGCATTCGAAAAATCCTCTATCTATCTATACATGCTTAACAGTAACTGTTATAATACAAATTTCCTGTCATTCAGATCTGCTGTTACATTCGAAACCAGAGAAAAGGGATTTATACGGAGCTCAATAAATTTGGAAATCACCTCCTAATCAAATGAATTAAGTAATAAATGACCTTTGGCACCGCCTGTAAGAGACAGATGAAATTCATTCTCGAACGTATTCATTGAACGTAGCTTTGAATATTGGAACAAAAATGTTGCACGAATTAGTTGTTAAATTACAAAAATAAAATATTGTTTTGTTTAATATTTTCTTACATTTTTAATATAAATATATTGATGTCATCCAAATCTTTGAATATTTCATTTATACATATATGTTAAATTTTTGGAAATTAATTTAGAGATTTTTAATAGGTACTACTTTTAAATGCTTGGTACAGCTTTTTGTATATTATTTTATTTAAGAACAAACGCTAATTACAACAAAAGCAGTTATATATAATTACCACATTCGCGTCATAATTACATACGATCTATCAATTTTGTCATAAAAGCGTCTGATTGTAATCGACAAGACAAAGAGCGGCGTTCAGCTCCAGTACTCAATACATAAGATTTTGAATTCAGGCGGAAAGTGAAGAACGACCTGTCCTGACAAAAGACCTATCTTACAATACGTTGTAAAAAATAGACAATTAGATTTTTTTTTTAGCTTCACGCTGTGTGAGCACACAGTAGTTTAGGCAAAGGGAACCTAGTGTTATGATACATCGTTCCCCATTTTCCGCCGAATTTCAGTGGCATTGCGTGTTAAGTGGTGGAACTTAACGCCGCGCTTTGTCTCGATACCAGAGCTAAGAAAATGGAAATATTAAATATGTCCACTCCTCGAGTGGAAATCGAGCCCACAACCAGTCGTTTGCCTGTAAACGATGCGTTTGTGCCAGTGCGCCAAGACTGGCCCGTTATTTCATCACAAGTTTGTTTTCCTTTTATTGCTGTAGCAGATAAAAAAAATCATTAAGACTAACTCCGAAATCCGAAAAGGAAGGGTTCTAAGAAATGCGATAATATAGAATACTCGTAGTTGTACTATTTTTATCACTTTCTCGTTGTGTACGTCAATAAGTCCAGGTCACAACATGTCAGGACGTCGCCTGGAGATAATTCACATTAATTTGGAAACAAGACTTAGGATGTGGTTTTTGTTATATTTTTCTAATATCGAATTATTATAATCTTTCTTCACATTTTTTCATACATGGCGGGATAAAAGAGAAACCGAGTGTTTAGTAAGTCGAAACAATACAAGTGGCGGATCTTAACGCCGCGCCATATTTTAGTTAACAAAGTAGAGAAATAAAATAATTTAAATACAATTTAATTACATACCTTCAAGTGGAAATCGACCTCACTACTAACTTGCGTTTACGGTTCAAACGCTGTCCCACTGCGCCATGATAACCTTAAATAATCTCACGGTGACCTATTCTTTATTTCTTAACTAGAAATTAACATACACAAATACTATGTAATATATTATATAAATGCTGTTTTAATTGAATGTGCAAAATTTAAATACTGAAATTATTTAAATAGTAGACCCTACAATTAAAATGTTGAGATCTTATCTTACAATAATATCATAATTTTATCCTTATTAAGTCTTTAGAATTTACTACAACAGAAATATTTCGAATGCGGAACATTTTAGATTGTGGAATATATCTTGTAAAATACCGGTGCATTATTTTGAATTTGAACTGACTTTAAACAACATAGACATCGTTAAAGACACTAGATATAATCGCTACAAATACATTAATAATATAAATAGAAGTCTTTCTGTTACGCTTTCAACGGCTAATCTACCAGCATACTTTGGACGGAATTCGAAGACATTTGAAACTGAAAGTTGAAAGTGGGGTGGAGAAAGCGAATATAGGTTAAGTAATATTTTTTTAAAAAATCAACCTATACTTGGTGGAAATCGGAAATGAAAATTTATATGAAAAATTTAATCGCTTGACTGTTTTCGATGTATTTCTCCATGAAGTTGACAACGTAATGTCAAACGAGTGTCGAGTGTAATTATCGCGAGCCGAAGCCGACAACAGGCCGACAATAGTATAGAAAAAATAAATTACATTTAGTAGGTGGTAAAAAATATTCTTGAAATTTAAATTGTTTTAAAGGAAATGACGTGACACGCCTTTTAAACGGATGAACACTCAATTTTAAAAAAATATAAAATTAAACTTAATATTTTTTTTAGTCAACCCGCAGTTTCGAATTCGGCCGAAAACGGAAAACGGTGTGTCATAACAAGGTACTCTCTGGCGACTCTGCTATTCGGAAAAAAGTGTAAACTTGAAATACAAAAGTATAATAAAAATAAGTTTGTATATTTGTTAAGCATAATGAGGAAGGTTTAAAATTTTTAGAATGAATTTGTCCTAACAGCTTACAGTGGCTTGATAGTGTTTTACCACATCTTGTCAAAGGTATGAAGTGACTTCGAGGACCTTGTAACTAACCTTTTGTTACTTTTTTTTTCGTCAGGTACATCCTGTTACGGATACCCGCCCGGGGCGGGGACCCGGACGCGGTTATGTGGGACTCCGGTTCGTTCTTCCGTTTACCCACTAAAAACCTGACGGTGCTCCTATCCCGCCACTAGCCCAGGTCTCGGGTACTGCCCCAATCGTCCGCGGACCTGGGTGGCACCTTGTAACTAACCTGCCACAAAAATAATAAATTAATACGACGACAAAGTTTTCCATGTATCGTCATAGCACTATGAACATATAGATAGCAAAATTATATCAAAAACTACCAACCGCTCGCGGCTTTGCCGGCGTAACTACACAAATTTTCATGCAAACTTACACTCCTTATTTAAATATGTTATGGATTGATTTTTGTAAAAAAATAGCCTATGTTCCACCCTGGGATTTTAAATATTTTCATTCCGATATGTTGTAAAAGAGTTACAGACAGATAGATAGTCTTATCACATTTATAATATTAGTATGGATAGTACGGATGGTATCCTTAAGCAAGTAAAATGCAGTCATACTTAGATGCTAATAGCTATAACTGCGTCGTCAGTGCATATATAATTAATTAAGAAGTACATTTAAAATTCAGAACAATAAAAGGTTTATATTAGGTTTTCCGTTTCAGTATTTCTAGCTTCTGAAGTCGTTATATATGAATTTTATATTAAATTCTTTATTTTCTTTCTCAATATGAACTATTCTGCAGTCGCAGTATTCCTATCAGCATATTTCAGGTGGACTTCTATAATTGAAATACTGAATAAAATTGTTTTATAGATTTTTCAAACAAAGTACAATAGTACAGTAGTACTGAGGAGAATTCGTCCTTAGCTTGAACTTTTTTATTTAAGAAGTAAAATTGCTACAATTGAATTAGATTCCAGACTGTTCCAAACTTATATTATCATTGTTGAAAAAAACTCATCATAGTAGATTGATTAGATTGTTCAATCAAGATAGATATTATATTATTAATTACTTTTACTTAATTAAGATATAAAATGTTATTCAAAAGACATTGCAGTATAGCGTAGGGATAAAAGCGTCTTTGGCATATTATTACTCATATCCCAGCTGTCAAAAAATAATTACTATTTACTATAATATCTATTATAATAATATCAATAAAATCGTAATATAGCAACTAAAAATATTTTATTAAAACTCTTATTTTAATAAAAAAGGCTTATTTTCAGAAGATTAAGTCTCCTTAAATATGCAAAACTAATAAATAAAAACAATAAATCTCTATATATAATAAAAGAGTAGAAAAGTCAATTCTGTACATGAAAAATTTCGGAAAAAATTTAATTGGGTGCGTTAATATATCGATAACAGAGGCCAAAAATCCACTCTGTAGAATTTTTGTCTGTCTGTCTGTCTGTCTGTCTGTCTGTCTGTCTGTTAATTTGTTCGTCAATCACGCAAAAACTACTGGATAGAAATGAATGAATTTTGGTATGGTGATAGCTTATAGTCCAAAGGTACATATAGGATAGTTTTTATCCCGGTATCCTGTGTAGTTTTTTTGGAAAAAATAAAAAACCGATATAAGTAAATCATTTGTATATCGGTATCTACCGGGTAGAAATTAATGAATTTTTGTATGCAGTTAGCTAAGAGGTTAGAGCAACATATGGGATAGTTTTCATCCCGGTATTCAACATAACTCCCGCAGAAAAAAAAAATAAAAAAAAAAACATTCAAATTATGTCGATAGTTCACGAGTGAAGCTAAATTTGTTTTAATATCACTAATTAAAATAATTATAAAATAAAATAAGCATAACATTTATTAAATATACATTTGATCAGTCTATAAAACTTTATATTATTTTTATATTTATATAATCTATATGACAACAGATGTCACTACGTTTTCTGCAACGGGTAGTGCCATCTGTCAATCGTCAATCAATAAAATTATTATGATAAAAATGCAAAAATCTGTATCTCTTCTATTTGTTATGTTTTGACGGGTAATCTACTGGCCCGATTTAGATGGAATTCGTAAAGAAGATTGTTGAAGACGCAGGGTCATATAGGCTACTTTATAAAAAATCAAACCCTAGGAGGTTGAAACAGTGGATGAAACTTATGTATGTTTAGTATATAGTGAGAATGAAAGATCTAAACTCCTTGACTGAAATGAATGAATTTTCCTGAGAAAATAGTTAATGAGGCAAGGTCAAACAGGCTATCTCTCTTTTTTTTAAAATTACCCTGGTATTCAAAACAGTTCCCGCAGAAAAGTAAAATCTGGCAAAGTCAAATTGCATTGATTATTTGCAAGTAAAGCTATTTTTTAATATCAATAAGTAACACAATTGTAAAATAAAAAGCGTAAAGTTTATTTAAGATATTATGACCGGTTTATAATACTATATACCAGATGGTATATATGTACGAAATCTACTATCATATGACAGCAGATTTCGTACGTTTTCTTACTAGAACAGTTATCGCTATATCAAATAATATAGACATTGCACTTAATGTATCGATGATTTTATCATGAACATAATTAGTGACGAAAGTCAAATATAGACTACCCTTCTTTTATAAAAAAAAGCAATCCCAAAGAGGATGAAAGTGGTAGTTCACGTGGCGAAGCCGCGAGCGGGTCGCTAGTAATATGTATAAGCTGTTTGTTTGATTCACGCTGTTTCGCGCATCTACTGTCGAGATATTCTGTTTTCCAGTTTTTGCCGCGCCTTTACATGTTTACCAAACCGGAGGAATAAAAATAACTAAAGTGTGATAGTTCCTCCGAGTGGCAATCGAACCCACAACCAGTCATAATTACATTCTGACACTATCCCACTACTCCACGATGGTCTCATAAAACTCTTATATTTCTATGATATACTTATATAAGAATTTTTATATTACAATTGCAATGATTGCATTGTAAGATAACCATGCAATTTGCATAGCAAATCTAAAATCGATGATCTTGATGTCGTCTTCATATAGATTGAACAACAGCTGTCTGTTAGTCTACAAAGGGAGCAATTGCGGGAGCGTTTTGAAATTTGCTGCTCCCCAGATTACAGCTCTTTGTCCGAGTCACGGCCCTCTCCTCGGGCCACAATTTAGAGATCGATCTCGCTATAAAGAAAATATAACGTAATTTCCGCCGCTTTCTACATTTTATTTTATTTTTATTAAATTCCTTGGTTGAATGTTCATCGTGTCACTTTTTGGTTTGTGATGTTCAATTCTTACACGAACCTTGTCATACTTTGTGAAAACATATAACACAAACATACATCTTCTACATATTTTTATGCAAATACTAGATGCAAACAGCATAAAAAAATCAATTCAACAAACATCCTAAGAAAATGTATTATCGTCTACTTTAACATATGATAAAAAAAAAAATAACTACACATTTTTTCTCGCAAAGCAGGGAATCCTATTATAGTAAGACCTAGTGTCAAGGCACTTTATTCTTTTTACTCCGATTACCTATACTTATGAAGTAAATATTTTAGGAAGCGGACTTTAAGACTAATGTGTAAAATGTACTAGTGTATATTTTAATCTGTGTTATTTTGCATTGGCGGAAAAAATAAAATATTACGTATTACTAATAAAATTAAAATTGTCAAATATATTTAAACGTAAAAAAACAGTGACAAAGTGTCCATATAACACGATTCCCATCGGCTTCAGTTTCTAAATTATTTGTCCAGTGATCCATGTATTTTTAACATTTTTTACAACCTATATTTTTTTTACAGTATTTATCTCTACTGAAACTAAACACTTCGCCGCTGATTGTTTGTTTGTTTGTTTGTTTAGCTTCACGCTGTATCCCGCACACAGCAGGGTAGGCAGAAGGAACCTCGTGTTACGACACTCCCCCCGCACTTTCCGCCGAATTCGGAGGCTTGCGTGTTAAGTGGCGGTACTTAACGCCGCGCTTTACCTCGACACCAGAGCGAAGAAAATGGAAATATAATTTCCACACCTCGAGTGGGAATCGAACCCACAACCAGACGTTTACACACGCTTGTGCCACTGGGCCACGACTGGCCACCGCCGCCGCTGATTGAAAATTGTTTTTTAGATTTTGATGGATGTTTAAATAAAATGAATATAATAATTAAATTAATATTATAACGAACAGAGTATTTATTAAAATTTAATTAATTATTGAATTTAAATATCTATTAAAAGATTACTTGTGGACTACTATAGTAATCTATACGTTTTTACAGCAAAGCTTTTATAATAACAATATATTTTAATCCGTGGTCGCGCAAATTGGCGGGAAATATAAACTTGCGTCATACTTACAAAATAAAAATTGACAAATCTAAAAAGAAGTCAATAATATTGATTTTTAAAATAGGAAATTATTATACAAGACTGTGCGAAATTAAATAAATATAATAATTGTTAAAAATTTCTTCAAAGTACATAAAAAAAGAGTAATATTTATATTTTACTTGATGATTCAATTTAGAATTTAAAATATAACTCATTTTTATAAGGACTTTATTTTCAAACACTTATTTAAGTTTCAACTAAATAAAGTTGCGATAACAAGTATTCAAGTATCCAAGATGAGGGATATTAATAAAATGTTTACCTAATTCTGAGTTCCGTTCATACAATAGTAGATACTATATACACACTTGAATAAGTAACCGCCCACGTCGTGGAGGGTAAGGCACTGAATATCAATTGAAATATTCGTGCCAAATTTAAAAATAGATTTCGGTTACGAAACTTTGTTAAACAAATTTACATAAGGAAATGGTTAACTCTGCATACCGAAATAATTGACGTAATAATTTTTAAAAGTTATTTAAACAATTAGGATCAGGAAAAACAATCAAAAAATTGAATGGGCGTGTAACTTGATCCCACACTTCTTTGAAATCATCGAACTCATTTGGTGGGAATGATCGCTCAAGTATTTTGATATCTCCGCTTTCGTTTTTTTTATAGAATAAAAGAGGCAAACGAGCCAAAAGACCGACCTGGTGTTAAGTGTTTACCTTCACCCATAGACATTCACAACATTAGAGTTATGGATGCGTTGCCAGCCACGGAGATGTAGGACAGAAGGGTGGGAATGGTGGGGTTTCGTGAACAAGACAAAGCGACGAATGGCTCAAATGTAAAGAACATAGTGTCTTGTTACTACGTTCTCTCTAACTACCGTTACATGCAGAAGAAAAACGTACGAATAAGAAAGTTTAGTGGCTTGGACAGTTTCAAAGAAGCGCGGGTTCAAATCTCACTACTTCATTTTTTTATGCGTTTTTCACACGAATAATTTACATTTAATTTATTATACTATTATTTATTTAGAAATTATAAAAAACTTACATAATAAAGGAGTAAAATATAAAAGAATGAATTTAAATCCAGGCAGACTAAATTGTCATTTACTTTCATCGTCCTACAGGATATTAGGGAGATTGACAATGGGCAACCTCTTTTTATTACGATATTACTGGAACGACCTTCAGTAAACAGGCTTTGATTGTCAAACTTCGACAGATTTCGTTACGGCTACTGGAATGGTAAACGAATTTTTGATAGCGAATTTGATCTAAAACTTTTTAGACAGACTTATCTGATTACATCTTTTTTTCTTTAAAGGTATATGTCAATATTTTTTTGCAGCTTTATGCCTTATCGCACATAGAAGGGTAGGCAGATAAAGAGAAAGCTTAACGTATTTTCAAATTAGTTATTGACCTTCAACGCCGCTCTTTGTTTCAATACTTGGTAGAATGAATACTTGAGGCACGGTTATTCTCTCAAGTTGGAAACGAACGTACAACTATACCTCTTACAGTCAGAAACAGTCTCACTGCATCACGATTACTTAATGACTTTTATTAATAAATAGTGAAAATTAAATATATATTGTACATTTTATATATGTACGTACATACGAAATATCGTAAGGAAGAATTTAGAATATTTCCCTAATATTCAATACAATTATATAGGAACAATTATATTTGAAACTTTTAAACTTTATGTGGGACATAGCTTAAACGAAACAAGAAGCTTGTTTTTATTACTTGGATACAATTAGAGTAGAGTGCTTTGCACTCGAATACTCAATGCACTCTGAAAATACAGTGGCACGTGCGTATTGCGGTGCACCACTAAAACATTTCGTATAAAATCCCAGTACAAAGTAACCATTTTGTTTAACGTGTTGTCTTTCTAACAATGCTTGCATTATGTGCTTACGTTTAAAAGTAAATATAGAACGCTTACCGTAATGTGAAATTATCTCAATTTTTTATATGAACTTTATAAAAAAAGCTGTTTGAAACTTTAAACAATTTAAATGATTAATGTCTATATTTTTTTATATCCTGTACAAGGTAAAGCTTCACGCTTTTTCTTGCATAGCTAATACCTTGTCAGTGAGAATCTAGTGTGAAAATACACGATTATTCTCTTTTCGTCTGAAATCGAGGCATTCCGTGCTATTAGACGAAACTCAACGCATCGTTTTGTCATTGTCGCAAAACTAAAAAATAAACTAAAGTAACCATTAAGTTTAGGATTTATAGGAAAATTTATTTTTTGGACGCTCTCTACTACGCAATATTGTTATGATTTCTATTAACAAGAAATAAGAGACTTGAGAAGATGTATGATAATATGACCTAGTTAATTTTAAATAATATTGACAATGAAACTATTTACACACGTGACTTATTTCACATCAAAATCACACTTATCAAAATCTTCTAACGTTACTAACGTAACGAAGAATTCCTAAGCTTCACACTTTTCACCATATAACAGGGTAGGCTAAGAGAACATAATGTCAAGATATTCCGCTCCACTTTCCTCCAGAACAATATCTCGGTATTGCATGATGAGTCGCATAGCTAAACGCTGAATGGGGATGGAACCCACGACCATAGCGAATACGGTCGGTCGGATGTTGTAGTTATTCATATACTATTATTACATTTGATGTATTGTGTTAAAGTGGGACATTCATTTAGAACTATGGGCTATATTCGTAACTATTACACAAGCTCAATATGTAGAGAATACTAAATTAACAATACAAGACCTTTAGGGACAAAGCTGATATTGTATTTAGAATTATTTGTAGTGTATATTATATTGGAACTAAATGAATGGAGTCTTGTTCTACTTGTTCGTAATACATTTTCGTAGCTACCTATAAATATTCGTCTTCCACCTTCGCATTTCGCCGTAGACAATCAGGGAAAGTGGAATGAATTTGTTTTTTGCCTTTAATATGGGAATATTTTATATGGTAAAATAGTATGAAAGTAATACTTAACTAGTATTATAAGTTTATATATAATTTAACTAGTTCTGAAATTTTCTTTTTGAGCTTCATATATTTTCCTTTTCCATTACATATTATTTAATTCTATGTTTTTTTTCGGTTTTCGGCTTTTTCGGTAAGTTTCATGGTGTAGTGGGAAGCACTGGTCGCCAAATTTATTTTTTAAAAAAATATTTAATAATCTAAAAGTATTTATTAATTTAAAAATAACTAATTAAATTTTGTAAGATTGTTTTATTTAAACTATAATTTATTGTCATATTTTGCGGCGACGAATATTGTGAGTTATAAATTATGTTTCTACAGGAAGAACATTGACGCTTAATTTATAATTTCTTCTCAGGTCAGGTTCAAGTTAAAAGGGGGCCTTTAACATTGACGAAAAATGATATAAATGGTAATTAATGTGATTAGGTTCTGTTTTTTTTCTCTAGTATGAGATGAAACAAAAAATATAAAGCACACAAACCCTCGTTTCCTACTTACACAATAAATTTATATTTTTTGTATATCTAACAAGTATTTTTATTTATTGCAATTTTTATTTATTTTTTTGTTCTAATCATTATTTAAAAATAACGATTTCTCAAAAGAAATACCGAGTGGAGCTCGGTCACCGGATATTGTATTATAAAAAGTCTTAGCTTTCTATGTGAAAACTTTATTTATGCCCAATTTCATTTCATTCATCATTTCATTCTCTGTCCGCATATTTTTTATAAAATGGGATAGAAAGGTTTTTCTTCAGTAATACAAGCAACGAGATCACAATATTTTATAGTCCTGAATAAAACAAAAAGCATTTTTTAAAATTCCTTCAATTTTATAATGAAAATTACAGTTCATTTTTGTAAAATATAATGGGTTGTATATTTAGGCGTGGATGCATCAATACTCTCGCAGGAAATTGTGTAATGATACATTTCACGTATGTATGCCCGTGGCTGTGTCACAACTTTAACACGCTCTGCGGAAATTGAAATTCGGTAACAGATGTATGCCAATATGTGTTGAAAATTGGGTAAGTTAACAATTAATTGGTTGTTGTGAAAGTTTTCCAAATGGATAATACACTCTCGTAGCAGTGACGTGTATAATATATGATATGTATTAAAAATGTTGATTATTTTTTTTTTTAATTTTATATAAATTCCTACATAGCAGAATATCAGTTGAAACTTAATGTCAAGACACTCTGCTCTTCACTTTCAGCCTAAAATAAAATCATTTTGTGTTAAGTCAAAAAATTTAACATAGAAAGCAGAAATGTAAAAAATATATTCTGTTGGGGGAATGCCCCCAAGTGAGAATCGAACCCAAAACAATCGAGTCTACAATTGTCCAACTACGCCACGACGGCTGATTACTTTCGACTTTTATCTCAAGACCTTTTAGTCTTGAGATAAAAGTCAAAAGTTACACCAATAGATTGTAGATTTGATAGAGAAATAGCCTTGGATGGTATTTCATATTCGTTTCATATTGTAGTAAGTTGTCCAATCATTTTATTTACCGTGTATATTATTTTTTTTAAAAACAGGACATCATTAGACTCATATTCGTTTGAAAATGTCAGTAATTCAAAGATGATATGTGTGATGAAGATGTTAAAATGTTAAAATATAAATAGAATAACATAATTAAAAACTTTTATTAATGAATAATGAAATAAAATATTTAATATAATAAATATTAAAAAGTATAAATGTTAAGTATAGAATAGAAATAAAATTTGTGGCCAGTCGTGGCCCAGTGGCACAAGCGTGTGACTGTAAACGACTGGTTGTGGGTTCGATTCCCACTCGAGGAATGGAAATATTTAATATTTCCGGTGTCGAGGTAAAACGCGGCGTTAAGTTCCGCCACTTAACACGCAAGCCTCCGAATTTGGCGGAAAGTGGGGAACGGAATGTCTTAACACTAGGTTCTCTCTGCCTACCCTGCTGTGTGCGGGATATAGCGTGAAGCTATTTATTTATTTATGTAGAAATAAAATATAATGTAATGATTTTTTTTTTATAATAAAAAAAAAATCTATGTTCATACTTCACTCATACATACATTTTTGTCACGTCAACGACTCTTTTGACGCGAAAAAAACATCATGGTTAGCGTCTGATAAGCGCGATAGTTGCGGGTGTGGTCCCAGCTCGAAGGATTAAATGATTTCCATTTTCCTGCTTTATTAAGACAAGGCGTGGCGTTGAGTTTCGCCTCTTAAAACACAAACGTATTAAATTCTGTGAAGAGAGAGAGAACGCAGTGTCATGTCTCCAGGTTTTCTATGCCTTAACAGATAAAGCGTGACGCTAAAAAAACTAAGTAAAATACTTCCTTAACCCGAATTTAAATACAAAAATATAGTGTATATACCTACAATCAATTCTCAAATAGTTTCAACTCAGCGACTTTGGCATCCTTAAGCCAAGAAATAAAATATATATTTTATAAAAATAGCTCAATACCCACAAGAAACACTTCGATGAAAAATTCAAATATTGGATTGTCAAGTGCACTTCGTTGGCAGTACCAACAGTTTTCGTCGTACTCGGAAAGCACCGGTTTTGTCATTATAATAAATTGCCAAGATTATTAGTTAATACTTATCTGAATGGTTTTGCTTTGATTTTTAATAGGTTAACATAATTTAATATTTAATTATTTTTAAAAATTCGTACTAAAAATTAGTTATTGGGAAAAGTTTGTATGATTATTCAGTTTCGTGTTTTTGCCTTCGTAGGGTAGGCGGACAGGGCCCAGTGTTAAGACACTACGTTCTCCACTCTCCGTCCAAGCTATCGCGTATTGAGTGACGAACCTCACCTCAACGCCTTTGTCTTACTAATGTGTGAAAAATGAATTCAATTAAACATAATAATTTCCTTATTCTACATAAGGAACCGAACCCATAATCAATTGCATTTGCAATCAGACGTTATCCCATTGCACCTCTATGACCAGTTTTTTCTTAAAATTCGATACTTACATAGTATATTTAATTTTTGATCATAATTTATTACCGCTATGAGCAGTATCGTGACTATGTAGAATAAGTTAGGCCTGAAATAATTGACATTTCAACATTCCTATAAAGAATGTCAATTAAAAATTTCGTACCTATTCATTAAAATTAACGTAAAATTTTTATAACACAAAAATGTTTCTGAAATATTTTTATAAATCTGAAGTCTCACATTTTTATATCATCAGCATATTATTTGTTTCACTGTTAATTAATTAATGGATTAGTTATTTAAAAAAGGTTGAGGTTATAGTGCTGTCGACAGTGAGACAGCGTCTTATTTGAAATATGCAACTGTTTTGGGTTCGATTTATATTCAGGGGAATAATAACACTTAAATTATTTTGATTTCCTGGTATTGCTGTAATAATGAGCGGCGATAAATTTTGCGGCCACCTAACACGCAACGTCTCCAATTTTGGCGAAAAGTGAATAACTGAGTATCTGGATTTAAGTTAGTAAAAATCTACACTTTCATGTGGCTTTTATGTGATTTTAGTTAGAATGTGTAATAATAATATTATCTTGGAACTATAAATATAATAGAAAGAGTGAAATTATGACTAAATTTGAAGGGAAGCCATTTACGTCAACGTTGACTACTTGGATTGGATACGTAGTCAAATTTACATATAAGAAAAAGTATGTAAATTATGTAAATTATGAACAGAGATTGATTACTTATTTACTACAAAGATAATAATGATACAGAGGCCGGTGTGGCGCAGTGGGACAGCGTGTCACTGTAAACACGATAGTTACGGATTCGATTCCCACTCGGGGGAATAATTATCTATTATTTTCCTTTAGGATATAGCGCGGCGTTGAGTTCTACCTCTCAACACGCAATGTCTCAAGTTTGAGAGGAAAATGGACGACAGAGTGTCCTGAAAGTAGGTTTTACTTAACTATCAAGCTATGCGGCGAAAAGAATGAAGCGGCTTGCTTTTTTGTATTAATCTTAATAATGATAAAGTTAAATTAGAATTATGCTATGAAAGAACTTTTTGTATGAAAATGATTAGATAAAGAAAAATAAAAGCTTACCGAGATAATTAAGTGACCAAAACAATTTATTCCTTAGCTAATCCCCAGACATTTATTATACAGGCAACATTTTTCACACAAAACTTTTTTGAAATAAGAGCGAAATGCGGAATATTGTTTCAAAAAAGTTTGTCCTTTTATGTAAATAGATTTTTTAGCCGATAAAGGAAATTGTATACATTATGTTTAAAAATGAGAGTTGTACAATGTTAAGTAACGAGATTGAGTATATATTAATGGCAATTTTTATATTGTTTCATAAATAATTTGGTTTAATTTTTATATATCTTAAAGTGTTATTCAAATATATAATATAGGTATATGAAATATTTTACACCGTGTAAAAGGTTTGAAAGTAACAGGATTTAGACAAGCGCTTGTTTAAATAGTGTTAGTTAATTATATAAGAGATGCTTACTTAATTTGCTGTAATGTTACTTACTTATTTTCATGATTTACAAGTGCAATCAAGAATAAATAAATAAATGGTCAATTTTTTTATACATTTCTTGTAATTTTAGGGTTTATCTTCACTTATCTTCGTCATTTAGTGTAGGTAGTGATGTTTAAACAATATTCTGCACATTTCGCCCATTCTCGATTGATCATTGATTGGATCCAAGTAATAAAAGAAATAGATATTTCTCTAAATGTATATTGAACTTATAACCACCGCAAGTATAGACACTTCCTACCACTGCACCACGTTATGGCGTCATATACAATTTTAGCTCTTAATAAAGATTTTCAAGTGGCAAAAGCCAAAAATTGGTCTTTTAGAGAAAACGTATAAAGGCGTAATATGTGCTACCGGATTCCACTTTCCAATTATATCCATTGCCGAAGGCTGTTTCATATAGATGGATACATTACGAATTCGTGCGCTATATTTAGACTCAATAGAATGCGCTTGTCGACTAAATGACATCTGCCTGTAACAGGAAAATCAAATAAACGCTATTAAAGTGTATAATTCTATTTTATTGACATAGTAATTGAGTTATGGCGTTAAGCTCCACCAATCAACTCGCAATGCCGATTTCGGGCAGAGAAGTGGAGAACGGAGGGTCTTGGCACTAGATTCTCTCTGACTACCCTACTACGCGGGAAAACCGTGAAGCTAACATAACAAAGGGAAGATGATGGATCAAAAAAGATTGCACCAATTTGCATACCCAAAAATATTTACTCTTTGCCGGCAATCACTTGAAAATGCTCTTTGTACCGATCTCCATGAACAAAAGCCAAAGCACTCTAGAAGTTAACATATTCTACATAGGAAACGATACTCTCGTTAAAAATATAAAATCGAACCTTTTAAGAACATAAAAATTGAACGGTACCCTTTACTTGACCCATACAAAGGAAACATTTGTAGAAACGTTTCAAAAATTGTCCCATATTTTCGGCTATATTTGGCTCTTTGTCCAACCCTCAATTGCACTTTAAAAACAATTTAAAGATTCCACGTAAGGAAAACTCTTATTCAAGTTAAGTAGTATTACTTACTGTAATTTATACCAAAATTAAACAGAGTTTTGAGGCCAGTCGTGGCGTAATGGCACAAAGTGTAACTGTAAACGTGACTGGTTGTAGGGTTCGATTTCCACGCGAGGATTTTTAATATTTCCATTTTCTACGCCAAGTGTCGAGGCAAAAGTGGAGCGTTAAGTTACCGCCACTTAACGGAGTGTCTTAACACTAGTTTCCCTCTGCCTACCTACCCTGTGCGGAATATAGCGTGAAGCTGAAAAAAAATATATAAATAATTTGTATTATTGTATACTTTTATATAAAAATAAATTTCCCATAACGAATACAGAAGCGATGTGAAATATGTAGAAAACTGGCGACCGCTCGCGACTTAATTACATAACTTTTTATATAAACTTTTCATACAAACCCTATGTATGTTTGAATTTGCCTCATAAATTTAAATTCGTCATTCATACCAAGTTTCATCCTCTATTTCAACCTTTGGAGGTTGGTATTAAAAAAAAAACTATTTTAAAATCTATATTAAAATTTAGGTCTTCACTATTTTCTTTTCAATTTCATCCAAATTGGGCCAGTAGATTAATTGTAGTATCGTCACAGACAGACTCTCGCACTTTTCATATTATTATGGATAAAAAAGGGAAATTCGAAAATGTAATTTCAGAAATAAAATCTTAATCCTTGTAAACCGTCTTGTTGTATCTCGTGATACATTCAATTTGCCGAGGCGTGCTCGGTCGCGGACACAATACGACGCCTCTATTGTCGAGGGATGTTCCTCTTGAGTGGAGAGCAAAATTCTAAACTGACTGGAACACAATTATTGCTATTTGTAGTCATAGATTTGAATAGAAAAAATATAAATATGTGAAGAATATACCTATTTAATCGAGTAATATCTAGTAGACCTATTTAATATGAAGCTGATATTATTTATATAGGTATAAATAATATTTCACTCAATGAGAAAATATGACTTACTATCAAATATTTTGCGTATTATGCTATAGGTATATTGGAACGCCGCAGTTTGTCTTACTCAATTTTTTTCATTCTTCCTAGTTTGAATGGAACCACCCACAACCAATGATGTCCTGTTTCACTGCGTCATGATCGTCTTAAAATAATCTCATAGACATACTGCATATTAGTCTTGTATATTTTGGGATACAAAATGAATTATTAACTACTATTTTATATAAGCGTAATTTAAGATCCCTTTATATATCTATGTATAAAAAAGCGCTTTAGTTTTATATAAAAATATAAAAATCAATATAATGGAACGGAATCGTAAAACACCAAGTAGGTACGTTTTATTACGATTTCTTAAAAAGACTCGCACCGGGCTTTTGCGTAAGTCAACTCAGTGTAGCAATTTATTAGTCACGAGAACTATCAAGATTTGTTATCTTGTGACCTTTTTTTATTCTCGCTTTCATGAAATCTTGGATATTCTTCATTTTATTCAGATAGTTTACGGTCCATTGTAGATAACAAAAAGTGGCCAATCACCGTGTTTTTGGCGGAAATAAAATGGATTTTACGAATTGTCAGCTAAATTTCGCGTAGTATAGAAGAAATATACTTTCATACAACGTAGGTTTTTGTATGTTTATTTATTTTTGTTTTATACGTTCCCAAAAAAAGTCTTTTTACGTGTGCTTTGATACATAAAAATTATATCAATGTTCCTTGTATCATTGTTTTTCAGTTCAACGTTTTTTTTCTGCATAGTGAATATAGTGTGAAGAAAGCTCCGTCCTTTAATTTTCATCAAATACGAGACATTACGTGTTGAATGACGGAAATCAACGTCACGCTTTATCTTATAAGAGCAGACAAATAAATGTAATTAAATAACGGCCCTTTCCTCGAGTGAGAATAGTACCCACAACCAATTTCTATTACACCCATACGCTGTGCCGCTGAGGCATCAACTTAAAATGTGTTCACCTTTTAGTATAAAAGCTTATATTTATACACTGTTTGACATTGACAGGCAATATGTGCCCGCTGTGATGCGAACGACACGAGAAAACGACACGCTTAGAAGCAACAAATAAAACAAAAGATTAGAATAAGCAAATATATTCCAAAAATCATGATACTACTAAAATTTTCCTTTAACTATTTTATTGAAAGTAGATACGTGAAGGACGGAGTGTATTATTGACACTAGGTCCTCTCTGACTACTCCGCTATACATATTTGAAACAAAATGTTTCTTGTAAAGTGTTCCACTTAAGTTCACGTTAAGAACACTAAATATGCAATTCCTCATAAGAATTGAATAAAATAATTAGTTCTATTATTTTATATTTTTAACTAAAGCAAAATTAAAGTATTAATGATAGCAATATTTGAACTATTTTAACTACCATTTAAAAAGCCCCCATCATTATCCTTGCTTTTACTTTAAAGAAGGCTAAGCCCTTTAAGTAATTTATGGTGCATAAAGTCATTTTCAGGCAGAGAGAACCTAATGTGAAGATTGTCTGTTCTTCACTTTCCGCCCGAAATCGAAACATTGCGTGTTAAATAGGGGAACTCAACTTGTCTTGTTATCAGAGCACCAGAAAAAATAAGTTAAATATAAATTTTTCCTTTAGCGGGAATTGATCCCACGACCAATCCTTAGTCTTTTTACAGTCAGACGCTGTTCCACCATCTCATGAGAGCCCCTATCATCAACTTGAACTAAAATATGCATGTAAATTTAAATACATACAAATCATAAAAAAAAGATAAAAACAAAGCTTATTGATTAAAAGGCAACTAAAAAGTTACTTTCAATTTATGTTAAAATAGAGCTGCGAAAGACACTATCACAATGTGTAGCTTCACGCTTTTTCCCGTACACTAGTAGTAGAAGAAGACCTAGTGTCTGGACACTCCATCCTGCATTTAAGGCGGAAATCCGCCTGAAATCGATGCAATGCGTGTTGAGTGGCGGAACTCAACGCTGCCCTTTGTATTATGCACCAGAGCGAAGCATTGAAAATTTAAATATAATGTTTTCTCCTAGTGGGAATCGAACCCATAAACATCACATTGTGGCCAGTCGTGGCCCAGTGGCACAAGCGTGTGACTGTAAACGACTGGTTGTGGGTTCAATTCCCACTCGAGGAGTGGAAAATTATATTTCCATTTTCTTGGCTCTGGTGGCGAGGTAAAGCGCGGCGTTAAGTTCCGCCACTTAACATGCAAGCCTCCGAATTCGGCGGAAAGTGGGGAACGTAGTGTCTAAACACTAGGTTCCCTCTGCCTGGGTAAGCGTTTTATAAATAATTTGATTTAATTTTTATATATCTTAAACTGTTATTCAAATATATAATTTACATGAAATATTGACATCGTGTAAAAGGTGTGAAAGTAACAGGATTTGGACAAGTGCTTGTTTAAAGTGTTATTATATTATATATCAAGAGATGCTTACTTAATTTGCTATAATGTTACTTACTTATTTTCATGATTTACAAGTTGATGATTTACAGCAGGGTTGCTGTGTGCGGGATACAGCGTGAAGTTAAAAAAATAATAATAATAATAAAAAAAATATCACATTAGCAATTAGACGCTATCCCTGTGAAGTGATCCCTCACTGTTTCGTTGTTCATTGACCTTAATATTTAAAATACCTGTATGTTTTCATAACAAAATATCAAAATAATATATTTGTTTACCTTTTTAGTATTAAAATGGTACGCCGGAAGACATTCGAAGACACGAGCAAAAGATTTATAAAAAGTAGTCTTGGAGGCGCTGAATTATGAGAGACATATTACTCAAGTCTTTCTATGAACCGGATATTCTCTCGATGTTTTTCTTAGTTCTTTATTACGTCATTCTGTATGACAAATGATCTTTTACTGCCGTTTGAAAATATTTGTTCTTGCATATGAATATTGTAATATACTTGTATATTAAAGACATTTTTTTATAGAAGTGTATGTTATAGTTACGTGGCCAGTCGTGGCCCAATGGCACAAGCGTGTGACTGTAAACGACTGGTTGTGGGTTCGATTCCCACTCGAGGAGTGGAAATTATATTTCCATTTTCTTCGCTCTGGTGTCGAGGTAAAGCGCGGCCTTAAGTTCCGCCACTTAACACGCAAGTCTCCGAATTTGGCGGAAAGTAGGGAACGGAGTGTCTTAACACTAGGTTTCCTCTGCCTACCCTCCTGTTGCGGGATACAGCGTGGAGCTAAAAAAATATATATAGAAGAGTGGCTAAATTATAGTAGACAGCAACTTACGCTTTGCACAATAGTAGGTCGAAGGCTATAAATTCTGTCCATGTCCTTTCAAGATTATATTTAGAAAATATACAAATAAATAAAATTGAAGTGACTATTGATATTAAAATAACTGCTTTTTACTAAAAGTTTATGTATGTTTTCACGGTATATATACCAAAATATTTTTTTTACAATTTATTCTGATTGTTTGTTCCGGCTAATCTCTGGAACTGCTGACTGATTTTGACGGGACTATGGCTGGCAAACAGCTGGTGTGATAAGGAATAACCTAGGCTAAAATAAAATTAAAAAAAATGATAATTTTAACGTGTTTTTAAATTAAAAAGTTTTTTTATAATTACAGCGATAAAAAAAAAAATTTTCGTTAACGACAACTTACACATATATTTTTGAGTTCACTTTAATAGGTAATAGTTAATACTTTTGATTGTTTAAATTAATTTCAATAATTTCAGCCACACAATATATATTATATTCAATTTAAAATCATATATTATCTTCCATGTTTACTTCAATTTTAACTCATCATAACCAATTTATAATATCTTTTGAATGACTATGAAAAAAACAAAGGTATTTTACCTTATTTCATCAATTCCTTCATTTCACGGATTAATCTCGGGAGCACTCTCACGCTTTATAATATGTATATGCCACCAGGAAATCTTATTTGGTAAAATCTTTTTGGAGACCCTATTTATGTAAGCTCATTTGCCAAATAACAAACAGTATTTTTAAATATTTTCGCAGTTTAATGTCAAAGACGATGGTCTTTACAAAATGTGTTATATGTATGTAAGTAATAAGCTACTTTTGTATTAGAATCATAACTTTTTGCTAAATTCCACGCAGGCATGTTGCGTTATCGTTAATAAGAAATATTCAAATATATTTTAATCACAAGAAAATAAAAAAGAGAGCTTTTTCAGTGTTAACTAAAATATTTTCTAAAAGCTTTTCCGCTATCTTACAGCGGTGACCAATGCGCACGAATGTTCCTCTACAGAAGATTAAAAAACATGTAACTTGTAGAATATTTTTGTTTAAATTTAAGCTCTCTACTTTGAATAGTCGCAAACAGAATATTATAAATTAAGAGGAGCTAGATTACTTGTGACATAAATATATATGTAACTATATATGTCATTTTTAAAATGCAACATACATAACTATAATGTAGGTATATACAAAACTAATGATAATATGAATTATTATTTCAAAATTATTAATTGGGGCCAGTCGTGGCGTAGTGGCACAGACGTGACTGTAAACTATTTCCACTCGAAGAGAGGAAATATTCAATATTTCCATTTTTTTCCCTCTGGCGACGAGGCATAGCGCGGTGTTAAGTTCCGCCACTTAACACGCAATGCCTCCGAAATTCGGCGGAAACTGGTGAACGGAGTGTTATAACACTAAGTTTCCTCTACCTACCCTGCTGTGTGCAGGATACAGCGTGAAGATAAAAAGAAAGTTATAAAAACTATATAAAGAGCTAATTAACTGTATTAGTTCTCTCTAAGCCCGTGTTTTTCACATGCAATTTTATCGTTGTGTTAATTTTACATTTCTCAGACAGAATAACTTTTCTGCACATTTAAAGATACTATATGACACGTCTCAAGTAATGATGTAGTTAAGTAGTAAATTATTTACCTACCAAGTATCGAAACTGACATTCGCTGTAAATATTATATTCAGATTTTATTTCATGGTTATCTACAATAGTCAGAATTTATTTCATGGTTATCTACAAAAAAAGTGGGTTGAATCAAAAACTCTAGTATAGCGTATAATGGCAAATATAACTTGTCACGTTATTTCTAAGTCACTTTTTTGTCCCGTGGGGGGACGGGTTAAGAATACAATTTCCCCTCGCCGCTGGGTAGCGTCCCGTAAAAGGCCGGTAACCCAGTAGTTTGGTGGTAGGAGATTCGTTCTCTCCGACTGGCTCGCGACCACTATCATGTCAAAGACGAACCGCCAAATCTGTTATGATGTGTTTCGGTTCGATGGCATGTAAGCCAGCTGTCCCTATTCCCACCATTCCCATTCTTCCTTCCTCCTTCTGTCCTACATTCCCAAGGCTGGCAACGCATCCATAACTTCAATATTGTGGATGTCTATGGGCGAAGGTAACCATTTAACACCAGGTGGGCCTTCAGCTCGTTTGCTTCCTTTATTCCATAAAAAAAAACTTTTTACAATACGCTCAGTTTAATAATTTGCACACATCTCGATCGTTATCTATAAAAACCATATTAATATTCGTGAAAACTTTATGTTGTCTGTCTTCTAGTATTTTTAATTAACAAAAACAATGACAAAGAAAAAATATCTTGCTCTGTATTATTCTAAAAAGTGAAAATCTGTATGCAAATGTTAAACTTTTAGTAAGTAGTGAAAGCATCTTGAAATTACGTTTCAAGAACTTAGTTCAGTGGATCTGATTTAAAAATCTTATAATTATTTTTTCGTTATTCTCACTTTTAGGAAATCACAAAACATTTTTAATAAAAAGTATAGAAATTTATTTGAACATAGTGAAATTTGAATTTGCGAATTCAATTTTATACGTTTTGTAATAAGTGTTTTATATTGATAAAACACTTAATATCAATAATACTTAACATGTTTAAATATTTTGTAAATAATATTTTCTCTTGACAAACGATTGTTCGTAATAATTTCGTATTTGGTTAGAAGTTTGAAAAATCTCTCTGCAGGGATGCTGACAACAAGAATAAGTTGTGATAAACATATAAGAATTTCGACGTAGTCGATATTATGACGCATATACGCTGTCCAAATCTTTATACGTTTTCTAAAAATATTTTTCAATTTTTTTGCAATTGAAATCGACGAATATAATATGTAAAATATATATAATATGTAAAATATATTTTTTAAAGCTCCATTGCCCAAAAGCTTAGGTGGTGGACATAGGCGATGCGGTAATTTTTGTATAAAGGCTTAAGACCAAGTTAACAATTCTACTTAACAATTCTACTTTGACGCATAAAAACAATGTTTCTTCTCTTTTCTTTTATGTATGTTAATATGTCCTGAAAAGTTCACTAATTTAAAGTGTAAAGTGTCATAAAACTTTGTCACTAAGTAGCATCATAGAATTGTTGTTGCCTGTGACAATATTTAGTAAACTACACTAAATGTTTCAAAAAATACTCTACATATACTTTATAATGAATATTTATATTTAAAAAATTCTAAGGATTTCTTTAAAAAAGCTCTCATCTTTGTGTCTAATGTAATATTAATTTAGGTCTGATAAATTGCCTTAATATGACATAATATAGCTTAGAAATTTGATTGACAGAAAATATAATATTATAGGAAATAATTGGAAATGATGAAACAAAACAAAAAACTAATTCACAAAAAGCTACCTGCCTATATCACAATTCTTATTTACAAGCAAAATATAAATAAGACATTTATACTGTTTTAATAAAAAACAGAAGGTTCGAGTGTAACATAAAATAAGAAACATAATATTAATAATCTTTATAGCGACATTGTCTTTAACCTTTCACGTGTTCTATTGTCTGCCTCACCTGAGCTACATACACAATAGCCTCATTTCTAAGATCTTACCTTAGTGATCTAATAAATTACATCCATTATTCAAACTTAAAGCTATCTAGACTAAACTAGTGTAAATTACGGTACTAAATGTTGCCAAAGTATCTGAAAAGAATTACCTTTTAGCATATAATCAAATCCAAAAAAGTAAGCAAATATAGCTTAAATGTCAAGATTATGGGAATAAGGGTATTTCTAAAATAATATTTTAGCTTTAAACTCTTCTTTAAGTTTTTCTTTAGTTATTTTTTTATATTTTACACAGAGTGTTTACATTTAGGTATTCTATGAATTAAATTAACACATTTATGTGGTTATATGTACCTCTTAAATGGCTTACTTTTAGTAAATAGATAGAAGTACCCTAGCGATGTATAAAAAGAATAAATTTCAACATTATACTAAAACTAATAGTATTTTTTTCTCGCATTACTACGCAAGACAAAAATACACTACTTTGTAGTCAGAGAAAATATAGTGTGGAAATACTCTATTCTCCAGTTGTCGCCGAATTCGAAACATGAGAATTTCTAAGTTAAATCCTGGACTCTGCGATTTCTCTTATTCACTAGAGCGCAAAAATTAAAATAATTAAAATAAGATGATATAGAGAAAGAAATTATGATATAGATATAGAGATAATTGAAGGAAATCAAACCCACAACCAATTGCGAATACAGTCAGATGTGACACTGCGCCACGATGGCTTCACTTTGATTGTATCGATTACTTTGAAATACGTTCTACAACACACTACTGTACGAGGATAGATAATTTTAGTGCCGGCGGTATATAAATCTTACACAAACGGACAAACTCCGCCCCTTGCAATTTTCCAAGCTTATCGAATCAGATAGTTACTGCAAAACGTTTTAAAATCTTTAAATTTACTATATAACTTAGACATTATGCTTTTTTTTTTTTCTTTACTAATACTCTAACAGGTAACCTTAGGCAGATACATTTTAAAATATAGTACATCTAGGGGTGCAAAAAAAAAACTAAAAGAAATGTACATTAATTATAGCAAGGAGAAATTGATTTCGAAAAACGAATATAAGATGAAGATTACACAATACGAAGATTATGAAATAAATTCATTTTAAGGATGGTCATGTGAAAAATTGTACTTTTATTCACATAACCCTGCCCTCCTAACTTTCTCATGTTGAATTGGTAGATGCTCCCCTAAACGATGACTCAAGTGAAAAATCAACATGTATTCGACAAATTTCTTTAGTCAGTGTTTTCGACGGGGTGTTGAAGATCCTGTAGAGAAATTTCCTACACATTCAATGATCTTTTATTTAGCCAAACACATGTAGTAAGTATTCATGCTAATATTATAAATGCGAAAGTCTGTCTGTCTGTTACGCGTAAAAGCGTAAAAGCGCTTTTATATTATTTTCATTTCCCACACTGGTACCAAAGACACGCCATGCCTCGATATCAGACAGATAGAGAACAAAGGGGTGTCTTCACACTAATTTTAAAAAAATAAAGAGATAAAATACATTAAACTAATCATTTAAATTGTTTAAAATTTTAAACGATTTTCATTTATAAAGTTCATATAAAAAATTGAGATAATTTCATATTACGGTAAATGTTCTATTTTTACTTTTAAACGTAAGCACATAATGCAAGCATTGTTAGAAAGACAATACGTTAAACAAAATGGTTACTTTGTACTGGGATTTTATACGAAATGTTTTAGTGGTGCACCGCAATACGCACGTGCCACTGTATTTTCAGAGTGCATTGAGTATTCGAGTGTAAAGCACTCTACTCTAATTGTATCCAAGTAATAAAAACAAGCTTCTTGTTTCGTTTAAGCTATGTCCCACATTGAGCTAAAAAGTTTCATATATAAATATACCTATATAATTGTATTGAATATTAGGGTAATATTCTTAATTCTTCCTTACAATATTTTGTATGTACGTGCATATATATTATTTCTGACTGTAATTGAGATGGTTATAAGCTCGTTTCCAACTTCAGAGAATAACCGTGCCTCAAATATTCATTCTCCAATTTGGGCGAAAAATTGAGAACGGCTTGTCTTAAAACACATTAAAACACGTAAAGCTTTCTCTCTATCAGCCTACCCTTATAAATGTGCAATGTGTGTGAGAGACTTCATAAAAAAAATGAAAGTCAGTTTTCAAATTTCATTATCGAATGTAAGAATTTAAATGAAAAAAAAATACTAGAATATCATAAGAAAATAATTAGTACACTAATAGATGTGTTCGCGCCTACAACTATTTTACAACTATTTTGCTATTTTTTATAATCAGGCGCTTCATAGTTCTACATACAATTATAATCGTACCAGTTTTCTAAATCTACCGACCACATTATTTTATTTTTTATAAATTGTAATTTCTATTCATTCAAATTATTGCTGTGTCACTTCTAACTTTGCTCTCGAACCGTTGTACACCTTTCAAGTAATTAAAAGCAGTATCAAGAATTTTTTTGGGTTTAATTTCTATAATTAGGCTCCATAGTGTTCACTACGAAACATAAATTGGCGACCGTGACAGGACAATTCACAATAAAAACGAAGAAATATACAATACGAAAAATTGCAAATCATCGTCGTCGATCGTCATCATAGATCGATTGATTTTGAAGAACAGTTGAAAGCACCATCGCTTAACAAACAAGATACGACTAAAATCGTCGGCCGAAGGCAGTGATCCAGCTAAAGCGTCCCCTTCGCAGCTCAGCACGGTGTATCCCTCTAAGTTAAGTGAACTTTCCTCTGTTCTTTGTTCATAATCCTATTCAATACCTATCCATAAATCTTAAACATCCTTCACAAATTTTTCTTTAATAATCCAAATCTGGTTTAATAAGAAACCAAGTGTGCAAATAATTTAATTACATACAGCTTAAAAAATTTATGCAATTTTTGTGTATATTTACATATTCATTTCTATTCACGTAAATATCTATAACTTATTGAATTGCAAGATATGATCATAATTTAATTCTAATTACATAGCAATATTTTTTTGTAAACGATTATTAACGGTTAACCTAACGGTTACATTTTTTTTATTGTTATTATTTTCTTTTCATTTTTTAAATAATTTCATATTTCAAAAATAAATAAATCTCATAAAAATAATCTTCGTACATATTGTTGTATCAACAATATTTCAAGTTGTTGTGCCGAACATTCCAGCGTGCTGCGTGGCGCGGTCCAAAGTCCATCGCGCCGCACCTGCGCTGCGTTGATCAGCTGTTCGTGTTCGTGGATTCAACCAAAGCGAGGAGCGTGAGATATTTTTTCTTTTATTTATCCGCGGGAATTATTTATTTTTATATTGATTTTTATTTAACCATTGTTGACCAACTTTACCGTTAATACTTTTCCGTTGCATTTAAATAATTTTATATTCATTTTGTTTTTTAAGTTTTTTTTTTTTTTTAATTAGCATTAAAAATGATTAGTGATGAAAAATATAGTGCAAATCCTACCAAGGGTACCTTAAGAGAGCTAGTCACTAAGCGCAGCTCAATTAAGGGACAAATAACGAAGCTTAAAAATTATTTAGATAAAATCAGTCAACAATCTCACTTGTCTACAATTGAATTAGCTGAACTATGATTGAAATTAGGTAAATTCGCAGTTTTGTCAACAAGGTTCGACGAGTTGCAAAGTCAAATAGAGGTGATTAACAGTCAGGATCTTGACACTGAAATTGATGAAAGAGACGATATTGAGCAGGACTTTATCGTGAATACCGTTAAGGCAAAAAATATTTTACAAAAATATGACAACATTAAAGATGAGGTTAGACGTGAATCTGTATTTCAAGACGCTCAATTTGGTCTCGATCATCGCAACATTGGCGTAAAATTGCCACAGATAGAAATTAAAAAATTTAACGGCACATATTTTCACTGGCTTGAATTTCACGACACATTTTTAAATTTAATTCATAATAATCAGCATATATCAGACGTTCATAAGTTTCATTATCTAACGTCTTACCTTGAAGGAGAGGCAGCACGCATTATTTCAAATCTGGAGGTTTCCTCATCCAATTACAAGGAGGCGTGGGACTTGTTATGTTCGCGGTACAACAATAAACGGCTTTTGATTAACCACCATCTAAAATCTTTACTCAACGTTCAACAGATCAGCCGTGAGTCTGAGGTTTCGTTACGATTTTTAGTAGATCACGTGACTAAGAATTTAAGAGCTTTATCTAGTTTAGGGCAACCAACAAACCATTGGGATACTTTATTAATTTTCATATTATCTTCAAAATTAGATTCTACTACTTTTATGAAGTGGGAGGAGTTGCGGAACACCCATGACGAATTTCCTACACTAGAACAATTTAATAAATTTTTAATTGATCGTGCGGATGTTCTTGAAGCTATAAATCGCAATTGCAACTATAACAAAACATCGCTGAATACTCAACGCCCTCCTCAACCAACAAATAACAATAATAAATCAAAATTTGAGCGAAGCTTGGTTAAAACTTTTCCTTCCACAGCTCCAAAAGGTTATTTTTGTGTAATCTGTGATGACAACCATCACCGTATTTATGATTGTCCAATATTTAAATCAAAAAATTATAAAGATAGATTTTCTGAAGTAGAAAAATTAAAATTATGCCCTAACTGCTTAAGGCAAGGTCATTCTGTTAATCAATGCCGTGCCGGTCCATGTCGTGAATGCAAGAAGCGTCATAATACATTGCTTCATCCAGTTGATACCATTAGTAATACAATTAGTAATAGTGCTCTATGTAATTTTGATTCTGATGATGTTATTCTGTCTACAGCCCTAATAGAAGTGTCAAATCCAAGGACAAATCAACACGAAACTGTCCGCGCATTTCTAGACTGTGGCAGCCAATGGTCTTTTATCAGTAAATCTTTAATGCAAAAATTGTCTCTCAAATCAAATCCTATTGAACTTGATGTAATAGGCATTAGCAATAAACCTGCAGATACAATAAAAGAAAGTTGTACTGCCCAAATCACATCTAAAAACAGTTCATTTAGCGTAACGCTATCATTATTTGTGCTAAAAGACATAACGGGAAAAATTCCTAACACTACAATAAATAAATCAAACTTACACTTCTAGGTAAGTTTAAGTTTGGCCGATCCCTATTTTTACCAACCAGGTCCAGTTGACATATTGATTGGATCCGATATTTTTTGGGATATACTAGGGAGCGAACAACGTTCTTTAGGTCCAAAGTCCCCTAAATTAATTAGCTCAAAGCTAGGTTGGTTGGTTGGCGGTCCTATCAGTATATCTACAAACAAACATTCTACGATTCATTGCAATCACATTAAAATATTAAAACCTACTTCATTTATTGATACAATGCTTACTAAATTCTGGGAGATGGAAGATCTACCCCACAACCCTATCCTAAGTAAGAATGATAGGGCTTGCGAACTTCATTTCATTAAAAACACTATTCGACTACAGTCAGGCCGGTTTGTGTCAAATTACCTAAATCAGACTCACCAGATCGCCTTGGTGACTCCTATACTGCAGCGAAGAAACGTTTTCTAGGCCTTGAAAAACGGTTTCGGAAAAATCCTAGTTTAAAGGCAGAATACGTTGAATTCATCCGTGAATATGCCGATTTAGGCCATCTTTCTAAAGTTTGTACACAAAATCCAAATAATTCTTATTTTCTGTGTCATCATGCCGTGTTTAAAGACAATAGTGAGAGTTCTAAGATTCGCGTTGTTTTTGATGGATCCGCTCCAACTACCTCAGGTTACTCTGTTAACGACATCTTATTGGCCCTGCCAAATATTCAGGATTCGCTTTTCTCCATTTTATTACGAGCGCGTCAGTATAAATATTTGTTAACAGCAGATATCGAGAAAATGTACCGTCAAGTACTCGTTCATGAAGACGATCGAAATCTACAATTGATATTATGGAGGGAAGATGAATCCTTGCCACATGCAACGTTCCGGTTAAACACCCTTACTTATGGGACCGTCAGTGCAAGTTTTCTATCAACACGATGTCTTTGGCAGGTCGGAGAGGAATGTGATGATGACATGGTAAAAATTATAATTCAAAGAGATTTTTATGTCGATGATCTCATAACGGGAAGTGATGATGAGGTATCATTACTTCACATTCAAAATTCGGTTTCACAAGCGTTAAATTCCGCATGTTACAATCAAAGAAAATATAAATCCAATTTATCTACTATTTTTAATAATATATCTAACACTCAAGAAAATTTAATTTTTAGTGAATCTTCTAGTACTTTAGGAATCGGTTGGTGTACCAAAACAGACAATCTAAATTTTCCAATTAAGACTCCAGCACAAAATTCTGTCATTTCAAAACGATCAATAATGTCAAATTCATTTAAAATTTTTGACCCTCTAGGCCTTTTAAGTCCATGTACAATTCAACCTAAAATGATTTTGCAAAAATTATGGAAACATAAACTTGATTGGGATGAGCCAGTCCCTCAGGATATTGAGCGAGATTGGATTAATTTTGTTAATAACTTAATCCACATTTCAAATTTACAGATTCCGAGAAGGGTCATCGGTAATTTTCCAAAAACAATAGAATTTCATACTTATAGTGACGCTTCTATGAAAGCTTTGGGAGCTTGTATCTTTGTTAGGACCATAGACGACAATGATCAAATAACTGTGAGGCTTCTATGTGCTAAGTCTAAGGTTTCCCCATTAAAACCTGTTACCGTTCCCCGCTTAGAGCTTTCTGCTGCTTTACTTGCCGCTAGACTTTCTAAAAGCGTAGCTAACAGTATAAGATACAAACCTTATCGTTGGGTACATTGGTGCGATTCCACCGTAGTTCTGGGGTGGCTCAACAGTGATCCTGGAACGCTTAAAACTTATGTAGCTAATAGGGTCCTAGAAATTCAAGACACAACATTATCGCCATACTGGCGCTATGTGCCCACCAGTCTTAATCCTGCTGATTTAATCTCCAGGGGACTCAACGCCTCTGAGTTACAAAATTGTGATCTATGGTGGAAAGGTCCGAGTTACCTATATCAAGCCGAGTTCAGTTGGCCAGTCTTGAATTCAAACAGCATTTTAAATGATCTACCTGAAACAAAAAATAGTTTATTAAATAATTTACCTAAGTCCAAATATAATAAAAAACACATACCTGTTATCATGTCAAAAGCAGCTACACTCGCAGAACCTGTAATAAAATTCGAAAACTATTCAAAATTATCTAGATTGCAAAGAATCTTAGGATATCTTAAGCGATTTATATACAATTTAAAAAATAAAAACTGTAAACTTACCGGAAATTTAACACTCGATGAGCTAAATGACTCGTTTCGATATTTGTGTGCAGTTGCTCAAAAACAATCCTTCGCCACTGAATACAATATTTTAATTCAGGGAAAACCATTAAATATGAAATCTAAAATTTTGTCTTTGTCTCCATTCATAGATGACAATAACTTAATCAGAGTCGGTGGTAGGTTAGGTGCATCTGATTATTCTTACGATAAGAAATATCCCATTCTTTTGGACTCATCACATCATTTAACAAGGCTGATATTCGAAGATGAACATATACGAAATATGCACGCAGGTCCTCAGCTTTTACTAGCAACTATTAGGGAATACGTCTGGCCTATCAACGGAAGACGTCTTGCACGACAAACTGTATTTAGGTGCGTACAGTGTAGGCGGATCCAAGGTAAAACGTTAAGCCCTAAAATGGGTGATCTACCCTGTCAGCGCGTTATCCTTAATTTTCCATTTGCATCTGTAGGCATAGACTTTGCCGGTCCTTTTTCATATTAAATCGTAGAGGTCGTGGCGCGAGAGTAATCAAATGCTATTTATGCTTATTTATTTGTTTACGTTATAAATGCATATGTTCGCGCCTACAACTATTTTACAACTATTTTGCTATTTTTTATAATCAGGCGCTTCATAGTTCTACATACAATTATAATCGTACCAGTTTTCTAAATCTACCGACCACATTATTTCATTTTTTATAAATTGTAATTTCTATTTATTCAAATTATTGCTGTGTCACTTCTAACTTTGCACTCGAACCGTTGTACACCTTTCAAGTAATTAAACGCAGTATCAAGATTTTTTTTGGGTTTAATTTCAATAATTAGGCTCCATAGTGTTCACTACGAAACAAGATGCCTCATGTACTAGTATAGCTAAAATCAAAGCATATATATATAACTGCTCAACCCGACATCCACTATAATGAGAACATTTATTATTTTGCTTTTTTCTGATGTAGGGCGAAATGAGCTTATCTGAGAAAAACATCGCAGCAATATCCGTTATAGTATGTCTTAATAATCAATGGAATGTATCACTAGTGATACATTTTATAGGTACATCTATTTTTTACTACAATTTCGACCTTTAATGAAACGCTTGACCTATTTTACAAAATGTAGTATTTAGTATTATAATGGTATAGTAAATAAACTGTAAACTCTAATTTTTAATCAACATGATGTACTACCATTAAGTTTTGGAATTTTTTTACGATATAAGTAGACCTACTTTTAACTATTAAGTATGTTTTCTTTAAATTTTTATTCATTTATAAGCTAACAGATTTCATTTTAAATATTTTAAAATACTTTTAAAACGAATTCGACATTAGGTATATTTTACAGTGACATAACGCGAAAAATCGAGTTAAATAGCAAAAGACAGCTAAATCACAAGTGCTGCACGAGCTGGCACCATTAAGACGTAAATTATTATTGCTTAAATTATATTACATATAAAAACACGAGACGCTTTTCTTGGAAAATTGTAATGAATTCATCAATAGAATTTTCTTGGAAATAGTTTAATATTGTTTTACATTGGGCTGTATCTGGCAATTGTATTCATTATAAGGTATTATTTAATAATTGTATCTTAGAAACATCTAATTTAATACACTTAAAATAGCAAACAATGAATTAAAATATAGATTGTAATTGTGAAACGATAACAGTGAACCATATGTAATTCATGTATAAAATAATTAAGTCATTTTTTTTTATATAATTCCTTAAATGGAACTTAAACACACAACTTACGCTTTTACAGTCAAACGTTACCCAACATGTTCCAGAACTAGCCGATTTAAACCTTCAATTTTACCTTTGTGGTTCAATTTTCCCTTTTCTATTTGTGGAAATAACACAAAATAAATTGTTAAATAGCAAACAGTAGTAATAAAGAAAAAGCTTTGTTTTCAAATGTATCACATTTTTAAGAATAAATTTTAGTATTATGTCCAGAACTTGCTGTCCATTTCTATCAATGACTATCAATTATATTTTTGATTGAAAAGATATCAATACATTTTTATCAAGTTCGTCGTTCGTTGTTGTGTTACGTTACGAATGTTACGTTATTAATTTTATCTATTAGCGCTCAAACGTGGCTCGAAATGTTCAAGTAAGAAATAAAAAACTCGTTAGTTACGTCGCCAGTTCTCTCCTTGAACTTGCCTGTTATAGATAATTTTCATTTTTTTTGGTATAAAAAAATAAGTAAATAAATTTTCGTATACCGTAACAATACTATTTCATAATAAAAAACATACATATATTGTGTTCATTGCAATAATATCTGAACAACCTTATAGTCTAGTTTTCATTCAAGAGTCTTATAAAGTTTTATTCAAATTAAATAATTGAGATTGTACTGTCTAAAGTAAATTCTCTGCTTCCAAAACTACTTGTTTAATAAAAGTTTTTAATTACGTTATTCCATTTAACTTTTAACATTTTAGCATCTTCTTCTAACAAGAAGGTATAACAATATATTTACATTATTTATCACTGGTTTTGCATATAACAGCTTTTCAAACAAATATAGCCCTATTTTTTCATGTTCTTAGAAATAATAATATAATTATTGGCTAAATAAAGTGATATGACAACTTACTACACTATGAAACGAAACGAGAAGAGCAGAGTGTCTTGTTGACATTAAGTTTCTCTGATATCCTGCTATGTAGAAAATTAAAAAAAAAACATTTAAAAAACTTTTAATCAACATTTCTAATATATATTATTATGTATTAAAAACGTTACTGCTTCGACAGTCTATTATATATTTGCAAAACTTTCACAACAACTAATTAATTGTTAACTTACCCAATTTTCAACACATATTGGCATACATCTGTTACCGAATTTCAATTTCCGCAGAGCGTGTTAAAGTTGTGACACAGCCACGGGCATACATACGTGAAATGTATCATTACACAATTTCCTGCGAGAGTATTGATGCATCCACACCTAAATATACAACCCATTATATTTTACACAAATGAACTGTACATTTAATTATAAAATTGAAGGAATTTTAAAAAATGCTATTTGCTTTATTCAGGACTATAAAATATTGTGATCTCGTTTCTTGTCGAAAGTGGGGAACGGAGTGTCTTAACACTAGGTTCCCTCTGCCTACCCTGCTGTGTGCGGGATACCGCGTGAAGCTGAAAAAAAAAAAAAAAAAAATCTCGTTTCTTGTATTAGTAAAGAAAAACCTTTCTATCAGTTTTTATAAAAAATATGCGGACAGAGGTGTATGAAATTGGGCATAAACAAAGTTTTCACATAGAAAGCTAAGACTTTTTATAATACAATGTCCGGTGACTGACCTCAACTCGGTGTTTCCCTCGAGAAATTGTTATTTGGAAATAATGATTAAAATAAAAAAAAGATAAAATAAATAATAATTTCAATAAATAAATCGAATAAATTAAAAAAAAAAATAAATAAATAAAAGAAAATAAAAAAAATTAACAAGACAAAACGTCAAAAGTACCCATATTAAGCAAGTATTTATTATGTACTAGGAAAACATCCTCAGCTTTAAAGCTTCATGCTTTTAAAATAAATAAATCATTAATAAAATATTTGAAATTAAACCTCAAGAAATTTATAAGACAAAACTGTTTTAATTCCTAAATGAATCCAGTGTTAAGTACTATATAAATGAAAATAATGTATTTTAATAGAAACATTTCTCTGTACAACAAAGAATACATTCGTCATAATTTATTTAAAAATTATTGACAATCGAGTGGAAGAAGCAATTTTGTATGATAAATTAAACGCAAGAGTATAGAATTTTACCGCAATCAATTTGATTAATATGATTCGTTTAAACTTATAAATTTAATATTAATACAGTATGTATATAAATATATATTCTGTTTAGATGTTTAGAGTGAGGAATAAGTGTTTGTATAGTTTATATTTTTTGTTTCATCTCATACTAGAGAAAAAAGAGAAGCATCTAATCACATTAATTACTATTTTTATCATTTTTCGTCGATATAAAAGGTCCCACTTAAATTTCAACTAGACCTGAAAAGACATTATAAATTAAGCTTCAATGTTCTCCCTGTATGAACAAAATTTATAACTGGCAATATTCGTCGCAGAAAAATATGACAATAAATGATGGTTACAACAATCTTACGAAATGTAATTAGTTATTTATAGTATATTAAATACTTTTAGTTTTATAGATTATTCTATACTTTAAAAAAAAATAAAGTAGAGTAGAGTGTCTTCTTAAAATTCCCTCTGCTTCCCACTACCATGGTGGTGAGGCTTTCAAGCCTCACGAAAAAGAAACAGAATTAAATAATATATAATGGAAAAGGAAAATGTACGCCTGCGATTGGCTTGCTGCAAATGTGATGTCAGGACAGTTCGTTCAATGTTTTTCTTATTTAATTGCTTGTACTACTTCTACGAAGCAGTGCTTGTGTTTAATCTATTGACGTTTGTTTAGTCTTTGTAATTCTAGTGATTACACATCCAATACAGGCAAATAACAGCAGTATTTCTTCATTAAGTTGCAGGTGGAAAAAAGTGTTAAGCTGTACTTAAGATATTTAAGTACAGCTTCACACTTTTTTCCGCATTACAGGGTTGTCAGAGAAACCTAGTATCGACACACTTTGTCCTCTACTTTCCGCATGATATTGAGAAATTGGGTGGTTTAGTTGCGGAACTAAACACCGCGCTTTGTCTAAGATAGATTTAAGAATTAAAAATAATTTAAATAATAGAAAAATATGTAAATTCTTCCCAGTGATAATTGAACCTTGTGAGTTAAATCCGTAGCGTTTACAGTCAGACGTTATTACCTTGCGCCACGATGGCCTCGACTGTAAATGTAGATATATTCCTGGTCCGATCGGTAGTCCTTCGTTTGGTTCCGCCACGTGATTTCTCTAAATGGATATCGGAGATCTGTCAACGTTGCTAAATACAGGTAGCTAAGGTTAGGAAGTAAAATGTTTATTTTTTATTTGAATATTTTTGTATCCATTTAAAATACATCATTTCTATGGAAAACATATTAATTATTATGTATTGTTTTATATTTTTATGTTTTATAAAATTATTTATCATCATCATGTACCATCGTCATGTAATAACTTTTATTGTAGAGGGCTTGCAAATAATCAATAAAGCAACAAATTTAAATAGCTGAAAGTCATCGTCATAGTGACGTAGCCAGTGTGACAGCGTGTCAGACGCTGTATATACGCCCCGCATGTGGGTTCTATATCCAATACGGGCAATTATAGTATTAAATTATTCTCATTTATCCACCCTAATGACAAGACAAAACCATGCTTTGCGGAAAATACATGAAGCTTTAAAAAGAAAATTTTAGAACTAGTCTATACTTATATTATAAATGCGAATGTCTGTGTGTTTGTCTGTCACGCTTTCACGGCTAATCTACCTGTCCTATTTGGATGAAATTTTGAATGAAAGTAGAAAAAAATACTGGGACTAACATAGGCTACTACTTATTTTTTAAAAATCAACCGCTAAAGGGTTAAAATAGGGGATGAAAGTTTATATGAAAAATCTAAACCGCTTGACCGATTGTAATGAATTTTGGCATAAATACAGTTGATAATTTAAGCTTAAACATGGGCTACTTTATTTTTAAAAACCCACCCCCGAAGGTTGCAATATAATGAAGGAGACATGTAGTTCACGCGGCGAAGCCGCGAGCGGGCCGCTAGTTAACTACAAGTTAAGCACCACTTTCATACTATTTTACTGTATAAAATATTCTCATATTAAAGGCAAAAAACAAAGTCATTCAAAAAACAAAGAAACACTTTCCCTGATTGTTGTAACTGGTCTCCCCCCCCTTCATTGAACTCATCCCTTCATCGATCTGAAATGTTTGAAAATATATTAATCAAATCATGCCTTGGCTCATGATACGTCTTGTGGTTAGGACCTTTATTGTTATGTATGTGAGTAACTCAAGTTCTTTTTGAGATTCAGAGGTAACAGTGTTAGGAAATTCTACGTGTAATATATTAAATACATATAATAAGCCATCAGAAGGTAATCTTTTTTAATTATAATTGCCATCAGAAAGGTATTGACTCTTTTATATATAAATTAGCCATCAGAAGGTTTTCCTTCTTTATTATTAGTTTGCCATCAGAAGGTATAGACTCATTTATATATTAATTAGCCATCAGAAGGGATCTAGACATGCAAGTATCTAACACAAACTATCCGTTGCAATCACCCAGAGCTCGTCCGAGGAAAAGCCCTAGGATCGTCTCATTTATCCCTCACTTACAACTATGCAAGATAGCTATATTAAGAGAAAAATGGCCGTGTGGCCCCGCCCCGCCACTTGCCGTGAGTTCCGTCCGATCGGCGGATCCGACCGATCATATTGAACCCTCCGAGACACAACGAAACAGTTCACGTATATGATACTTACGATGCCTTAGCAAACGATCAATTATTAGTTAGCTGTCACGTCATGTTTGTTAAGTTTGTGTGTGATCTTTCTAAAAGGTACTTGTTACGCTTATTATATATATTTAATTAGTTGTACATTGGTTTGTGAGGCCAATGTAATTCGTCGGGTTGTGAAGCCGATATACGTCACTGGTTTGTGAGACCAATGAATTCGTCGGGTTGTTAAGCCGATATACGCCACTGGTTTGTGAGGCCAATGGATTCGTCGGGTTGTGAAGCCGATATACGTCAATGGTTTGTGAGACGAATTCATTGGTCGGGTTGTTAAGCCGATATACGTCACTGGTTTGTGAGACCAATGAATTCGTCGGGTTGTTAAGCCGATATACATTAATGGTTTGTGAGGCCAATGGATTCGTCGGGTTGTGAAACCGATATACGTCAATGGTTTGTGAGACCAATGCATTCGTCGGGTTGTTAAGCCGATATACGTCACTGGTTTGTGAGACCAATGAATTCGTCGGGTTGTTAAGCCGATATACATTAATGGTTTGTGAGACCAATGTCACTGGTTAAGCTATAAGCTATAAGCTACCTGAACCCACGACAGTCGCATGTCACACGTTATACCACAATCCGACTTTGTACAAGCATCGCGCACGCAACGCAAGACAGCATCAGAAAGGATACAACAAACCAACGTCGCTATAGCGGATCACTTTACCAAACATGTCGGCCTCGGTGCTGCAAAGCTACATTGATTGTGTCACTGACATCGCTTATCAGTAAGCTATAAGCTACCTGAACCCACGACAGTCGCATGTCACACGTTATACCACAATCCGACTTTGTACAAGCATCGCTTACGCAACACAAGACAGCATCAGAAAGGATACAACTAACCAACGTCGCTATAGCGGATCACTTTACCAAACATGTCGGCCTCGGTGCTGCAAAGCTACATTGATTGTGTCATTGACATCGCTTATCAGTAAGCTATAAGCTATAACCGAACCCTGACAGTCGAGAGACAGTACATGCATCGCCCCTGTACATGTTGTTTATATTTGTTTTTTTAGATTTACACATTCGTATGAGATCGTGCCAATTATTGCCATAAAATATCCAGCTATCAAACGCATTGTATATTAATATCTTATTATTATTATTTGTACTACATGCATCGCCCCTATACATGTAGTACATATTTATATTATTTTAAATTTCATACATTCGTATGAGAATATTTGCCATAAAATATTTAATCATCCAATGCATCATTTATTTTTATTTAATAAATATTATTTACACTCGCAACTTTCAATTAATTTATAAATTTATAATATTTAGGAAAATGTAAACTATAGTGTTCATACAACACTATTTTAAGATGGCGCCGCCATACGCCAAATGCTTTAATTAATTTGTACTGCAAATTATGTTTTCTTTTTCATACAACTAATATTTAAAATATTTATTGCCTTTAATACTATTATATTACTTAGTTATTATTATTTTAATATTCATTTCAATATTCGCTTTTGTTATTTTTATATTATTAATGTAAAATAAGAACTCACCAAGAAATTCTTCATAATTAACAAATATGCATCTTACCAAACTTGATTATTATAAAATTATTATATTTCGATCACTTTGCATTTAATGTGTTACATTTATTTATTAAATATCCATTTCCTTGTATTCAATTTATATTATTTGCAATTTAATAACAATAATTTTCAGAGCGTCACTTTTACGACGCCACGCTCCCGCCATGCTCCCTTTCTCTTTCTATTCCATTTTTAAAAATCATAAACTATAATATGCCAGCAACTCATACAGCCAACGTTGCTTTTTTCTGAAAATATTAATTAAATATTTTTTTTATTATTTGTTTAACCTATTCCATAAAATTGTATATATTTTTTTATTATTATTAAATTATATTATTTAATATTTTTTTATATTCCTACGTTTATTTATACAAAGTATGTATCGTTACATTCAACCCCCTAAATTCTATGAAGTTTATCGGAATAGAATTTACAAAATCATTCTAATTTATTATCAACCCCCAGACTTTGCAACCTCTCAGTCTATCAACCCCCCCAATATGACAACTCTTTAAACTATCAACCCCCGGACCTTACAACCCCCCAACCATAAAACTTCCAAACACTGTAAACCTCCTCTGTCTCATTCCATTTCACGGACAGCAATTGTAGGCATAAGCCCATTTTTAATATTTATTATAAAGCCGTTTGACCATCCTGGTCACGGCACCAATTGTAACTGGTCTCCCCCCCCTTCATCGATCTGAAATGTTTGAAAATATATTAATCAAATCATGCCTTGGCTCATGATACGTCTTGTGGTTAGGACCTTTATTGTTATGTATGTGAGTAACTCAAGTTCTTTTTGAGATTCAGAGGTAACAGTGTTAGGAAATTCTACGTGTAATATATTAAATACATATAATAAGCCATCAGAAGGTAATCTTTTTTATTATAATTGCCATCAGAAAGGTATTGACTCTTTTATATATTAATTAGCCATCAGAAGGTTTTCCTTCTTTATTATTAGTTTGCCATCAGAAGGTATAGACTCATTTATATATTAATTAGCCATCAGAAGGGTTCTAGACATGCAAGCATCTAACACAAACTATCCGTTGCAATCACCCAGAGCTCGTCCGAGGAAAAGCCCTAGGATCGTCTCATTTATCCCTCACTTACAACTATGCAAGATAGCTATATTAAGAGAAAAATGGCCGTGTGGCCCCGCCCCGCCACTTGCCGTGAGTTCCGTCCGATCGGCAGACCTGACCGATCATATTGAACCCTCCGAGACACAACGAAACAGTTCACGTATATGATACTTACGATGCCTTAGCAAACGATCAATTATTAGTTAGCTGTCACGTCATGTTTGTTAAGTTTGTGTGTGATCTTTCTCAAAGGTACTTGTTACGCTTATTATATATATTTAATTAGTTGTACATTGGTTTGTGAGGCCAATGTAATTCGTCGGGTTGTGAAGCCGATATACGTCACTGGTTTGTGAGACCAATGAATTGGTCGGGTTGTTAAGCCGATATACGCCACTGGTTTGTGAGGCCAATGGATTCGTCGGGTTGTGAAGCCGATATACGTCACTGGTTTGTGAGACCAATGAATTCGTCGGGTTGTTAAGCCGATATACGTCACTGGTTTGTGAGACCAATGAATTCGTCGGGTTGTTAAGCCGATATACATTAATGGTTTGTGAGGCCAATGGATTCGTCGGGTTGTGAAGCCGATATACGTCAATGGTTTGTGAGACCAATGAATTCGTCGGGTTGTTAAGCCGATATACGTCACTGGTTTGTGAGACCAATGAATTCGTCGGGTTGTTAAGCCGATATACATTAATGGTTTGTGAGACCAATGTCACTGGTTTAGCTATAAGCTATAAGCTACCTGAACCCACGACAGTCGCATGTCACACGTTATACCACAATCCGACTTTGTACAAGCATCGCGCACGCAACGCAAGACAGCATCAGAAAGGATACAACAAACCAACGTCGCTATAGCGGATCACTTTACCAAACATGTCGGCCTCGGTGCTGCAAAGCTACATTGATTGTGTCACCGACATCGCTTATCAGTAAGCTATAAGCTACCTGAACCCACGACAGTCGCATGTCACACGTTATACCACAATCCGACTTTGTACAAGCATCGCTTACGCAACACAAGACAGCATCAGAAAGGATACAACTAACCAACGTCGCTATAGCGGATCACTTTACCAAGCATGTTGGCCTCGGTGCTGCAAAGCTACATTGATTGTGTCACTGACATCGCTTATCAGTAAGCTATAAGCTATAACCGAACCCTGACAGTCGAGAGACAGTACATGCATCGCCCCTGTACATGTTGTTTATATTTGTTTTTTTAGATTTACACATTCGTATGAGATCGTGCCAATTATTGCCATAAAATATCCAGCTATCAAACGCATTGTATATTAATATCTTATTATTATTATTTGTACTACATGCATCGCCCCTATACATGTAGTACATATTTATATTATTTTAAATTTCATACATTCGTATGAGAATATTTGCCATAAAATATGTTATTATTCAATGCATCATTTATTTTTATTTAATAAATATTATTTACACTCGCAACTTTCAATTAATTTATAAATTTATAATATTTAGGAAAATGTAAACTATAGTGTTCATACAACACTATTTTAAGATGGCGCCGCCATACGCCAAATATTTTAATTAATTTGTACTGCAAATTATGTTTTCTTTTTCATAGAACTAATATTTAAAATATTTATTGCCTTTAATACTATTATATTATTTAGCTATTATTATTTTAATATTCATTTCAATATTCGCTTTTGTTATTTTTATATTATTAATGTAAAATAAGAACTCACCAAGTAATTCTTCATAATTAACAAATATGCATCTTACCAAACTTGATTATTATAAAATTATTATATTTCGATCACTTTGCATTTAATGTGTTACATTTATTTATTAAATATCCATTTCCTTGTATTCAATTTATAATATTTGCAATTTAATATCAATAATTTTCAGAGCGTCACTTTTACGACGCCACGCTCCCGCCATGCTCCCTTTCTCTTTCTATTCCATTTTTAAAAATCATAAACTATAATATGCCAGCAACTCATACAGCCAACGTTGCTTTTTTCTGAAAATATTAATTAAATATTTTTTTATTATTTGTTTAACCTATTCCATAAAATTGTATATATTTTTTTATTATTATTAAATTATATTATTTAATATTTTTTTATATTCCTACGTTTATTTATACAAAGTATGTATCGTTACATTGTCTACGGCGAAATGCGAAGGTGGAAGACGAATATTTACAGGTAGCTACGAAAATTTATTAGACGAACGAGTAAATGACTCCATTCATTTAGTTCCAATATAATATACAGTACAAATAACTCTAAATACAATGTCAGCTTTGTCCCTTAAGGTCTTGTATTGTTAATTTAGTATTCTCTACATATCGAACTTGCGTAATAGTTACGAATATAGCCCATAGTTCTAGTTAAATGTCCCACTTTAACACAATATATCAAATATTATAATACGAGTAACATATGAATAACTATAACGTCTGAGTGTATTCGCTATTATCGTGGGTTGGATTCCCATTGGGGAAATCATTGTGCGAAAATTATTTTCATTTTTCAAGCCTTGTGACAAGACAAAGTCTAGCGTTTAATGAATTTTGTTGAATGGGAGATATAAGTTAATGAAAATGGAAAAAGACAGTATAACGTTTCGTATACCCAAGATGTAGTGTGGGCGTATTGATTGTATCAACATATACACTTATACACACATATGGTTTTAAAGCTAAAACTGTAATGTTACGTCAGTCATATTATCTAAAGCACACTCGTAAAGTTGAAATTATGTATTTAAAGTCACTTGAATGTTGTTTTAATTATTTTAAGGTAGGCGATGTGAAAATTGCACAGATTTCTACAGATAACCCCTTATAGCTTTCTTATGTTGAATTTGCTGGTGCTCCCTCAAACGATGACTCAAGTGAAAAATCAACACGTATTCGATAAATTTCTTTAGTCAACGTTTTCGACGCGGCGTTGAAGATCCTGTAGAGAAATATCCCACACACTCAATGATATTTTATTCAGCCAAATATTTCAAGGTAGTGTCCATATTTATATTGTAAAAGGGAAAGATGTCTGTTTGTCCGTTTGTTACGCTTTCACGGCTAACCTACCTAATTTGGATGGAATACACAATGAAAATTAATGAAGACCCAATTTCCTAACGGTTTACAATAGGGGACCCAATCCCTAAATGAAAGTTTATATGATGTGTTATAGGATAGTTCGTCAAGCGAAGCCCTGAGCGGTCGCAAATAAAGTTAATATTTAAAAAAATATTGGCCATTAAGTGTACATTAGTGGTAATTTAAGGAAAACTATTTATAATTTGCTATTGAGCAAATTATATTTAAAACTAAAAAGAAATCAAGTCGTGGTGAAGTATACAGCTGCTGACTGTAAACCTCCTGGTCGTGGATTCGATTCCCACTCGAGGGATTTTATATTATCTTCATTTCCCACATGGGTACGTAAGACAAAGCGCAGCGTGGATGTCCGCCAATTTTCAAGCAATGCCTCATTTCAGACGATGAGATAACAATGGAGTGTCGTGACACTAGGTTCTCCCTGACACAGCTACTAACAGCTATGCAGGAAAAAGCAATAAAGAGATAAATACATCAAAGTAATATTTAAATTGCTTAAAGTTTTAAACAGCTTTTATTTATAAAGTTCATATAAAAAATTGGAATAACTTCATATTACGGTAAACGTTCTATTTATATTTATAAACGTAAGCACATAATGCAAGCATTGTTAGAAAGACAATACGTTAAACAAAATGGTTACTTTGTTATGGGATTTTATACGAAATGTTTTAGTGGTGCACCGCAATACGCACGTGCCACTGTATTTTCAGAGTGCATTGAGTATTCGAGTGTAAAGCACTCTACTCTAATTGTATCCAAGTAATAAAAACAAGCATCTTGTTTCGTTTAAGCTATGTATCACATTGAGCTAAAATGTTATAGATATATATAAATATATTGAACATTAGGAAAATATTCTATTTTATAACACATTCATTGCTTTTTCTCTCTCTCTCTGTTTACCCTTTTATTTGTGAAAAACCTTGAAACTACAAAAACATAGTGACCTAGAAAAACATATACCTTTAAAGAAAAAAGATGTAATAACCAGATAAGTCTGTCTAAAAAGTTTTAGATCAAATTCGCTATCAAAAATTCGTTTACCATTCCAGTAGCCGTAACGAAATCTGTCGAAGTTTGACAATCAAAGCCTGTTTACTGAAGGTCGTTCCAGTAATATCGTAATAAAAAGAGGTTGCCCATTGTCAATCTCCCTAATATCCTGTAGGACGACGAAAGTAAATGACAATTTAGTCTTTGTCTGGATTTAAATTCATTCTTTTATGTTGTACTTTTATATTATTTAACCTTTTTGTTATTTCTATAATAATAATAGTAAAATAGTTAAAATGTTATATGCTTTTGTCAAGAACGTACACAAAATCGACATGGCCAAATTCGAACCCTTGCTTCTTAGGAACTGTCCAAGTCACTAAACGTTACGTTTGACGGTTCAAAGAGATCCCATTTCAAGTTACGCGTCTATCTAAATTTTTATACATTTTCTAAAAAGGTCATCTTATTCTACATGCCTAAAATAACGTTTAAAAAATATGAAGTCAATTATTTTTATATGCAGAGTTAATTGTTTCCTTATGTAAATTTGTTTAACAAAGTTTCGTAACCGAAATCTATTTTTAGATTTGGCACAAATATTTCAATTGATATTCAGTTACTTACCCTCCACGACGTGGGCGGTTACTTATTCAAGTGTGTACGTAGTATCTACTATTGTATGAATGGAACTCAGAATTAGGTAAACATTTTATTAATGTCCCTCTTCTTGGATACTTGAATACTTGTAATTGTAATTTTATATAGTTGAAACTTAAATAAGTGTATGAAACTAAAAGTCCTTATAAAAATTTGTTATTTTTTAAATTCAAAATTTCATCATATAGTCAAATATAAATATTACTCCTTTTGAGGAAATTTTGAACAGTTATTATATTAAATTATTAAAATATTTATTTAATTTCGCACAGTCTTGTATATTAATTTCCTATTTTAAAAAACAAATTTTATATATTATTGACTTAAATTTGTCAATTTTTATTCTGTAACTATGACGCAAGATTATATTTCCCGCCAATTTACTCAACCACAGATTAAAATAGATTGTTGCCATAAAATATACTATAAAGCGTTACTGTAAAAACGTATAGTAATAGTAGTCCATAAGTAATCTTTTAATAGATATTTAAATTTAATCATTAATTAAATTATAATAAATACTCTTTTCGTTATAATATTAATTAAATTATTATATTTTTTTTCATTTAAACATGCATCAAAATCTAAAAATTAGTTTAATGTATAATTTATTTTCTATCAGTGGCGAAGTGTTTCGTATCTGTAAAGATAAATAATCCTGTAAGTAAATTTGTTGGCTGTAAAAATGTCAAAAATACATGGATCACTGGACAAATAATTTAGAAAAGGCCAGTGGATATCGTGTTATATGGACACTTCATGACTGTTTTTTTACGATTAAAATACGATATTTGACAATTTAAATTTATTGGTAATACGTAATAGTTTACTTTTTCCGCCAATACGCTTAACCATAGATTAAAGTATACACTTGTAGACATTTACACATTACTCTTAAAGTCCGCTTTCTGAAATATTTACTTCATAAGTATAGGTAATCGGAGTAAAGAAGAATAAAGTGCCTTGACTCTAGGTTCTCTCTTACTACTAGAATTCCCTACTAAGCGAGAAAAAATGTGAAGTTAATTTCTTTCTTTTTTTATCATATGTATAGACAATAATAAATTTTCTAAGCACGTTTTTTGAATTGAGATTTTTATGCAAACACATCTAGTATTTGCATAAAAATATGTAGATAAATGTATGTTGTATACAAAATATGATTGAGTTCGTGTAAAAATTGAACATCACAAACCAAAAAATAATGACACGATGAACGTTTAACCAAAGAATTTAATAAAAATAAAATGTAGAAAGCGGCGGAAATTACGTTATATTTTCTTTATAGCGAGATCGATCTTTAAATTGTGGCCCGAGGAGAGGGCCGTGACTCGGACAAAGAGCTGTAATCTGGGGAGCAGCAAATTTCAAAACGCTCCCGCAATTGCTCCCTTTGTAGACTAACAGACAGCTGTTGTTCAATCTATATGAAGACGACATCAAGATCATCGATTTTAGATTTGCTATGCAAATTGCATGGTTATCTTACAATGCAATCATTGCAATTGTAATATAAAAATTCTTGTATAAGTATATTATAGAAATATAAGAGTTTTATGAGACCATCATGGAGCAGTGGGATAGCGTCAAAATATAATTGTGGCTGATTGTGGATTCGATTCCTACAAGGAGAAACGGTTTAGTTATTTTTCGTAGAGATCCGCTACTGAACACGCAATATCCCGGCAATATCCCAATTCAGGCAAAAAAGTGGAAAACAGAATATCTTGACAGTAGATGCGAGAAACAGCGTGACTCAAACAAACGCCGTAAACATATTTTTTTGTGTTTTTTTCTTACTTTTGTATATAAGGAGACTTAATCTTCTGAAAAGAATATTTTTTTATTAAAATAAGAGTAATTAAAATATTTTTAGTTGCTATTATTAACGTGTAGTTGAGTGAACAAATTAATACAGCTGATCATACTTAGGTCATATAGAATGAATGTATAAAAATTGATTAATTTTATGTTTATTTATCTTTTGTATAAATTTTCTAGTTAGTGTAACTTACCCTACATTTTACACGAAACCTTATTATAAGTAATTTTAAGTCCTCATTCTATGCATGCTTGTACCCATTATTAAAATCTTTGTAAGCAGGTTCACGATTTTTATGTGATATTTTTGTAATAAATATTTTAGTAAATAGTAATTATTATTTGCCTGGGATATGAGTCTGCAACCATTATAGTATGCCAAAGACGCTTTAATTTCTACGCTATACTGCAATGTCTTTTGAATAACATCTTATATCTTAGTTGAAATAAAAGTAATTAATAATATAAAACCTATCTTCATTGAATAATCTAATTAATCTACTTTACAGATGAGTTTTTTTCAAGCAATGATAATGAGAGTTCGGAATAGTCTGAAATCTAATTCAATTGTAGCCATTATACTTGTTAAATAAAAAAGTTCAAGCTAAGGACAAATTCTCCTCAGTACTTACTATTGTACTTTGATCGAAAAATCTATAAAACATTTCAATTATAGAAGTCCACCTGAAATATGCTGATAGGGATACTGCAAAAGCAGAATAGTTCGTATTGAGAAAGAAAATAAGGAGTTTAATATAAAATTCATATATAACGACTTTAGAAGCTAGAAATATTGAAACGGAAAACGTACTATAAGCCTTTAATTGTTCTAAAATTTAAATTTAAATCGTTAATTAATTATATATGCATTGAGGACGTAGTTGTAGCGAAGCTTGGATTAATATATAACTATTACTGCATTTTACCTGCTTAAGATTGCCATCCGTGCTATCCATACTAATATTATAAATGTGGTAGTTTGTCTGCCTGCGAGGCTTTCACGACATATCAACCTAAGCCTAATTTTGATTGAATTTGGAATGAAAATATTTAAAGACCCAAGGTAAAACTTTTTTTTTTACAAAAATGAACCTCTAACAAATTTAAATAATGAGTGTAAGTTTGCAGGAAAAGTCGTGTAGTTACGCCGGCAAAGCTGCGAGCGGTCGGTAGTTCTTTATATAATTTTGTTATCTCTATATAATTTTCTGACGATACATGGAAAACTTTCCCGTCTTGTTACTTTACTATCTCTGCGGCAGGTTAGTAGCAAGGTTCTCAAAGTCACTTCATAACTTTGACAAGATGTGGTAAAACACTATCAAGCCGCTACCTGTAGACTGTCAGATCACACATTCACAGGAAAAGTATTTAACCTTGCTTATTGAACTGAGCAATATATAAACTAGCAATATATTTCATTTACATTTGTATTTTATATTATATATTTGTATTTCAAGTTCACACTATTTACTAAATAGCGCTTTATGTGTTAAAAATAATTAAATTTAATTTAATAATTTTAAAAAATTGACGTTGGAACCCACAATCATTGCGTTAAAAACTCGTATCATGTAAAAAATAATTATTTCTTTTAAAACAAATAGAATTGCAAGAATATTTTTTTTCTTATTACTAAATGTAACTATTGGTTTCAACTATTTTCATTTCGAATTCCGTCCAAATTATGCTGGTAGATTAGCCGTTTAAAGCGTAACAGAAATACTTTCCTATTTATATTATTAATGTATTTCTTGCGAATTTATTTACTGACTATAACCATGTCTATGTTATTTAAAGTCACTTCAAATTCAAAATAATGCACTGGTATTTTACAAGATACAAGAATACATTCCACAATGTTAAATGTTCCGCATTCCGAATATTTCTATTGTAGTAAATTCTAAAGACTTAATGAAGATAAAATTACGATATTATTTTAAGATAAGATCTTTACATTTTAATTGTAGAGTCTATTATTTAAATAATTTCAGTATTCAAATTTTGCACATTCCGTTAAAAAAATATTTAAATAATGTATTACATAATGTTTATGTTATTTTCTAATTTAGAAATAGAAATTAAACCATCGTGATATTATGTGAGCCCATCACAGCGCAGTGGGATATGGATGCATATGGACTGTAAGCGCAAGTTGGTTATGAATTCGACTTCCTTTCCTTTCCTTTCCTTGGTGGTTTGTACATATATAAAATATTTTATTTCACTCTCTTGCTATCTGAAACAGAGTGCGGTGTCGAGCTTCGCCACTTGCATTGTTTCGAATTAGGACGGAAAGTAAACAATAAAGTGGGTTACGCCCTCGGCTTCCCTTTGACTATCCTGCTATATTTGAAAGAATGTGATAATACTTCGATATTAGAAAAACAACAAAAACCACATACTTCGCCTTGTTTCTAAATTAATGTGACTTATCTCGAGGGGACGTCCTGTCATGTTGTTACCTGGACTTCGTGACGTACGCGACGAGAAAGTGATAAAAATAGTACAACTATTCTATATTACCGTCTTTCTTAGAAAATTTCTTGATATTTTGTCTTTCTGAACTTATTTTTGTGTTACAGCAATAAAAGGAAATCAAACTCCTGATTATTTTAATAGAAATCTAGATTTATGAATATAATATAATAAAAGATAATTTCTTTCCCTTTTTTTACTTTTTTACAATGCATTGTAAGATAGGAACCTTTTGTCGGGAAACTTCATTCTTCACTTTCCGCCTGAATTCAAAATCTTATGTATTGAGTAGTGGAGCTTAACGCCACTCTTTGTCTTGTCGATTACAATCAGACGCTCTTATGATAAAATAGAAGCATCGTATGTAATTATGACGCGAATGTGGTAGTGATATATAACTGCTTCTGTTGTGATTAACGTTTGTTCTTTAATTAAATAATATTCAAAAAGCTGTACCATACATTTAAAAGTAGTATTTAAAATCTCTAAATCAATTTTCACAAAAACTAACATATATAAATGAAATATTCAAGATTTGAATCATATCAAATATATCTATATTGTAAATGTCAGAAAATATTTTATTGTTGCAATAAAAAAACTAATTCGTATATTTTTGTTCCTATATGCAAAGCTTATTCGTTCGAGAATGAATTTCGTCTGTCTCTTACAGGCGGTGCCAAAGGTCATTTATTACTTAATTCATTTGATTAGGAAGTGATTTCCAAATTTATTGAGCTCTGTATAAATCCCTTTTCTCTGGTTTCGAATGTATTTTAAGGGTTACTGTTGCAGATCTGAATGTATTTTAAGGGTTACTGTTAAGCATGTATAGGTAGATAGAGGATTTTTCGAATGCCAAACGTTTTTACGTTGGCAATTTTATGTTTGGCCCGTGCTACGTTGACCTAAATACAAACGTACCTATGTAAATGTATATAAATAAACTAAATATATAACAGTATATACATGAAATACTTTACATTTATAAACTGTTTAAATAAATAATTATAGAGAACAATGTGTAGGCCGTCGTGGTATAGTTGAACCGCGTCTAACTGTGAACGATTGTATAGATTTAGACAATGCATCGATTTCAGGGAAAAAGTAGAACGGAGTGTCAGGAGACTTGGTTCTCTCTAACTGCCCTTCTATGTGGGAAAAAGTGTATATATAGCAGTTGTATATTATATTTAGCATTACTACTCCGGTTATCATATGTCATGAAGACGAACGGTAAAAAATCTAAGCATTTTATAAACTGAAGTAAATATATAGTGTTATATACAATAAATAATAACACTTTTTCACAACCTTCTTTCCCAAGATATAAAAAATGACGAAATTTATTCAAAGAATGATATCGACATTTCAAAAGCCAGGTGAGATAAAAATATCGCAAGGAGGCATTGTTGGAATAACCAAATTTATAACATGTAGATAAAATTCAAAAGGTTTTCGTGGATTGGTCTACGAAGCGAACGGGTTAATAAAATATTATATACTTATTCCTGATATTCGACAAGATTTTTCGTATTATTTCTTTTTTAAATATATGCAACTGTTTTGTATGTTTGTTGCTTTAAAAATAGTGCGTGAGTGCGTGCTTTTAGTATAAAACGTACAATGTGAGGCTTCGAAGAAAATTAATCAAAGTATTTTTAGATTTAAAGCTTTCTTTCTATAGACAGAAGGGGACAGAAAATTAAATGAAATAAAAAAAATATTATTAAATTTTTAGATTTCAATAAGGAATGTAAAAAAATTATCACAAGAAATAATTGAATGCCACTAAAAAATAATAAGTACACTAGTAATAACTACATGTACTAATACTCGTATAACTAAAGTCAAGGCATACATAACTGCTCAACCCTACATCGACTATAATGAGAATATTTATTATCTTGCGTTTTTCTGATGTAGGGCGAAATGAGCTTATCTGAGAAAAACATCGAAGCAATATCCGTTATAGTATGTCTTAATAATCGATGAAATGTATCACTGGTGATACATTTTATAGGTACATCTATTTTTACCCGCGACGGAACGGCGACTGTATATGTGTTTGGGGTGAGAGGTTGTTTGTTTGTTTGTTTGTTTGTTTGTTTGTTTGTTTGTTTGTTTGTTTGTGTGTTTGTGCAAATTACTATGTCAATTATTTCCAAAACTATAAGTCCGATTTTGATACGGTTTTCTATGATAGGTTAAGGTTCAATTGGCGTATGTTCTTATGTATGTCTTATTGCCTTAACTCACCAGGGGGCGCTGCAGTAAGCATTTTACGTGAAAACGAATGTTTTCAATTATCTCAAGAAATAATAGTCTGATTTCAATAGATTTTCAGTGGTAGATTCAGGTTTAATTGGTGGATGTTCTTGGATATGTTTTATCGTGTCAAACCACCAGGGGGGCGCTGCAGTAAGCATTTGTTTGTACTTTTTTTGTATTTATTTGTCTAAAACCGAAACTACTGCTCCGATTGAAAAGAGTTTTCATAAAAAGATTCATCTTTGCTTGATGCATATTTTAAGATTTTTCTTTTTTTGTTACGGGGAAAACTCACCAGGGGGCGCTGCACTAAACATTTGTTTATGCAGAGCAAAAACTACTAGTCCAATTTAGATGAAACTTTCAAGGATGGGTTCAGGCTTAATTGGTGCGTCTTTCCATATATGTGTTATGGTGACCACTCATCAGGGGGCGCTGTAATAAGCATTTGTTTGAGTTTTTTTGTGTAAAACCAAAATTTTTCTTATATTTATTTGTCTAAAACCGAAACTACTCATCCGATTGGCTAGAGTTTTCAAAACTAGATTAAGCTTAACTTCTTACATATTTTAAAATTTTTGTTTTTACGTTACGGTGAAAATTCACCAGGGGGCGCTGCAGTAAACATTTGTTTATGCAGAGTAAAAACTACTAGTCCGATTTAGATGAAACTTTCAACGATAGGTTCAGGTTTAATTGGTGCATCTTTTCATATATGTGTTACGGTGATGACTCACCAGGGGGCGCTGCAGTAAGTACATTTGTTTGTGCAAAACTAAAACTACGAGTCCGATTTGAATGCAGTTTTCAATGATAGATTCAAGTTTACTTAGTGCATATTTTCATATATGTGTCATGTATGTTTACTTAGTGCATATTTTCAAGTATGTGTCAACTCTCTAGGGGGCGCTGCAGTAAGTAGCTGCTTCCATTTTTTGTGTATAACAAAAACGACTAGTACGATTGGAAAGAGTTTTCAGTATTAGATTCCGCTTTATTTAGTACATGTTTTTAAATTTATATTACGGTGACAAGTCACCAGGGGGCGCTGCAGTAAAATATTGTTTGTGCAAAGCTAAAATGACGCATTCGATTTGGATGCAGTTTCAGTGATAAGCTCAAGTTTAATTAGTGCATGTTCTTGGATATGCTTTATCGTGTTAACTCACCAGGGGGCGCTGCAGTAAACATTTGTTTGTAATATTTAATGTAAAAGCACAACTACTAGTCCGATTGGACAGAGTTTTCAGTATTAGATTTACCTTTACTTGGTGTATGTTTTTAGTTTTTTTTACGTTAAGAACTCACCAGGGAGCGCTTCATTAAACATTTGATGGTGCAAAGTTAAAACTACGAGTCTGAATTTGATGCAGTTTTCAACGATAGGATCAGGCTCAATTAGCGCGTGTTCTCGTATATGTGTCGTGGTGACACCTCACCCGGGGGGCGCTGTAGTAAGCATTTGCTTGTATTTTTGTGTGAAACCTATTTAGATGCGGTTTTCTGTGATAGGTTCAGGTTTAATTGTTGCGTGTTTTTATATGCCATATCACAAACTACCACGGGGCGCTCCAGTATAAATTAATTTGTTACAAATATATAATCTATTCACTTTAAAAAGTTTAAAATAAAAAACAAAATTAAAAATTTTGAAAATACCCACGACGGTTTAAATGTAATTGAAAAAGGATAAAATAACTAGAAATCCCCCGCCTAAAAGAATATATGTAACGAGATGATGGGGACAACTTCGTCGGGGGCTGCCAGTTGCAACCTCTATTTTAAATATAGTAGCTAACAGTATAGATTTCGTTCTTAAAGTTTTTAAAAGGAATACCAGTTATCAAAACTGTAAATTCATATTAATATTTTAATTTTTTCCTAAACCTGTTTTAACAGCATGAAAACCTAGGAGAAGTTAGCAAACTTAAAGTAATGGCAGCTCCGACGAAGTCGTCCCCATCATCTCGTTACATATATTCTTTTAGGCGGGGGATTTCTAGTTATTTTATCCTTTTTCAATTACAATTAAACCGTCGTGGGTATTTTCAAAATTTTTAATTTTGTTTTTTATTCACTACAATTTTGACCTTTAATGAAACGTTTGTCCTAATTTATAAAAAGTAGTATTTAGTATTATCATTAATAAACTGGAAGCTCTAATTCTTAATCAACATGATGTACTACCCTTAAGATGTATAAATTTTATACGATATAAGTAGGTACAGACCTACTTTTAACCAAAAAATATATTTTCTTTAAATTTTTATGCATTTTTAAGCTAACAGATTTAATTTTAAATATTGAAAAGACTTTTAAAACGAATCCGACATTAGGTATATTTACAGCGACGTAACGCGAAAAGTCGAGTTAAATAGCAAAAGATCACAAGTGCTGCACGAGCTGGCGCCATTAAGACGTAAATTATTAGTTATTACTTAAATTATATTACATATAAAAATACGAGACGATTTTCTTGGAAAATTATTAAAAATTAATGAATTCATCAACAGAATTTTCGTAGAAATAGTTTAATATTGTTTTACATTTGGCTGTATCTGGCAAATGTATTCATTGTAAGGTATTTATATAATAACTGTATTTAATACACTTAAAATAACAAACAGTGAATTAAAACACAGATTGTTGTTTATTGTAATTGTGATACGACAACAGTGAACCATAAGTATTTTGTAAATCTTGTATAAAACAATCAAACCAAAAATATATTATTTATTTATATAATTCCTTAAATGAAACTTAAACATACAACCTACGGTTTTACAGTCACACGCTACCTGACATATTCGTGAACTAACCGATTCAAACTTTTAAATTTATCTAAATTTTGTATAACTGTTCTGCTTTATGTAAATAATTCATTTGTGGAAATAAAAAAAATAAAAAAAATAATTTTGTTAACTAGTAAACAGTGGTAATAAAGTAATAGCTTTGTTTTAAAATATGTTATATATATAAAAATAAATTTTAGTATTATATCCATTTATATCAACGACTGTCCGTTATATTCTTTATATTAAATTTAGCGATTTTTTCCACATTTATATTTTAGGAATAATATGAATACTTTTAAACATTTTTAAAGTGTTATTCCACACTTAAGAAAATTCTTTAAATGTCTTTTTCGACTATGAATACTTTTCAACAGTATTGCTTAAAAGTAATTAAGTTGTCGATTGTCTATACGTTATTAATTAGATCTATGAACATTCAAAAGTGGTAACACTATTAATTACGTCACCAGTTCCCTCCTTGAACTTGCCTAGTATTTATAATATAGATATTTTTTATTTTCCTAAGCAGAGGCGACGCTGTTGTTAGTTTAAACGTTTTTGTCATTGGTGTTTTCTTACATATATCATTTGCTTTTTGGTATGAGTTATATAAAAAGAAATCATATGAATTCACAATAATAAAGAACATACAAATATTGTATTCATTACAATAATATCTGAACAACCTTATAGTCTAGTTTTCATTCAAGAGTCGTGTAAAGTTTTATTCAAATTAAATAATTGAGACTGTACTGTCTAAAGTAAATTCTCTGGTACCAAAACTACTTGTTTAATAAAAGTTTTTAATTACGTTATTCCATTTAACTTTTAACATTTTAGCATCTTCTTATATCTTTGAATTACTTTAGACTAGTTTCGCCTATAAGAGCTTTTCAAACAAATATCACCCTGATTATGTCCTTTTCTTTGTAAAAATAATATACAGGGCAAAGAAAATGAAGGGTCTACTTACTACAATTTGAAACGAATATGTAATATCATCCAATGCTATATATTTATTATGTGTTAAATATATTGGTGTCATTTGAAAGATATTTATCTCTAAACTTTAACAGGTTGCGTGACGCAGTTGGTCAGCGTCTGACTGTACACTAGTTGGTTGTGAGTTCGATTCTCACTCGGGGAAATGAATAAAATGATATTTTCATTTCTGCGTTCTGGCCCCAAAGAAGAAGTGTTAAGTTAAATTTTGCTACATAACGGAATTATTGGAATTCGAAAGAAAGTAGAAATCGGAGTTCATTGACATTAATTTCCTTCTACTATGTATGAAAAAACAAAAAGTGGAAATAAATACATTTAAAAGACTTTTTTAATTAACACTTCTAACACATATTACATTAGAAACGTCACTGCTACGCACTACACAGTCTATTTATTATCTATTTTGCAAAACTTTCACAACAACTAATTAATTGTTAACTTACCCAATTTTCAACACATATTGGCATACATCTGTTACCGAATTTCAATTTCCGCAGAGCGTGTTAAAGTTGTGACACAGCCACGGGCATACATACGTGAAATGTATCATTACACAATTTCCTGCGAGAGTATTGATGCATCCACGCCTAAATATACAACTCATTATATTTGACACAAATGAACTGTAATTTCCATTATAAAATTGAAGGAATTTTTAAAAATGCTTTTTGTTTTATTCATGTGTGGCCTCGTTACGTATATAATGTATCTATTAGTGAAGGAAAACCTTTCTATCCCTTTTTATAAAAATTATGCGGACAGAGGTTTATGGATTTGGGCATAAACAAAGTTTTCACATAGAAAGCTTAGACTTTTTATAATACACTAGCTGTTACCTGCGGCTTCGCCCGCTTTGCCTATAGGAAATAACGATAATTTCATTCTACCGGATACATGAGTAGTGTCTACACCGTGTAGGGTTGGTAAGGATGGATAGGTAAATAATATATCATTAATTTAAAGGTATTAAAAACAACTCAAGGTAACATTAATTGCAAAGTGTACGTACATGCGAACCATTTGTGCTTTAAGCTAATCTCAAACCTTAATGGCTAGTGGATCTTTTCAGTGCATACAGTCACCTTTAAAACCGACAGCGTATGTTTCGTCTTCCACATTGGTGTTATATTTTTATATATATACCGTTTTGGACGCAGCACAGATTTAATACGGTATTGTAAGATATTATATGTCTTTCTACTGGGGATAAAAACAGAAGATTTGGGAAATTGGGAGAAGCACAATCTCTTTAAGTTCATCCCCACTATCTTTAATATTTACTCTTGCGCTTTGTTATTGCTCCAAATATTACACTTAGCTTAATAGTAAATTACATAATCACATAATTTTAATTGAAATTATAGATCAGTAGCTTAGTAGTAGTAGTAGCTTAGACATTAGTGAAATTTTCACCTTTTCTTACTCCGGTTAACATGCTGGCATTAATTATGTTCTATCCAAGTTGCGTGATACAGTCTCGTGCCGTTACATAATCGAGGAATATGAAATTTCAAATAATTTTAACTGGGATACAGGGTAGACCTGGCAGCTCAACTGTGTTCAGAAACTCAACTTCATATATGAATAAATATGTGATTAACTGTGATTGTGTATACAATGTACAGATACTCTGTTCGAGGCATGTTTAGCAAAACATATAAAAAATTTTGAACGCAGCGGGAATTGAACCTGTGGTTTAGCCATGCGTTCTACTACCAGCTGCGTCAAAATTCTTATACGCTTTGATTACAATTTATTTTGCCAACAATTAACATTCTTGTAAAAAAAATTACAAATTTCTATTATCCAAAGATATCTTACGAACAGTCGCTTGTTTGGTAAGAGGGAATGCTATTTATTAAGTATTTTTTTTGATAGAAATTTAGAATTAAATAAATTGTATATTATTTACAGCTTCCCGTAATAAGTGGGAAAAAAATATATATTAATCTATAGAATTCGTAAAACACGAAATTTAAGCGAGACTAAAACATTGTTACTTTTAGTATGGATATGTATCCTATACGCATCATAATTTTGTTCTCACTCTCCAGCCCCTAAGTATCTGAAGTACTGATTTGAATTGTATAAATACGCAAAAAAAAAACTTGGACATTAACGTATCAAAATATGAACTTATTCACGAAATATTCATTATTTATGGAAATTGTATATGTTTCCACTCTTAATTGGTATAAAATTGTTATCTTATGTGACAGCAAGTGGAGTTTCAGTGGCGTATATAATATTAAATGAAATTATTAATTTGCCAGAGATATAACTGTAAAATTTCAATCGGTTCCTTCTCACCTTGGACAGAGGGGAAATAAGGAAGCTGACAATTTAGCAAAGCGGGCTTTGGTAGAAGAGAGAGAGGTATATATATTTTCGGAAGTATTCGTAAAGTACAGAAAGGAAGTTAGAATCATTTATAAGGAGTATTTGAAAGAAAGATCTAAATTGAAAGAAATAAAATACAGAGTTATTTAAAATGAGCTTCCTCATATTTCATGGTTTAGTGAGAAGGAACTTACACGGCAACAAATTGCTATAGGCCTTAGGTTGCGTTCTGGACATGTTCCTCTAAAGAAGTTTGGTTTTCTTATGAAAAAGGTATCTACTCCGAAGTGTGAATTATGTGGATATTCACAATTTCTTGGTGGAATGTGTCGGAAATGCCTAGGCTCGCCAGAAACTAATCCGTCGTTATAACTTGAATTTATTAGATGTCAATATTTTTCACTGTTTATTGTCTGAATCTAGTTCTGTAGTGGCTAAAATGCTGTATAAATTTAAGTGTAAATAGTGTTCGTAGACTTAAGAGGAAATGTTATATTTGAGTGCTTTAAATTTGTTTTAAGGAACGATGGGGCTGACATTTTTGTATATTTACTTATAAAAAACCTTAAATAAAAACAGATTAAAAAAACTAAAATATAAGCAAACAAACGGACAAATTTTTCTATTAATTATAGTTTTAGTATACTTACTAATAACCTTTCACTAATAACCTTTTTGTACACCACGATTTTTTGGATTTTAATTAGGCACTCTCTGGCAGTCTAGGCAAACGTTTTAAATGGGCTCCTGAAGCCAATACTTGTGTCGCAAACTCACTGTAAGCACTGCTCCGAGTTCCTCTCTCTGTAATGCAACAGCCCAAGCCAGTACTCGAATAGTGAACTTATAGATTACTGAAGAGTTTCTTCCTGTATGAATTCTAAATCTGGATTTGAATACGTGTCTTTAGTAAGCTTGTATTTAAAATTTACTACGGAATTTGCTTCCTCTTTCTTATTTATCTACTTCTTCACTTTTCCTCCTATAGCAAAATAGTCAAAGAAAACCTAGAGTCATCTAGTACACTTCAGCCTGAAATCGAAACATTGCGTCCTAAGTAGCGGGACTCAATGACGCGTCGTTTTGTCCAGTCCAGTCCAGTCCAGTCCAATCCAGTTTTATCAGCAAGGGAAAGAAAGTAATTTAAACGCAACTTAAAGTGGAGATCGAACCCACAACCGATCACGTTTACAGTAAGACGCTATCCCACTATGCTATGAAAGGTTTTTTATACTTAACAGAATATGTTTTCTTCATACGTTTAGATTTTTTTTATAAGTTTATGTATTGAAATATCTGTTTCAAAAACAATGCAATATTACAATATCAATATAATAAAATATCAATAAAGTAAGTAATAGTCAATATCGGGCGTTATAAGTTGATGTTCTCGATAACTTCATAATTAATATATCTATGTCACTATTTGTGACGTCATTGAATGTCAGCCAGCACTTAAAACTCTCGTCTTACTTTCAAGTATTTTACATTTTTCAAAAACCAATTTTAGATTTTCATCAATTTATTTTAGAGTAATTAGTGAGCCACGCGGGTCAATTCGTATGGTTTTTAAATAGATAGCAGTGCCCTACGGCCTTTATTAATGAATCGAAAGTAGCCGATGCCGCGGTTATCATTGACCAACGTAGCCCGAACGGAAAGATGCATAATTTTGCTTAGCGTTGAACGTGTTAAGTAACTCACAGTATAAATTAGCCTTTGTTTAACTAAGAAAACTGTGACATTACATTGCTTCTTTGCTGTGAAACATGAACAAACACACTTTCACGTTTATAATATTAGTATGGATATATCTTTACAAATAAATATAAAATAAAAATAATATAATAGCTTCACGCTATGTCCCGCACACAGCAGGGTAGGCAGAGGGAACCTAGTGTTAAGACACTCCGTTCCCCACTTTCCGCCGAATTCGGAATCTTTGCGTGTTAAGTGGCGGAACTTAACGCCGCGCTTTACCTCGACACCAGAGCGAAGAAAATAGAAACATAATTTCCACTCCTCGAGTGGGAATCGAACCCACAACCAGTCGTTTACAGTCACACTCTTGTGCCACTGGGCCACGTCTGGCCACTAATAAATATAAGATGAATATTCATATTACTGCTTATTACTAAATGCATTTGTATGTGTGCACGGTACATATACCAATTTTGTCCTTGCCCATTTTTCCGGTTAATCTCTGGAACGGCTGGACCGATTTCGACGGGACTTTCACTGCCAGATAGCTGATGTAATGAAGCATAGCTTAGGCTACTTTTGTTTTAGAATTACAATGTTTTTGTTTTATTGAACACGGACGAAGCCGCGGGAAACAGCAAGTTTTAAAATTAAAGTAGCCTAAGTTACGCCCTGTTACATCAGCTATCATCATTATAAATTCTGTCAAAATCGGTCCAGCCGTTCCAGAGATTATCGAAAACAAACAGACAGACAGACAGACAAAAAATTTTAAAAAGCTTATTTTGGTATATGTATCGTGTATATATGCATATGTATACATTAAAAAGTTGTTATTTTAATATTACAAACAGACACTTCAATTTTATTTATTAGTATAGACAAACGGGGCAAGTATTTATTATGTACTAGGAAAATATATTTATTTTTAAAGCTTCACGCTGTTTTACGCATAGCACGGTAGTCAGAGACAGACAAGTGTAAACTATTTAATGCCTTGAATCTTGATTCTAAATTCTTTATTTTTTTGTATGAGGGTATTGATTATCGAAAGTTAAAATGAATAAATCAGTTATGAAATATTTAAAATTAAAACTCAAGAAAAGACAAAACTGTTTTAATTTCTAAGTACATTCAGAATGATATAAATGAAAATAATATTTTTTAATAGAAAAATAATTCTCTGTAGAACAAAGGATACATTCGTCATCATTTATTTACAAATTATTGACAATCGAGTGGAAGAAGCAATTTTGTATGATAAATTAAACGCAAGAGTACAATATTTTACCGCAATCAATTTGATTAATATGATTCATTTAAACTTATAAATTTAATATTAATAGCATAATTGTAGCAGCACGGTCAAGTACGTATATATATATATATATATATATATATATATATATATATATATATATATATATATATATATATATATATATATATATATATATATATATACACAAAAAATATAATGAAATAATTTTATTATGTGAGTGAAAAGTTAATATTTGTGTGCTTTATATTTTTTCGTTTCATCTCATACTAGAGAAAAAGTAAGAGAACTTAATTACATTAATTACCATTAATATCACTTTTTTATAGATGCCTTTTAGGCCTCACTTTAATTTTAACCAGACTCCCAGTGGGAACAAAATTTATAACTAACAATATTCGTCGCAGAAAAATATTACAATAAGTAATGGTTTAAAAATAAACAATCTTGCAAAATTTAATTAGTTATTAATAAAAACAAAATTAAAAATTTTGAAATTACCCACGACGGTTTAATTGTAATTGAAAAAGGATAAAATAACTAGAAATCCCCCGCCTAAAAGAATATATGTAACGAGATGATGGGGACGACTTCGTCGGAGCTGCCATTACTTTAAGTTTGCTAACTTCTCCTAGGTTTTTATGCTGTTAAAACAGGTTTAGGAAAAAATTAAAATATTAATATGAATTTTGATAACTGGTATTCCTTTTAAAAACTTTAAGAACGAAATCTATACTGTTAGCTACTATATTTAAAATAGAGGTTGCAACTGGCAGCCCCCGACGAAGTTGTCCCCATCATCTCGTTACATATATTCTTTTAGGCGGGGGATTTCTAGTTATTTTATCCTTTTTCAATTACAATTAAACCGTCGTGGGTATTTTCAAAATTTTTAATTTTGTTTTTTATTTTAAACTTTTTAAAGTGTATAGATACACATTATATATTATTACATAATTTCGAAATACTTTATATTAATCTTCATGCAAATCCAAAAAAAAATATAAGCCCAATGCTTTCTGGTTATCAAATGCCTATTGCAGCGCCTGGCAGATTGTCACCGCAACATTTTTAGGAAACTTAAGTTTAACCAAATCAGTGAAAATCACAAAATCCACTAGTAGTTTTGATTTGGAACAAATTAATTTATACTGGAGCGCCCCGTGGTAGTTTGTGATATGGCATATAAAAACACGCAACAATTAAACCTGAACCTATCACAGAAAACCGCATCTAAATAGGTTTCACACAAAAATACAAGCAAATGCTTACTACAGCGCCCCCTGGTGAGGTGTCACCACGACACATATACGGGAACACGCGCTAATTGAGCCTGATCCTATCGTTGAAAACTGCATCAAATTCAGACTCGTAGTTTTAACTTTGCACCATCAAATGTTTAATGAAGCCCCCCCTGGTGAGTTCTTAACGTAAAAAAAAACTAAAAACATACACCAAGTAAAGGTAAATCTAATACTGAAAACTCTGTCCAATCGGACTAGTAGTTGTGGTTTTACATTAAATATTACAAACAAACGTTTACTGCAGCGCCCCCTGGTGAGTTAACACGATAAAGCATATCCAAGAACATGCACTAATTAAACTTGAGCTTATCACTGAAACTGTATCCAAATCGAATTCGTCATTTTAGCTTTGCACAAATAATATTTTACTGCAGCGCCCCCTAGTGACTTGTCACCGTAATATAAATTTAAAAACATGCTCTAAACAAAGCGGAATCTAATACTGAAAACAAAATCTAATACTAAAAAAAAAAATTGGAAAGATCCAATCGTACTAGTCGTTTTTGTTATACACAAAAAATGGAAGCAGCTACTTTCTGCAGCGTCCCCTAGAGAGTTGACACATACTTGGAAATATGCACTAAGTAAACATACATGACACATATATGAAAATATGCACTAAGTAAACTTGAATCTATCATTGAAAACTGCATTCAAATCGGACTCGTAGTTTTAGTTTTGCACAAACAAATGTACTTCCTGTAGCGCCCACTGGTGAGTGATCACTGTAACAGATATATGAAAAGATGCACCAATTAAACCTGAACCTATCGTTGAAAGTTTCATCTAAATCGGACTAGTAGTTTTTACTCTACATAAACAAATGTTTACTGCAGCGCCCCCTGGTGAATTTTCACCGTAACGTAAAAACAAAAATTTTAAAATATGTACGAAGAAAAGCTTAATCTAGTTCTGAAAACTCTAGCCAATCGGATAAGTAATTTCGGTTTTAGACAAATAAATATAAGAAAAATTTTGGTTTTACACAAAAAATCTCAAACAAATGCTTATTACAACGCCCCCTGATGAGTGGTCACCATAACACATATATGAAAAGATGCACCAATTAAGCCTGAACCCATCCTTGAAAGTTTCATCTAAATTGGACTAGTAGTTTTTGCTCTGCATAAACAAATGTTTAGTGCAGCGCCCCCTGGTGAGTTTTCCCCGTAACAAAAAAAGAAAAATCTTAAAATATGCACCAAGCAAAGATAAATCTTTTTATGAAAACTCTTTTTAATCGGAGCAGTAGTTTCGGTTTTAGACAAATAAATACAAAAAAAGTACAAACAAATGCTTACTGCAGCGCCCCCTGGTGGTTTGACACGATAAAACATATCCAAGAACATCCACCAATTAAACCTGAATCTACCACTGAAAATCTATTGAAATCAGACTATTATTTTTTGAGATAATTGAAAACATTCGTTTTCACGTAAAATGCTTACTGCAGCGCCCCCTGGTGAGTTAAGGCAATAAGACATATCTAAGAACATACGTCAATTGAACCTTAACCTATCATAGAAAACCGTATCAAAATCGGACTTATAGTTTTGGAAATAATTGACATAGTAATTTGCACAAACACACAAACAAACAAACAAACAAACAAACAAACAAACAAACAAACAACCTCTCACCCCAAACACATATACAGTCGCCGTTCCGTCGCGGGTAAAAATATTAAATACTTTTAGGTTTATAGATTATTATTAAATACTTTTTAAGAAAAATAAAAAGAGGAGAGTGTTTTAAATCCCTTCTGCCTATACTGCTATTGCTATGGTGACCAGTGCTTTCAACAACACCATGAAAGCGTCACGAAAATAAAGAAACAGGATTAAATAATTTGTAATGGAAAAGGAAAATGTAATGGAAAAGGAAAATGTACGTCTGCGATTGGCTTGCTGCAAATGTGATGTCAGGACAGTTCGTTCAATGTTTTTCTTATTTAATTGCTTGTATTGCTTCTACGAAGCAGTGCTTGTATTTAATTTATTGACGTTTGTTTAGTCTTTGTAATTCTAGTGATTACACATCCAATACAGACAAATAACAGAAGTATTTCTAATTTAAGTATACCTTCACACTTTTTTCGCATTGCTGGATCGTCAGAGAAACCTAGTATCAACGCACTTTGTCCTCCACTTTCCGCATGATATTGAAAAATTGTGTGGTTGACTTGTGGAACTAAACACGCTTTGTCTAAGGTATTAGATTAAAGAATTAAAAATAATTTAAATAATTGAAAATAATGTAAATTCTTCCTTTTGAAAATTGAACCTTGTGAGTTAAATCCATCGCGTTTACAGTCAGACGTTATCACTTTGCGCCACGATGGCCTCGACTGTAAATGTAGATATATTCCTGGTCCGATCGGTAGTCCTTCGTTTGGTTCCGCCACGTGATTTCTCTAAATGGATATCGGAGATCTGTCAACGTTGCTAAATACACCTGTATTACGCTACCTAGCTAAGGTTAGGAAGTAAAATGTTTATTTTTTATTTGAATATTTTTGTATCCATTTGAAATACAGCATTTCTATGGAAAACATATTTGTTATTATATATTAAAATATATTGTCTTCTACTTTTAAGTTTTATAAAATCATTTATCATCATCATGATAATAACTTTTATTGTAGACGGCTTGCAAATAATGAATAAAGCAACAAGGTTAAATAGCTAAAAGTCATCGTCACAGTGACGCAGACAGTATGACAGCGTTTCAGACGGTGTATATATGCACTGGATGTGGGTTCGATATCCAATACAGGACATTGTTGTATTTAAATTATTTTCATTCACCCTATTTCCAAGGCAAAACCATGCTATGCGGAAAATACATGAAATTTTAAAAAGAAAATTTTAGAACTAGTTAAGTACCACTTTCATACTATTTTTCCGTATAAAATATTTCCATACTAAAGGCAAAAAACAAAGTCATTCCACTTTCCCTGATTGTCTACGGCGAAATGCGAAGGTGGAAGACGAATATTTATAGGTAGCTACGAAAATTTATTACGAACAAGTAAATGACTCCATTCATTTAGTTCCAATATAATATACTCGTACATAGTGCAAATAATTCTAAATACAATGTCAGCTTTGTCCCTTAAGGTCTTGTATTGTTAATTTAGTATTCTCTACATATCGAACTTGTGTAATAGCTACGAATATAGCCCATAGTTCTAAATGAATGTCCCACTTTAACACAATATATCAAATGTAATAATACTATATGAATGACAATAGCGTCTAACTGTATTTGCGATAGTTGGAGGTTTGATTCCCAATCGTGGGAATGATTACTTGAAAGTTATTTTCTATATATATCCCTGGCGACAAGATAAAGCTTTTATTTCTCCCAACCGATACGCAATATCTCTGAATTGGGTGGAAAGTGGAGAATGTAATGTTTGGACATTAGGATCTCTTTGTCTGTTCTTTTATGTAGGAAAATGACACCGAGGAATTTTCAAAATGGAAATGTTAAATATTTTTTCTCCTCCATTGAGAATCGAACACATAACCATTCACGTTTAGTGTCACTCCCTGCGTCACGACTGGCCGAATAATACAAAAAATATATGTAAATGCAAACTATAACTATAATATATTTCTTACGTTTCCATAAAATAGTTAGATAACTTATGATTGTCTTCTAAAATTATTTACTACATATGAATATTGTTTAAAGCTAATAGGCTCGGTGATAAATGGGCTTTCAGCACGTAAATACTCTTGACACGTACAACCGCCCTTAAACAATATACTCGTATTTTGTCACTTTATTAGCTCAGTGACTTTTCCCCATAGTAACAAATGGTTTCTAGTGATGTTTATATATTTCTAACCTATGTGATACAGTGGGGAAATTTCTGACTGTGTACGCTGACGCTGACTGACGCGATAGTTGTAAATTTGATATATTTAGGGAAATGAAAAAAATGTAATTTGTAGAAATTTTAATTTATTTGATCGCGTTAGATAAAGCGCGGCGTTGAGTTCCGAAAGATCTAAGATAGATGAGACGTGTCTTAACAGTATTTTTTTAAAAAAAACATTTAAAAAACGTATAAAAATTTGAACGCAGCGGGATTCGAACCCGCGTCTCCTGAATACCGTCCAGGTGCTCACACCGCTGCGCCATACCGTCTACTACTAGCTGCGTCAAATTCTTATCCGCTTTATTACAACTTATTTTTGTTGTTAACATCTCTGCAGAGAGATTTTTACAAGTATTTTTTTTTGTTTATCGTGCTACCCGTGGAAATTAAATAAATATGAGTGCCCTCATATCTTTTTACTATTAACGTAATATATAATAAGCATATAGGTGTGAAAAATAATAAACTGTGTAATTTTATTAACAAAAAAAAGACCCTAAACAAGCTATTTAAAGAAACCGAAGCCTATCTCGAGTGGGTTGTATTGAAGTTTGGGAATCGGGTCGCATTAATCTTCGCTAAAGTGAACTCGTTGTTTGTCCTATAATATCCGTCCCGAGGGGAAATCAGCCGCGTTACGCTCTCGTGTGGATGTTTAACGGAAGATGACACATATTTTTTTCATATTCTTCACTAGATTTATATAAATAAATATAAATTTCTTGATAGAAAATATAGTTCAAAGTTAATAGGACACATATTTCACACATATTTTAATGTAACTCTTTTAATCGCGATTATATTAGTATTCGTAAATATATTTTAGAAAACGTTTTGAATACTTTATGGTAGTCTGTAGTCACAGATATCTTAGAAATGCGGTTAAAACAATTGGCCAGATTTATTGGAATCCAATTTCACATGTGGTGTTAACTTAAATATATCGTTACAATAATTTTACTTAATTACGTAAGCAATATAAATATTGCTGATTTAAAATAAAAATATTAAAACAAAATCAGTAAAAAGAGGCCTAATTATTTTTATTGGCTAATAATTAAAAGTGATCTCGTCCTTGTATCTTTGAAATGAAAAAATATAAAAAAAACATATGATAACAGATATTCTTAATGTATTTGATTTTGGACGATAGTCAAAAGTTCAAATATTATTCGAATATCTATTAATTATAATAATATCTATACTTGAACGAGAAGTGAACTTGAAAAATGGACTACGTACTAATTTCTTATGTTAGTAAAATTATAAAGAAATGTGAAAATATTAACAAAAAAATATGATATACCATCTAAGTAAAGCATTAGCGTGTTTTATCCGTACAACGTGCTCTTCGTGAAGAATGCATATTTTTACATTTTAAAACATGTTCCAAAGAACTTCATCCAGATTATTAAATAAAATCTTAAGTTCCTCTCAGTTGAAATATCTTGAAGCTTTTCTCCCTATTAAAATTGTAGAAATGTAAATTTTAGTAAAAATAACTTTCCGTAATTAGAGCAAGCCGTTTTATTCTATGACTTAAGAGTTTAATTAAGCGCCGTCGAGTCGTAAGTCACTTTTAAATTAAGCATAGATATTACTCACAATATATACTGTATATTATGTTTTTGATTTTAATATACAGTATAAATATTACTTTTAACTGTATAAAAATTACTAAGTAAAATAATTATGAGCTACTTACTCATTAGAAACTTTAGAAATTGAACTAAATAAGACATATTTTAAAATCGAAACGAGTATAAATATTCCGTATAGCTGGGAAAACAGAGAGAACCTAGTGACATGATATTCCTTTTTTCCTCCTTTCGTTCAAAGTTAAGACATTGCGTATTGCGGAATAAGGATATGATAATAGTTTAAAGATTTTATCATATCCTTGAATGAAATTCGATCCTACAACCTTTTAAAAACAGAAATAATACTTTTGAGCACAGTATATTCCAAGCGTCTTAATTCCTATTTAAAGCTCAATATCGAAATGAAATGCAAGGCAGAAAGAATATTCTTTAAGAATGTAACAGACCGGAAAGATAATGGATGTGGGAAGGTTCGCAGTTGCATTGTGGTGCCGAGCACAAATTTTTCTCATTTTAACTAGAAAAACTCTTGAAAACTTCCCCGAGGACTGTTCTTGGAACAAGTTTCACAGCTCGAGGATATGGTTTAAGTCTAGAGTAAAAGCAAAGGCACTTTCATTAGTAGTGATTTTTTACAACTATAAATTTCTAATAAATTTTCAAATTAATTTTGCGAGAATTTGTACTCTCTTATGGCATGGAAATGTCAATCCTTTAGAAAATTAGTTTTATGATATATAATTTTATTAATATTATGTGTTTTTCTTTATACAGTAATGTCGACCTAAAGTTGACTAGTTGCGTAAAGTTTTAACTACAAACTACACTAAATAGAACGCTAGTTTAGTTTTTTTAATATATATAAACTCACTTAAATAAACTTCCTCACAATAATGATGAACTTGATTTATGGTCCTAAGTCCCCTAGGTGGGGCTAAGGGCTTTCACAGTGCTCCGCCATCGCGATCTCATCTGGGCAATTTGCTTCGAAAGAATTATAGAACATCATTATTAGAATTATTATTCCATTCCTTCATAACGGAAAATAGTGACAATTTAAAACAAATTAAATTTCATAAAAAAAGAGCACTTATAAAATCATCATTGGAAACTGAGTACTCGAATAATTCAAAATTTTAAATGTTTTCTAGAAAGGTTTTTAATTATGTAAGTGTGGAAACGACTCCAAAAATTTAAAAATAAGACTTAAACGTATAATATTAAAAATGTTTAAATTCTAAATTAAATACTGGTTATATTACAAAACTATTATGTTACCATAATACCTTGATAGCGTTCCTAATAGCTAGTTTAGTAGTATCAATAATTTTAAAGTTAAATTGTTCGCAGAATCTGATATGGTTTTCTAACAAGTTTGATATTACTTTATTAATAATGAATACTTCACAGAATAAAAATCATAGAAGTATCTTTATATTTTTTTAGAAAAATCTAGAAAAATCTTTATATTTTTCTCAGAAAAAATCGAATGTTCTTGTATATAAATAAAATACTTAAAAGAAATTTAGTGTCTTAAGCGTCATATATTGTATAGGACGATGTATTTACCGATTATCAAAAGTACATATGTTTTATATACTTAAATAAAACATATTTATTTTAAAACATTTTTACATAAACATTTTTTTATAACGAATTCTAGCTTAGCGAATAGACTATTACATATATCGCACTAATAGCGTTATAACTCAAAATATGGCGAATTTGATACAGTTCTATATTCAAACGCAAAATGAACTTTACGTTTGAATATAATATTATGTCAAATTCGCCATATTTCGAGTTACAGCACTAATGTATTCTTAGTGCGATGTATATTCTATATGTCTTTCATAAAATCATAATATATTTAGCAGCGTTAAGTTCCACCACTTAACACGCAATGCCACGAAATTCGGTGGAAAGTGGGGAACGGAGTGTCTTAACACTATGTTCCTTCTGCCTACCCTGCTGTGTGCGTGAAGCTAAAAAAAAATTATTAATTTAATAGAATAAAACGTAATATATACCTTTATACTGTAGAAAATTTTGCTCACGTGATAGCTTTGGATCGAAGATGGATTGGGGTGTCTATATTAAGAAATCCTGACCAGCTTAAAAAATAATAAATAAAACCACGTTATAAAAATATATAGAATATTTTTTTATAGATTGTTTTCTATCGTATCATGATTTAAACAAATAATTGTAATATCACAGTAACTAACAAATATAAATACTTAAGCTGTAAGTCAGAACTTATATTGCATTCCAATACAAGAGCAAGCTGATTGATCTCACTGTTCGTAACAAAACATTGTTATACAACAACTCCTATGCTCTAAGTTCCGCGAAGTTTCTTACGATTATAGGAAATAACCTTATTTTCTCGTCTCGCATCGGCATCGTATACCGTTACATGATCTTTACATATTTTGTATCTTCATAAATTTTGTTTATTTTGTGTCAAAACTCTTTCGCTTTTGTGTAAAAATATTCAAATTTCTCTAAAAACACAATTTTTTTATCGCTTCACGCTGTATCCCGCACACAGCAGGGTAGACAGAGGGAACCTGCGTGTTAAGAGGCGGATCTTAACGCCGCGCTTTGCCTCGGTAGCGGAGCGAAGAAAATGAGAATATTAAATATTTCCACTCCTCGAGTGGGAATCGAACCCACAATCAGTCGTTTTGAAGTCACACGTCTGTGCCACTGCGCCACGACTGGCCCCGACAAAATTTCATACTTTATCAAAATTAATATATTAATATAATAAAAGAGTAGAAAAGTCAATTCTGTACATGAAAAATTTCAGAAAAAATTTAATTGGGTGCGTTAATATATCGATAACAGAGGCCAAAAATCCACTCAGTAGATTTTTTGTCTGTCTGTCTGTCTGTCTGTCTGTTAATTTGTTCGTCAATCACGCAAAAAGTACTGGATAGAAATGAATGAATTTTAGTGTAGTGTTAGCTTATAGTCCAAAGGTACATATAGGATAGTTTTTATCCCGGTATCCTATGTAGTTTTTTTGGAAAAAAATAAAAAACCGATATAAGTAAATCATTTGTATATCGGTACCTGCCGGGTAGAAATTAATGATTTTTTGTATGGAGTTAGCTTAGAGGTTAGAGCAACATATGGGATAGTTTTCATCCCAGTATTCAACATAACTCTCGCAGAAAAATAAAATTAAAAAAACACATTCAAATTATGTCGATAGTTCACGAATGATGCTAAATTTGTTTCAATATCACTAATTAAAATAATTATAAAATAAAAAATGCATAACATTTATTAAATATACATTTGACCGGTCTATAAAACTTTATATAATCTATATATTTATATAATCTACATGACAACAGATGTCACTACGTTTTCTGCAACGGGTAGCGCCATTTGTCATTATATAGTTGACATTGTATTAGACATACCCGCACTCATTAAAATTATTATTATAAAAATGCAAAATTCTGTATCTCTTCTATTTGTTATGTTTTGACGGGAATTCAAGGTCATATAGGCTACTTTATAAAAAATCAAACCCTAGGAGGTTGAAACAGTGGATGAAACTTATGTGTGTTTAGTATATAGTGAGAATGAAAGATCTAAACTCCTTGACTGAAATGAATGAATTTTCTCAGGAAAATAGTTAATGAGGCAAGGTCAAACATAGGCCATCTCTCTTTTCTTAAAAATTACCCTGGTATTCAAAACAGTTCCCGCAGAAAAGTAAAAAACTGGCAAAGTCAAATTGCATTGATTATTTGCAATTAATGCTATTTTTTAATATCAATAAGTAACACAATTGTAAAATAAAAAGCTTAAAGTTTATTTAAGATATTATGACTGGTTTATAATACTATATACCAGATGGTATATATGTACGAAATCTACTATCATATGATAGCAGATTTCGTACGTTTTCTTACTAGAACAGTTATCGCTATATGTTATCAAATAATATAGACATTGCACTAAATGTATCGATGATTTTCTCATGAACATAATTAGTGACGATAGTCAAATATAGACTACCCTCCTTTTATAAAAAAAAGCAAACCCAAATAGGCAATAGAGGATGAAAGTGGTAGTTCACGTGGCGAAGCCGCGAGCGGGTCGCTAGTATATTAATAAGTGAAACAAAAATTTTGGACTTCTTTTTACAAAAAATATGCGAATAGAGGAATATAAAATAAATTTCATTATAACCTTTTGGAAATACATTAAATTAATAAAATAAATACGTGCTACATACTCTCGTTTACGTTTGATACATTTTTTTGTAGAGTAACTTAGCCTAACGTGAATTGTAGTCCTCAAAAATCGATATTAATATATATTAATCTATATAGAGATCTAATTAATCTATATAGAAATCTATATTTTGTTTATTTTTCTTTAATTATTTATTTAGTAACATAGTATAAATTCCTATTAATATCATAAATACATTGCACGCAAATAACCGCATTAGTGTGAAACTGTGTCGCGATTATTAATGCCCTCCTCACAAGCGTTGTTATTAGCAATAATTATACAGTACTAACTAAGGTTGTAATTGTGTCTACTAATTTAACGTTAATAAAACAAAAAAATATGACAGTGAAATAAAAAATATAAATTACAAATAAAAATAGTAAGTATTTAGTTAGTTAACATGTAAACTTCTTTTATAAATATTGACTGAGCAAAATGATTATTTACGACCCGAGCATCTCATATGTCAAAGTTAGCATTTCTAATGTTTATTCTACGTAGTATTTTATCACAAACGCTATGTATTGTAAATGTCTGATAAATTATTTAACTAAAGTAAAGTGGACCTTATTGGCTAAAAAAAGTATTACCCTAAACCTTTACACATAACGAACGGTAGCTATCAAAAATAGAATATCACGCCATCGATTTTCATCCACCTCATCTCACCAAGACGATCAAAATGGCATCCACTGTCAAATCATTTTACCTGCAGAAATAGCCAGGAAATAGATTCTATGACATATAATAAGGAACAAATCATCGATGGCGCATAGAAACAGGGTCAGCTGTAAATGTAATTAATTGTGGGTTCGATTCCTACTCGGGAAATTTACCATATTTAAGCTATTATCAAGTTATCATTTCTATCAAGCAATTATTTCTTCGCTTTAATAAAACAAAGTGTGACAACAATGCGTGATAACTAGTAACTAACATTTGGCAGAAACTGGAGAACGTAGTTCCTCCTTGACACTAGGCTCTCTCTGCATACCCTATTTGAAAAAGAATAAACCTGAAAAAATAAAATTGACGTGACTTCATAAATTTATAGAATAATTTGGCCTTCTTTAGTACAAAAGCCAGTTTTCAGATTCGTTAATAGGCAAATTAAACAACATTTAAATAGCCGGTTTCTTCGGTCATTCTGACTTTAATTGATTTGGAAACGACATTGTACATGTCTGCATCAACCATACGGTTGAACAACTGTCATATATCATTCCCTAAATATATTTTTTTTCATATTACTCTTTATTCTACCTTTACCAGAAACTAGACAACAGCGAGATTATTGTAATATGATAAATACAAATAGCAGGAATATATGGATTCGTCTTATTATTATGGAAATGTCACCAAAAATGTATGAAACATCAAATCTATAAACATAATTCCTAAGAAATGTGGAGGTATGATAGAGATCTTATTTAGGAAACATGTGAATCATAGTTTTTATATAGTCTTTTTGCATAGATCTAATTATTAATTTTGTAACAGTTACAGAAATGAAACTAACGTACCTAATTAAAATTTTGAAATTAGAAAATATTTTTTACCCCATTCGAACACTTTACAGTTGGCGGTCGAAGCCATAAAAAGTACGCGATTAATCCGTTTAAAAGATTTTTTTTAGCTTCAGGCTGTATCCCGCACACAGCAGGGTAGGCAGAGGGAACCCAATTTTATGACACTCCGTTCCACATTTTCCGTCGAATTTTGGAGGCATTGAGTTTTATTTCAAAATATGTAAGAAAACAAAAAATCTTATTGAGCAAATTTAGTTGAATTCACGTTACGAAATGTATAGAATTCGTGAGAAATGTGGATAATAACTTATTACATATTTCCTGATTATAATTGGCATTGACGGCATTTCTAGGAATTAATTAAGCACGTACATTTCTAAATAATATATGGAGTATATATTCCTCTTTTTATTTGTTATATTACTTATTATAATTGTCAAAAAATATTTATAAATATAAAGAAAATTGAACCAATTTGTCATTTTTGTTATATATCTCATTAGTTACTTTTAATTCTTATTATTAGACAGTCAAAAATCTCTACATATCTAAAGAAATACAATAATACAATATTAAGTAATTAAATACGGCTTATTCTAAATAATTCTAACATATATCACGTGTAGCAAACAAAGTGTAGCCACAACCTCATTCGTAGCTAAGTGGCTTGCCGCAGATGTTCAGAAACGAGTTACGACGGCAGCTATGTGAAGTTGTGCGCATCTTTTAAGTCAAAACTTCACCCAAACGGCTCACCCTGGTTTTACAACCGAGAAAGTTACCCATATCTTCAATTCCTTGCTTTGTTCGTGCATGCCCCTTTGTGATAAACGTTTGTAATCTAGTACTGAATACAACTGAATTACTTCTTCATGCTTACGGTACTTGTAAGATTATATAATGTTGAATTGTAATTGTTTTTCTTATTACTTATTTCTTATTATAATTTATTGAAGTCTATTAATTATATTTATGAGTTATTTATACTCATTAATATAATTAATATTTAGTACAAGAACAATTGAAAAAGAAATTTCTAGAAATCTTTTCCTTTTAATACTTGTTACGCCGCAATCAGATATTTTTTATTTATTTTACTCTTTACTTATTATAGATATGTCAATAAATGTATCAAAATCAATGGAACTATTATCAATCGCACTTGTACTTATTTGTTAAATACTATTATAAATTTCTATCAATTCTAAGAGGTTTCAAAGGTATCAGAGGTTTAATACAGGTGCCTTTGTTTGTACATTAAATTTAACACATTTAGTTATTTGTGACAAAATCGAATACTCTATAATGAACAATTCAAAGCCACAAACTAGTTAAACTCCTACATATATGAAACTTTGAAATGAGGTTTTAGTTAAATTTAATATATAACAAGAATTTCGCTCAAATACCTTTGGCCCTTTGTTACGAAATAATTATAACACATTAAGAGCTGCATTATTAATCTAAAAGAGAACACAGTCTTTTTACACGATATAAAAAATAATCATTTTTGTGATATATTTGCTTTAGAGCATCGAAAAAATATTTTCTATCTCTGCAGTATTACGTTACTATGAGCTAAATTCTTTCTAAGTATCAAGCAATTCACGATTAATACCTTAATATTTAATTTTTATGATGAGTTTATATCTTTTTTTATTTAGCAAAATCTGTTAAGATACTCTGTTGTCCACTTTTCAGTCGCTTACGAGAAAACTACTACAAATTTTCAATCACAACACAATCAAACAATCACTTTAAAATCAGAGCAAAAAAGCTTTACCTATTTTACCCACATAGCGGAGTAGGCAGCGAAATTCAAGATACTCCATCCTCCATTTACTGCCCAAGTTAGCCCACTCGGAGGAATAATCATTCCCCAGAGTTGTAATCGAACCCGTAATATTTAAAAATATTGCACGTATATTGCACGTAATATTTAAAAAAAAGAGGATGTAGACATGCACTATATTTTGGTACATGAAAAACGTTAAGTAAATGAGCGTTGAAATAAACTATTGTCATGTGCTGGAGGCTAAAAGGTTCTACACATTTGTGACGCTGAAGCACTTAGGCCTTGTATCTGTATTGTGTAAGCAAAAGCACTAGAACTGAAAGGGGAAAGATGCTGATGTACTTAGTACATGAAAATGATTTACATTATTTTTAAAATTTAGAATTGAGGAAAGAAAATTGGGGCCAGTCGTGGCGCAGTGGCACAAACGTGTGACTGTAAACGACTGGTTGTGGGTTCGATTCCCACTCGAGGAGTGAAATTATTTAATATTTTCTTTTTTTTTTCGCTCTTATGTCGAGGCAAAGCGCGGCGTTAAGTTCAAGCAGTGCCTCCAAATTTAGCGGAAAGTGGGGAACGAAGTGTCTTAACACTAGGTTCCATCTCCGTACCCTGCTGAGTGCGGGATACAGCGTGAAGCTAAAAAAGTATATATCAAATGTGCTAATTTTAATTGAGGATGCATGATTTGTTATGGGTTCGATTCCAACTTGGTAGAACGGTATATTTGAATTATTTTTATTTCTCTGCTCTAATACCTAAGACCCAGTAGTTCTAAGAAGCTACAAAAAATAAATGAGAAAATATCTGGATATTCAAATTCATGTCACGGAAATATTTTAAACAACCAATAAAATTATCAGTAGCAGTTTTTGTAAATTAAAAAAAATTTAAAATGTTAATACATGAACTTGACATAATTTGTAACTCAAGTAAAATATCAGATAGGAAAAATTTGGAGTAATAAGGTTACCCTACTTATAAAGTAGTTTTCATTTCCAAGTTAAAGTGCGGTTGGCCGCTGCGAAATTGCCGCCACAGTAAATTAAACACCTGTGCTAATAAATGCGACTTTTCAATGACCTACACTTGCTCTGTAATATATGAAGATTATTATTTGAACATTATATTTTGTCGATTTAGATGTATCGAAATTACTTTGTGTATTTTGTAGGTTAGAATCATGTTGTAGGACAGCTTGTGACTGTATATCGGTTGTGGGTTCGATTACCGCTCGGGGGAATAAGTATTTTATTGTAAATTATCTTCTTTTCTCTATCTGGTACCTAGGACCAAGCGTGGTGTTGACAAAGTTCCGTCACTCAACGGAGTGTCTTAACACTATTCTCTGCGCCCATCCTGCCATAAGAGAAAAAATGAGAAGCTGAAAAAATATATAGTACATATCGCTCATAATACAAAACATTACCCATAAATTACATTTCAATAAAACACGCTTGAAGAAAAAAAACTATTTTCTATATCGGCGATATTTCAATTCATTCATTGGAAAATAAGAGGCCATAAATCTCGTGTTCTCAAATGATGTTTAGATGATAGTTTCCAAAATATTTATTCCAACGTTATTTATTTCAGTTATAAAGCGTAGATACTTTTACTTAGATCGTAGTGTACCTATTATATAAAGTTATTTAATATTCTAGAATAACGTAAAAGTACTAATTATATATTTTTAATTTTTACTTGTTTTTATGAAACGAAAGTAACTTCTGTTTGTCTGTCTATATGTTTATTTATGCAAATATGTATGTTGAATATGTTTCACGATAAATCTACCTTGTAAGTCGTTTCTGATGTAAAATAATTTACCGGCTTGATTTAGGTGACGTTCGAAATGTGACAAAATGAAAATAGTGGAACAGTCAGGATCAAACAAAAGTATTTTTTCTTTAAAATTTAACCCTTTTCAATCCTTTGCTGATATATGCCTTGAATTTTTCTTATGAAAAATGTAAATTTTTCACAATACAGTGTTTTCATAAACCACCAATAAGGAGCAAAAATAGCGAAAGAAAATATCACGTGGATGTAGTCGCGAGAAAGCCACTAGTAACATATGTAAATACAAGTAAAAAAATATTATAATGGTACAGCCTAGCCTTAGATTTGTTATCATGCGGTTAAATCCGCGAACGAAAGCTAGTCTTTGATATCAAGATATATTTTAATTTAACTTTAAAATAAAAAAGATAATATAAAGCTAAAAATATAGAAATATAGCCTATAAATATAGAAATATATAATCAGCAATGGACTAATATGTATGAAATGCGTGACAGGTTCAATTGTACATTAACATATTTCGAATTGAATTTTAGATATATTATGCAGATGATAACATTGTTATGGAGTACGTTATAGATCACGTCACTCATTTTCACAGTATTACTATACAGATTTTTGCACTAAATTAATTTTCAAGAGTGGAACGACTGAGGCACTGACTTAATCTTTCAAATTTCTAAATAAGAGATTGAAGTGACTTAGCTATATTTTCTCTCTGACTGAATCTGCAAAAAACAAAATTATTAAGTAGCAGTAGATATATATTATATCTTGAATTGGTAACAGGAAATATAATAATAGTATCTTATCTCGTTTACTTATTTTAAATTTCGCTAAAGAACTTAATTAAACGTAAAACATATGATCCGATAAATTTCGAAGATTTCAAAGAGAAAGAAGCAAGAAAACTACCGAAGTTTATTGCAAGCAAGTAATTTCGCTGTTATTTCACACTTATATTCATATATTCTGCGACTTGGTCTTCGAGATCACCGTAACGTTCCAAAAATAGATTTTAAATTTGCTGTACTTGCTGTACTGACAACCTATACCTTTTCATGGTACGTCTATGAATTTGTTGACGATGACTTATTTTTATCTTCTTAGATCTCTCACAGTGATCGGGTATACAAACAATTACGTAAATTATTATTTAATTTTCCGCTTAACCCTTTCCAGAATATTTATGTAATTTGCTCACTTAAACTATAACAGTTTGAAGCAGTAGATCAAGAAAGCGATTTTTATTCTAATGTAACACGTTTTTCCGAAATGAATTATGCATCCTTCAAGTTCACGTACAACATGATTTGCTCTTGCCTCATAGGGGCGCTAACATTTTTTTCCATTTTCATATTTAATAAGTGGCCCAGTAATAATAATAGTGGTTATAAAGAAAGAAAACATAAACATCTCATAGATACGCTTATATTTTATTCAAAGTAACGTAATTTTTTCGTCAGTGCACTTTAATATTGTCTAATTTATTGTACAAAATAAATATTATTTAAGATATAAGCTTCAAAATAGTAGTTTCAGTATTGGTTTTCAATATTTTAAAGTGTTGTTATACTTTTCAAGTATATAGCAAAATATCGTACAAAATCCTGCGCTTTAAATTTTTATACATAACTTCAATAGTTTTAGCATAATCGAATTGTCGTAGAGATAGAATAAATTGATGTTCAAATGTAAATATTATAAAGGAATTCATTATTTTATTTACTGAGGCCATCGTGGCGTAGTGGGACAGTGTCTGACCGTAAACATGATAGGTTATGGATTCGATACCTAATTAGGGAATCATTATATTTAAATAATTTTCATTCCTCGGCTCTAAGCGTTAAGAGAAAGCTCGGCGTTAAGTTCACCCACTCAAGATATAAGATTTCTAATTCGGGTGGAAAGTAGGAAGGAAGTGTTTTGACAGGTCTTTCTGAGTATCCTGCTAAACTATTAAAACAATTAATGGATTTAGTTCCGCATATTAGTTAGCATTATCTATGTAAATCTGTAATAATGTATTATGTAACGTGGGATAGCTACATGAATAAAGCACATTGTTAAACCACTTGTTTTTCCTTATGTTCTAATTAAAAATTATAATTTAAGTGGGCCAGGTTATAAAGTGCAGACCTTTATCTAATTTAAAAACACAAAATCTTTTTATGTTTTTAAATACGTTACTATATATATTCAGGATCGTCGGGTTATAATCGGGATGGTTGTTAGCTCGATTGAATCTCGAAGGAATTAATATATATTATTTTAACTTCGGCGCACTCTAAGACAAATTGCGGCATCTAATTCTGCTTGATCACTTATCACGGGATGTTCAGATTTCGGGTGGCAAGTTTAAAATGGAGTATTTTAACAATAGATTCTCTCAGCAAAAAAAATATTTACTATTTAGCTACGTATCTTTACTCTTCTTTCGGGTAATGAAAATCGGTTAATTATTGGCTATTACATTTAATACCAGTACAACATACACAAACTCAACAGATTTTGCTTGCTTCAACACAAATTTAATCACGAAACTTTCATCAAAAGCTTATGTGATAGATGTGTAACTTTACAATTAATTGCTTATACAGACAGTGTTATCAACCCATAGTTCAATATTTATTCTCAAGTATAACAGACAAGGTGAAATTTTGGCTTAATTGTGAAATATTCGTGCAATCAATCTCAATAAATTAAGAAGTTAACGATGTTTTCATTTAAAAGTGTGTATTTTGACGGAGCAAAAGTTTTAGCCCCAAAATATTAGCGTGACAATGGCCAATTTATTTATTAACATTTCACAAAATAAAATTATATTTAGTTACATGTTTATAATATTATTTAAAAATACACAAACAAATAGTGATTTAAATTTTCTAAAATCTGAACTACTTTATATCATATTAGTAACATTTACTTGAAAAGAAGAATATGTCAATTAGAAAAAAGTCAAGCACATAAATTTGTATTTATTGTAGGAATGCGATGAGGAAGTTTTTATACACATACATAATATCGAGGAATTCGGTTTTTGGAAGAAAAAAAATCCTTAGTGACAATCATTATTCCATCAACCAACTCTTCGGGTTAACATTGGGGCAGAGTAAACAAAAAATACTTGAGGTAATCGAAGGGAACGCAGCTTAAAGTATTCCAATCTTCCAAATATTGGTACGCTGTATAGTCTAATGAAAGTAAATTTTAAAATAACCTTTTTTATTAAAATGTCATTCATATACTTAGGACATTAAACATATTTAGAAATTGTATAAAAATTTGAACGCGCGAGGATTCGAATCCGCGCCTTTTGAAACACATCCAAAAGCTCTAAGTGCTAAGCAAGACACATCCAGCTACATCGATACTCTGTTGAATTTAATATAATTTCCTTTTGTTATTAGCATAATACCCGTATAGAGATTTTTGCAAATTAGTACTCCCTTTCGTAGAACAATCTTTAGGTTGACTTTACTGTTTAACAAACTCAATTACAGCATATTTATGGCATATTTAAAAATAATAGTAATAAAAAGCAGTATAATATTAGGAATACGTAGTTTTTTATGTTTAGCGTTATCCAGGGGCACATGGAAACAAAATTTGGGCGCGCCTACGTAACAATTTACCAAACAAATTTCGTAAGATAGAATAAGGATTTACAGAAAATCGAGCTCCCGGACGCTTACACAAAAAAATATACAGCCAAGTGATAACTATTTGTTTTAGGCATTGCCATTTTTAAACGCAAGAAAGAACTTGCAAAACTATTTCACTCAAAATCCATGAAAGGATTTAAAGCGCTAGACATGAGAAGACTCTAAAATACCATTTTTTAAAGTTAGGAATACCGCCAACTTTTCCAACTCAATGTATAGCTTTACGCTGTATCTCGCACATAGCAGGGTAGGCAGAAGGAACCTAGTGTTAATACACTGCGTTTCCCACTTTCCGCCGAAGAAAATTGAAACATTAAATATTTCCACTCCTCGATTGGGAATCGAACCCACCAGTCGCGTTTACAGTTGCACTTTGCGCCCCTCCGCCACGACTGGCCACATACAAAATTTAAAGAAACTTTTATTGAGATTCGGTGGGTATTCTAATGGTAAAGCGATTAAATTGCGCCACTTAAGACAATGCTCATAGATAACGAGATATCTTAACACTAGTCTTTGTTTACTCTGCCCTGTACTTTAAGTAACTTAATAATCATAACAAATATCAATATAAATATGAAAGTAAACAGTTTAAGATTTATCTTCGAACACGTGTTTTCAATATCATCGTATCAATATCGGTTGCTTAGCCTCGGGCTAGCCGTGATCAAAAGATTTTTTCTCTTGATATAGCGATTTGTGTACTTGTAATTTTATGATGTTTAATCTTTATTTCATGTTATATAAGAAAGCAATAAAACGTATTAGATAAATATCAAAGAAATAAATCTACTTATAATTGGTATAAAGGACAGGTACACGTTTCTTGCCACGTAGTGGGTAGTCAGAGAGAACCTAGTGTCAAGAGTCATTCCGACCTCAACTTTCCGCCTGAAATAGAGACATTGCTAGTTTAACGGCGGAACTCAACGCAGCGCTTTGTATCCTGATATCAGAGCGAAGAAGTGAAATTTAAATATGATCTTTCTCCGAGTGAGAGTCATACATACAATTTATCTCACCACGATTTTGGATTTGATTTTTAAGAATATATTAAAAAAAGTTTTATATAGAAAAACTATAATAAAAGTATTACATATAGATCTTATGTAATTGACAGAGATAATTAGAGTCAAGACATTTCGTTCTTCACTTTGTAACTGAAGTCGAGACGTTGCAGTGAAATCGAGACAGTGAAACTCAACGACGCGGTCTGTCTTAGGTACTAGTAGTATGTAGTATATTTTAATATTCATGAAATAGGTAAGCTTGTTTAGATTAATGAGGTTATTAGTTTCACACCATTTGATAGCGATTTGTGAATATTGATTAGAACTACATTAAAGGTAGTGTGATATATTGCCATATATACTTATCATACTTTAATTGATACTCATACTAATATTATAAATACTAATATTATAAATTTGTGGCTAATTCATCGGTCTGGCTTAAATGAATTTCAGAAAAAAATTGTAAATGCAAGGCCAAAGATGGGCTATTTTGTTGTCAAAAATCACTCCTAGGTGGTTAAAATATGGGTTTATAGTTTATATGAAGAATCAAAATCGTTTGACTGATTGTGACGAATTTTGGCATGAGTATAGTTAGATAACACAGAGTTAAACAAACTTTTTTTTTCAAACCGTCACCTTCCAGGTGCACAGTATAATGAAACAGCAATCAGCTATATGCAATTGGATATTACACGCGGTGAAGCCGCAAGTGGGCCACTATTAAATAATAAATATTGAAACCGTATTAAATTAATATATTATAGATAAAATATTATATCTCTGCAAATATTGTATATTATAAAAATAATATGTTAATCATTCCTTGTTTGAATTTATTCTCTTCTTTTAATTAATATCTTAATTAATAGGAAATATAAGTATGATTTTAACGTTTCCGGTCATGTTGCCGATCCAATCTTGCGAATTGGAAGGAAAATAATTGAAAAAAACAGACCTCACAATCTGATGAAACTTAATGCATAGGAGAGAGGGAAAGAGGAAATGTAAGTGTATGGTAGAATGTTATTATTACGAATTTAACGAAAAAGTATAGATGTTCTATATTTTTATTTCTCTGACTATTACTAGCTACTGTTACTAGCTTGACCTATCTACCAATGTAAGAAAATCTTACTATTTTGAGTCATAAAAACGCAGGTTGAATACTTTCTTTGAAAAGGACAACAATCCTTTTCATCCAGGCAAGAACCGTTGCGTCGTGCCCTTTGTAATTGCGATTGATTATGGATTCAATTCCTACTTGAAGAAATGATCGTAATTTATTTATTTTCATTTCTCGCTCTGGTGAAAACGTTGCGATCCGCTACCAACATTATTGTCATTGATGCTATTCGACAAAAAGGATAATTATCTTTTTCTTATATCATAATTAGGAGTATCTATCTTTTATTTAATATGTATGTACTTTCTGCTTTTAATACATTCTTTTACTTATTATTTGATTAATCTCTCTGTCTGTTTTTTTGACATATCTCATGTATACTAAGAAATGTTTTTAGTATAGTAACTATATACTTCTTTATTTTATTTTTATAGCGTAGTAACATGTACTACAAAAGTGAATATAAACTAAACGTTCTAGCTTATTTTAAAGACTAAACGACATTTTCACTAACCGCAGTCTTGTAACAGAAGATTAATTTTGATGAAATTACACACAAGTTAATGGCCCATGAAAAGTTTATTTTTCCACTTAGTGACTTGGCGAATGTGTTGATGTAAAAAGACATTATAAGGAAATTTCTTAAAAAGTCTGGAGCGTAACACATTAGCTAAGTTATGAAAAAATTTTTGCAAGTAAAAAATTATATTACATTAATTTTAGACGGGAACTTGGAAAAATATTTTAAATTTTAGCATTAAAATTTTAAAAAGGTAATCTAAATATTCATATTAGTTTAATAAGCAAAATTGAATATTATTTGTTCCAGCAAGAAACTTTTTATTAAAACACTTTTAAAATATTATTCAGAAAAAAGATTTTTTATATATATAATATATGGAAACCACGTTAGAAAAGAAGAAGAAAGAACAAGGATAGAAACCACGAAACCGGTAAAATACAAATTTATTTTTATCTACTGTTACTTAATGTAGCCTAATAAATATGTCATAATGTTTAACAAATCACTAATACATCAGTATAATCTGCCCTATAATAGCATTATATATACTGATATTGGAAACAAGCAAATGAATACATTGTTTATTTTCATAATACACATAACTCATAATTTAGAATTTATATTAAAATTAGCAACCTGCTAGTAGCTTCCCCCTCGTATATTTTACGCCAATTGCAATGGACCAATTACAATTTTCAACACCTATTTTAGTCCCTTAGTGCATAAATTTTGATAAAAAAGGTAACCTATGTTTGACTTTGCTTCACCAACTACCTCATTAAGAAATCCGTCAAAAGCGGTATAGATTTTTCATATAAACTTATTCCCTATTTCGATCCTTCAGTGGTCAACCACTTTTTTTTTAAATATATCTTATATTTGACCCTAGGCTTTCAATTATTTTCATTACAAATGCTTAGATAAGACATTAACGCATAATAGACAGACAAATGAACAAACAGACTTTTACATGTATGTAGTCGTCCTCTTCCCCCCGGACCTCTGAGGAGTTCAGACGTGTTTACGAGTAACAGCTACTTAGTTTTATTTTGATTTTTAATAATATTGTACAAGAAAAATTAAGTATAAAAAATAGGAGTGCATAAACGCGAGGAGGTGCAGCGTCGACGACCGCTACGACCCCACGCCTCATCGTCCACGCCCAGCGGCTACGGCGGAGTACATCTACAAACCGTAAGCGCATTCAAATAAAACACGCCCAGTTTATTGGAGATCTACTTATACTGGACGGAAAGGTGATTTGTAGGGAAACGTCGATAGCCACCATATTACTTAGAACTCTGACCTTGTAAAGAACTTTCACTTTTAAAACGCTAGTCAGCTAAACTTGCTTGCGAAATATACCTGCTTGTTAGCTCTGCTGCCCTGGTACATTATACGTAATGCCACTCAAACGCACGCCGCCGCCGCCTGCGACACTGTCTACAAAGACCGCTGCAGCGCCACGCACTGCACTAAGCCCGACGGCGTCTTCGGCAACGGAATTTAAACCTTGTGGCTCAGATAATACGTCGCACATGGAAACTATTTTTAATAAATCGGCCTCTGATACTGATTTGACCACCACTCCACCAAATTTCGTGTTCCAACGTAACAAGAGGTGCAGGACTCAGATGGAAGACTCGGTTTCCAATCAGTTGGATGATTTCACTGAACAACTACGTAAAATGATGAAGGCTTCCGCGACTCAGCAGGCTGAAGAGTTGAGGAAAGTAAACTCACTACTAAAAGATATTCAACAATCCAACTACAATATTGAAAACTCTGTTTCATACCTTGCGGCGCAAAATGAAGAGTTTAGACAAAAAATAATGGAATTAGAAGCACAAGCTAAACAGGATCGGAATCACATTGCTACGTTAGAAAATAAGATTGAGGAATTACAAATGAACAGTAGGAAGTCTAGCTTTGAAATTAAAAATGTCCCTAAAAAACCTAGCGAAACTAAAGTTGATCTTATTGATATGGTTCTGAGCCTCTCGAAGACTGTGGATTGTAACATCACTAAGTCAGATATTAAAGATATTTACAGAGTCAGACCAAGATCAGCCGAAAATAAATCGCCAACCATCGTTGTTGAAACTAATTCAACCTTACTCAAAAACGACTTTCTGAAGATGGCGAAGTCGTTCAACATTAAGAATAAAAGCAAGCTATGCGCCAAACACCTTGGATACAAAACTTATGAGGACACCCCAATCTATCTGGCAGAAAATCTAACACCAATAGCTGCGCGCCTTTATTTCCTAGCTAGAGACTTGGTAAAGTATAAAAAATTTAAGTTCTGTTGGACCGCCTATGGAAAGGTATATGTGCGAGAAAACGAACATACTCCGATCATATGCATTAAAAATGAAAGCCAAATACACCAAATTTTGAATACGCAACCCCAAACATCGCAGCTCACCTGACTATTAAAAGACAATTTAACTGAACACGGGTGTTCGTTCCTACTGTGCTGGTGTACTCTATGTATTGAAATATTTCTGTTTAATACTATGTGTTGTAAGGATATATTGTTAATTCGTTTTGCGCTTGCTTTGGTTTCCAAATGTCTTAATTTGTATTTAGCTTTTAACGTATACTCATACTCCTTTTTGCCCACTACTCACCTACCAACTAACATTCATGCTTTACACAAATTCTATGAAAGAATTACACTTTTAACAAATAACTACGCTCGATCCATTCTAAAAAAGTACAATAACTACCAAGCAGCCCCGTCAATCTTACACTTCCATATTTATACTAGCAGTTTATGTTATGGGTGAAATTCTAAAAACTGTGAATGAAATAGACAGCCTATCGTTAGCACGAAGCGCTGAGTGTGATTTTTGTAATCTATCGGATTATGTGCATGTGAATAAAAATGATTTAACAATTGTTTCACAAAATATAAGAAGTATCTATTGCAATTTTGACGACTTTATGGTCAATTTAAGTACTCTTTCTTTTAATGTAGATATAATTGTTCTAACTGAGTGTCGATTAAACCCCAGTAAGCCTCTGCCACAACTTAAGTATTACTATGCATATTCCACAACGTGTCAACTTAACCAGAACGATGGAGTGGTAGTTTATGTAAAAAATACACTGAAGACAAATGTCAGGGAAATTAAAATTTCGCAAGCATCCTGTCTAGAAGTAGAATTTTTAAATAATATTATTGTTTGTATCTATCGCTCCCCTTCCAATACAAACGCGGAATGTTTTGTAAATTCATTGAATATGCACCTTGAGTCTATTAAGTCAAAAAATGTAGTGATTACAGGTGATATTAATATAAACCTAATAGCCAAAGATATAGAACAAGCATATGAGTATAACAATAGAACCTACTATCTCAATATGTTGGCAACTCATGGCATTTTACCTGGACACACTTTACCAACTAGGAATAAAAGTTGTCTAGATCACTTTATGTTGAAACTAAATAAAAAGAATTACAAAGCATCGATAGCTATATTACAGAGTACCATCACCGATCATCTTACCATATTTTTAGCTTTGTCTAAGCAAAAGAGCACTAATCCTGTTGACAAAACATATAGCACTGTGGATTTTGATAAGGCTTTAGAAAACTTAAAGGAGCAACATCTGGCTGAACTACTATTTTGTGATAACCCCGCTCTTGTTACGGAACGCCTAATTCTAAAACTAAGCGAGGCTATTAAAGCAAGTACTACTACTCGACATATACCAAAAAGTAAGCGTATAATTAAGCCCTGGATTACGCCTGGTATTTTGCGATGTATTAAAAACAGAAATAAATTACAAAAAGATTGCAAAAAAGATCCACTTGATAATGCTAAAAAACTAACATATACACGATACAGAAACTTCTGTAATAATTTAATTAAGAAAGTGAAAAGAAAATATGACCGGGAACTAATAGCTAAATCAATGAAAAATAGTAAACTACTTTGGAAAAACGTAAAAAATATAACGTATACAAATAATAATAAAAATCCTAACATGGAGTTAATTAATATTAAACCAACGCCAATACAAGCGACTAATGCCATAAACAATTATTTTGTTAATATAGGTAGAGATCTTGCTCAAAAAATAAACTCTGGTGTAGACGAAAACTATGAGAATTCTTTAACCACGCTTACATCACAATCGCAATCGTTTGCTCTCGTTGAGACAGATATAGGAGAAGTAACAAGCATCTTGATGAGTCTTAGATCTGACAGTGCTCCTGGGTGGGATAATATATCTATCAAATTTCTAAAACATCTAAAAAACGAAATTACGCCTATTATTGCTCACTTGACAAACATTTGCTTTAGATCGGGTGTTTTCCCTACCCCACTTAAGTGTGCGTTAATAACGCCAGTATATAAAGGAGGAGAAAGAGACAACATAGGCAATTATAGACCTATTTCAGTGTTACCAGCAATATCTAAAATTATAGAAAAATTAGTTAATAATCGACTACTTGTTTATTTAGAAAAATTTAATATACTTTCTCCTTCTCAATATGGGTTTAGGCAAGGGAAATCAACGGAAGATGCTATAACAGCCCTTACTTCGATGGTTACAAACCAACTCGACAAAGGAAATAAATGTTTATCTCTCTTTCTGGACCTTAAAAAAGCTTTTGATACAGTGTCCCTCCCCATTCTTGTACACAAATTGGAAATGGCTGGAATTAGAGGTAAAGCACTCTCATTGTTTAGGGATTACCTTTCAGAAAGAAGGCAAATTGTCAAATTGGGCGAATTTATAAGTGAGGAAGCCACTGTAACGTACGGCGTCCCCCAAGGGAGCGTCTTAGGCCCTACGTTGTTTCTTTTGTATATAAATGACCTATGTAATATGCAGTTAGAACAAGGTAAGCTCTTCTCCTATGCCGACGATACTGCGATTGTATTTACTGGTAACTCCTGGGCAAAAGTTAAAGAAAGTGCAGAGCAGGGTATGATTCTGGTAACCAAATGGTTAGAAGGCAACCTTCTAACACTAAATACTGCCAAAACTAATTATGTTTGCTTCTCTATAAATAATCAAACCCAACCTGATAATAACTTCGAAATAAAAATACATACGTGCCAAGATCTGAAAAATAAAAACTGTAACTGTACTATTATAGATAAAGCTGTGTGTACTAAATATTTGGGAGTTATAGTTGATCAGAGGTTGACGTGGTACCCGCACTTAGAGGAAGTAGCGAGTAGAATCAGAAAGTTAATTTTCATTTTTCGCACACTACGATATGTAATGCCAAAGGCCACTAAAGAAAAATCAACACCAAGAAATATACTTACAGAAATATATATAGCGCTTGCCCAGTCGGTCCTGATCTACTGTATCCCCATTTGGGGAGGTGCTCTAAAGACGAAATTCCTAACGTTAGAACGTGCCCAGCGAGCTTTAATTAAAGTCATATATTTTTAAAATATAAAGTTTCCTACACACCAACTATATGAACTCAGTAACTTATTAACCGTTAGAAAACTCTACATATTACACACAACCTTGAAAAAACACAAATCTCTACCATACGACTCACGCTTGGAAAATAAAAGAAATAAATACATAATAGCACTTACCTCTAAAACTAGAACTTCATTTGCTAAGATTCAGTACCAGTCACGCTCATCCTTTTTGTATAATAGAATAAATAAACAATTAAACATATATCCTATGCTATATTATAAATGTAAATTAACGATTAAAGAGTGGATAAAATTACTTAGTTATGAGGAAACAGAAACTTTTATACAATATGATAAATAGCAAAATTGATACATAAATTACATTCTAAAAGTCAGAAATGGGATAGGAGGATTTCATACATATATATGCATGTTAAATTAAAGTATAAGGAAATAAGCACAAACAATACTATTAAATAAATCAAATATATATTTATATATAACTAGTAATATAATTGTTTTGTAAATATAAAATCATTAGCTAAGGTTACTTTTGCTGTTTTATAAATATGCTAATGGAAGAGCGGAACCTCCTGGCACAGGCAACTACATGCTTAAAAGGAGGTTCCAATCACTAGTAGGTTTATGTAACAAACTTGTTTTAATAAAGAATTTATTTATTATTATTATTATTATGTAGTATAATAATAGTATGGATAAATTAATACTTGATAAAATTTAATCAGAACGTCAATAACCGAATATACAAAACAAAATTACAATCCAATATTATTTTAATCTGACACTACAGTGCCTACTGTTACCAACAGCCCTAATAAAAATTCTACAATGACATTTCAAACAAACACTGTGGTTATTAAAATATACCTAGATATTTTTACCTAGTGGTTAATGTTATTATAGTAATTAATTATTTGCATAAACCCATAATGGTTGTACTTTAATTCCACAACATTTATATAATTTTTATATTATATTACCTTTATTATATACTTGCCTTTCTATTTTTTTAATAAAAAAAATGTTGTAACTCGAAAATGAAAGTAGACTGACTAAGTTACTTCTCTTTATAACAATCATCAGTGTGAAAAAATAGCATTTTCAGAGGTTAGGAGGACCAAACAGACAGACAGGGAGTCAGACAAAAGTTGTGAAAAACTTATTTTTCATTTGCTAACGTATGTATATGTATTTTAAAGCGGTAATTTAATATTACAAACAGACACTTATACTCGTATTTTATTTATATGTAAAAATTACTATTTATGATATGTAGGTTACATAAACATATATAAGTTTATTTTCAATTAGTTCTGCATTTTATTAAATGTTTACTGTAATATTATGAAATAAATGATACAAGTCATTTTATAATGTAATGCAATATTAATGTTTGTTAAATATGGGCAAGGTTCTGCTAATGAATGCACCGTAATTGATTATATAAAAACAGCTTCACGATTTTTTTTGCAAAGCTAGGGTAGTTAAAGAGAATTAAGTGTCTATGACACTCCGTTCTCCATCACTATGTTCTTTTGTTTTTTTTTTGCTTCACGCTGTATATTGCACACAGCGGGGTAGTCAGAAGGTCATATCAACGTAGTGTTGAGACACTCCGTTCCCCACTTTCCACCGAATTCTGCAGACAATGCGTGTTAAGTGGCATTACTTAACTCCGTGCTTTGCCTGAACACGAGAGCGAAGAAAATGGATGTATTAAATATTTCTACTCCCCGAGTGAGAATCAAACCTACTGCTAGTCGCTTTACAGTCACACTTTATGCATCTGCGCCATGACTGCCCTCTGGGCAATATTCCAATAATGTAATAAAATTAACTTGTTCACTTTATAGTCATGACGCTTGCGACTAAAATCAACTTAGTTTACAATTTTTAAATTGTTGTTTGTGTAAAATATAAAAAAATTGCAGGATGTAAATTTTTATTTATTTATGTAGCTAGTTGTAATAAAACAAGATTTGTGACAGAGTGTGATAGACCGAAATATATTTACTTTCTCACATATTTATATACGTATGCCATAGCTATTGTGGCCCAGTGGCACAAGCGTGTGACTGTAAACGACTGGTTGTGGGTTCGATTCCCACCCGAGGAGTGGAAATATTTAATATTTCCATTTTCTTCGCTCTGGTGCTGAGGTAAAGCGCGACGTTAAGTTCCGCCACTTAACACGCAATGCCTCCGAATTCGGCGGAAAGTGGGGAACGGAGTGTCTTAACACTAGGTTCCCTCTGCCTACCTTGCTATGTGCGGGATACAGCGTGAAGCTAAAAAAGCCATAGTTATAATTATCACCCTGTGCATGATTCTTAGTATATGATACTAGATGTGTCCGCGACTACGTCCTTGCGGAATTTATGGAAACCGTTATAATCAAAGGAGCCTACTTACTTGATATTTTGGACAATTCACAAAATATGTTTATATACTCGTATTATATATATTTTATTCTGATTTATAAGCTTTATAGTTTAATTTTTTATATTATTTATATATAGCTTTATTATTTATAGTTTTAATTTTAAATTTATAATATTAATAGGAATTTAAACAATAAAATTTACCCACAACCATGGTGTTAGAAGCGGCAAGTACCTATTGTAAGCTTTGGACGTCGCGGCGTTACGAGTTGATAGTATTTTGCAACTTATAGTGTCTGACAAACTACGTACCTAGCCATGACTAAAAGGCGTAGAAGACTGAAAATTAGCATATATGTATGTAGCTTTCTGATAAGTGTATCGAACTAGTGTGAGAGAAAACAGCAGGATAGGCAGAGGGAACCTAGTGGTAAGACACTTCGTTTCCCACTTTCCGCCGGATTCGGAGGCATTGCATGTTAAGTGGCGGAACTTAAGGCCGTGCTTTTGCTGGACACCTGAGCGAAGAAAATGAAAATATTAAATATTTCCACTTCTCGAGTGGGAATCGAACCCACAACCAGTCGCTTTACCGTTACACTTTATGCAACTGACCTCTAAATTTATGAACACAGAAAAAGAGACCACAGGGAAAGAGAGAGATTTCGTGTCATACTTTTATAATCACAAGTTAGATATTCGAATCGTAGGTATATTGAAGGTCAGGCAAACGACATCGTGATCTGAAACTAGTTTCATTTATACAGTAAGCAATACCAAGGCGCAATGGGAACTCTATTTTACAAATACGGCTTGTACTTTAAATGAAATACAAAGACATTCCTTTGGGACTTGTAAAGGCAAGCAAAATGCTACTTTCAGTTAGCATTCTCTAACGTGTAGTGTTTTAACATGAGCCAAAAAAGGAGGATGTACCTAGTGGTAGAGGTAAGTATTTAGTATAGTATTTAGTTTATATAACATATATATTTTTTTTAGCTTCACGCTGTATCCCGCACACAGCAGGGTAGGCAGAGGGAACCTAGTGTTAAGACACTCCGTTCCCCACTTTCCGCCGAATTCGGAGGCATTGCGGCAGTGGCGGAACTTAACGTCACGCTTTTACCTCGGCATCAGAGCGAAGAAAATGGAAATATTAAATATTTCCACTCCTCGAGTGGGAATCGAACCCACAACCAGTCGTTTACAGTCACACGCTTGTGCCACTAGGCCACGACTGGCCACAATATAAAATAAATATAAAATATCTTACGTATTAATATGTTACTTTTAGTATCTTGGTTATTATTTAACTAATATTATATTAAGCTATACCTACATATAAAACTATGTGCATTTTAAATATATGAAGGATGAACATATTTTCACGCATGCATTCTGAGTATAATATACAAGTACGTGAAATAAAAAGAATATAATAATAAGTCACCCCCGCTTTTCATATTTGATAGTTCTAGATATATTCTAGCTGCATTGTGCGAATAAAAAACGTAATTATTTTGAAGCTGTCTGACAGTAAACGTTGATCATGGGTTCGATTTCTATTTGTGGGGATCATAATATAATATTTTCATTTACTTGTTCTGTCACATGCCACTATTATGGCATTTACGCACAATATCTTGATTTTCGGACGAAAAGTGACAAAAGGAAAGGACGAAAACTGTCTTGACATTTGGTCATCTATCTGACAACACTAAATGAGATTTGAATCTACATCTATCGCGTATAGTCCAACACACACCTTGCCACGACGACGTATAGTAAGCGTATAATATTATATTTAAGTAATTAAAATAATAAAAATAAAAATGATATCCATGCATTAACCGTAGTTATTGTTACAAAAGAATAAATTTATTTCATTGGCCTTTATTCGTTGTCGAAGGTAGAACGTAAACGACAAGCTAGCCGTTTAAATATATTGTGGAAATGCTTTTACCAGGTAATCTTTTGTTTTATTCCATTCTCATACGAAACAATTGTGATTTTAACTTAATTTTACAAAACACTAACGTTGTATATTCTTAAGGAAAGTTAATAATAAATAAAAACTTATTTAAGACTCAGTGCTTGCATAGATGCATTGTGCGTATAGATGAAAGAGATTTATAAATATATATATTTTTAATTTAAACTTTAAAGAATACCGACACGTGAGATCTATTTAGCGCAGTTGGAAAGTGTTAATGTCATAGTTGGATTCCGGAAATGATTTAATATTATTTTCATTTCTCCGCCCTGGTGTCTTAAACAAAGAATAGCGTTAAGTTCCGCCACTTCACGCGCAAGTTCTCAATTTCAGAAGGAAAGTGTCGAAGGGAGTCTCTTGACACTAAGTTCTTTCTGATCGTGCCAGCCTTGCGGCAAAATCACTAAAGCTTGACAAATATTGTAACTTATATACCCGACTCGAAATATAAGCTGTAAATACTATATCCATATAGTTTAAACCGCCGTCGTAAGACGGAGGACCGACGACATCGGCAGAAGCTGTAAAAGTTTGGCCACTAAAATGTGATAGCTTGGTAGTTGGTAGTATAATCTGTATTTAGCGTCAAGACACAGTTTCGCTGATCGATTTTATAATCAAAGTATGCTACATGCTAAAACCCCTTAAGACACATCGCTCTCCACATTCCGTCTGTATCCGAGAAACTAAGTGCTGAGTGGCAGTACTCAACGCCACGCCGTCTTATTAAAAGAGCGGAGAATTAAAAATAATTTAAAACTTTTATTCTCATGAGTGAAATCATACCCACAAATATAACGTATATAGATAGCTACTGTCTGATATGCAGAATTTAAAGCTGCTAATACGAACCGTAACGAAAAATTTTAACATCATTTGCAAGAATACTATGTTAAGAATAAATATTAAAATTATGAAAGAATATTTTCATAAATTGAGCCTGTTGAAACCAAGTAATAGAAGAAATAACGAAAAATTACGACGTTGCAATTAACTTTTGAATTTTGAAGCAGCTTTTTAACTTGCGATTATTTATGTTACCGACAATTTAAATAAGAATAGTTTGGTGGCAAGAAATTCCATTTAGTTTGTTATAAAAAACTATTTTTTTTATTATTTAAGGAAAAAGGGAAAAAGTAGGATTTGTTAGTCTATGAAAAGTTATTGAAATATCATCCAAAGCCACAACCACACGCACGAGTGCATTAGTGTTTAAATCAATTCATCTTAACGGCTGAGGCGGAGCTATTCGTGGAGGATAAACGAGAGCAAAAGTGTCTAGACGCGAGAGAAGACCACTTTGCTTGAAAGTTTATTCATTTTGTATATCTTTGAATTTATTTCTATTTAAATTGAATTTATTTAGTATGAGTCATGTTCAAGATTTAAAATATTATACATTTCTTACGAGATTAAAAGGTCTGTGGATACATTCAAACTTCTAAAGTGCAAAAATTTTTCTGCATAATATTTTGATGTTAATAATACTACTAACTAGTGTCCGACCGAAGGTTCGGTTTCGGTTTCGGTTTCGGCAAGTTTCGGCAAAAAATTGTAGTTTCGGTCGTAGTTTTGGTTTCGGCAAAAAGACTGCCGAACCTTCGGCAATGCCGAAACTCATGACGTACTCAAGAATTTTCACGTAGCTTAGATACTTTTGAGTGTTTTTATAGCTTGTGAACTTAATTTTAAGATAAATTATGAGAATACTAATAAATTAATGATGAGAATATTATGAACTGCTGACGACAGATTAAATGAACTATTCCTGTTAGTCTGTAACGAAACTATGTGTCTGTTCGGTCGGTCGAATACCTATAATTGATTGATATTTTGAAAACCCTGGGCTATTTACCTTAATATTGCTTTGCCTTAATATTATTTAAATATAACGGTTTTCTATAAAAATGTTACACAGTATAAAGTCAATAAGTTAATATATCTAATGTAAATCTTATCATAAATTAGCACATAAATTTCTCTGCAAGAAATGCACAGTTACGTTAAAGGTGAAAACCTTTTTGTGAAAAATACCTTTTAACCCGGTGTTGCTAATCTTAAATGGCGACCGAAGGCCTTGATAACCCACAGGTTCCGGGGCAACAGCTCAAAAAACCTCTATGTAAATCGCTAGGAGCCTTGGGTAAAGAGAACTGGCGTAGGTCTAGACTAACCGGATCCATATAGTGGTCAAGTTAAAAATTTGATCCAATGAAAAAATATTTTTTTCTCTTTCAGTATTTATCAGGATAGAGCGGAACACGTCGTTCCTTAAGATGGATGTTAAGATCTCAAAACTAGACATTTTAAGCTTTAAAATGGTTTTTTTTTTTATTTCAATGCGACTATTTTTGAGGAAAATACAGCCACTTGGAAAATCTCAAAAAAAATTGGATCTTTTTTATGATCCTTTAATTATTTCCGCTAGTATATATAATAAAATCAACGTAATCACCATAATTCAAATGCACGTGTAATTTTTAAAGCGTAAAAAATGTATTTTTTTTTACATATTATTAAAATTTTATGACGTCATCAGCAGTTTCGGTTTCGGTTTCGGTTTCGGCCGAAACTGAAGTCAGAACCGAAGGTTCGGTTTCGGTTTCGGTTTCGGCTGAAAATTCAGTTTCGGTCGGACACTAATATTTATCAATGTCTCATATATGAATAGATTGAAATAAAATAAACTCCCTAACCAAAATGTGGCCAGTCGTGGCCCAGTGGCACAAGCGTGTGACTGTAAAACGGAAAGTGGGGAACGGAGTGTCTTAACACTAGGTTCCCTCTGCCTACCTTGCTGTGTGCGGGATACAGCGTGAAGCTGAAAAAAAAAACAAAGAGTCATGTTCAAGATTTAAAATATTATACATTTCTTATAGGATTAAAAGGATTGTGGGTACATTCTACCTTCAAATTTACAAAACAAACAAATATATTGATATTAATAATTCTAAAATAATAAATTGTTCGTGCCTCTTTTTTAGCTCCACGCTGTATCCCGCACACATCAGGATAGGCAAAGGGAACCTAGTAAGATGTAAGACACTTCTAACCCCACTTCTGCCAGCCCAATTCTGGAGCATTGCGTGTTAAGTGGCGGAACTTAACGCCGCTCTTTCTGAATCTAATTTTTACCAATTTCTTCACCTATTTTCAATACTTTGTTTTTAAGTAACAAAATATGTCACTGCACTATACTTGTAGTTAAGCACGACCCAGCTATACTCTCCTTAATTCCATCACTCACTTCAAGGCGGAAAAATACTTAAAGCTTGGATGGATGGCTATTTCAACCCTAGTTAGATTTATCGAGTATTCAAAGGAACTTTACTGTTATATTTTTATTGACTACTAAAGTACAAGAAACCTTTTTATAAATTAACATAACTGGACCATAACTTGACTGGATCACATTTTACCCAAAAGCCATTTACTAATGTAAGGTCAAGCTGAAGTAAAGCAACATAAGTCCTTTAGGGACTTTGCTGTTAGTGAGGCATAAAATGTTACACAATTGTGTGTTGAAAAGATTTTACATTTATAGAGCAAGTATTGCAAAAGATGTATTGTATTGTAAAATATGTAATTTTTTTCTACATTCAATATAGACTCGGTACTTATTAAATCCACTAAATCTAGAAACATTTTCTTTACTACTAACTAGAGAAACATATTTAAAACAGGCTTTTATATATGATATCATTCCATAATTTTATTTAAGAATGAAAATACTTGAAAATTGTTCTAATGAATTATTATAATTATATTACGATGACTTATTTTCAATTTTAAAAAAGTAATAACTTACTTGTTGTATAAATTTGAAAATACTATTAAGAAAGCAATATTCTACTTAGAAAGCAAACACTTTTTTTATATAATTATAAATATGTACATTTATACATGTTAAAAAAAAATATGTAAGTTTCCTACAAACTATGACATAAAATGCTAAAACTAAAAATTCGACAATAAATCATTGTTTGTGCATCTGCAAGAAAATATATTCACGAGCATCAAAGTTTATATCTGGGAAATGTCTAACTTATGTCATTATTCATAGATTAAATGAAATTCAAATAAAATATAACTTTTATTTTTAGCACAGTCCAGTTTCATTATTGACATGGCACCATTGTTGAAACAGAGTAAATAGAAATTTGTTTCTGTATAACAGTTTTTCTTTTTTTATCAGTCACATACTGGTAATAAAGAATCGTTTAGAATTTATCATTAAACATAATTCGCCCTTTCCAAGCATATATATATTTTTGACGGCAGAAAGACAGAAAGCAAACCTTAGTAAGATCGATTGTTAATAAGTCGACAAATTTCAAAACTTTCCCCGAAATAACCCTTTCACTTTGGTCTCACTTTCGTAGCATACGGATATCAGATCCAAAAAAAAAAACTTGTCTGTCTTACTTTAACAAAATGAAGATATAATAAAACAATACATTTTTTAAACTTTAACACACAATGAAAATTAAAAAAGATATTTTTTAGAATACGTACAGGTAACAGGTAAATTTTAAATACAGCGTTTAAAGCACTTGGACTTTCTTCAAGAAGCGCGAATTCGAGTCCCGCTGCGTTGAAAATTTTAGTACGTTTTTAAATAAAATACAAATCAGTGTATATCAATCATTGTATAATCACATATATTTGATCAATCTAAATATTAAATCTACAGAAGCATTAGAACGAAACATTTAATCTGTTAATAATAAAAAGTATGAGCATTTTTTGCAACTTTCTATCAATACTGGTAAAAATAGTATTGCCAATCGCAAACACTATTGGTCAGCTTGTGAGAACAGATGGTTTCAGGGCAGTTCATAAATCGTGATACAAATAGCCGGCGTCCACCCCCAGCACGCCTAATGGTCTATCAGATCGTCGTTCCTATAGAGATATAGCTGCAGATCCGAAAAGATGTATTTTCGGAATTCAATAGATGAAAGTTTATGATAAACAGTTTTTGAACAGTTTTTGAATATTTTTTATTTAAATATGTTTTGTTAATATTTCTTTGGCAATAGGTATTAGATACGATTCTATAAATTTTCTAGATTAAATTATTTGTCCGTTTCCTATTATAAATGCATAAATTCATTTCCTTTTGTCTACTTTTTGAATGATTCGTTCGTAATGTGGAAAATAGAGTGACTTACCATTGAAATTTTCTATGCTTAAATATTTAAAACAGAAATATGTCGCGCATTAAAAAATATAGTAAGATTTTACATATAAAAGAGCCTGGAATTAACCACATACCTACATAGCGTGTCATTATTTTTTGTAATATTTGGATGTTCATGCCAGTGTGTACGATTGATTTATTTATTCATTTTGTTATTTGTTATGTTTCAGGCTCATTACAGAATGAGAACGTATCGTTGTTTGTAAGTTTTCAAATGGTTTCCAATAAGTGCTGTCATAATTAAATAAATTGTTATATTTTTAAATGTAAACATTAGGCATACTGTAAACAGACAAAACTAATATAACTATTACAGAGAAGACTAAAATTGCAATTTGTTATATGAAAAATTCGTGTGTATTTATATTTATAAAGTTAAGTCAATTTTAGCGCAATACCTTAACTTTCGACTAGACCAGTCAGTTCGAGTCTTTAAAAAAACGCGATATCACTGGCATGTTCTCTATGCGTTGGATGATTGGATGAAACTGTCTCACCACATGTGGTCCTCATTTGTTAACTCAGCCAAATGTGTCAGTTCGCCATTAGGCTCTGCATTGTATTCAAACAAACGTATTGCTGTTACGTACTCCGCATGGATTTGCATCAGAAAATACTGTAATACATCAAGTGTAACATAGAAAAACCTATAGAGAGAGATATTTACAACGTGAATTGCTATGTTTTATTACTGTTTGCTTTTTTATTAAATTTAAAATTGTAATGAATATATTTTTTCGGATTCGCATATTAAGGAATCAATTTTCGCCAGACGTGTTCCCTCACGGTCTTGGAACTAGATTCTTTAAGGAGCGCATCAATCAACTCCTTTAAACCGGCAACACACTTTATAACTTCTCTATTGTTGTAAATGTTCATGAACACCGGTAAGCATAATTAACAACAGATAACCTAACTCGTTTTCTTGGTCTTAAAATTTATACAAAAAAATGTATAAATTTTTTTATTCGCCCATATTTTTTTAGTTAGATTAAATTAAGATTAGTTACTTTTTTATATCAGAATTCTAATATTGATATAATTTGTCATAATTTAATTCGAGCTTACTTTAATTAGTTCAAGTTAAATAAGCTTTTATTTTTAATGAGTTTTCAGTAGGTATACAAGATAAAATTCGATGTTGCGTTGGTGACGTGAATAAAAAGTTTAGTCATATATCATCAGGTCCTCTCGGTTCGTTTTGGTTCGGCTTTTAGCTTATGGCGTTTCGAGGGTGTCAGTTGAACACAATGATTTCGGCAATATTAGGTTGAAAGGACATATGAAGGATAGTACTTAAAATATGAGATGATATTATATATAAAAAGGACCAGTAAAATTTCTGCATCTATTACATACAATACCATAATACGAGTATATGTACGTTTTTACACAATATACAAATATTGATTAGTAAATAAATAATAAATTTTACAAGCGAGGATCTCTTTGTACCTTTTGAATGTAAGAAATGTGGTAAAAGAAGCCATGTAACTTACAACACCTAAAACAATTTTAAACAGTTAATGTGTTATCGTGTGTGGGTTATAACGACAGGCTTTGACAACATGAAGCCTAAGTTTGGCACTTACAGACCCCTAACTTTGGGCTATCATGATAATCTTGCAATAAAAAGAAGTTGCCTGTTGTTCGATTCGCTGGAGACGTATAAGTGCTATGGAAGAGGAATATTACGCTTAAGCGTTTGTATGAATTGCACAATCCTGAAAATAGGATGAATGCGTTAACTTAATTTTGAGTGAATTAAATGTGAATTATTTTTAATTGTATTTTTTATATTAAAATTTGTATATCAATTTAAAACACAAATTCACATCTTGATTATTGGAAACGTAAAGTATATGAAAGTAAAATATACGTTGTTCACATGATAAATAATTGAAATTTGAGAGATAAATAAACAGAATATTTACGAATTCACTTTTTAATATGCGTATAAGGATAATAATTCGAGTTGTTATCGTCCAAATTAATTTATCGATTGTCATCACATGCACATTAACAATATGTACTGAACAAAAAATACCTTATAGAATGCAAGAACTGTAAAATTCGGCTAGTCCATGTTTTTAACAGAGATCTCGGATCACAATTCAGTTTGTCATGAACATGTAAGTACCTAAGTATCATTATTTGCGCCAGTCAAAATTATATGTAGTGTTTATTTAAGCCATAATTGGTATTAAATGTTTAAAATATATATAGGTTCCATACTTTTGTTAGTATAAAACTCTAAAGACGTATACGTTTCGTACGTTTTTACAAGATTTCATTAGTGTATCTTTTGATATTTCATCAATTTTCAAATCGCAACTGTTCTGAAGAACTTTTACTTTAAAATTCAATATTTTGTCAGTAACTATTCAATTGAATGACTTCAAAAGGCTTTTCACTGGTTGAATTAGGATTTTCCAGAATATTTTTTATACAATTTCTATAGAAAAAAATGTGGAAACTGAAAATTTTAAAATCGGTTCATACTGACTTTTATTGAGAAATTAAAAAAAATAAAATATACTCGTATGTATGTATAGAAAAATATAAGTCAACTACTACTTTTTGCTTAAAATTTCTACTAAATTAATCGAACCCTATATAAAAAATATTATTTAATGTATTCTAATACTTTTACTGCTTCTCGCTTTTACCCGTGTAGCACGGTAACGAGAGCAAACCTAATGTTAAGACGTTCTGTCAAGAAGTGAAAACAATTAAAATATCATCATTCCACCGAATGGAAATTGAACCCACACTTTATAGCCTTAATAAAGTATTAGACTAGTATTATATAATGTACGTCTTGTTTTATACATTATGTTCAAATTGAATAACATAGATTTCCATTAATTATTCGTCTTCACGATCAATACTCTCTAAATCTATATTGAAGAGTTTCGCCAGTACAAATAATAGATTAAATTATTACTTTAAAGACTTCGTGGCTTGTCGCCAACTGAGTTTCTTAGAAACCGTGCGGATTACGGTTTCAGCAAGAAATGAATGGAATGAACATCAATTCAGGTGTTAGTAATCAAATTTATAAAGGCAAATATATTGTTAAATTTGCTTGATATATAAAAAAACTAGCGGGCCCGGCGAACTTCGTATCGCCATATTTTTGACATCAATACTAAAATGTATTTTTTTAAGTATTTTAATGCATTATAATATACATTTTTTTTCTTCCGTATAGAAAATAAATAGTGCTAATGATATCCCCTCCCTCTTCAGCCCAATGCTATTCCAAATCATCATAACAACGATGTGTTTGACATGTCCATATTCTCTCCAATAACAACTTATGGACTTATAAACATTAGAATGCTATTTATTGTATACTTTTAAACCTTTTTAAAGTGTTATTCCACACTTAGGAAAATGAAAAAGACATTAAGAAAACGTTCAAAAATTTAAATTCGGTGTTCAGGAGGCGCGGTTTGGAATCCCGCTGTGTTCAATTTTTTTTTAGCTTCACGTTGTTTCCCGCACACAGCAGGGTAGGCAGAGCGAACCTAGGGTAAAGACACTCCGTTCCCCACTCTCCGCCGAATTCGGAGGCATTGCGTGTTAAGTGGTGGAACTTAACGCCGCGCTTCAAAGTTTTATACGTTTTCTAAATGTCTTTAACAACTTAAGGAATTTCATTTTACATTTTCTCTCATGTTCTCCTGTAGCTCTTTGCCTGCTATGATCACTACTTTATGATTGTCCGATGACGGTATAATTTCTCAGGCTATTTTAAACAATTTAATCAACTAATTACGTTCATGCAAAGGTTGTTATGTATATGTCGTGGTCAGATCGTAGAATTGACAATTTCATGATCTCGTTGACGATATCATGAAATGGTCGCAGTTCATGAAATGAGCAACTGAATTTGACGATATCGTTGATTCGTCAACGTTTAACGATTTCGTCGTCGACGTTTGGTCATATCGTAAAATAAGGTGTCTTTATAATATATTTAACATAAATTCAGAGTATGTGCGTAATACTAACTCATTATATATAATTGCGATTTTTTAGCTCAAAACACTTTCAATCTTGTGAGAATCAATTAAATAAAAAAGGTTTAACCTAACCTAACCTAAAAATTCTTTTACGTAATTATTTTTATTTTGTGTGAGTATATATTTAAAACCTATCAAGATAGGTTAGGTTAGGTTAAACTTTTTATATTTAACAGATTCTTTAGTATTTAAAAGTAGTTTTTATTATATATTTCTTGAAATTATTATTATAGTATCGCAAATACAAAACAACTTAAAATTAAAATTATAATGATTTTCAATAAAATAAAAAGATAATATTTTTTTAGGAACATAATTTTTACTTATTATAAAAGGACAGTTAATTCTGCTTTTAATAAAAAAAATATATTTGAAACTAAAGTTTTAGCTTTATTACGAACAGCTGATATACGAAAAAGCGCTTCTAGCGCCTCTATCGGTTGTTAAGTAATTATAATTGACGATTTGGTCAAACAAGATCGACAATTTCATGAAGTAGCCACGCGTTTAGTTGACCATATCGTTAAACGTTAGGGTGTCATTGATTTCGTCAAACGACATCATGATCTGGCCAAACGATAATTGGTCATTTCATGAACTGCGACGATTTCATGATATAGTCAACGATTTCATGAAATCGTCAATTAAACGATATGGCCACGACATCTACACAATTATCTCTCTCTTAGCTGTATGACGGATAACATGATAGCACAACTTTGATTTAATACAGCTACAGATGGGATATCTACTGAACCCACACACGAACTGGGATACGAAAAATTTAATTGAATGCCTAATGCATGCAATATAAGGAAACGGAATATAAATGAATAGTAGCTGAATAAAGTTTGAATAGTTTTTATTGGTCAAGATGAATTGAAATATATAAATACATCTCAATAAATATAAACTGCATAATATGACTTTATACTATAAGTTTATGCCAAATTATTAGTGTGCTCCATACATCATAATTTAATCTACGAACTAAAAATCGGAAAAATATTATACTCTTGACCGACACACGTTCATCCTGTATAAACAGCTGGGCTTATTATATGACTGAAGGAATAAGGCATATTTATTACTTCCATTTAAAGTTTTGTAGAAGCGATTGAAGTTTTTCGTTAGATCAAATTTTATATTAATTTACTATTTACTCAGGAACATTAAAAAATTGTTTTTGTATTAGGAATGCTAAGTATTATACAAAAAAAACATCCCAAGATACGATTTGAACTCCGGGTGTGTTGAAAATTTGACATTCGTTCTTCACCAGATATTTCAGATCTGTAATTTTTAATAAGTCAAGGAATGTTCATCACGCTGAACAACTTATGTTAAGGTTTGATGGCCTTATTTCTTAAAGTTCAGCTGGGTATTTTATTTTGAAGTATACAACAAAAATACTTTTGTTCGAATCTGTCCAGTAGATCATAAGATGTGCGTGTACAAATATATAAAAAAATAGAAAAAAAAAATAAAAATCATATATTTAAATTTTAATGTAGTTTTCACGTTCATGTCAATGTTTGTTTTTGTAAAGTTGTGTATATATATGTATAGACGCAATTGTTCACCATTTTACTATAGTAGAGTAGTTTTTCCTTTTTCTTTTCGCTTCATGGTTTTTCCCGCGAAGCGAGGGTAATCACGCATAGAGGGCTCATACCATTCCGTCTTCCAGTCTCCACTCGAAATCGAGACTTTGGAGCGGAACACAACGCCGCGTTTAGTCTTTGGTACTAAAGCGAAGAAATGAAAATAAAAAACAATTATACTCCCGAGAGGGAATCGAATCCACAACCGTAACGTTACAGTCAAACACTGTCTCACTGCGCTACGGCAGCCTCACTTAGTAGAGTAGTTTAGGTTTCTAATCAGGAACCAGTAAATATTTTTTTATATTTCTAACGCAGAAAATGACTATTTTTTTTTTATAATTTCCCAATCCTTTTTCGTCAACTTAGTGGTAGAATTTTCATAATCGCTGTAATATGTATTTACTATTTTTTTATAATACGCTTATAAACAGAGTTTCACATTTTAACATTGTTTGCAATTTGTGGCGAACTTCCATACAAACTTTCAACCTTTATTTCACCATGTTAGGAGTCGAGATTTCACAATCGATGAAATAGAAATTTCATATTTTTTTATTAAATATACAGAAATTAGATTTTATGGCTTTAACTTCAAAACTGATGGAATTTCATACACTCTGTTAACCAACTGTTAATCACTATTTCCCCCTCTTAAGAGATGATTTTTTAAAAATGCTTTCTTATTGAGCGCCTACGCTACAAAAAACTTATAATAAAGGTCCGCTCAATATTTCTTTCGGGGAATCGTTTCTTGAAATAATGCTTACAATAAAAATATTATAAAATAAACAAAACTTATAATTAAAAGTCCAATAAACTTGTACAAAAAAATGAAATTAAAAAAAAATAAAAATTAAAACAAAAAAGAATAAAAAAAAATAGACATCCATGTCAGGATCGAACCGTGGACCCTAATAAAAAATAACCATAAAAAAGCAAGCACTCTTCCAACTGGGCTATCACAACTATGTCAAATTTTGCGAAATTGACATTCGTATACTATGTATGAAGTGATATTTTAGCAGCTTTTTATCAATTGTTTTGCCGTCTCGAAACCTCTCCAGTAACATTTAAACTTTATGGTGTGGTATTAAAGTTCAAATTGACTTTTAATAATTATAACGAATATTTTGTATGGGAGGATAGAAAAGGGTTGTTTTAAGACATTTTCAGACATTTTTTTTATATTTTCTCTCCTTAACTACAATCTTCGTACTTCAAGGAATATTCTAAAAAAAGAATTAGCGAAATCGGTCCACTCTTTGTCCTAGTTTTGCGCTTACCAACATATTCGGCGATTCATTTTTATATATAAAATTAAATGTTTAAATATTTTGAAAAAAAATAATAAATCAGTAGGATATTAGGCCAGCGTGGATTCAATTCCCACTCAGAGGAATAGTAATAATTTAATTATTTTGATTTTTCCACTCTCATAGCAAAGAAAAGAGGCGTTAAATTCCGCCACTCAACGCCCAATATCTAAAATTTGATGGAAAGTGGAAAACGACGTCTTTTATTATATGTTACAGAACATATAATAAAAGACCATCGTGGTATGACAGCATCTCAGTGTACACGCCTTTGGTTATAAGTTTAATTCCCGCCCAGCAAAATGATTACATTTGTATACATTTTTTCGCGCTTGTACTTAAAATACTACACCGAACATGCGGCGTTAAGTTACGCTACTCAACAATCATTTTATAGACATCGGGCGAAAATGTCTTCACAATAGTTTCTTTCTGTCTACCTTTATATGCGAGAAAAAAAAAAGTAAAGTTGAAAATAAACATAATATTTACACAAGTTAACTATAATTTTATTTTTACAACTAGACCCTAAGTAGTTATAAAATACTACAAAAACATTTGAACAACATCAAAATGAATAGAATTTTTCGCAGACATTTTTAACGAAGTCATTATTGCAAAGTAGGAAAAGGCGAGCTAGGCAAGGTAATTAGCGATACTGGGGTATATATAAGCCGTGTCAGCGACTTTCATGAGGAAGATTTGTAATATCTTTGAGGTGTAATATCTGTACGTTAGATTATATATATAGGAGCATATTTTATTATAATGATGTACAATTACCAATATGTAGAAGAATTGCCAAAAAATAGACAATTAAAAGTACTTTTTACATACATGTTTGCTTTTTTCAATATTTTGTGAAGTCTCTGTTATTACTTTTGAGTAACATTCATTTTTGTTATGTAAATTAGTACTTAGTAAACCATTTTTATTCGCTAAAAAAGTCAACCTTTTTTAAGCCATTATAATAAGAGTTAGAATTCAGCTATATAAACTATTAAAAAGCACCATATCTATGAAGTCAGCAAACGACTCCTAAATTGCTTTTCTCAAACACGATCGGAAGGTGGACAAAGATCCAAGAAATGGAGCACGACGAATTTAAAAACATACCCACAAATATCCGATGTATGCGGGTCGAGGAAAATGGCTGGCGTTAAATTTTTATGGCGAAATAGCCGTAAACGATCCTATTCGAAGATACTTTACACATATTCTTATTTCTAACTTAATTTTGTTTTTGGATTGTGCAATAATTGTGTGAACCACGTTTCTTTAGTATTTTTTAGTTTTTATTATTTTATTTTGTTAAAGAAAAACGTGTTATTTATTACTTTTAAGCTATAAAATATTTGTGCTTTCTGTACAAACATTGCTCTACGAATAATAATTCGTAAACATAGAATTTAATATAACTTGATTATAGCATGATAATAAACGTAATACCAAATATTTTTATTGCATTTCTTCATTGAAATGTAACCATTATATATGCATTATATATGTTAAATCGTTTTTGTATCTTTTGACATAACTTTAAGTAATTTAAAGTTTAAGTGAATACTTGAGTTAAATTTATATTATGATAAATTTACATTCATTCACATATTTTGTTGTTTAATAAGTTTATAGAAGTAAATAATCATATTTACTTACTGGTTTATTTTACTTCAGCCAGATATTATTTAAAAAACGTTTGTGATTTAAGTGAGAACGTAAGTGGACAAAAATATGAAATAATTATAGTCGTGTAGTTTACACAAACGAACTCACGAGCGGGTCGCTAGTATTAATAAAATAGAACCTACAATCATAAATCAATCAATCATTTATTTGTAAAACTCTAATTTACGCTCATTGAAACGTTCGTACATACATATATTAAATAGATACGATAATATCAACTAACTCATTAATTGGAGCTTAATTTCGTCTGTCCAAAGCAACTGCTTTCCGATATCCACAGCGTTTGAGCTTAACAGGAAATTATATTGGTATTAATTCATGATGACATTATAATATTGTAAAAAGGTTGTGTCCGTTAGTCTACTTATTATTATATTAACGCTAGCTACAAATTTAGTCATTTCAAATTAAATGTTTTCTACGGATATATTTATTAAATTATTAAGGCCGTCAAGGCACAGTCGGTCTGAGTTTTATTATAAACAAGTAGTTGTGTATTCAATTGACAATTTTAAAATTGTTACGGGTTCTTTAAAATAAAATGATTAAGTTGACATAAAATTTTATAATTAAAAATAGAAGTTCCCAGAACAAAAGAAATATATTACACTTAGAATATTAATTAGTAATGAAAAGCTTAACAAACTAATAATTACAGAACTAAATTTAAAACTTATATCTAATTAATGGACGCCAGGAGAGTTTTTTCGAATAAAGTAGTTGGAATGATTAAATTCTCAGTAACGGAACTCTGCCAAAACCACACCACGGCTATTCTCAGTTACCAGGGGCTTTAAATTCTGGCTGCAGATAATGCAAACCACGGAGCATAAAGGGCATTTCGATAGGCTACGACAATACAAAAGTATAAATGAACACCAGGCCATAAATCAAATCCAATTACTAATATAATTCTTATTAAAATACTAAACTTACCCCTATCTCACGTAGACATCCCACAATATGCTAATAACTAATTGCCAAAATTGTTATTATTTGCTAATATTAATTAGCAGCAAACTCCAAATTCAAAAGAATGAGAAAGGTCTTTAAAATCAACGGTCACAACTTCCTTTCTCCACAGAATCACGACTCGCAATGCCACACCTCATTCCCGTCTTACCCACACGTTACACATATGTTATAATTTAAAATTCAATACAAAATAAATTAAAAACATAAAAACAAAAACCAATGTCCGAAGTGAGATTTGAACTCGGGTCGCTATTTTAGCTACAGCCGCCAACCACTGCGCTGTTGGCTGCCTCATGCGAGCGTTTTAAATTATGTCTATACATATTTTTACAATCGTAACATTCCCTCAACCAAATTAAAAAAAAAAAATGTTTATCTATATACATGTATGTATTTTTTTTTTTAACTTTGCCATACTGGTTTTAAATCTTTGGCGTGCCATACGCCTAGACATTTCCCTTGCATATTGCTTAAAAGGTAAGTATTTTCCGATCGTTTTTCAGTTATGATAGCTTTATCGAATTTCGGTGCCAGTTTCCCGACAATTCCAACATCTCATTTTGTTATTCATTTTTGTATCTCTAATTTCAAAAACTTCTTTTGACTCTCTTGAAGGTAATTTGTCTTGATATGCTAAGTCTGGTTCTATGGAACCAATTAATGACCGTGGTTCCTGAAAATTATCACAATTAATTTTTGTTCTTTCTACAATTCTTAATACATTAATTAAATCGGCAATGGAAGTAAAAATGTCCCTACATACTGCTCTCTGATAATATGGCTGAAGGCTCTTTATTATTATCATAATTTGTTCCATTTCAGAAATTTTGTTAGGCAGTCTATTAAATAAGTTCTGCATTACCGAGATGAATATAAGTACTGCTTCATTCTTGCCTTGAGTCCTAGACTTTGCCTCAGAAAGTAATTCATCTTGGTAATATGGTGACTGAAAAGTACGTTTCAGCAGCAAAACAAGATCTTGCCAATTATGTGCATTTTGTCGATTAGCACGAAGCCAAATTAACGCATCTCCTTGAAAAAAGTCAATGGCGTGCCTCCATAAATCATCATCTGTGGCATTTCTGGCATCTTTAAGTTCATCTACTCTTTCTAAAAATGCATTAACGCTGAACTTATTATCCCCGGAAAACTGTACGCCCCATTGGCTTATCGGTACAAGTTTCAGTTTACGTGAATTATTTTCATCCAAAGAAGTAGAGTTTAAGAATTTTTGTGTATTATTAAGACTAAGAAAAGGAGGAATGTCTAAATCATTATGAGCAAAACTAACTCTTTTTTGTCCTGCTGCCGTGTTTGTGCATGCATTAGAAGTAGATGGAAGAACTTCTGACCTACCACCATCCATTTCTAATTCTCTTAAAATTTTCTTACTATCTTCCCCTAGAGAAGTTTGCAACGCCTCCTTCATTTCTTGAGTTACAAAATCATCGTCTTCTATTTCATCCTTTTCTTCCAAATCTTTTAATAATATCACCGCTTTATCTAGTAGAACATTTTTCTTTTCTTTATCTATTTCTTCCACCGGTACTATGAACTTCAACCGATTTATGACATGAATTAACCGTGAGACTAATCGTTTATACAATTGCTTATCAGGCTTCTCCTTCAGTTCAGAGACATAACATAATATATTACTAACTTTATCTGAGCAAATATTTAATTGCTCAGCAGGGGCAACAATACATGAATGTGGAGGTTTAATTTCATAAGATACCTGAAACAAATTCTCAGCTTCCATCATCTTTTTTAATATTTTCTTTAAAGCAGACACCAAGCCACCTGATTTAGTATAGCCTCTACTCGCGAGCTCAAATTCCACTTCATCTTTTAACAAATAATGCGGATCCATTTCAAAAAAAAACAAAAAGTAAAATGAGAAAGAGGTAAAAACGAAATACTATTTAATGTAAAGTTAAAAACTCGCCTATTAAAAAAAACAATAATAACAATTTCCTAACAGCCCAAATACAAAAAAAAACAGAAACCTATAAAAATATATATTGTTTTGTAGCCACACGATAACCCTTAAAACTCACATTTAAAGTTATAAAACATGCAAACTAATAACTACTAACAAAATTATACAAATTACAAACCCAAATTTATCACTTATATATAACAAAAAAAAACATGTAAAAGATACAAAAAAGTATTATTATTATTTTTTTTTTTAATTATGAATATCTGTATATAAGTTATATTGTAATTCTATGCTTTTTGTTAACTATAAACTTATTACCAATATTGTGAAAACCTCATTAACACAACAAAAAAAACTTAAACATACATTTAAATAAATCAACTGTTAAAACTTAGCAATAAATAATAAAAATAATGTAATAAAGTACACAACTATTTACTTAACAATACATTCTATCTTCTTGTAAAAATATGCTCTAATAATAAAAAAAATAATAATACAATAAATAAGTATTCAATACAATTAAGTATAAAATATATTTGCAAAAGCAATGTCGGGTACACAAAGAAAAAAAACTATAACGCCTGTTGTAAAGAACAAAGCAACCACAAATATGACTATATATTTAAATAAAAACTAAATTAACTACTAGAACCCTTATATTTTAACGTTGGGCGCCATTTGTTACGGGTTCTTTAAAATAAAATGATTAAGTTGACATAAAATTTTATAATTAAAAATAGAAGTTCCCAGAACAAAAGAAATATATTACACTTAGAATATTAATTAGTAATGAAAAGCTTAACAAACTAATAATTACAGAACTAAATTTAAAACTTATATCTAATTAATGGACGCCAGGAGAGTTTTTTCGAATAAAGTAGTTGGAATGATTAAATTCTCAGTAACGGAACTCTGCCAAAACCACACCACGGCTATTCTCAGTTACCAGGGGCTTTAAATTCTGGCTGCAGATAATGCAAACCACGGAGCATAAAGGGCATTTCGATAGGCTACGACAATACAAAAGTATAAATGAACACCAGGCCATAAATCAAATCCAATTACTAATATAATTCTTATTAAAATACTAAACTTACCCCTATCTCACGTAGACATCCCACAATATGCTAATAACTAATTGCCAAAATTGTTATTATTTGCTAATATTAATTAGCAGCAAACTCTAAATTCAAAAGAATGAGAAAGGTCTTTAAAATCAACGGTCACAACTTCCTTTCTCCACAGAATCACGACTCGCAATGCCCCACCTCATTCCCGTCTTACCCACACGTTACACATATGTTATAATTTAAAGTTCATTACAAAATAAATTAAAAACATAAAAACAAAAACCAATGTCCGAAGTGAGATTTGAACTCGGGTCGCTATTTTAGCTACAGCCGCCAACCACTGCGCTGTTGGCTGCCTCATGCGAGCGTTTTAAATTATGTCTATACATATTTTTACAATCGTAACAATATTTTTAAATTTAAGCTTGTTTTATTTCTAGGCTCAGGTAAATAAAGTGCGGCTTTTATTTCCGCCACTTGTCATGCAATAATTAGAATTTTGTCACAAAACAGAGACTCGCAAAGACACTCCGTGACTTCACACGACATTCTCATCGCATCGATTACGATGCTGTGGGGCATATAGCATGAAACTAAAAAAATAATACCTGTCTTCAATTTTACTTTGTACGCATTGTTTACTTACATAGTAACTTATCAACACAATCATTAAAATATGTTAATTTAGTGTTAAAAAAATCTAGTAATCAAGAAAATTTGTTAAATACTATGCTAAAATATCCAGAAGTTTAATTCTCTTCATTGTATATTCAAACAAACGAGCTTAATATCGAATTGTAAATGCTCAATAAGCTTCCGTATTCGGCAGCTGCTTTGAATGAAGATACTGAACGAGATAGCACATTATCACTAGTCGAAATCTCACTGCAGCGCCACTTATTATACCTGATGCATTGATCTCCTGTACTGCAATTTCAAAATTGTATTTTGTTTAAGAAATTCTGAAACTTACTATTTCTTACTTAAATAAAATATTTCATATTATAGAAATAAATAAGAAGAATTAATTATTAATGCGTTTTTTCATGTAGCAGGGTAGTTAGAGAAAAGGTAGTGTCAAAATACTCTGTTCTCGCTTTTCACCCGAAATCAGGATATTGCATGGTAGGGGGCGGAACCTATCGCCGCGCTTTATCTCAGGTACTAGAACAAAGAAATGAAATAATATATAATCATTTCGGAACTGGATCCACAACCAATATGTTTAAAGTCAGACAACGTCCAAATGCGTGACGACAGCCTCATTACTTTAATGATTTGGAATAATTAAAGATGAAACTTAATTATTATATGATAGTGTAATTTTGTAACTTATAAACAAATTAAACCCTTATGGTGAAATGGGACAGTATCTTTTTAAATGCGATAATTGCGAGTTCGAACCTTACTCGGGGGAATCATTGTACCTTTATAAAATTGTAGCGGCATTAAGTTCAGTTAACAGATACGTAATTGTTCTATGTTGGTCATAACAAAGTCAAGAATTAAGTCTCAATTAAGACAATACTTGGAAACTAAAAAAGAAAAGAAAACATTAAATATATTTTCTTTTCTTTTCTAGTTTCCCAAGTTTAAAAGTATATCTTCATATTCAAATTACTTTTCTTAACATAACATTCATCTCAAATACATAAATCATAAGCTGTATACATAATAATAAATAATCAAGTCATATTTTAAACAGTAATAATTTTGAATTATTACCAGTCTCGATTTTAAAATATATTCAAATGTAAAATGTAAGACGGAAATGATTTATAGAATTAAATCTATGAGCATATTAACTCCAAAACTTTATTATGTACATAAAAAATAAACGCAACTTATTCTGTTCGGTAGGAACTTATGAAGTGACATATTTACATACAAATTATTTTCCCTACTTACCCTGCAACATATAAAACATGTAGTATGGTACTAAGCCGGCCGGTTCACTTGAATATCATAAAACTATTGCATTTCATGATCCCTTTGCATTTCAAATAGTATATTTACTAATCAAATATCAACTTCCTTGTATTAAATTTGTATTATTTGTATTTTATTATTAATAATTTTTTCAGCATCACTTTTACCCATGCCACGTTCCCGCCAAGTTTTTCTTCTGTTTAATTTTATAAACTGTTATAATCGCTCAGCAGCTCATACAGCCAGTGATAGCGTACCATTTATTAAAAATATCAAATATTATATTTGCTTAAAACAATTTAATTAAAAAGTATTTATTTAATTTCATTAAATTAAGTTAAATTGTTCAATTATTTTTTTATATGCCTTCGTATATTTATCTTTAGTACGTATCGTACAAGGTGCAAGAAAAATATTGAATGACATTTGAATCTACTGAAACTATCGCCTAAAGTCAATCACTCATCTTACCAAGACAGCGTATAATAAGCGTATAATGTTATATTTAAGTAATTAAAATAATAAAATTAAATATGATATCCATGCATTAACCGTAGTTATTGTTACAAAAGAATAAATTTATCTCATTTGCCTTTATTCGTTGTCGAAGGCAGAACGTAAATGACCAGCTAGCCGTTTAAATATATTGTGGAAATGCTTTTACCAGGTAATTCTTTTGTTTTATTCCATTCTCATACAAAACAATTGTGATTTTAACTTAATTTTACAGAAGACTAACGTTATATATTCTTAAGGAAAGTTAATAATAAATAAAAACATATTTAATAATCAGTGCTTAACAGCATGCATACATTGAAAGAGATTTATATATTTTTTTAATATTTAAACTTTAAAGAATACTGATAGGTGAGATCTCTGTAGCTCAGTTGGAAAGTGTTAATGCGAGGGTTGTAAATTGAATTCCCATTAGGGGAATGATTTAATATTATTATCATTTCTCCATCCTGGTATCAAAAACAAAGAATAGCATTAAGTTCTGCCATTTAATGCGCAATGTCTCAATTTCAGAAGGAAAGTGTAGAAGGGAGTGTCTTGACACTAAGTTCTCTCTGATCGCGCCAGACATGCGGCAAAATCACTGAAGCTTGACAAATATTGTAACTTATGTACGCGACTCGAAATATAAGCTTATTATTATTCAGTGTAAATACTATATTCATATAGTTTAAGCCGCCATCGTAAGACGAAGGACCGAGGACATTGGCAGAAGCAGTAAAAGTTTGAGCACTAAAATGTGATAGCTTGGTGGTACAATCTGTATTTTAGCGTCAAGACAGTTCAGTTTTGCTGAATCATATGCTACAGTATGCTACATATTGTACAGCTTAACCTATCTAGAGAAAACTGCACATAATCTAAAACCCCTTAAGACACATCGTTCTCCATCATCCGCCTGTATCCGAGAAACTAAGTGCTGAGTGGCAGTACTCAACGCCACGCCGTCTTATTAAAAGAGCGGAGAATTAAAAATAATTTAAAAATTTTCATTCTCATGAATGGGAATCAAACCCACAAATATAACGTATATAGATAGCCACTGTCTGATATGCAGAATTTGAAGCTGCTAATACGAATGGTAACGAAAAATTTTAACATCATTTGCAAGAATACTATGTTAAGAATAAATATTAAAATTATGAAAGATTATTTTCATAAATTGAGCCTGTTGAAACCAAGTAATAGAAGAAATAACGAAAAATTACGACGTTGCAATTAACTTTTGAATTTTGAAGCAGCTTTTTAACTTGCGATTATTTATGTTACCGACGATTTAAATAAGAATAGTTTGGTGGCAAGAAATTCCATTTAGTTTGTTATAAAACACTATTTTTTTTATTATTTAAGGAAAAAGGGAAAAGGTAGGATTTGCAGGTCTATGAAAAGTTATTGAAATATCATCCAAAGCCACAACCACACGCACGAGTGCATTAGTGTTTAAATCAATTCATCTTAACGGCTGAGGCGGAGCTATTCGTGGAGGATAAACGAGAGCAAAAGTGTCTAGACGCGAGAGAAGACCACTTTGCTTGAAAGTTTATTCATTTTGTATATCTTTGAATTTATTTCTATTTAAATTGAATTTATTTAGTATGAATCATGTTCAAGATTTATAATATTACACATTTCTTACGAGATTAAAAGATTTGTGGATTCATTCAACCTTCAAATTTACAAAACTATTTTGCATAATATATTGATATTAATAATTCTAAAATAATAAATTGTTCGTGCATCTTTTTTTAAGCTGCACGCTGTATCCTGCACACGTCAAGGTAGGCAAAGGGAACCTAGTAAGAGGTAAGACACTTCTAACCCCACTTCTGCCAGCCAATTTCTGGAGCATTGCGTGTTAAATGGCGGAACTTAACGCCGCTCTTTCTGAATCTAATTTTTAATACATACTTCAGCTAGCTTCAATACTTTATTTTTATGTAGTTTGGTGGTAGGAGATTCGTTCTCCGACTGGCTCGCGACCACTATCATGTCAAAGACGAACCGCCAAATATCTTATGATGTGTTCCGGTTCGATGGCATGTAAGCCAGCTCTCCCTATTCCCACCATTCCCATCCTTCCTCCCTCCTTCTGTCCTACATTTCCAAGGCTGGCAACGCATCCATAACTTAAATGTTGTGGATGTCTATGGGCGAAGGTAACCACTTAACACCAGGTGGGCCTTCAGCTCGTTTGCCTCCTTTATTCAATAAAAAAAAATGTAGCAAAATACGCCACTGCATTATACATGTAGTAAAACACGCCCCAGGTACACTATCCTTAATTCCTTCACTCTCACTACATGGCTGAAAAATACTCATAGCTTGGATGGATGGCTATTTCAACCCTAGTTAGAGTTATCGAGTACCCAAAGGAACTTTACTGTTATATTTTTATTGGCAACTAAAGTATAAGAAACCTTTTTATAAATTAACATAACTGGACCATAACTTGACTGGATCACATTTTACCCAAAAGCCATTTACTAATGTAAGGTCAAGCTGAAGTAAAGCAACATAAGTCCTTTAGGGACTTTGCTGTTAGTGAGGCATAAAATGTTACAAAATTGTGTGTTGAAAAGATTTTACATTTATAGAGCAAGTATTGCAAAACATATAATTTTTTTCTACCTACAATAGGTATATAGACTCGGAACTTAATCAATGTAGTGAATCTAAAAATATTTTATCTGCTACTTACAACTAGAGTAACATATTTAAAACATGCATTTACATATGATTTCATTCTATAATTTTGTTCAAGAATCAAATACTTGAACATAAGTCATTATAATTTTAAAATTATTTTCAAATTTATAAAACAAGTAAATAGAAGGCAAACATTTTTTTTGATATGATTATTTTTAAAAAAGTGACTTATCTGATTGTATCGTAATGTACACATATATATGTATGATACGATGTAAATATATAGTATTTCCACACAACTGTGGAATGACTTACCAGCGGCAGTGTTTCCAGGTCGATACGACATGGGTACCTTCAAAAAGCGCGCTTACCTCCACCTTAAAGGCCGGCAACGTCCCTGTAGCTCCTCTGGTGTTACACGGGGCCGTGGGCGACGGTGTTCACCTAACACCAGGTGACCCGAACGCTCGTTTGCCTTGTCCTTTTTACATAAAAAAAAAAAAAAATGATATACATGTTAAAAAATTTAAATATGTAAGTTTCTTACAAACTATCACATAAAATGCTAAAACTAAAATTTCTACAATAAATCATTGTGCATCTGCAAGAAAATATATTCACGAGCATCAAAGTTTATATCTGGGAAATGTCTAACTTATGTCATTATTCATAGATTAAATGAAATTCAAATAAAATATAACTTTTATTTTTAGCACAGTGCAGTTTCGTTATTGACACGCCACCATTGTTGAAACAGAGTAAATAGAAATTTGGTTAAATTTGTTTCTGTGTAACAGATTTTATTTTTTATCAATCGCATACTGGTAAAAACGAATCGTTCAGAGTTTATCATTGGGAGTAATTCGTAACTTTCCAATCATGTTTAGTTTTTTTACGGCAAAAAGCAAGCCTTAGTAAGATTGTTAATAAGTCTAAAAAATTCAAAACTTTCCTCGAAATACTAATTTCGCTTTAATTCCACTATTGTAGCATAAGGATATCAGATCCAAAAAAATTACAGAGAAAACTTATTGTCTTATTTACTTAACAAAATGTAGATATAATAAAACAATACATTTTTAAAACTTTTACACACTCTGAACTTTTTCACACTCTGGAATGTAAAAGATATTTTTTAGAAAAGGTACAAAAATGTTGAACGCAACGGTTAAAGCCTTTGGACAGTTCCCAAGAGGGACGGGTTCAAGTCCCGCTGTCCCGTTAAAAATTTTAATACGTTTTCTAATTAAATACCAACCATTGTATATTATTAAATTAATAATCACATCGCATAACAAATCACATAATCAATCACATATCTGATCAATCTTAATCTAAAATCTACAGAAGCATTACACAATAAAAATACGAGTGTTAGCATTTTTTTGCAACTTTCTATGAATACTGGTAAAAAGAGTATTGCCAATCGCAAACACTATTGGTCAGCTTGTGAGAACAGATGGTTTCAGGGCAGTTCATAAATCGTGATACAAATAGCCGGCGTCCACCCCCAGCACGCCTAATGGTCTGTCAGATCGTCGTCCCTATAGAGATATAGCTGCAGTACATCTTTTCGGAATTCAATAGATGAAAGTTTATGATAAACAGTTTTTGAATATTCTTGATATCGTTTTTTTTAAATAATATTTTATAAATATTTCTTTAGCAATAGCTATTAGATACAATTCTTTAATTTTCTGGTTTCAATTGCTTGTGCGTTTCCTATTATAATTTTTTTTGTCAATTATTGACCTACTCTTTGAAGGATTTGTGTGTAATGTGGAAAATAGAGTGATTTAACACAAAAATTTTCTATGCTTTAATATTTAAAGTAGACATATGTCGCGCATTAAAAAAATGTACTAAGATTTTACATATAAAAGAGCCTGGAATTAACCACATACCTACATAGCGTATCATTATTTTCTGAAATATTTAGATGTTCATGCCAGTGTGTACGTTTTATTTATTTATTTATTTCGTTATTTGTTATGTTTCACGTTCATTACAGAATGAGAACGTATCGTTATTTTTGAATTTTTCAAATGGTTTCCAATAACTGCTGTCATAATTAAATAAATTGTTATAGTTTTTAAATGTAAACTTTTAAATTAGGCATACTGTAAACAGACAAAACTAATATAACTATTACAGACAACACTAAAATAGCAATTTGTTATAAAATACGTGTATATTTATATTTATTAAGTTAAGTCAATTTTAGCGCAAAACCATAGCTTTCGACTAGACCAGTCAGTTCGAGTCTACATCTTTAAAAAAACGCGATATCACTGGCATGTTCTCTATACGTCGGATGATTGGATAAAACTGTCTCACCACATGTGGTCCTCATTTGTTAACTCAGCCAAATGTGTCAGTTCGCCATTAGGCTCTGCATTGTATTCAAACAAACGTATTGCTGTTACGTACTCCGCATGGATTTGCATCAGAAAATACTGTAATACATCAAGTGTAAAATAGAAAAACCTATAGAGAGAGATATTTACAACGTGAATTGCTATGTTTTATTACTGTTTGCTTTTTTATTAAATTTAAAATTGCAATCAATATATTTTTCCGGATTCGAACATTAAGGAATCAATTTTCGCCAAACGTGTTTCCTCACGGTCTTGGAACGGGACTCTTCAAGGAGCGCAACAACCAACTCCTTTAAAACCGGCAACACACTTGATGATTTTTCTAATGTTGTAAATTTTCATGAACACCGGTAAGCGCTTAACAACAGGTTTCTTTTTCTGAGGAAATCCTTTGTGTCAGTTGAACACAATGTTTGTGTCAGTTGAACACAATGATTTCGGCAATATTAGGTTGAAAGGACATATGAAGGATAGTACTTAAAATATGAGATGATATTATATATAAAAAGGACCAGTAAAATTTCTGCATCTATTACATAAAATAACATAATATATGTATATGTATGTTTTTACACATTATACAAATATTTATTAGTAAATAAATAATAAATTTTACAAGCAAGGATCACTTTGTACCTTTTGAATGTAAGAAATGTGGTAAAAGAAGCCATGTAACTTACAACACTTAAAACAATTTTAAACAGTTAATGTGTTATCGTGTGTCGGTTATAACGACAGGCTTTGACAACATGAAGCCTAAGTTTGGCACTTACAGACCCCTAACTTTGGGCTATCATGATAATTGCAATAAAAAGGAGTTGCCTATTGTTTAATTCGCTGGAGACGAATAAGTGCTATGGAAGTGTAGAACAGTTTCATTCGCAACGACTTAGAGAGGAATATTACGCTTAAGCGTTTATATGAATTGCACAATTCTGAAAATTGGACGAATGCGTCACTTAATTTTGAGTTAATTAATTGTGAATTAATTTTTTAAATGTATTTTTTTATATTAATAATTCTATATTAATTTGAAATAGAAATTTACATCTTGATTATTGGAAACGTAAAGTATATGAAAATAAAATATACGTTGCTTAGATGATAAATAATTGAAATTTGAGAGATAAATAAACATAATATTAACGAATTTAGTTTTTAATATACGTATAAGTATAATAAATTCGAATTGTAATCCTCCAAATTTATTTATCTAAAATTATAGATTGTCATTACATGCACATTAACAATATGTACTAAACAAGTCCATGTCTTTAACAAAGATCTCGGATCACAATTCAATTTGTCATAAACATGTAAGTACCCAAGTATCATTATTTGCTTCAAATTAAATTAAAAAGCTTCACGCTATATCCCCCACACAGCAGGGTAGGCAGAGGAAACCTAGTGTTAAGACACTCCGTTCCCCACTTTCCGCCAAATTCGGAGGCTTGCGTGTTAAGTGGCGGAACTTAATGCCGCGCTTTACCTCGAAACCAGAGCGAAGAAAATGGAAATATAATTTCCTCTCCTCGAGTGGGAATCGAACCCACAACCAGTCGTTTACAGTCACACTCTTGTGCCACTGGGCCACGACTGGCCACGATCATTATTTGCGCCAGTTAAAATTATATGTAGTGTTTATTTAAGCAATAATTGGTATTAAATGTTTAAAATACATATAGGTTCCATGCCTTTGTTAGTATAAAACTCTAAAGACGTTTTTACAAGATTTCATTAGTGTATCTTTTGATATTTCATCAATTTTCAAATCGCAACTATTCGGAATTAATTTAACTTTAAAATTCAATATTTTGTTAGTAACTATTCAATTGAATGACTTCAAAAGGCCTTTCACTGGTTGAATTAGGATTTTCCAGAATATTTTTTATACAACTTTTCTAAGCTATAGAAAAAATGTGAAAACTGAAAATTCTAAAATAGATTTATACTGACTTTTATTGAGAAATTTAAAAAATAAAATATATGTATATAGAAAAATATAAGTCAGTTACTACTTTTTGCTTAAAATTTGTACTAAATTAATTGAACCATACATAAAAAATATTATTTAATGTATTCTAATACTTTTACTGCTTCTCGCTTTTACCCGTATAGCACGGTAACGAGAGAAAACCTAGTGTTAAGACGCTCTGTTAAGATGTGAAAGTAATTAAATTATCATCATGAAATTGAACCTACACACATTGTGTTTACAGTCAGACTCTGTTCCACTGTGCCATGATAGCCTTAATAAAGTATTAGACTAGTATTATATAATGTACCTACGTCTTGTTATATACATTATGTTCAAATTGAATAACGTAGATTTCCATTAATTATACGTCTTCACGATCAATACTCTCTAAACCTATATTGAAGAGTTTCGCCAGTACAAATAATAGATTAAATTATTACTTTAAAGACTTCGTGGCTTGTCGCCAACTGAGTTTCTTAGAAACCGTGCGGATTACGGTTTCAGCAAGAAATGAATGGAATGAATATGAATTCAGGTGTTAGTAATCAAATTTATGAAGGCAAATATATTGTTCAAGCTTGATATATAGGAAAATTAAATGTTTAAATAATTTGAGAAAAATAACAAATTAGTAGGATTTTAGGCCAGCGTGGATTCAATTCCCACTCAGAGGAATAGTAATAATTTAATTATTTTGATTTTTCCACTCTCATAGCAAAGAAAAGATTCGCGTTAAATTCCGCCACTCAACGCCCAATATCTGAAATTTGATGGAAAGTGGAAAACGGAAGGCTTTTACATTAGGTTTTTCCTAACTACTAGGTTATCTCTTATGACTATGCGGAAAAAAGTGTTAAAGCATTTAAAAGTTTTTAATTTTTTTCTTGAAATATTATTCTTTTATTTTTTGTTATGTAGTTGCACCTGTTTTTATCTGAAGTTCTTTAAATTTTCCAATAGCATCTCTAATACAGAATGCTTTATGCGCAGGAAAATAAGCTTTCTTTTATTATAGCTGTTAAAAGTTTAACAGCACACTTTTTTTACAGACATTTTTATTATATGTAAGTAATAAAGAGTAGTTATTATTAATAGAGAAATTTTCATAATAAATTCCATTTATATATTTTTCAAAAGTTACAGAACATATAATAAAAGACCATCGTGGTATGACAGCATCTCAGTGTACACGCCATTGGTTATGAGTTTAATTCCCGCCCAGCAAAATGATTACATTTGTATACATTTTTTCGCGCTTGTACTTAAAATACTACACCGAACATGCGGCGTTAAGTTACGCTACTCAACAATCATTTTATAGATATCGGGCGAAAATGTCTTCACAATAGGTTCTTTGTGTCTACCTTTATTTGCGAGAAAAATAAAAGTAAAGTTGAAAATAAACATAATATTTACACAATTTACCTACAATTTCATTTTTACAACTAGACTGTAAGAAGTTATAAAATACTACAAAAACATTTGAACAACATCAAAATGAATAGAATTTTTCGCAGACATTTTTAACGAAGTCATTATTGCAAAGTAGGAAAAGGCGAGCTAGGCAAGGTAATTAGCGATACTGGGGTATATAAGCCGTGTCAGCGACTTTCATGAGGAAGGATTGTAATATCTTTGAGGTGCAATATCTGTACGTTAGAATATATATAGGAGCATATTTTATAATAATGATGTACAATTACCAATATGTAGAAGAATTGCCAAAAAATAGACAATTAAACGTACTTTTTACATGTTTGCTTTTTTCAATATTTTGTGAAGTCTCTGTTATTACTTTTGAGTAACATTCATTTTTGTTATGTAAATTAGTACTTAGTAAACCATTTTTATTCGCTAAAAAAGTCAACCTTTTTTAAGCCATTATAATAAGAATTAGAATTCAGCTATATAAACTATTAAAAAGCACCATATCTATGAAGTCCGCAAACGACTCCTAAATTGCTTTTCTCAAACACGATCGGAAGGTGGACAAAGATCCAAGAAATGGAGCACGACGAATTTAAAAACATACCCACAAATATCCGATGTATGCGGGTCGAGGAAAATGGCTGGCGTTAAATTTTTATGGCGAAATAGCCGTAAACGATCCTATTCGAAGATACTTTACACATATTCTTATTTCTAACTTAATTTTGTTTGTGGATTGTGCAATAATTATATGAACCACGTTTCTTTAGTATTTTTTAGTTTTGTTAAAGAAAAACATGTTATTTATTACTTTTAAGCAGTAAAATATTTGCGGTTTCTGTACAAACATTGCTCTAAGAATAATAATTCGTTAACATAGAATTTAATATAACTTGATTATAGCATGATAATAAACGTAATACCAAATATTTTTATTGCATTTCTTTATTGAAATGTAACTATTATATATGCATTATATATGTAAAATCGTTTTTGTATATTTTGACATAATTTTAAGTAATGTAAAGTTTAAGTGAATACTTAAGTTAAATTTATATTATGATAAATTCACATTCATTCACATATTTTGTTGTTTAATAAATTTATTTTACTGGTTTATGTTGAACAAAAGTAATGTCGTCTACCGAATTATTTATTTGTAAAACTCTAATTTACGCTCATTGAAACGTTCGTACATACATATATTAAACAGATACGATAATATCAACTAACTCATTAATTGGAGCTTAATTTCGTCTGTCCAAAGCAACTGCTTTCCGATATCCACAGCGTTTGAGCTTAACAGGAAATTATATTGGTATTAATTCATGATGACATTATAATATTGTAAAAAGGTTTTCCGTCTGCTTATTATTATAGTAAGACTAGCTACGAATCATGACTTTAATCGTTTCAAATTAAATGTTTTCTACGGAAATTATTATTAAATTATTAAGGCCATTTAGGCACAGTGGGACTGCGTTTTATTGTAAACAAGTAGTTGTGTATTCAATTGACAATTGTAAAATGATTAAATTTAAGCTGTTTTTATTTCTAGGCTCAGGTAAATAAAGCGCGGCGTTGATTTCCGCCACTTATCGTGCAATAATTTGAATTTTGTCATAAAACAGAGACTCGCAGAGACACTCCGTGACTTCACACGAGATTCTCATCGATTATGATGCTGTGGGGCATAGAGCATGAAACTAAAAAAATAATATCTATCTTCAATTTTACTTTGTACACATTGTTTACTTACACAGTAACTTATCAACACAATCAATATAATATGTTAATTTATAGTGTTAAAAAAATCTAATAATCAAGAAAATTTGTTAAATACTATGCTAAAATACCCAGAAATTTAATTCTCTTCATTGTATATTCAAACAAACGAGCTTAATATCGAATTGTAAATGCTCAATAAGCTTCCGTATTCGGCAGCTGCTTTGAATGGAGATACTGAACGAGATAGCACATTATCACTAGTCGAAATCTCACTGCAGCGCCACTTATTATACCTGATGCATTGATCTGCTGTACTGCAATTTCAAAATTGTATTTTGTTTAAGAAATTCTGAAACTAAACACTACTAGTGTTTTATCTTAATTTCTTGTTTAAGATTTTATCTAAGGTACTAGAACAGGGAAATGAAAATAATATATAATCATTTCGGAATCGAACCCACATCCAGAGTCAGACAATATCCAACTGCGTCACGACGGCGTCACTAGTTTAATGCCTTAAATAATTAAAATTGAAATTCAATTATTATGTGATAGTCTAATTTTGTAAAATATAAATAAATTAAACTCTTACGGTGTAAAACGTTAGTATTTTATTTTAAGTGCGATAATTGCGAGTTCGAACCTTACTCGGGGGAATCATTGTACCTTTATAAAATTGTATGTGTTGTGGTGTTATAATCGGCCAGCAACTTATACCAGCGGTATCGTAGATTTATTAAAAATATCAATTATTTTATTTGTTTAAAACCATTTAATAAAATAGTATTTATTTACTTTTAGTAAATTAAATTAAATTGTTCAAATAAAATATTTTATTTGCCTTCAATTATTTATCTATAGTACGAGTATGTATCGTACAAGGTGCAAAAAAAATATCGAATTATATTTGAATCCGCGACGACGATAATAAGCATAATATTATATTTTAGTTATTAAAATAGGAAAAGTAAAAATTATATCCATGTATTAACCGTAGTTACTGTTACAAAAGAATAAATGTAGCTCATTTGCCTTTATTCGTTGTCGAAGATAGTACGTAATCGACCAGCTAGCCGTTTAAATATTGTTAAAATGCTTTCACCAGGTAATCTTTTGTTTTATACCTTTCTCGAATGAGTTTTGTATAGAACAACTGTGATTTTGTGTGAACGGAGTGTCTTGACCACCGACCACCAAGATATCTCTGATCGCCCCAACCATGCGAATAAATACGTAAGGCTTGACGCATATTTTAACTTATATACGCGACACGAAAATAATAACCTGACTCTTATTCGGTGTAAGTATTATATAGTTTGGATCGGGAGGAAGGTAAAAGATCTAAAAGTTTGGCCACTAAAATATGATAGTTTCTATCTATATTTTAGCGTCAAGACACAGAGTTTTGCTGGACGATTTTGTAATGATAGTTAAGCAGTATAATATATAGAATACTTTATTCTATATATTATAACATCTGTAACACCTTGCCTGTATGCAACCTGCCTGATGATGAAAACTTAATATCACCTAGAATCCAGTGTTATGTATATCGTTCTCCATTTTCCGTCCGGATCCGAGACACTGGGTGTTGTGTGTCAGTAATCAACGCCACGCTGTCTTTTTAGAAGAGTGGAGAATTAATAATAATTTAATAATACATTCATTCCCCTAAATGGTAACCGAACCCATAATCATAACGTATAGAGGTAGATGATGGCCCCCGTACGGAGTATATGCAGAATTTGAAGCTGCTACAGAAATGAAAAACTTTAATACATAGTATTAAAGTTTTTCATGTTAAGAATAAATATAAAAAATATAGTCCACGATAAAGAGAATATTTTCATAAATTGTGTCACTTGAAACAAAGTAAAAGAAAAAATAACGAAAAATTAGGGACGTCGTAATTAACTTTTGAACTATAAAGTAGCTCTTTAACTTGCAATTGTTTATGTTACCGACTATTCAAATAAGAATAGTTTGGCGGTAACTTTTCCCAAGAAAGTTTAATTTATTTTCATATTAAAAAATACTATTTTAATAATTCTCTAAGAAAAAAGGAAAAGGAAGGATTTATTAGTCCATGAAAAGTTATTGAAATATCATCCAAAGCCACAACCACACGCACGAGTGCATTAGTGTTTAACTCAATTCATCTTAACGGCTGAGGCGGAGCTATTCGTGGAGGATAAACGAGAGCAAAAGTGTCTAGACGCGAGAGAAGACCACTTTGCTTGAAAGTTTATTCATTTTGTATTTCTTTGAATTTATTTCTATTTAAATAGAATTTATTTAGTATGAGTCATGTTCAAGATTTAAAATATTATAGATTTCTTACGAGATTAAAAGGATTGTGGGTACATTCAACCTTCAAATTTACAAAACTATTTTGCATAATATATTGATATTAATAATTCTAAAATAATAAAATGGTTCGTGCCTCTTTTTTAAGCTCCACGCTGTATCCTGCACACGTCAGGGTAGGCAAAGGGAACCTAGTATGAGGTAAAACACTTCTAACCCCACTTCTGCCAGCCAATTTCTGGAGCATTGCGTGTTAAGAGGCGGAACTTAACGCCGCTCTTTCTGAATCTAATTTTTAATACTTACTGGAGCTAGCTTCAATCTTAAAATCATCCTCCAAAAGTCATTGAGGCTGCGGGTGCTCTGGAAGAAACCCCAGAGCACCCTGAAGGCGACGGTGGGCCACAGAAGGTGGGCCATCCACCGAGGCGTTGTAGTAGAATGCGCGAGCGAACCTGCGATGTTTCAGGATGGTGAAGAGGGTTTCCGCTGGGTTTTAGTGGGTAGTATCGGACTCTCCGGTGAGTCCCACAGTATCATCCGTATGTAAGGCAGGTCTGCCTGCTTTGCGAACTGTTATACGAAGTTTTGAATTTTAGTTTTAAAAAAAAAAGATTTTAATTCACTACATATTTTATTTGGTTTATAAAACTTAATTATGGTACACTTAGCACTTAGAATTAGAAAAAAGTAGAATTATGATATAGTATGAAAATATGAAATAGAAATAAGAAATAGTAATGAGTGACTCTTGCCACTGCCGACTTAGAAGTGACGCTATTCTCTAACCGATCTACTGGCCTAGGGCCCAGGGGGTTGACTCAGCATTGCTCGTCCACAATTTAGCAATTTACCATACATAAACCATATATAACAACCCCCCCTTTAGGAAAAAACTTATCGCTAAAGGGTAAGTTTTACAAATTTAGTCAATTCTCAATTGAGGTGGATTTACAATAACAGTATCAACATTTTGTTCTTTTCTAGATAACATTGGAGTTATAAATCTTTTATACAAATGCAGGACTAAAATACTTAAGACTATAATAAAGGATAGGATACTAATTATATTAAAACTTAATTGATTATTATAAATGGGAATAAAAGGATCGCGTACATCTAAATCATCTAATACCTTATTGGATTCTTGTTTGAATAATTGAAGTTTTCCTAAGTTAATATTATTTATCGTCATATTAGGAACTGTAAGCTGAATTTTATTGAAATTATTTAGATTACAACAACTATCATTTATTATATTGTAGTCTGATATTATTGCTGGAACATTGATCTCAGGATTTGATTTCGGAATGAATTTAAATCTTTTAAAGTATGCTATACAGGTTTGAGGAATGTGAAGAATTCCTGTACCTGATATTATGATTTCATGAATTTCCTTCTGTTCACATTCGAATGTGAGTTTTGTAGCTTTTGACTGTACAAATATCCAATCATTATTGTGTAATCTATGCCAAATGTCTATAGATCCTTGTATATATTTATATTCACAAGTATTGGGCAAGATAGAAACGGATTCAGTCATTATTTCTACTTCGCAGGATGGATTACTAGGAATATTAAAGATTTCAGTTATGTCGCAAAAATAAGTTACAGGAATGATTGATTTACATGAACGTAAGTCTTTTAAATAGCTGTATGAGGTTTTATCCTTGCTAACAATAAGGTATTCTTCAAAAGGTAGTATCATAACATAGGAATGGTTATTAGGATCGTGTGGAGTAGGTAAGGGTATAGTATTGTACATATTGTATTCTTGAGCATCTACTAATGGTATTTTAACAACAAAAACTAACTTATCAACATAATAATAACAAACTAAACTAGCAATATTAATTAAAACATGGATATTACTTAATTCTAAGCTCACTGGAAAATCCTTAAACTTTGGAATTAACTTAAGATTATTTAATATATCGTTATACATTTCTTTCGGAGATAGAATTGAAGGGTGTAATACATTATTCTTTACAAACAATATAGAGTTTACAATATCCTCTATTTTAAAAGAAAGAGTCAATAAATGAGACTGTAGAATATTTAAAATAAAATTAAGCTTAATCTTAAAACTATCTTTTTTAATTATCCGGCTTTCATTATTTATAGCCATAGTCAACTCGTCAACGACACTATTAAGTTTGGCTTGATTAATATTCATTTCATTAAAAGATTGATTGATATTAGATATAGCAGATTGTGAAATCATGACAATCTTTTGTATAGAATCGCTCAATAATTTATCATTATCATATAGAATTTTAATAGCTTTATTATAATTTTCAGCATCATCTTCATTTAATGTTCCAAAAATATGTTTAAAAACGACACCTACGCCGGAAAACCATGCGGATCTTTTATTTACGTTATTAGAGATAATATGGGATAAAGAATTATAATCACTAAGCAAGTCTTTATACAGTGATTCTAACGGCTGTAGCATGTTCTGACATTGCAAATACTCGATATCCTCGGCTTCTCGGCATTGAAACCGAATAATATTAAATACATGCTGTATATTTTCAATATGTTCTCTAAAAGAAGACAAGTCTAAAGGAATAACAATGTGAAACTGATCATTCATAAGCTTGACGGTCCCTACTGGGTCAAAAAGTATACCAGGGGCTTCTAGAGATTTGGGTGATGAATGGGCTTTCTCTATTAGCAGTCGTTAAGACGGTGAATGTCACGATCATTCTGCAAGCATAAGTATTTATAATTATTGTTGAATTTAATGTTAGTATTTAGCTTCGAATGTAAAAATAAAATGTTAAATAAAATGAATATTGTTGTAAAGTGTAAAGTTGTAAATAATATAAATGTAAATTAGCTAATGGTATCATATGCTGGTTTTACTTCGTCGTAATGATGTTTTACGTGTCTTCGATTTATTAGTAAGGATAAGGTATTGTTACCATGAATTTTTACGATCTTATAGGGTCCTTTCCACTGTGGGGATAAGGCTTTGCGGAGTCTTAAATGATTCTTTAAATAGACATATTCACCTACTTTGTATTTAATTGGTTGAGAGTGTTTGTCATAATATGTTTTAGATCTTTGTTTTGACGCATTAATATTTTCTAAAGCTTTTGCATGAGATATTTTAAGGCGATGTTGTAGCATTTTAATGTAGTCAGGATAAGTCACGTCAAGGGTTGAATTGAAAATAGAGTCTGGTATGAAAGGTTTATGACCAAAAACTAATTCGTATGGGGCGAATTGTGTAGTTGTGTGAATTGTACTATTGTATGTAAACATTGCCGTGTACACAAATTTATGCCAATTTGTTTGATTTTCATTTACATATGACTTCAAATACTCTTTAAGTGTGGAGTGGCTTCTTTCAAGAGCACCTTGGGTTTGTGGGTGATACGGTGAGGACCAAATTTGTTTTATTTTTAGGAATTCACATGTTTTCTTGAATAGTTCTGCGGTGAAGTTTGTGCCTTGATCAGTAAGAATTGTTTTCGGTATACCAAAGAGAGAAATAAAATGTAGAAGGCATTCACAGGAATCTTCTGCTGTGGCATTAGAAATGGGATAGGCGATTGAACTTAGTTAAGTCATCCTGAAGAGTTAAGATATACTTTAATGAAATAAGTCCAGCCTCTGGAAGAGGGCCTACGATATCAAGACTAACTCTGTCAAAAGGTCGAGTGGAAGTGGTTGTTATTTGCATAGGGGATCTATTAACTTTACGAAGTGCTTTATTGGATTGACAAAATTTACAATTTTTTACATAAGTTTCTATATCCGAATTCATGTTCTTCCAGTAATACCGTTCTCTAATCCTTTTTGACATTCTATTAGATCCTAAATGTCCTGCAATCGGGATATCGTGATTTTCTTTCAGGATTTTTGCTATTTCAGTTGGAACAGGATAAATTATCGTATTATGGTAAATATTTATATTAACATTGGTATTGTCGAATAAATACATAACGATACCATAAATTTTAACAAAAGAATGTTGTTCAAACGGGTTTTTAAAATCAGATATAGAAATTTCGTTGATAGTACCACTGAGTAAAATATCATCTCTCGCCGATTTAATAGTTTTGAATAAGTCTGGATATGTACAATTATCAAAATAGTATACTTTAGTAAAAAGGAGATAAAATGTTTTATCTTTAATAGTAAATTTTTTAAAAGAATAAAGTTCACGTTCACCTTCAGTTATCATACTTGTGTTTTCAGAAATAGATATAATATCATGAAGATAGGGATTTGAGTCATCGAAATCTATTGATACAGGAATTAGAATAGTTTTAGAAGCAGTTTTGAGAAGATTTTCATTATATTCTTTGATATAAGTATTATATGATTTGTTTTTTGCGCTAAATGATTTAAGGAAATTGGAATAGTCATTATTATCATGAATAGAACTGGGAATTATGGGATCTGGAAAATTTTCCATGGGTGAATTTATATTCTCACCTACAGGATCCGATACTATGATAGGGTCTTCATTAGAGGGGGAATCCTGTATGGAAGGTAGCTCCAATGGGCTGAAGTCTATGTTTTGTCCCTCCAGTGGGCTAAGGTCTAAGGCACCGAGGTCTGTTAACTCATCGAGAACTTCTTTAGGTATTTCTGGTTCTGGATTCAAATTTGGATTATGGGAATCTTTTGACGTAGAAGGTTGTGGATTTAGTATGGGATTTACTGGGAATCGTGATAGTGCATCAGCGTTACTATTTATTTTGCCCTTTTTATACTCTACTTCATAATCAAATTCCTCTAATTTTAGTCGCCATCTGACAAGTTTAGAACCAGGATCTTTACAATTGAATAGCCATTTGAGAGGCCTGTGGTCAGTTACGATTTTGAAACGTCTACCGTACAAATATGGTCGAAACGTCTTGGTTCCAAATATTATGGCTAAGCATTCCTTCTCAGTAACGCTGTAATGTGATTCAGCTTTGTTTAAGGTTCGAGATGCATAAGCAATTGGACGGTCGTGGCCAATCAAGCCTTGAGAAAGAATAGCAGAAATGGCAAAGTTCGAGGCATCACAGGTGAGAACAAAAGGTTTAGTAAAATCTGGGTAAGCCAGTATAGGAGCGGTGGTAAGAGCAGTTTTTAAGGTTTCAAAGGCATGTTGTTGCTCGTGTTGCCAGGAGAATGGGACATCTTTCTTTAAAAGATTAGTTAAGGATTTAGCAGTTTTAGAGAAATCAGGGATAAAACGTCTATAATAGGAAACTAATCCAAGGAAGGATTTAATGTCTTTAGGAGATTTTGGGGTTGGAAATTCTTGCACAGCTTTGATCTTTTCAGGATTAGGTTTCACTCCTTTGTCTGTTATAATATGGCCAAGATAGGAAACTTCTTTACGTAAAAATTCGCATTTGTCTGGTTGAAGTTTCAAATTAAATGTGCGAAGTCTATTAAAGATGTTTGTGAGGTTATTTATATGTTTGTTAAGGTCAAAAGAATATATTACTATGTCGTCTAAATAAACGAAGCATTGGACACCTTGCAAGCCAGTGAGAGCAGAATTCATTAGACGTTGAAAAGTGGCGGGTGCATTCTTAAGACCAAAAGGCATGCGGGTAAACTCAAAATGACCTTGTGGGACGGAAAAAGCAGTTTTGGGTGCGTCTTGCGTTGCCATTTCTATCTGGTGGAAACCAGACGCAAGATCGAGAGTAGTGAAGTATTTGCACTTCCCTAATTGGTCGAGAATTTCCGAAATATTGGGTATTGGATATGAGTCTCCTATGGTGATGTCATTGAGTTTACGGTAGTCTATGACTACTCTCCATTTTCGATGTCCTGAAGCATCAATTTTCTTAGGGACCACCCAAATAGGTGAAGACCAGGGAGAAGTGGAGTTTTTAATTATTCCGTCGTCTAGCATTTTATCGATTTGGGATTGGACTTCTTGTTTATGTACTTCTGGAAATCTGTAGGATTTTGTATTTATAGGAACAGAGGAAGTAGTAATTATCTCATGTTGTAAAGCGTCAGTACAAGTCAGTTTATCATTAGGTAAATGGAAAATATCTGAGAACTTGGAACAGAGGTCAAATAAGGCATCAGTTTCCTCGTCATTTAAATGTGAAACCCGTAATAATTTAAGAACCTCTTCAGTTCGGTCTACAGCATTTAAGTTATTATAGCATTCTGATGAATAGAAGATGTTATGGGCATCATCTTGATGAAGTGGTGTAATTTTTAACTTAAGATTAGAATTAACGCTGAGAGCAGATTCAGAGGTGTTCACGACAGATATATTGACTCTACGATTTGGTTTTACTGTAACTAGACAATTTGCTATAAGTAGGTGATCTATAGGATTTTGATCAACGATGAATCCTTCTTTAATTTCAGGGTTAGACACAGAGCATTCAATTACCGTTTCTGTCCTGGGAGAAAGGAGATAGATTGGATTTTGAAATTTAAGATCAAATTTACTTCCGTCAATGAAAAGAGCATTTTGTATGTAATCAATTTTGCTTTTCGATATAGAAAAATAGTCGTTACCAAGTATACCGTCATAAGGAAAGTTTAATTCTGGTACAAGATGAAATTCATGTTTAAGCTGATTAAATTCAATAGTAATTTGTCCTAAAGATTGTAATGGGTTATTTGAAGTACCTAGACCGCTGAAAGAAATAATATTTCTTTTTATTTCAGGCGTTTTTTCGATACAACTTGTTTTTATAAGACTAATAGATGCACCACTGTCAATAAGTAGTTTTAAAGGTTTTGTTGAAAGAGACGTTTTAATTTCTATAAAAGGTAAGTAGCTTTTCTGCGGGTTTGTTGTAATATTGTACTTTTCCTGGTTGAATGGAAATTCCGTGGGAATGAATATTACTTTTGTTAAGTTTTGTATTTTCAGTAAAGTTATGAAAAGAGGCAGAGGTAGATGGAACATTTAAATTATTAGATGAGGTGGGACTGGATTCAGAGGGTTTACAGATAATAGAATTGGATTTAATAAAAACAGAGGTATTTAACTCAGAGAATTTAGTAGAATTGGGTTCAGTGGATATGGTAGTGTTAGGTGTATTAGATTCAGTGGCATTGGATTTAGTAGAAGCAGCGGTATTTGATTCAGTAGAAACAGCGGTATTTGATTCAGTGAAATTGGATTTAGTAGAAACAGCGGTATTTGATTCAGTGAAATTGGATTTAGTAGAAGCAGCGGTATTTGATTTAGTAGAAACAGCGGTATTTGATTCAGTGAAATTGGATTTAGTAGAAACAGCGGTATTTGATTCAGTGGAATGGGCATGTTTTGATTTAGTAGATATAGTAATATATGGTTTATTTGATTCAGTGGAATTTGATTTAGTAGAAGTAGTATTTGATTCAGTGGATTTAGTAAGTAATGATTTTGAATTAGTAGATTTAGGAAAGGTCCTGGTAGTGGCGTCGGATTTAGTATATACACGGTGTCCCGCACGACACCTATGCGAGACCATTAGAAGTTTTTTTGATTTACATCATTATTTTCATTTTCATTATCAATATGATTATCTTCGACTTCATCAATAAAATTGACTCTATGTTGAGTTTGCGTTTGTGACTTACTAAAGGATGGCCTATTGGAATTTACAGGACGCTCAAAGTTACGGGCTCGATTTTTATTATATTCGCGTTTTCGACAATTTTCAATGGTATGGCCTAGATTTTTACAATATCGACATATTGGAACATTAGAAGAAGATGATCTGAATTGTGCCTGAGGCTTTGAATGTGAATTTAAATTATGAGAAGATTCATTTTGGCTAAAACTATTAAACGGAGAGTTTAAGTGTTTTTTATATGTTACCCCTACAATTTTCTCTTCTGCAATGGCCAAATTAATAGCTTCGTTGAGAGTATTTGGATCTCTGCATCTCACTATCGTGGCTAATTGAGGATGCAGACCTACTGAAAATACATTTAATGCTAGGTCTTGCATGGCTGCAACCCTACCTGCTAGTTCATCCTTTTTTTTAGTAGGAATTGAAATATTTATCTCAGTTAATAACTTCGATAAACATGATTCTACTCTAAGAGAATATTGGCTAACTGTTTCAGTACGACCTTGTTTACAATCCTGTAATTCAGACAAAAGATAGGCATAATGTTTCCTGTCTCCAAATTGCGTTTTCAAAAATTCTTCCAACTGTGCCCATTGTGTAAAAACTTTTACAGTACAAGCCGCTTCAGCTTTACCCTCAAGTCTACTTAAAATATATTTAAACAAAATATCGGCCTGTGATGTGGAAGCTAAGTTAATAGCATTACGGCAATTATTTAAAAACGGGTTAAGTTTTTCCCGGGAACCATCGAAAGTTCCAATAAATTTTATAAGTACATTCAGATCTATCTCAGACATCTTTATATCCTCGTCTTTAATTTCCTTAAACTTACTCATGTAATTTTGTAAAAATAAGTATTATTTTAACACAATAAAAGCAAAGTAAATAAAATAGCTGAAATAAAATACAATAGAAAAAACAAAAACTTAGAAAATATATAAAACTAAAGTAAAGTAACGGTATTATAGTAAAGGTATTGTCAAGGTTATAATCTTAGAATTAAAAGTCTTAAGTTACTTTTACACTGCACTGAGACACGGTGTTATCACTTTAGTTATGCGGAGATAGCGGAATTTACTGCGTTGGCGAAGCGTCTTTCGTAGAATGTCTGGACTAAGTTTATTATAATGTTTTAAATTTCTAGAACATATGACTTACAGGTATAGCGGGAACATGTTTTTCACTTGAGTTAAACTCTGGATACTCAGGATACAGGTACGGTGAAACGAGACGGCCAATTGTCAGGAACTTGCACAAAATGTTTCAGTATTTTTTCTTTTAACAAATAAAGTTTTTGCTTAAATTTCACACGAAATGTTCACAATTTCACTTGTTTTTTCCAAAAATTCACAGAGGCGTCCCCGGATTTCTAAGAAATCCCTCACGCTGCCATCAAAATGTTATACGAAGTTTTGAATTTTAGTTTTTAAAAAAAAAGATTTTAATTCACTACATATTTTATTTGGTTTATAAAACTTAATTATGGTACACTTAGCACTTAGAATTAGAAAAAAGTAGAATTATGATATAGTATGAAAATATGAAATAGAAATAAGAAATAGTAATGAGTGACTCTTGCCACTGCCGACTTAGAAGTGACGCTATTCTCTAAGCGATCTACTGGCCTAGGGCCCAGGGGGTTGACTCAGCATTGCTCTTTCACAATTTAGCAATTTACCATACATAAACCATATATAACAGAACCCACAATCAGTCGTTTTGAAGTCACACGTCTGTGCCACTGCGCCACGACTGGCCCCGACAAAATTTCATACTTTATCAAAATTAATATATTAATAAGTGAAACAAAAATTTTGGACTTCTTTTTACGAAAAATATGCGAATAGAGGAATATAAAATAAATTTCATTATAACCTTTTAGAAATACATTAAATTAATAGAATAAATACGTACTACATACTCTCGTTAACGTTTGATACATTTTTTTGTAAAGTAATTTAGCCTAACGTGAATTGTAGTCCTCAAAAATCGATATTAATATATATTAATCTATATAGTTATCTAATTAATCTATATAGAAATCTATATTTTGTTTATTTTTCTTTAATTATTTATTTAGTAACATAGTATAAATTCCTATTAATATCATAAATACATTGCACGCAAATAACCGCATTAGTGTGAAACTGTGTTGCGATTATTAATGCCCTCCTCACAAGCGTTGTTATTAGCAATAATTATACAGTACTAACTAAGGTTGTAATTGTATCTACTAATTTAACGTTAATAAAACAAAAAAAATATGACAGTGAAATAAAAAATATAAATTACAAATAAAAATAGTAAGTATTTAGTTACTTAACATGTAAAATTCTTTTATAAATATTGACGGAGTAAAATGATTATTTACGACCCGAGCATCTCATATGTCGAAGTTAGCATTTCCAATATTTATTCTACGTAGTATTTTATCACAAACGCTGTGTATTGCAAATTTCTGATAAATTATTTAATTAAAGTAAAGTGGGACTTATTGGCTAAAAAAAAGTATTACTCTAAACCTTTACATATAACGAACGGTAGCTATCAAAAATAGAATATAACGCCATCGATTTTCATCCACCTCATCTCACCAAGACGGTCTAAATGGCATCCACTGTCAAATCATTTTACCTGCAGAAATAGCCAGGAAATAGATTCTATGACATATAATAAGGAACAAATCATCGATGGCGCATAGAAACAGGGTCAGCTGTAAATGTAATTAATTGTGGGTTCGACTCCTACTCGGGAAATTTACCATATTTAAGCTATAATCAAGCTATCATTTCTATCAAGCAATCATTTGTTCGCTTTAGTAAGACAAAGTGTGATAACAATGCGTGATAACTAGTAACTAACATTTGGCGGAAACTGGAGAACGTAGTTCCTCCTTGACACTAGGCTCTCTCTGCATATCCAATTGGAAAAAGAATAAACCTGAAAAAATAAAATTAACGTGACTCCATAAATTTATTGAATAATTTGGCCTTCTTTAGTACAAAAGCCAGTCTTCAGATTCGTTAATAGGCAAATTAAACAACATTTAAATAGCCGGTTTCTTCGGTCATTCTGACTTTAATTGATTTGGAAACGACATTGTACATGTCTGCATCAACCATACGGTTGAACAACTGTCATATATCATTCCCTAAATATTTTTTTTTCATATTACTCTTTATTCAACCTTTACCAGAAACAGCGAGATTATTGTAATATGATAAATACAAATAGCAGGAATATATGGATTCGTCTTATTATTATGGAAATGTCACCGAAAATGTATGAAACATCAAATCTATAAACATAAGTCCTAGGGAATGTGAAGGTATGTGATATAGATCTTATTTAGGAAACATGTAAATCATAGTTTTATATACTCTTTTTTGCATAAATCTAATTATTAATTTTGTAACAGTTACATAAATGAAACTAACGTACCTAATTAAAATTTTGAAATTAGAAAATATTTTTTACCCCATTCGAACACTTTACAGTTGGCGGTCGAAGCCATAAAAAGTACGCGATTAATCCGTTTAAAAGATGTTTTTTTTTGGCTTCAGGCTGTATCCCGCACACAGCAGGGTAGGCTGGGGGAACCCAATGTTATGACACTCCGTTCCACATTTTCCGTCGAATTTTGGAGGCATTGAGTTTTATTTCAAAATATGTAAGAAAACAAAAAATCTTATTTAGCAAATTTAGTCGAATTCACGTTACGAAATGTATAGAATTCGTCAGAAATGTGGATAATATAACTTATTACATATTTCCTGATTATAATTGGCATTGAAGGCATTTCTAGGAATTAATTAAGCACACACATTTCTGAATAATATATGGAGTATATATTCCTCTTTTTATATGTTATATTACTTATTATAATTGTCAAAAAATACTTATAAATATAAAGAAAATTGTACCAATTTGTCATTTTTGTTATATATCTCATTAGTTACTTTTAATTCTCATTATTAATCAGTTAAAAATCCCTACATATATAAAAAAATACAAAGAAATACTACCAAGTAATTAAATAAGGCTTATTCTAAATAATTCTAACATATATCACGTGTAGCAAACAAAGTGTAGCCACAACCTCATTCGTAGCTAAGTGGCTTGCCGCAGATGTTCAGAAACGAGTTACGACGGCAGCTATGTGAAGTTGTGCGCATCTTTTAAGTCAAAACTTCACCCAAACGGCTCACCCTGGTTTTACAACCGAGAAAGTTACCCATATCTTCAATTCCTTGCTTTGTTCGTGCATGCCCCTTTGTGATAAACGTTTGTAATCTAGTACTGAATACAATTGAATTACTTCTTCATGCTTACGGTACTTGTAAGATTATATAATGTTGAATTGTAAATGTTTTGCTTATTATTTATTTCTTATTATAATTTATTAAAGTAATTAACATAATGAATACTCATTAATATAATTAATATTTAGTGCAATAACAATTAAATAAGACATTAGAAAACTTTTGCTTTTAATACTTGTTACCAATATGAATCTTCTCTAAACATGGCTTGCCAGCAAACCAATGCTCACAATTAATTATGTGTTTACTTTACACGTTACTGCTTCTAGTCTATAACAAACATATTTTCTTTAATTCTGTTTTTATTTAAAAAAAAATCCCAATAAAGTACCACAATTTTGATGTAAAGATGATCTTTACCACTTCAGGTGACCTCTTCCAGACAACTTTCACCATATAAAAAGTGAAAAAAGAGTGGACTTGCGATTTTCTTAATATAAACAAACTTATTTTTTTTTATTTGCAATTGTTATTTGAATCGGATAGTTTTATTTATTTTTTACTCTTTACTTATTACAGATATGTCAATAAATGTATCAAAATCAACGGAACTATCATCAATTGCACTTATATAATATATTGTACTTATTTGTTAAATACTATTATAAATTTCTATCAATTCTAAGAGGTTTCAAGGGTATCAGAGGTTTAATACAGGTGCCTTTGTTTGTACATTAAATTTAACACATTTAGTTATTTGTGACAAAATCGAATACTCTATAATGAACAATTCAAAGCCACAAACTAGTTAAACTCCTACATATATGAAACTTTGAAATGAGGTTTTAGTTAAATTTAATATATAACAAGAATTTCGCTCAAATACCTTTGGCCCTTTGTTACGAAATAATTATAACACATTAGGAGATGCATTATTAATGTATAAGAGAATACAGTCATTAATTCAGTTTAAAAAATTAATCACTTTTTTCAAATATTTACATTAGAGTATCGATAAAACATTTTCAATCTGTACGATATTACGTTTGTTTGATGTACGAGTATATTCGGTCTAAGTACCCAGAAAATCTCCTTTAATACCTTAATATTTAGTTTTTATGATGAGTATTTATCTTCTTTACCTAGTTGAACCTATTAATACTTCACTCTTTTGTCAATTCCGCGAAACCTAGTTCAATAAAGACAGTCTAATAATAACTATAGGAATAGTCACTAGTTTTACTAGTCCTTTGTACCTCCGACACTACATGGCAACCTTGCCAGTGCAAGAGCAAGCGTGCAAACGAGCAAGCGTGTTATCCCGCATACTGGAGTGTAAGATGCAATGAAATTAAATAATCCCAGTTTGTGTGTCTACAAAGCGATGCAATATGGGGAAGACGTATTCAAAGGAGAAGACCTAAAATCGCGCAGGCAGCCGCTGAATCGAACCCTCCACCATCACGTTGTTACGTTATAACGTCTGTTACGTTGTCGCAATGAGCCACGAAGGTGACAACGATATCCTTAAGTAGGTATGTATTTTGTATTTTCTAAAAAAAACAATATAGACATGCACTATATTTTGGTACATCGAAAACGTTAAGTAAATGAGCGTTGAAATAAACTATTGTCATGTGCTGGAGGCTAAAAGGTTCTACACATTTGTGACGCTGAAGCACTTAGGCCTTGTATCTGTATTGTGTAAGCAAAAGCACTAGAACTGAAAGGGGAAAGATGCTGATGTACTTAGTACATAAAAATGATTTACATTATTTTTAAAATTTAGAAATGAGGAAAGAAATTTGGGGCTAGTCGTGGCGCAGTTGTACAAACGTGTAAACAACTGGTTGTGGGTTCGACTCCCACTCGAGGAGTGGAAATATTAAAAATTCCCTTTTTTTTTTGCTCTTATGTCGAGGCAAAGCGGCGTTAAGTTCAAGCAGTGCCTCCAAATTTAGCAGAAAGTGGGGAACGGAGTGTCTTAACACTAGGTTCCATCTCCGTACCCTGCTGAGTGCGGAATCACTGTATTCCGCTGAAGTTAAAAAATACATATCAAACGTGCTAATTAATTGAGGATATCCTAGTGCATGATTTGTTATGGGTTCGATTCCAACTTGGTAGAACGGTATATTTGAATTATTTTTATTTCTCTGCTCTAATACCTAAGACCCAGTAGTTCTAAGAAGCTACAAAAAAATAAATGAGAAAATATCTGGATATTCAAATTCATGTCACGGAAATATTTTAAACAACCAATAAAATTATCAGTAGCAGTTTTTGTAAATTAAAATAATTTTAAAATGTTAATACATGAACTTGACATAATTTGTAACTCAAGTAAAATATCAGATAGGAAAAATTTGGAGTAATAAGGTTACCCTACTTATAAAGTAGTTTTCATTTCCAAGTTAAAGTGCGGTTGGCCGCTGCGAAATTGCCGCCACAGTAAATTAAACACCTGTGCTAATAAATGCGACTTTTCAATGACCTACACTTGCTCTGTAATATATTAAGATTATTATTTGAACATTATATTTTATCGATTTCGATGTATCGAAATTATTTTATGTATTTTGTAGGTTAGAATCATGTTGTAGAACAGCTTGTGACTTTAAATCGTTTGTAGGTTCGATTACCACTCGGGGGAATAAGTATTTTATATGTAAATTATCTTCTTTTCTCTATGTTTTATCTAGGACCAAGCGTGGTATTGACAAAGTTCCGTCACTCAACGGAGTGTCTTAACACTATTCTCTGCGCCCATCCTGCCATAAGAGAAAAAATGAGAAGCTGAAAAAATATATTGTACATATCGCTCATAATACAAAACATTACCCATAAATTACATTTCAATAAAACACGCTTGAAGAAAAAAAACTACTTTCGATAGCGGCGATATTTCAATTCATTCATTGGAAAATAAGAGGCTATAAATCTCATGTTCTCAAATGATGTTTAGATGATAGTTTCCAAAATATTTATTCCAACGTTATTTATTTCAGTTATAAAGCGTAGATACTTTTACTTAGATCGTAGTGTATTATATTAAGTTATTTAATATTCTAGAATAACGTAAAAGTAATAATTATATATTTTTAATTTTTACTTGTTTTTATGAAACGAAAGTAACTTCTGTCTGTCTGTCTATATGTTTATTTATGTAAATATGTATGTTGTATATGTTTCACGATAAATCTACCTTGTAAGTCGTTTCTGATGTAAAATAATTTACCGGCTTGATTTAGGTGACGTTCGAAATGTGACAAAATAGTGGAACAGTCAGGATCAAACAAAAGTATTTTTTCTTTAAAATTCAACCCTTTTCAATCCTTTGCTGATATATGCCTTGAATTTTTCTTATGAAAAATGTAAATTTTTCACAATACAGTGTTTTCATAAACCACCAATAAGGAGCAAAAATAGCGAAAGAAAATATCACGTGGATGTAGTCGCGAGAAAGCCACTAGTAACATATGTAAATACAAGTAAAAAAATATTATAATGGTACAGCCTAGCCTTAGATTTGTTATCATGCGGTTTTAACCGCGAACGAAAGCTAGTCTTTGATATCAAGATATATTTTAATTTAACTTTAAAATAAAAAAGATAATATAAAGCTAAAAATATAGAAATATAGCATATAAATATAGAATTATATAATCAGCAATGGACTAATATGTATGAAATGCGTGACAGGTTCAATTGTACATTAACATATTTCGAATTGAATTTTAGATATATTATGCAGATGATAACATTGTTATGGAGTACGTTATAGATCACGTCACTCATTTTCACAGTATTACTATACAGATTTTTGCACTAAATTAATTTTCAAGAGTGGAACGACTGAGGCACTGACTTAATCTTTCAAATTTCTAAATAAGAGATTGAAGTGACTTACCTATATTTTCTCTCTGACTAAATCTGTAAAAAATATAATTATTAAGTAGCAGTAGATATCTATTATATCTTGAATTGGTAACAGGAAATATAAAAATGGTGTCTTATCTCGTTTACTTAATTAAAATTTCGCTAAAGAACTTAATTAAACGTAAGACATATGATCCGATAAATTTTAAATATTTCAAAATGAAAGAAGCAAGAAAACTACCGAAGTTTATTGCAAGCAAGTAATTTCGCTGTTATTTCACACTTATATTCATATATACAGCAACTTACAATACTTAGTCTTCGAGATCACCGTAACGTTCCAAATAATAGATTTCAAATTTGCTGTACTTGCTGTACTGACGTCTATATCTTTTGATAGTACCTCTATGAATTTGTTGACGATGACATATTTTTTCTTCTTAGATCTCTCACAGTGATCGGGTATACAAACAATTACGTAAATTATTATTTAATTTTCCACTTAACCCTTTCCAGAATATTTATGTAATTTGCGTACTTGAAATATTACAGTTTGAAGCAGTAGATCAAGAAAGCGATTTTTATTCTAATGTAACACGTTTTTCCGAAATGAATTATGAATCGTTCAAGTACACGTACTACATGATTTGCTCTTGCCTCATAGGGGCGCTAACATTTTTTTCCATTTTCATATTTAATAAGTGGCCCAGTAATAATAATAGTGGTTATAAAGAAAGAAAACATAAACATCTCATAGATACGCTTATATTTTATTCAAAGTAACGTAGTTTTTTCGTCAGTGCACTTTAATATTGTCTAATTTATTGTACAAAATAAATATTATTTAAGACATAAGCTTCAAAATAGTAGTTTCAGTATTGATTTTCAATATTTTAAAGTGTTGTTATACTTTTCAAGTATATAGCAAAATGTCGTACAAAATCCTGCGCTTTAAATTTTTATACAAAACTTCAATAGTTTTAGCATAATCGAATTGTCGTAGAGATAGAATAAATTGATGTTCAAATGTAAATATTATAAATGAATTCATTATTTTATTTACTGAGGCCATCGTGGCGCAGTGGGACAGTGTTTGACCGTAAACATGATAGGTTATGGATTCGATATTGTAACGATACATACTATGTATAAATAAACGTATAAAAAAAATAATATAATTTAATAATAATAAAAAAATATATACAATTTTATGGAATAGGTTAAACAAATAATAAAAAAATATATAATTAATATTTTCAGAAAAAGCAACGTTGGCTGTATGAGTTGCTGGCATATTATAGTTTATGATTTTTAAAAATGGAATAGAAAGAGAAAGGGAGCATGGCGGGAGCGTGGCGTCGGTAAAAGTGACGCTTAGGAAATTATTGATATTAAATTGCAAATATTATAAATTGAATACAAGGAAATGGATATTTAATAAATAAATTTAACATATTAAATGCAAAGTGATCGAAATATAATAATTTTATAATAATCAAGTTTGGTAAGATGCATATTTGTTAATTATGAAGAATTGCTTGGTGAGTTCTTATTTTACATTAATAATATAAAAATAACAAAGCGAATATTGAAATGAATATTTAAAATAATAATAACTAAGTAATATAATAGTATTAAAGGCAATAAATATTTTAAATATTAGTTGTATGAAAAAGAAAACATATAATTTGCAGTACAAATTAATTAAAGCATTTGGCGTATGGCGGCGCCATCTTAAAATAGTGTTGTATGAACACTATAGTTTACATTTTCCTAAATATTATAAATTTATAAATTAATTGAAAGTTGCGAGTGTAAATAATATTTATTAAATAAAAATAAATGAGGCTTTGGATGATTAAATATGTTATGGCAAATATTCTCATACGAATGTATGAAATTTAAAATAATATAAATGTGTACTACATGTATAGGGGCGATGCATGTAGTACAAACAATAATAATAATAAGATATTAATATATAATGCGTTTGATAGCTGGGTATTTTATGGCAATAATTGGCACGATCTCATACGAATGTGTAAATCTTAAAAAAAAAATATAAACTACATGTACAGGGGCGATGCATGTACTGTCTCTCGACTGTCAGGGTTCGGTTATAGCTTATAGCTTACTGATTAGCGATGTCAGTGACACAATCAATGAAGCTTTGCAGCACCGAGGCCAACATGTTTGGTAAAGTGATCCGCTATAGCGACGTTGGTTAGTTGTATCCTTTCTGATGCTGTCTTGTGTTGCGTAAGCGATGCTTGTACAAAGTCGGATTGTGGTATAACGTGTGACATGCGACTGTCGTGGGTTCAGGTAGCTTATAGCTTACTGATAAGCGATGTCGGTGACACAATCAATGTAGCTTTGCAGCACCGAGGCCGACATGTTTGGTAAAGTGATCCGCTATAGCGACGTTGGTTAGTTGTATCCTTTCTGATGCTGTCTTGTGTTGCGTAAGCGATGCTTGTACAAAGTCGGATTGTGGTATAACGTGTGGCATGCGACTGTCGTAGGTTCAGGGAGCTTATAGCTTATAGCTTAACCAGTGACATTGGTCTCACAAACCATTAATGTATATCGGCTTAACAACCCGACGAATTCATTGGTCTCACAAACCAGTGACGTATATCGGCTTAACAACCCGACGAATTCATTGGTCTCACAAACCATTAATGTATATCGGCTTAACAACCCGACGAATTCATTGGTCTCACAAACCAGTGACGTATATCGGCTTAACAACCCGACGAATTCATTGGTCTCACAAACCAGTGACGTATATCGGCTTCACAACCCGACGAATTCATTGGTCTCACAAACCAGTGACGTATATCGGCTTCACAACCCGACGAATTACATTGGCCTCACAAACCAATGTACAACTAATTAAATATATATAATAAGCGTAACAAGTACCTTTGAGAAAGATCACACACAAACTTAACAAACATGACGTGACAGCTAACTAATAATTGATCGTTTGCTAAGGCATCGTAAGTATCATATACGTGAACTGTTTCGTTGTGTCTCGGAGGGTTCAATATGATCGGTCGGATCCGCCGATCGGACGGAACTCACGGCAAGTGGCGGGGCGGGGCCACACGGCCATTTTTCTCTTAATATAGCTATCTTGCATAGTTGTAAGTGAGGGATAAATGAGACGATCCTAGGGCTTTTCCTCGGACGAGCTCTGGGTGATTGCAACGGATAGTTTGTGTTAGATACTTGCATGTCTAGATCCCTTCTGATGGCTAATTAATATATAAATGAGTCTATACCTTCTGATGGCAAACTAATAATTAAGAAGGAAAACCTTCTGATGGCTAATTTATATATAAAAGAGTCAATACCTTTCTGATGGCAATTATAATTAAAAAAGATTACCTTCTGATGGCTTATTATATGTATTTAATATATTACACGTAGAATTTCCTAACACTGTTACCTCTGAATCTCAAAAAGAACTTGAGTTACTTACATACATAACAATAAAGGTCCTAACCACAAGACGTATCATGAGCCAAGGCATGATTTGATTAATATATTTTCAAACATTTCAGATCAATGAGGTAGATGAAGGGATGAGTTCAATGAAGGGGGGGATACCAGTTACAATACCTAATTAGGGAATCATTATATTTAAATAATTTTCATTCCTCGGCTCTAAGCGTTAAGAGAAAGCTCTGCGTTAAGTTCACCCACTCAAGATATAAGATTTCTAATTCGGGTGGAAAGTAGAGAAGGAAGTGTTTTGACAGGTCTTTCTAAATATCCTGCTAAACTATTAAAACAATTAATGGATTTAGTTCCGCATATTAGTTAGCATTATCTATGTAAATCTGTAATAATGTATTATGTAACGTGGGATAGCTACATGAATAAAGCACATTGTTAAACCACTTGCTTTTCCTTATGTTCTAATTAAAAATTATAATTTAAGTGGGCCAGGTTATAAAGTGCAGACCTTTATCTAATTTAAAAACACAAAACTTACGTTACTATATATATTCAAGATCGTCGGGTTATAATCGGGATGGTTGTTAGCTCGATTGAATCTCGAAGGAATTAATATATAATATATTATGATCATTTCGGCGCACTCTAAGACAAATTGCGGCATCTAATTCTGCTTGATCACTTATCACGGGATGTTCAGATTTCGGGTGGCAAGTTTAAAATAGAGTGTTTTAACAATAGATTCTCTCAGCAAAAAAAAATATTTACTATTTAGCTACGTATCTTTACTCTTCTTTCGGGTAATGAAAATCGGTTAATTATTGGCTATTACATTTAATACCAGTACAACATACACAAACTCAACAGATTTTGCTTGCTTCAACATAAATTTAATCACGAAACTTTCATCAAAAGCTTATGTGATAGATGTGTAACTTTACAATTAATTGCTTATACAGACAGTGTTATCAACCCATAGTTCAATATTTATTCTCAAGTATAACAGACAAGGTGAAATTTTGGCTTAATTGTGAAATATTCGTGCAATCAATCTCAATAAATTAAGAAGTTAGCGATGTTTTCATTTAAAAGTGTGTATTTTGACGGAGCAAAAGTTTTAGCCCCAAAATATTAGCGTGACAATGGCCAATTTATTTATTAACATTTCACAAAATAAAATCATATTTAGTATACATCTTTATAATATTATTTTACATAAACAAATTGTGATTTAAATTTTAATCTGAACTACTTTATATCATATTGGTAACATTTACTTGAAAAGAAGAATATGTCAATTAGAAAAAAGTCATGCACATAAATATTTATTTACTTTAGGAATTCGAAGAGGAAGTTTTTACAGATACATAATATCGAGGAATTCAGTTTTGGAAGAAACACTTATTCTTGTGACAATCATTATTCTACCAACCAACTCTTCGGGTTAACATTGGGGCAGAGTAAACAAAAAAATACTTGAGGTAATCGAACGGAACACAGCTTAAAGTATTCCAATCTTCCAAATATTGGTACGCTGTATAGTCTAATGACAGTAAATTTTTAAATAACCTATTGTTAGCTTAAATAAATTTTATAATGTTTAATTTAATGCTTTAGCGAATTTTATAATGATTTGTTATTATAGATTATATTATACTTTTTGTATTACTCACTATAGTTGCTTATTTGATTTGTGAAACATAATTAACGTACTTTGTATAAAATATTACTTGTCAGTTGTATAATAGTATAGTTGCGGACTTTGTATAATAGTATAGTTGCTGATTTGAGTTATTTTGTAAACTATAAAAGACGGCAAACCAATAGTGGCAGGGTTCATTCTTTTCTTGACAAGCTAAGTACAGCTAGTGATTTTGTGATACTGTTTGTTAATAAATATGGTGTTATAAATACTGAGCTGTTTTATTTGGTGGAACTACTGAAGAATTCCTTATAGTTCAGAAGTGGCATGGATACCGCGCAGACGCAACAAAGGAGGATATATTGAGGTCGGTATAACAATGTATATATAAATATAGTTATGATACTTTTTACTGTATTTATAATTTGACTTTAAAATTTGATTTTTATGATTTAACCCTGAATTGTTTTACATACCAACGTAAAAAAAAAAAAAAAAAAAAAATTAAAACTAAGACGACTGTTGCTAAGTTTCAGATCATGATTGACAATGAATAATAACGAGGTGGATCGAGACAGAAGCGAGAACAAGGACCAACACCGCGACGCGAGCTGAGTTCGGGTTCATCTAGTAGGCGCCAATCCAGATCACGTCGGCGACGTGATTCCGCTGCAGCGAGCCTGAGCTTCGAGGACATCGTTCGCAGTGATCTCTGCCAGTCAACGTTCGCCGAGACTACGCCACACCATAAGAGGAGCAGAAGGATACTGGTGACTGAGTCATCAGATACTGTGAGGTAAGTGATGTAGGGTAAAGTCTTTACGAAAGCGAATTAGTCTCGATAAAGTAGTAGGTACATTTACAACATAAGACGTCATAAATTAAATCATTATCCTCTACGTCATCATAAAATCACTTTGCAATGATTTTCAATAAACTTATGAAAAAAATATGAGGAACAAATAATAGATATTTGGCTAACTAAAAGTGGAAAATTACTCGGAATTATATAATCGGTCAGAACTCAATTACTCCGTTATACACTGTCCAACTTGTTGCTCGCAAGTATTGGTTATAATATGTCATGATCATCTTCAATAAAACGTTTTAAGTATGGGGAAGAAGGAAATTCTACTTTTAAATGTTTAAAATTTTTAATCTTTAATAATTTGTATTGGGTGTAATTATATAGGACACAACGTTCACGGAGAAATTTAAAGGATAGTAGTAAAAAAAATATTTTTGAAATAAAATTTGTTGTTACTGTCGGTGTTCATTGATTTTAGTATGTCGAAATTATGCTACATAGAACTTGGTAGTCGGTAGTGTACGCAAATAAGACTATTTGATTTAAAAGATCGAGATATTTCATTTAAAGGATTTGCAAATTATTTGATAAAGCTAAAGTTCATTTACATTTTAACATGTAAATTGATGAAATTTTATAGTACAAAATGAAATATTAAAACGTTTTATTTTATTAAATCACAGTTTAACAGAAATTGCAAAATAGTATTGTAATTATTAAAACGCACAAAAATTAATTTTACATAATAAGTCAAATTGTAAAACTATTGCTGAAAACATCTTAAAATATTGTATTTTACCTGGTTTATATTATTTTAAATTAATAAAGGAACCGGATATATTATTTTAATGAACTTAAATAAACAATTGATGAATTTGCCAAAAAGTTTTGTTAATTACTAGAGTTCGAATTATGTTAATACAATAACGTAAATAAAATAGAAACGATCAGGCTTCAAAATGTCATCAAGGAAGAGATCAAATAAAAAAAAATATTTCAAAATAATACATACTTTACATTTAGTTTGTCAGTTGTTGTTCAAAATAATACATACTTTACATTTACTTATTTAACAGAAATGACAATTAACTTTGAATATTCTTAATCAGTTTTATGTAGGACATATAGATTAGGTTACATAAAAAAAAAAACAAAGTAAAAGGTATGATACAGGAAACGTTAAAGGGTGAGATTGTTACTGGATCATCATCCACTTGCACAAGTCTAATTGTCTTCGTGAAGAATAAAACTTAATTCCCGAGCGTTGAATGCGGAAACTATGAAGGAGCCTTATTCTTTGCCTAGCAATGAGGATCAAAACTACAAACTGGGTGGATATACAAATTTTAATATAACATTAAATTTAACGTTAGGAATACGATTGCGTTATTAAATACAGACTTGGGATTCGTATTTGTCATGCAGTTATCAAGTAGGAACACTATAGCTATTTCAGAAGAACAATGTTGCATATTCTGGTAGTAGAAACGGAGGATTACAATACAAAACATTGATGACGAAATTTTAAGCATAAAACGTATATTGGAAGACATTAAAATGATATTTACAAAAAAAATCGTGAAAATAAAGAACACTTTAAAAAAAATGTTTAATCCTTTCATGAATGTACTCGTAATTATCACAAAACACCGACCGAAAAAAAGGGGTATGCTCCATCCAAATCTGAAAGTGAATAAGCCATTAGCCATAAGCATTCACATAGACCATGTCGATTCCTTTGTTAAAAGAAAATCAAAAGTAAATTGTGTACTGGTTATGGTAGATGATTTTAATAAATATATCACTATACATGCTGTGAAAAATACCAAAACTAAATCTACTCTTAAATAATTAAATAAATATGTTATTTTATTTGGAGTTCCATTTTGCGTAATTAGTAATAAAGATTCGTCTTTTACTAGTAAGAATTTTTAATTTGACAAACAAGGAATGCGTTAAATGTAGCCGCTACACCAAGCAAATGATCAGGTAGTGTTACAACTGCACAATTTTAGAATCATCAGCCGAAAAAAATTAAACGATACTAATATCGTTATCGTTATTGACTAATCAATAAAATAAATGTGGCAAACATTTAAAAGAAATTCAATTAGGATTAAATACAGCGATAAATGATATGACTGGAAAAAGCTCTTCGGAAATTCTATTTGGGTTAAGCATACGTATTAAAGGTAGAATAGTTATATAAAGGTGATAAGTTGTACAATGATGGCAATACAATTCAAGATGTCAAAGAAGTTAGGAAAGAGGTAAATTTAAGGATAACTAATGAACAAAAACTACACGAAAATAGATTTAATTAAAAATGTACAAATGTTAAAAAGATAATATAGATGACCTAGTTAGAATTAAACGTGGTATTTTTGACAATAAAAGGAAATCTAAAAAAAAAACTGGTGGCGAAATTTCATAGATCGTATAAAATAAAAAAATGTATATATTGGAAAATGAGGGAAATGTGGTAAAAAACTCACTATGAAGGTATATTGTCAGTTACTAAAATATTTCCTTGGGTATCTTATAATTATTTAAATGATGCTTGATAATGACTCTACTACTTTATTCCCATACGCAGATGTAAATAATGATAATTATTGACACCTATGTTAATGTAAAAAAATAGTGATGGCGTAGGTAATGATAGTAATGACGAAATTGTTAATAATAGTGTCGAAAATAGAATAATAAATTGCGATGAATTTAATCATGTTAGTGATGCTATGAATTGATGATGTTGTGAGAGTGATAATGTTGTGAAAGTGATGTTGTAAAAGTGATGGAGTTGTGAAGTAAATTGTGATAATGTTACAATGTTACTTGATGAAATAATGAGTAAGTTCGGGTGCACATGAGACTGATGAGTCAAATGATGAGTGCACCTGAGCTTGCATGATAATCTGTTCACACATGAGGCCGATAAGCCAACTAAAGGAGTGAAATAGATTAAAATGAGAAATGAATATGAGTGTGGGTCCGGTACACATGAGACTGATAAGTCAGTTGATGAGTGTACCTGGCTAGCACGACAATCTGTTCACATTTGAGGCCGATAGGCCAACTAAAGGAGTGAAACAGATTGAAATGAGGAATGAATATGATAGTTTAGTAATGAATTGTAATGTGTGGGTCCGGTACACATGAGACCGATTAAGTCAAATATATAAGTTAAATAATGAGTGTACCTGGCTAGCACAACAATCTGTTCACACATGAGGCCGATAAGCCAACTAAAAAGGAGTGCAACAGATATTTTGTATTAAGTTACTATATATTTTTTTTATTATTATTTATATATAATTTTACATATTTTTTTTTTATATAATTGTTGGAACAATTAAATTTCAAGATGGCCGGAAGTAATAATGTTGTATAATATAGTATTATTTTTTTTTTCTTCGAGAGGACTCGAATTTACAGGAAGGCCGAGCTGTTAGCTTAAATAAATTTTATAATGTTTAATTTAATGCTTTAGCGAATTTTATAATGATTTGTTATTATAGATTATATTATACTTTTTGTATTACTCACTATAGTTGCTTATTTGATTTGTGAAACATAATTAACGTACTTTGTATAAAATATTACTTGTCAGTTGTATAATAGTATAGTTGCGGACTTTGTATAATAGTATAGTTGCGGATTTGAGTTATTTTGTAAACTATAAAAGACGGCAAACCAATAGTGGCAGGGTTCATTCTTTTCTTGACAAGCTAAGTACAGCTAGTGATTTTGTGATACTGTTTGTTAATAAATATGGTGTTATAAATACTGAGCTGTTTTATTTGGTGGAACTACTGAAGAATTCCTTATACTATTTTATTAAAATGTTATTCATATACTTAGGACATTAAATATATTTAAAAAATGTATAAAAATTTGATCGTGCGAGGATTCGAATCCGCGTCTTTTGAAACACACCCAAAAGCTCTAAGTGCTAAGCAAGCCTGATCCGGCTACATCGATACTCCGTTGAATTTAATATAATTTCCTTTTGTTATTAGCATAATACACGTATAGAGATTTTTGCAAATTTCTACTCCCTTAATCTTTAAATTGACTTTACCGTTTAACAAACTCAACTACAGCATATTTTTTTTTTTATGGAATAAAGGAGGCAAACGAGCTGAAGGCCCACCTGGTGTTAAGTATAATGGTTACCTTCGCCCATAGACATCCATAACATTAAAGTTATGGATGCGTTGCCAGCCTTGGGAATGTAGGACAGAAGGAGGGAGGAAGGATGGGAATGGTGGGAATAGGGAGAGCTGGCTTACATGCCATCGAACCGGAACACATCATAAGATATTTGGCGGTTCGTCTTTGACATGATAGTGGTCGCGAGCCAGTCGGAGAACGAATCTCCTACCACCAAACTACTGGGTTACCCGCCTTTTACGGGACGCTACCCAGCGGCGGGGGCGGGACGCTACCCATTGTATTCTTAACCCGTCCCCCCACGGGGAGTATTTATGGCATATTTAAAAATAATAATAATAATAATAAGCAGTATAATATTAGGAATACGTAGTTTTTATGTTTAGCGTTATCCAGGGGCACATGGAAGCAAAATTTGGGCGTGCCTACGTAACAATTTACGAAACAAATTTCGTAAGATAGAATAAGGATTTACAGAAAATCGAGCTCCCGGACACTTACACAAAAAAATATACAGCCAAGTGATAACTATTTGTTTTAAGCATTGCCATTTTTAAACGCAAGAAATAACTTGCAAAACTATTTCACTCAAAATCCATGAAAGGCGAAGGATTTAAAGCGCTAGACATGAGAAGACTCTAAAATACCATTTTTTAAAGTTAGGAATACCGCCAACTTTTCCAACTCAATGTATAACATTAAATCATAGCCTTCTTTTTGCTTTACGCTGTATCTCGCACATAGCAGGGTAGGTAGAGGGAACCTAGTGTTAATACACTCCGTTCCCCACTTTCCGCCGAAGAAAATTGAATCGAACCCAAAACCAGTCGCGTTTACAGTTGCACTTTGCGCCCCTCCGCCACGACTGGCCACATATTAAATTAAAAGAAACTTTTATTGAGATTCGGTGGATATTCTAATGGTAAAGCGATTAAATTGCGCCACTTAAGACAATGCTCATAGATAACGAGATATCTTAACACTAGTCTTTGTTTACTCTGCCCTGTACTTTAAGTAACTTAATAATCATAACAAATATCAATATAAATATGAAAGTAAACAGTTTAAGATTTATCTTCGAACACGTGTTTTCAATATCATCGTATCAATATCGGTTGCTTAGCCTCGGGCTAGCCGTGATCAAAAGATTTTTTCTCTTGATATAGCGATTTGTGTACTTGTAATTTTATGATGTTTAATCTTTATTTCATGTTATATAAGAAAGCAATAAAACGTATTAGATAAATATCAAAGAAATAAATCTACTTATAATTGGTATAAAGGACAGGTACACATTTCTTGCCGCATAGTGGGTAGTCAGAGAGAACCTAGTGTCAACACATTCCGACCTCAAGTTTCCGCCTGAAATAGAGACATTGCGAGTTTAACAGCGGAACTCAACGCAGCGCTTTGTGTCAGGTATAAGAGCGAAAAAGTGAAATGTATATATGATCTTTCTCCGAGTGAGAATCATACATACAACCAACGCGTTTTTGTTTTACTCACCACAATCTTGGATTTTGATTTTTAAGCGCATTATGAAACGTTTTTATATAGAAAAATTGCAAGAAAGATATTACAGATCTTATGTAGTTGATAGAGAATTAGTGTTAGGTAGGTAAGGCATGGATGCTGTATTTTTACTGGACCTCTTTTCAACTTATATAATCTATAATAGTATAACTTTATCTCTTTTTACCGACCCATCCTCCTTCGTGTATTCTCCATATAACGCGACATTGGCAAAGTGAAAAGTGCCCAACTTACACCTTCGAAGCGCCATAAATGAAGAACTGAACTAAGAATTAGTGTCAAGACACTCCGTTGTTCACTTTATAACTGAAATCGAGACAGTGGTCAACGACGCGGTCTGTCTTAGGTATTAGTAGTATGTAGTATATTTTAATATTCATGAAATAGGTAAGCTTCACCATCTTGTCATCAATGTTTAGATTAATGAGGTTATTAGTTTCACACCATTTGATAGCGATTTGTGAATATTGATTAGAACTACATTAAAGGTAGTGTGCTATATTGCCATATAGGTACATCTATCGTTATTTAATTGATACTAATATTAATTTAATTGATACTAATATTATAAATTTGTGGCTAATTCATCGGTCTGGCTTAAATGAATTTCAGAAAAAAAATTGTAAATGCAAGGCCAAAGATAGCCCATTAGATTAGAGATAGCCCATTAGCCCATAAGATGGGCTGTTTTGTTGTCAAAAATCACTCCTCGGTAGTTAAAATATGGGTTTATAGTTTATATGAAGAATCAAAATCGTTTGACTGATTGTGACGAATTTTGGCATGAGTATAGTTAGATAACACAGAGTAAACAAACTTTTTTTTTCAAACCGTCACCTTCCAGGTGCACAGTATAATGAAACAGCAATCAGCTATATGCAATTGGATATTACACGCGGTGAAGCCGCAAGTGGGCCACTATTTAATAATAAATATTGAAACCGTATTAAATTAATATATTATAGATAAAATATTATATTTCTGAAAATATTGTATATTATAAAAATAATATGTTAATCATTCGTTGTTTGAATTTATTCTCTTCTTTTAATGAATATCTTAATTAATAGGAAATATAAGTATGATTTTAACGTTTCCGGTCACGTTGCCGGTCCAATCTTGCGAATTGGAAGGAAAATAATTGAAAAAAACAGACCTCACAATCTGATGAAACTTAATGCATAGGAGAGAGGGAAAGAGGAAATATAAGTATGGTAGAATGTTATTATTACGAATTTAACGAAAAAGTATAGATATACTACATTTTTATTTCTCTGACTATTACTAGCTACTGTTACTAGCTTGACCTATCTACCAATGTAAGAAAATCTTACTATTTTGAGTCATAAAAACGCAGGTTGAATACTTTCTTTGAAAAGGATAACAATCCTTTTCATCTAGGCAAGAACTGTTGCGTCGTGCCCTTTGTAATTGCGATTGATTATGGGTTCAATTCCTACTCGAAGAAATAATCGTCGTTAATTATTTTCATTTATCGCTCTGGTGAAAACGTTGCGATTCGTCACCAATACTATTGTCCTTGATGCTATTCGACAAAAAGGATAATTATCTTTTTCTTATATCATAATTAGGAGTACTTATCTTTTATTTAATATGTATGTACTTTCTGTTTTTAGTGCATTCTTTTACTTATTATTTGATTATTGGCATCGTCTGTTTTTTTGACATATCTCATGAATACGAAGAAATGTTTTTAGTATAGTAACTATATACTTCTTTATTTTCATTTTTATAGCGTAGTAACATGTACTACAAAAGTGAATATAAACTAAACGTTCTAGCTTATTTTAAAGACTAAACGACATTTTCACTAACCGCAGTCTTGTAACAGAAGATTAATTTTGATGAAATTACACACAAGTTAATGGCCCATGAAAAGTTTATTTTTCCACTTAGAAATAGTGACTTGGCGAATGTGTTGATGTAAAAAGACATTATAAGGAAATTTCTTAAAAAGTCTGGAGCGTAACACATTAGCTAAGTTATGAAAAATTTTTTGCAAGTAAAAAATTATATTAATGTAATATTCGACGTAAACTTGGAAAAATATTTTAAATTTTAGCATTAAAATTTTAAAAACATAATCTAAATATTCATATTAGTTTAATAAACAAAATTGAATATTATTTGTTCCAGCAAGAAACTTTTTATTAAAACACTTTTAAAATATTATTCAGAAAAAAGATTTTTTATATATATAATATATAGAAACCACGATAGAAAAGAAGAAGAAAGAACAAGGATAGAAACCACGAAACCAGTAAAATACGACTTTATTTTTATCTACTGTTACTTAATGTAGCCTAATAAATTTGTCATAATGTATGTTTAACAAATCAGTAACAAATCAGTATAATCGGCTCTAAAATAGCATTATAGATACTGATATTGGAAACAAGCAAATGAATAAATACATTGTTTATTTTCATAATACACATAACTCATAATTTAGAATTTATATTAAAATTAGCAACCTGCTAGTAGCTTCACCCTCGTATATTTTACGCCAATTACAATGGACCAATTACAATTTTCAACACGCATTTTAGTCCCTTAGTACATAAATTTTGAAAAAAAAGGTAGCCTATGTTTGACTTTGCTTCGCCAACTACCTCATTAGAAAATCAGTCAAAAGCGGTATAGATTTTTCGTATAAACTTATTCCCTGTTTCGATCCTTCAGTGGTCAACCACTTTTTTTTTTAAATATATCTTATATTTGACCCTAGGCTTTCAATTATTTTCATTACAAATGCTTAGATAAGACATTAACGCATAATAGACCGACAAATGGACAGACAGACTTGTACATGTATGTAGTATAGTCATAGCATGGATAAAATAATATTTGATAAAATTTAATCAGAACGTCAATAAGCGAATATACAAAACAAAATTACAATCCAATATTATTTTAATCTGACACTGCAGTGCATACTGTTACCAACAGCCCTAATAAAAATTCTACAATGAAATTTCAAACGAATACTGTGGTTATTAAAATATACCTAGATATTTTTACCTAGTGGTTAATGTTATTATAGTAATTAATTATTTCCATAAACCTGTAATGGTTACTTTAATTACACAACATTTATATAAATTTTATATTATATTACGTTTATTATATACTTTCCCTCGTAATTTTTCAATAAAAAAAATGTTGTAACTCGAAAATGAAAGTATACTGACTAAGTTACTTTTTATTATATCAATTATCAGTGTGAAAAAATGGCATCAAAATAGCTCCAGCATTTTCAGAGGTTAGCAGGAACAAACAGACAGACAGGGAGTCAGACGAAAGTTGTGAAAAACTTTTTTGTCATTTACTAACGTATGTATATGTATTTTAAAACGGTAATTTAAGATTATTATTTATGATATGTAGGTTACATATACATATCTATAGTCCGTTCCAAATCTTTATGCACAAAGCCAAAACACAAAGTTCATTCACCTCACGACTGACAGTTTAGTGATGTGCAGTTACAGTTCAAATTCGAATCAATCTGAACAGTATCGAATTTACCGATTATTTCTTTTTCTTTTTGTAAAACACCTCTTCATAAACACCATATGAATTAAATAAAACATTTTTAATTATTAAACGTTTATTAATTAAAAGTAACAATCAAACGTGTAATACACCAGTGTAATCAACATTTATTGATCGTGATATATTTTTATATATTTATTGTTGTATTAAATTATATATCTTACAATTTTTATTTAATGTATGATCATAAATTCCTATTAAAGTAGCACAGAAAGATAGCTTTCCAATAAAATATCTAGAATAGATGCATTGCGTGCGATGAGTGACAAAACATAGAGGCTCTATTCCTACTACTCTTCCATTACTTGGCATTCTCGTTAATTTATTATTCCTTTTGTTTCAACGATGTGCTTGTTGAGAAGCGGTGAGTGTTGTGGAGAGGCAGTAGATACGGCGGTGATCACATAACATCCTGACTGGTCAATGCCTACTTATCAATAGGAAATTATTTTATATGTTTATTTTTAATACTAAAATAAATATTGGTTTACAAATCAAATTTTGCCCTTACACAAATTATATTTTTATAAAATAATATTAATTTTTATATTTTTTGTGTATGGGATAAACCTGATTAGGAAACAAATGTTTATTTTAATATTTATGTTTTACCGATTATATAAATCGATTACTAAACTTCATAACTCGTCAGCATTCGCACGTCTCTAATTTTAACAATAGAACTGTCAGTTGTCATTTGACAGTTTTCGTCGATTTTGAGTCGAAGGTTTTTTAAATAAGATTTTTTAATATTAATCTTCGTAAAAATAGCATAATAAGTGTTAATATACCAAGTTAAGATATGTGAAATATCTGTGAAAGTGTTACTTGCGACGTATAATGAGTGATCATGTGGTAATTTTAGACCGAAAAGTTTGTTATTATTGTGTGCATTAAGATTTGGAACGGACTATAGAGTTTCTTATATTTAAATCTGTATTTTATTAAATGTTTACTGTAATATTATGAAATGAATGATACAAGTCATTTTAAAATGTAAAGCAATATTAATATTTGTTAAACTTGGGCAAGGTTCTGCTAATGAATGCACCGTAATTGATTATATAAAACAGCTTCACGATTTTTTTCGCAAAGCAGGTTAGTCAAGGAGAATTAAGTGTCTATGACACTTTCTTCACAATACAATCAATTTTATTTACACCTCATCACAATGTTCTTTTGTTTTTTTTTTGCTTTACGCTGTATCTCACGCAAAGCAGGGTAGGTAGATGGTACCTAGTGTTGAGACAATCTGTTCCCCACTTTCCACCGAATTCTGGAGGCTGCATTGCCTCCAGAATTGTTAAGTGGCGGAACTTAACTCTGTGCTTTGCCTGCACACGAGAGCGAAGGAAATGAAAATATTAAGTATTTCCACTTCCCGAGTGGGAATCGAACTGCTAGTCGCTTTACAGTCACACTTTATGCATCTGCGCCATGACTGCCCTCTGGGCAATATTCCAATAATGTAATAAAATTAACTTGTTCACTTTATAGTCATGACGCTTGCGACTAAAATCAACTTTACAATTGTTAAATTGTTGTTTGTGTAAAATATAAATATTTTGCAGGATGTAAATTTTTATTTATTTATGTAGCTAGTTGTAATAAAACAAGATTTGTGACAGAGTGTGATAGACCGAAATATATTTACTTTCTCACATATTTATATACGTATGCCATAGCTATTGTGGCCAGTCGTGGCCCAGTGGCACAAGCATGTGACTGTAAACGACTAGTTGTGGGTTCGATTCCCACTTGAGGAGTGGAAATATTTAATATTTCCATTTTCTTCGCTCTGGTGCCGAGGTAAAGCGCGGCGTTAAGTTCCGCCACTTAACACGCAACGCCTCCGAATTCGGCGGAAAGTGGGGAACGGAGTGTCTTAACACTAGGTTCCCTCTGCCTACCCTGCTGTGTGCGGGATGCAGCGTGAAGCTAAAAAAGCCATAGTTATAATTATCACCCTGTGCATGATTCTTAGTATTTGATACTAGATGTACCCGCGACTACGTCCGCGCAGAATTTATGGGAACCGTTATAATCAAAGGAGCCTACTTACTTGATATTTTGGACAATTCACAAAATATGTTTACATATTATATATATTTTATTCTGATTTATAAGTTTTATAGTTTAATTATTTATATTATTTATAGGTATATAGCTTTATTATTTATAGTTTCAATAAAATCTATTCACTAGTTTTTACGTGTATATTAATAGGATTTTAAACAATAAAATTTACCCACAACCATGGTGTTAGAAGCGGCAAGTACCTATTGTAAGCTTTGGACGTCGCGGCGTTACGAGTTGATAGTATTTTGAAACTTATAGTGTCTGATAAACTACGTTCCTAGCCATGACTAAAAGGCGTAGAAAACTGAAAATTAGCATATATGTATGTAGCTTTCTGATAAGTGTATCGAACTAGTGTGAGAGAAGACAGCAGGATAGGCAGAGGGAACCTAGTGTTAAGACACTCCGTTTCTTACGGCGGATTCGGAGGCATAGCGTGTTAAGGGGCGGAACTTAACGCCGCGCTTTTGCTCGACACCAGAGCGAAGAAAATGGAAATTTTAAATATTTCCCCTCCTCGAGTGGGAATCAAACCCACAGCCAGTCGCTTTACAGTTACACTTTATGCCACTGCGCCACGATTGGCCCTTTAATTTATGAACGAAAAAAAAGAGACCACAGGGAAAGAGAGAGATTTCGTCTCATACTTTTATAATTACAAGTTAGATATTCGAATAGTAGGTATATTTGAAGGTCAGGCAAACAAAATCGTGGGCTGAAACTAGTTTCGTTTCTACAGTAAGCAATACCAAGGCGTAATGGGAACTCTATTTTACAAATACGGCTTGTACTTTAAATGAAATACAAAGACATTCCTTTGGGACTTGTAAAGGCAAGCAAAATGCTACATTCAGTTAGCATTCTCTAACATATAGTGTTTCGACATGAGCCAAAAAAGGAGGATGTACCTAGTGGTAGAGGTAAGTACTTATTTAGTTGATATAAAATATCTTACGTAATAATATGTTACTTTTACTATCTTGGTTATTATTTAACTAATGGTTTTTATTTACTTAATGTATTAAATTATACTTGCACATAAAACTATGTGCATTTTAAATATATGAAGGATGAAAATATCTTCATGCATGTATCTTAAGTATAATATGGTATAAAACAGGTACGTGAACTAAAAAGAATATAATAACAAGTCACTCCCGCCTTTCATGTTTGATAGTTCTAGGTATATTCTAGGTGCACTGTGCGAAAGTTTAATGTCGAACTTCCTTTCTTTACCCAAGCCATGGAGTAAAAAAAAACGTAATTATTTTGAAGCTGTCTGACAGTAAACGTTGATCATGGGTTCGATTTCTATTTGTGGGGATCATAATATAATATTTTCATTTACTTGTTCTGTCACATGCCACTATTATGGCATTTAACGCCACAATATCTTGATTTTCGGACGAAAAGTGACAAAAGGACTGTCTTGACATTTGGTCCTCTATCTGACAACACTAAATGAGATTTGAATCTACATCTATCGCGTATAGTCCAACACACACCTTGCCACGACGACGTATAGTAAGCGTATAATATTATATTTAAGTAATTAAAATAATAAAAATAAAAATGATATCCATGCATTAACCGTAGTTATTGTTACAAAAGAATAAATTTATCTCATTTGCCTTTATTCGTTGTCGAAGGTAGAACGTAAACGACCAGCTAGCCGTTTAAATATATTGTGGAAATGCTTTTACCAGGTAATTCTTTTGTTTTATTCAATTCTCATACAAAACAATTGTGATTTTAACGAAATTTTACAGGAGACTAACGCTGTATACTTTTAGGGAAAGTTAATAATAAATAAAACTTATTTAAGACTCAGTGCTTGCATAGATGTATAGATGAAAGAGATTTATAAATATATATTTTTTTAATTTAAACTTTAAAGAATACTGATACGTGAGATCTCTGTAGCGCAGTTGGAAAGAGTTAATGCGATAGTTGGATTCCCATTAAGGAAATGATTTAATATTATTTTCATTTCTCTGCCCTGGTGTCTAAAACAATGAGTAGCGTTAAGTTCCGCAACTTAACGCGCAATGTCTCAAAAGTGGAGAACGGAGTGTCTTGAGTTAAGTTCTTTCTGATCGTCTCAGTCTTGCAGAAAAATGGCTGCAGCTTGACAAATATTGTAACTTATATACGGTACAAGCTCTAAAAGTTTGACCACTAAAATGTGGTAGCTTGGTGGTATAATCTGTATTGTAGCGACACGACACAGTTTTGCTGTTCGATTTTATAATCAAGGTAAGTATGCTACATATTGTATAGCTTAACCTATCTAGGTTAAAGGTTTTCTCTATCTAGAGAAAACTTGACAAAATCTAAAACCCCTTAAGACACATCGTTGTCCACCTTCCGCCTGTATCCGAGAAACTAAGTGCTCAGTGGCAGAGCTCAACGCCACCCCGTCTTATTAAATGAGCGGAGAATTAAAAATAATTAAAAAAAAATCATTCTCATAATGGGAATCAAACCCACAAATATAACGTATATAGATAGCCACTGTCTGATATGCAGAATTTGAAGCTGCTAATACGAATGGTAACGAAAAATTTTAACATCATTTGCAAGAATACTATGTTAAGAATAAATATTAAAATTATGAAAGATTATTTTCATAAATTGAGTAATAGAAGAAATAACGAAAAATTACGACGTTGCAATTAACTTTTGAATTTTGAAGCAGCTTTTTAACTTGCGATTATTTATGTTACCGACAATTTAAATAAGAATAGTTTGGTGGCAAAAAAATTCATTTAGTTTATTATAAAAAACTATTTTTATTATTATTTAAGAAAAAAGGGAAAAAGTAGGATTTGTCAGTCTATGAAAAGTTATTGAAATATCATCCAAAGCCACAACCACACGCACGAGTGCATTAGTGTTTGAAATCAATTCATCTTAACGGCTGAGGCGGAGCTATTCGTGGAGGATAAACGAGAGCAAAAGTGTCTAGACGCGAGAGAAGACCACTTTGCTTGAAAGTTTATTCATTTTGTATATCTTTGAATTTATTCCTATTTAAATTGAATTTATTTAGTATGAGTCATGTTCAAGATTTAAAATATTATACATTTCTTACGAGATTAAAAGGTTTGTGGATTTAACCTTCTAAAGTGGAAAATTAAAGATCTTGTTTGCATAATATTTTTATGTTAATAAAACTAATTATTTTTTTATTTTTTTTATTTTTATTTGAACGCTAAATAAATAGCTTTTAATTTTTTTAAATGTTTTTCCATAGGATATTGAAAAAGACATTTTTAGAAAACATAAAAGTTTGAACGCAGCGGGATTCGATCGTCTCTAGGAATTCGTCTAGGCGAATCCTGATGTATTCCAATTTTTATACGTTTTTTTTTTATATAATTAAAGAAATAATTTTTATCTCTTTTGCCACTCACTATTTTTTTACCTTTTTTCTACACTTTATTTTTAGGTAGCAAAATATGTCTATGCATTATACGTGTAGTAAAGCACGACCCAGCTATACTCTCCTTAATTCCTTCACTCACTTCAAGGCGGAAAAATACTTAAAGCTTGGATGGATGGCTATTTCAACCCTAGTTAGATTTATCGAGTATTCAAAAGAACTTTACTGTTATATTTTTATTGACTACTAAAGTACAAGAAACCTTTTTATAAATTAACATAACTGGACCATAACTTGACTGGATCACATTTTACCCAAAAGCCATTTACTAATGTAAGGTCAAGCTGAAGTAAAGCAACATAAGTCCTTTAGGGACTTTGCTGTTAGTGAGGCATAAAATGTTACACAATTGTGTGTTGAAAAGATTTTACATTTATAGAGCAAGTATTGCAAAAGACGTATTGCAAAAATATGTATTTTTTTTCTACCTTCAATATATAGACTCGGTACTTATTGAATCCACTAAATCTAGAAACATTTTATTTACTACTAACTAGAGTAACATATTTAAAACAGGCTTTTATATATGATTTCATTCCATAATATTATTTAAGGATGAAAATACTTGAAAATAATTCATTATAATATTATAATGGCTTATTTTCAAATTTATAAAGCAAGTAAATAGAAAGCAAACACTTTTTTTATATGATTATAAACATGTTAAAAAAATATATGTAAGTTTCTTACAAACTATGACATAAAATGCTAAAACTATAAATTCGACAATAAATCATTGTGCATCTGCAAGAAAATATATTCACGAGCATCAAAGTTTATATCTGGGAAATGTCTAACTTATGTCATTATTCATACATTAAATGAAATTCAAATAAAATATAGCTTTTATTTTTAGCACAGTCTAGTTTCATTATTGACACGCCACCATTGTTGAAACAGAGTAAATAGAAATTTGGTTAAATTTGTTTCTGTATAACAGTTTTTCTTTTTTTATCAATCACATACTGGTAAAAAAGAATCGTTTAGAATTTATCATTAAAATAATTCGCCCTTTCTAAGCATGTTTATATTTTTGACGGCAGAAAGCAAACCTTAGTAAGATCGATTGTTAATAAGTCGACAAATTTCAAAACTTTCCCCCAAGTAACCCTTTCGCTTTGGTCTGACTATCGTAGCATACGGATATCAGATCCAAAAAAAAAAACTTGTCTGTCTTACTTTAACAAAATGAAGATATAATAAAACAATACATTTTTTAAACTTTAACACACATAGAAATTAAAAAAGATATTTTTTAGAATACGTACAGGTAACAGGTAAATTTTAAATACAGCGTTTAAAGCGCGAATTCGAGTCCCGCTGCGTTGAAAATTTTAGTACGTTTTTAAATAAAATACAAATCAGTGTATATCAATCATTGTATAATCACATATATTTGATCATTCTTAATCTAAAATGTACAGAAGCATTAGAACGAAACGTTAAATCTGTTAATGTGTAATAATAAAAAGTATTAGCATTTTTTGCAACGTTCTATCAATACTTGTAAAAAGAGTATTGCCAATCGCAAACACTATTGGTCAGCTTGTGAGAACAGATGGTTTCAGGGCAGTTCATAAATCGTGATACAAATAGCCGGGGTCCACCCCCAGCACGCCTAATGGTCTGTCAGATCGTCCTTCCTATAGAGATATAGCTGCAGTACATCTTTTCGGAATTCAATAGATGAAAGTTTATGATAAACAGTTTTTGAATATTTTTGATATCGTTTTTATTTAAATATGTTTTATAAATATTTCTTTAGCAATAGCTATTAGATACGATTCTTTAATTTTCTGGTTTCAACTGCTTGTGCGTTTCCTATTATAATTTTTTTTTGTCAATTATTGACCTACTCTTTGAAGGATTTGTGTGTAATGTGGAAAATAGAGTGATTTACCACTAACATTTTCTATGCTTTAATATTTAAAATAGACATATGTCGCGCATTAAAAAAATGTACTAAGATTTTACATATAAAAGAGCCTGGAATTAACCACATACCTACATAGCGTGTCATTATTTTTCGAAATATTTGGATGTTCATGCCAGTGTTTACCTTTTATTTATTTCGTTATTTGATATGTTTTATAAGCCTTATAGAATGTGCATCGTTATTATTAACTTTCAAATGGTTTCCAATAACTGCTGTCATATTTAAATAAATTGATATATTTTTAAATGTAAACATTAGGCATACTGTAAACAGACAAAACTAATATAACTATTACAGACATGACTAAAATTGCAATTTGTTATATGGAAAAATACGTGTATATTTATGTTTATTAAGTTAAGTCAATTTTAGCGCAAAACCATAACTTTCGACTAGACCAGTCAGTTCGAGTCTACATCTTTAAAAAAACGCGATATCACTGGCTTGTTCTCTATGAGTTGGATGATTGGATGAAACTGTCTCACCACTTGTGGTCCTCATTTGTTAACTCAGCCAAATGTGTCAGTTCGCCATTAGGCTCTGCATTGTATTCAAACAAACGTATTGCTGTTACGTACTCCGCATGGATTTGCATCAGAAAATACTGTAATACATCAAGTGTAAAATAGAAAAACCTATAGAGAGAGATATTTACAACGTGAATTGCTATGTTTTATTACTGTTTGCTTTTTTATTAAATTTAAAGTTGCAATGAATATTTTTTTTTCTGATTCGCACATTAAGGAATCAATTTTCGCCAGACATGTTCCCTCACTTTCTTGGAACTGGACTCTTTAAGGAGCGCATCAACCAACTCCTTTAACACCGGCAACATACTTAATGATTTTTCTATCGTTGTAAATGTTCATGAACACCGGTAAGCACTTAACAACAGGTAACCTAACTAGTTTTCCTGATCTTAAAATTTATACAAAAAATGTATTGTCCAAGATTTCATTTCAATCAACTTATGCGTGATTCGTTTTTAGTTAGATTAAATTTAGATTAGTTACTTTTTTATATTATAATTCTAACATTTATATAATTTATCACAATTTAATTCAAGCTAACTTTAATTAGTTCAAGCTAAATAAGCTCGACACCAGAGCGAAGGAAATGGAAATATAATTTCCACACCTGGAGTGGGAATCGAACCCACAACCAGTCGTTTACAGTCACATGCTTGTGCCACTGGACCACGACTGGCCACAAAATTATATGTAGTATTTATTTAAGCAATAATTGGTATTAAATGTTTAAAATACATATAGGTTCCATACTTTTGTTAGTATAAAACTCTAAAGACGTGTGTGTACGTTTCGTACGTTTTTAGAAGATTTCATTAGTGATGTTTTGATATTTCATCAATTTTCAAATCGCAACTGTTCTGAAGAACTTTTACTTTAAAATTCAATATTTTGTCAGTAACTATTCAATTGAATGACTTCAAAAGGCTTTTCACAGGTTGAATTAGGATTTTCCAGAATATTTTTTACACAACTTTTCTAAGCTATAGAAAAAAATGTGGAAACTTAAATTTTAAAATTGGTTCATACTGACTTTTATTGAGAAATTGAAAAAATAAAATATACTCGTATGTATGTATAGAAAAATATAAGTCAACTACTACTTTTTGCTTAAAATTTGTATTAAATTAATCGAACCATACTTTAAAAATATTATTTAATGTATTCTAATACTTTTACTGCTTCTCGCTTTTACCCGTATAGCACGGTAACGAGAGAAAACCTAATGTTAAGACGCTCTGTTAAGATGTGAAAATAATTAAAATATCATGATGAAATTGAACCCACACACATTGTGTTTACAGTCAGACTCTGTTCCACTGTGCCATGATAGCCTTAATAAAGTATTAGACTAGTATTATATAATGTACCTACGTCTTGTTTTATACATTATGTTCAAATTGAATAACGTAGATTTCCATTAATTATACGTCTTCACGATCAATACTCTCTAAATCTATATTGAAGAGTTTCGCCAGTACAAATAATAGATTAAATTATTACTTTAGACTTCGTGGCTTGTCGCCAACTGAGTTTCTTAGAAACCGAGCGGATTACGGTTTCAGCAAGAAATGAATGGAATGAACTTCAATTCAGGTAAATTTCAGTAATCAAATTTATGAAGGCAAATATATTGTTTAAGCTTGATATATAGGAAAATTAAATGTTTAAATACTTTGAAAAAATAATAAATCAGTAGGATATTAGGCCAGCGTGGATTCAATTCCCACTCAGAGGAATGGTAATAATTTAATTATTTAGATTTTTCCACTCTCATAGCAAAGAAAAGATTTGCGTTAAATTCCGCCACTCAACGCCCAATATCTGAAATTTGATGGAAAGTGGAAAACGGAAGGTTTTTACATTAGGTTTTTTCTAACTACTAGGTTATCTCTTATGACTATGCGGAAAAAAGTGTTAAAGTGTTAAAGTATTGAAAAGTTTTCATTTTTTTCTTGAAATATTATTCTTTAATTTTTTGTTATATAGTTGCACCTGTTTTTATCTGCATCATTGAAGTTCTTTAAATTTTCCAATAGCATCTCTTATATTCAAATACAGAATGCTTTATAGGCAGGAAAACAAGCTTTATTTAATAATAGCTGTTAAAAATTTAACAGCATACTTTTTTTACAGATGTTTTTATTATATGTAAGTAATAAAGAGTAGTTATTATTAATAGAGAAATTTTCATAATAAATTCCATTTATATATTTTTCAAAAGTTACAGCACATATAATAAAAGACCATCGTGGTATGACAGCATCTCAGTGTACACGCCATTGGTTATGAGTTTAATTCCCGCCCAGCAAAATGTACATTTGTATACATTTTTTCGCTCTTGTACTTAAAATACTACACCAAGCGCGGCGTTAAGTTACGCTACTCAACAATCATTTTATAGACATCGGGCGAAAATGTCTTCACAATAGGTTCTTTCTGTCTACCTTTATATGCGAGAAAAAAAAAAGTAAAATTGAAAATAAACATAATATTTACACAATTTACTTACAATTTTATTTTTACAACTAGACCGTAAGTAGTTATAAAATACTACAAAAACATTTGAACAACATCAAAATGAATAGAATTTTTCGCAGACATTTTTAACGAAGTCATTATTGCAAAGTAGGAAAAGGCGAGCTAGGCAAGGTAATTAGCGATACTGGGGTATATAAGCCGTGTCAGCGACTTTCATGAGGAAGGATTGTAATATCTTTGAGGTGCAATATCTGTACGTTAGAATATATATAGGAGCATATTTTATAATAATGATGTACAATTACCAATATGTAGAAGAATTGCCAAAAAATAGACAATTAAACGGACTTTTTACATGTTTACTTTTTTCAATATTTTGTGAAGTCTCTATTATTACTTTTGAGTAATATTCATTTTTGTTATGTAAATTAGTACTTAGTAAACCATTTTTATTCGCTAAAATAGTCAACCTTTTTTAAGCCATTATAATAAGAATTAGAATTCAGCTATATAAACTATTAAAAAGCACCATATCTATGAAGTCCGCAAACGACTCCTAAATTGCTTTTCTCAAACACGATCGGAAGGTGGACAAAGATCCAAGAAATGGAGCACGACGAATTTAAAAACATACCCACAAATATCCGATGTATGCGGGTCGAGGAAAATGGCTGGCGTTAAATTTTTATGGCGAAATAGCGAATAAACGATCCTATTCGAAGATACTTTACACATATTCTTATTTCTAACTTAATTTTGCTTGTGAATTGTGCAATGTGTGTGAACCACGTTTCTTTAGTATTTTTAGTTTTTATTGTTTTGTTTTGTTAAAGAAAAACGTGTTATTTATTACTTTTAAGCTATAAAATATTTGTGCTTTCTGTACAAACATTGCTCTACGAATAATAATACGTAAACATAGAATTTAATACAACTTGATTATAGCATGATAATAAACTTAATACTTAATATTTTTATTGCATTTCTTTATTGAATTTAAATATACGCATTATATATGTAAAATAGTTTTTGTATCTTTTGATAAAATTTTAAGTAATTTAAAATTTAAAGTTTAAGTGAATACTTAAGTTAAATTTATATTATGATAAATTTACATTCATTCACATATTTTGTTGTTTAATAAGTTTATAGAAGTAAATAATCATATTAAAAAGTACATAATCATATTTACTTACTGGTTTGTTTTAGTTCAGCCAGATCTTAATTAAAAACGTTATAACAATTGACGTTATAAATTTAAGCTAAGTTTGTGATTTAAGTGAGAACGTAAGTGGATAAAAATATGAAATAGTTATAGTCGTGTAGTTTACACAGACGAACTCACGAGCGGGTCGCTAGTATTAATAAAATAGAACCTACAATCATCCCATTTACAGTCAAACGCTACCCTTCCTGTCTGCGTTAAAAAAAAAAAAATGTCGTCTCCCAAATTAATTATTTGTATAATTCTAACTTACGCTCATTGAAACGTTAATACATGCATATATTAAATAAGATACGATAATATCAACTAACTCATTAATTGGAGCTTAATTTCGTCTGTCCAAAGCAACTGCTTTCCGATATCCACAGCGTTTGAGCTTAACAGGAAATTATATTGGTATTAATTCATGATGACATTATAATATTGTAAAAAGGTTTTGTGTCTGTTAGTCTACTTATTATTACAACAACACTAGCTACAAATTATGATTGATTAAGTTTAATCGTTTCAAATTAAATGTTTTCTACGGATATTATTATTAAATTATTAAGGTCGTCAAGGCACAGTCGGTCTGAGTTTTATTATAAACAAGTAGTTGTGTATTCAATTGACAATTTTAAAATGATAAAATTTAAGCTGTTTTTATGCCTAGGCTCAGGTAAATAAAGCGCGGCGTTGCTTCCCGCCACTTATAATGCAATAATTTGAATTTTGTCATAAAACAGAGACGCTCTCGCAGAGACACTCCGTGACTTCACACGATTCTCATCGCATCGATTACGATGCTGTGGGGCATATAGCATGAAACTAAAAATACTACCTGTCTTCAATTTTACTTTGTACACATTGTTTACTACCATAGAAACTTATCGACACAATCAATATAATATGTTAATTTTATAGTGATAAAAAAATCTAATAATCAAGAAAATTTGTTAAATACTATGCTAAAATACCCAAAAGTTTAATTTTCTTCATTGTATATTCAAACAAACGAGCTTAATATCGAATTGTAAATGCTCAATAAGCTTCCGTATTCGGCAGCTGCTTTGAATGGAGATACTGAACGAGATAGCACATTATCACTAGTCGAAATCTCACTGCAGCGCCACTTATTATACCTGATGCATTGATCTGCTGTATTGCAATTTCGAAATTGTATTTTGTTGAAGAAATTCTGAAACTTAGTAGTGTTTTATCTTAGTTTCTTGTTTAAGATTTTATCTAAGGTACTAGAACGGGGAAATGAAAATAATATATAATCATTTCAGAATCGAACTCACAACCAGAGTCAGACAATATCCAATAGCGTCACGACGCCGTCACTAGTTTAATGCCTTAATAATTAAAATTGAAATTCAATTATTATCTGATAGTCTAATTTTGTAAAATATAAATAAATTAAACTCTTACGATGTAAAACGTTAGTATTTTATTTTAAGTGCGATAATTGCGAGTTCGAACTTTACTCGGGGGAATCATTGTACCTTTATAAAATTGGCCAGCAACTTATACAGCCAGCGGTATCGTAGATTTATTGAAAATATCAATTATTTTATTTGTTAATAAAATAGTATTTATTTACTTTTAGTAAATTAAATTAAATTGTTCAAATAAAATATTTTATTTGCATTCAATTATTTATCTATAGTACCTTACCTATATAGTACGTACCTTGTACGATACATACTCGATGTATCGTACAAGGTGCAAAAAAAATATCGAATTATATTTGAATCCACGACGACGATAATAAGCATAATATTATATTTTAGTTATTAAAATAGGAAAAATAAAAATGATATCCATGTATTAACCGTAGTTATTGTTACAAAAGAATAAATGTAGCTCATTTGCCTTTATTCGTTGTCAAAGATAGTACGTAATCGACCAGCTAGCCGTTTAAATATTGTTAAAATGCTTTCACCAGGTAATCTTTTGTTCTATACCTTTCTCGTATGAGTTTTGTATAAAACAACTGTGATTTTGTGTGAACGGAGTGTCTTGACCACCGACCACCAAGATATCTCTGATCGCCCCAACCATGCGAATAAATACGTAAGGCTTGACGCATATTTTAACTTATATACGCGACACGAAAATAATAACCTGACTCTTATTCGGTGTAAGTATTATATAGTTTGGATCGGGAGGAAGGTAAAAGATCTAAAAGTTTGGCCGCTAAAATGTGATAGCTTCCATCTATAATAATAATAATAATAAATAACACTTTATTGCACAACTAAACAAAAATACATTTTACATTAGTATACACACAGAAGGTACAATGTGCAATGGCGGCCTTATCGCTAGAAGCAATTTCTTCCAGGCAACCAATAACGAATGGATTACAGAAAAAAGATCGCAGATAGGTGCATAAAGTATTAAATCACATATGACATTAAGTTACCATAAGCCAACATAAATTCATAATTATATACACAGAAATATTTACATACATAAATAAATACATACATACATACATATATAAATACAAATATACATACATAACACATACATAGATAAATACATATATATGTATATACGTGCATACATAAATTCATACAATACTTATACACATACACATATATAATATATATACATTAAGAGACAGATTACAATTCTTTTTTAAGGTAGTGCTCTTTAAGACGGCGCTTAAATATTCCCACCGACCCTGATTGTCTTATTTTTAGTGGGAGCGCATTCCACAGTTTAACTGACTTGACAGTGAAAGAGTCACCATAGCATTTCGTACGGCACAAAGGTATTTCAAGGAGGTTATTTTTACGGGAACGGAGATGTTGGGTGTGGAGGGTATTCGTACCTCAAAGAACTTGAATCGTTCTTTGAGGTACGAAGGAGTAGCAGGATGGTAGAGGATAGTGTACAGGAGAGTAAGGGAATGAGAATAGCGTTTATGTTTAATTGGCAACCATTTCAGTTGAGTACGATATTGGGACACGTGGTCGTACTTCCTCAGCCCGAAAATAAATCTTATTACAAGATTCTGTAAACGTTCGAGCTTATTAACTAACTGCTGAGATAATTCTAAATAACAGGAATCGGCATAGTCTAGGATGGGAAGGAGAAGGTTATGGGCTAAGGTAATTTTGGTTTTTAAGGGTAATAGATTTTTCCAACGCCTCAAGCTACCTATGGCTGCAAAAATCCTACGGCTGAGCTCAGAAACGTGAGGTGACCAGGAAAGTGTGCTATCCATTCTGATTCCCAAATTCTTAACACTCGCACTAGGCTCCAAGCAAACACTGTCCAGTAGTATAGATGGTAAAGGTAAATGTATTTTTGACAGTTGTTTAGGGTTACCAAACATGCATACCTGAGACTTATTAGGATTAACAGAGAGCCCAAAGGATTTACACCAAGCGCTTATTAATTCTAGATCGGAGTTAATATTAGCAACCGCAATAGGGATGTCATTTGCGGCTACAGTAGTATAAATTTGTAGGTCATCTGCGTAAAGGTGATAAGATGATGTTATGTGTTGGGTGAGAGTGTTAATGAAGATGGAAAAAAGTAGAGGTGACAACACACTTCCCTGTGGAACCCCAGCGTTAATTTGGCTCGGCGAAGATTGCCTACCGTCAAGCTTAACACTTTGTTTGCGACCGTGAAGGTACGAACAAAACCATTCAGTAGCTTTAGAGGATATATTAATAGACTTTAAAGTTGCGAGTAGAATATCGAAGTCTACTGTGTTGAAGGCGTTGGAGAAATCTAATAGGACTAGTAAGGTGATTTGCTGTCTGTCAATGCCTAGTCTTATGTCATCGCAAACTTTGTTAAGTGCTGTGACAGTGCTGTGGCCAAGACGAAAACCAGATTGGAATGGGGACAGGATATTATTATTATGCAAAAACAGATAAACTTGCTCATGCAAAATACGCTCAAGGACCTTGGATAGGAAAGGGAGTATTGAAATAGGACGATAGCTTGAGAAGGATGTTGGATTGGATACTTTTGGAATAGGAATCACAAGTGCATGGCGCCAAGCATCAGGAAATTGACTAGAGGAAACGGAGAAATTAAAAATGTGACACAGGACAGGAAGAACAGAATTTAAAGATAGTATAATCATGCGGCGACTTATATTATCATAGCCAGTGGCATCTGACTTGATAGACATCACATGCTTACGGACCTCTGCTATTGTAATAGGAGTGAAATGGAAGGGAACAGTTGAGGGAAGAGGGATTAGTGATAATGAGTGAAGAGTTTTAGTTTTAATGCTATTAGTTATTAAATCGACATCAGTAAAAAAAATGTTCAGTGAATCTAAGTCCGTACAGCAGTTTAAGGTTGATGTTTTATTTGTGCGTTTACCTCCTATTCCCATCGCGTTAAGAAATTTCCAAGTTTTTGCAGGATTGCTACGGTTAATTGATGAATAGATATAATGACGCCGAGCATCTCTGCAAGTCTTGTTACATCTGTTCCGTAATGTTTTGTACCTTTGCAAGTTTGCATCCGTAGGATTTTTCTTGTACTTGGACTTAGCAGCATTTCGCTTCGCCATTAATATTTTAATGTCTTCAGTTAACCAAGGAGCGGGAAGATGTTTTATTTTTACTATATTTTAGCGTCAAGACACAGAGTTTTGCTGAACGATTTTGTAATGATAGTTAAGCAGTAGAATATAGAGAATACTTTATTCTATATATTATAACACCTGTAACACCTTACCTGTATGCAACCTGCCTGATGATGAAAACTTAATATCACCTAGAATCCAGTGTTATGTATATCGTTCTCCATTTTCCGTCCGGATCCGATACACTGGGTGTGATGTGTCAGTAATCAACGCCACGCTGTCTTTTTAGAAGAGTGGAGAATTAATAATAATTTAATAATACATTAATTCCCCTAAATGGTAACTGAACCCATAATCATAATGTATAGAGGTAGATGATGGCCCCCGTACGGAGTATATGCAGAATTTGAAGCTGCTACAGAAATGAACAACTTTAATACTATGTATGTTAAGAATAAATATAAAAAATATAGTCCACGATAAAGAGAATATTTTCATAAATTGTGTCACTTGAAACAAAGCAAAAGAAAAAATAACGAAAAATTAGGACGTCGCAATTAACTTTTGAATTTTAAAGTAGCTCTTTGACTTGCAATTGTTTATGTTACCGACTATTCAAATAAGAATAGTTTGGCGGTAACTTTTCCCAAGAAAGTTTAATTTATTTTCATATTAAAAAATACTATTTTAATAATTCTGTAAGGAAAAAGGAAAAGGAAGGAAATATTAGTCCATGAAAAGTTATTGAAATATCATCCAAAGCCACAACCACACGCACGAGTGCATTAGTGTTTAAATCAATTCATCTTAACGGCTGAGGCGGAGCTATTCGTGGAGGATAAACGAGAGCAAAAGTGTCTAGACGCGAGAGAAGACCACTTTGCTTGAAAGTTTATTCATTTTGTATATCTTTGAATTTATTCCTATTTAAATTGAATTTATTTAGTATGAGTCATGTTCAAGATTTAAAATATTATAGATTTCTTACGAGATTAAAAGGTTTCTGGATTTAACCTTCTAAAGTGCAAAATTAAAGATCTTGTTTGCATAATATTTTGATGTTAATAATACTAATTATATTTTTTATTTTTTTATCTTTTTTTGCATACTAAATAAATAACTTTTATATTTTGAAATGTTGTTCCATACGTAGGATATTAAAAAGACTTTTTTAGAAAACATTTTTAGAAAACATAAAAGTTTGAACGCAGCGGGAATCGATCGTCTCTAGGAATTCGTCTAGGCGAATCCTGCTGTATTCCAATTTTTATACGTTTTTTTTAAATAATTAAATAAATATTTTTTATCTCTTTTGCCACTTTTTACCTATTTTCTACATTTTATTTTTAGGTAGCAAAATACGCCACTGCATTATACGTGTAGTAAAGCACGCCCCAGGTACACTATCCTTAATTCCTTCACTCACTACATGGCGGAAAAACACTTATAGCTTGGATGGATGGCTATTTCAACCCTAGTTAGATTTATCGAGTACTCAAAGGAACTTTACCGTTATATTTTTATTGACAACTAAAGTATAAGTAACCTTTTTATAAATTAACATAACTGGACCATAACTTGACTGGATCACATTTTACCCAAAAGCCATTTACTAATGTAAGATCAAGCTGAAGTAAAGCAACATAAGTCCTTTAGGGGCTTTGTTGTTAGTGAGGCATAAAATGTTACACAATTGTGTGTTGAAAAGATTTTAGATTTATAGAGCAAATAGTATGATATAGTAAAAATATATATATTTTTACTAACTAGAATATATACAACTAGCTCGATAGCTTGATTAATTAATCCATTTGATCAAAAAAATATATAAAATTTCGACTACTGTCAACTAGTATGACAATTTTAAACACTTGCTTTTATTATCCTTATTAAAATATGTAAATAGAAGGCAAACTTTATTTAAATTATTATTTTGCAAAACGTGACTTATCTAATGCATCATAATATACATATGTATGTATATATATATGTATTCTTCGATGCAAATATATAGATATATAAGTTAAAAAATTTAAATATGCAAGTTTATAACAAACTTCCCCACAAAATACTAAAACTAAAATTCCTACAATAAATCATTGTGCATCTGCAAGAAAATATATTCACCAGCATCAAAGTTTATATCTGGGAAATGTCTAACTTATGTCATTAATCATAAAATAAATCAAATTCAAATAAAATATAACTTTTATTTTTAGCTTCATTATTGACACGCCACCATTGTTGAAACAGAGTAAATAGAAATTTGGTTTAATTTGTTTCTGTGTAACAGTTTTTCTTTTTTTATCAATCGCATACTGGTAAAAACGAATCGTTCAGAGTTTATCATTAAGAGTAATTCGTCCTTTCCAATCATGTTTAGTTTTTTTACGGCAAAAAGCAAGCCTTAGTAAAATTGTTAATAAGTCTAAAAAATGCAATACTTTCCTCGAAATACTAATTTCGCTTTAATTCCACTATTGTAGCATAAGGATATCAGATCCAAAAAAATACAGAGAAAACTTATTGTCTTATTTACTTAACAAAATGTAGATTTAATAAAACAATACATTTTTAAAACTTTTACACACTCTGAACTTTTACACACTCTGGAATGTAAAATATATATTTTAGAAAAGGTACAAACATGTTGAACGCAACGGTTAAAGCCTTTGGACAGTTCCCAAGCGGGACAGGTTCAAGTCCCGCTGTCCCGTTAAAAATTTTAATACGTTTTCTAATTAAATACCAACCATTGTATATTATTAAATTAATAATCACACATAACTGATCAATCTTAATCTAAAATCTACAGAAGCATTACACAATAAAAATATGAGTGTTAGCATTTTTTGCAACTTTCTATCAATACTGGTAAAAATAGTATTGCCAATCGCAAACACTATTGGTCAGCTTGTGAGAACAGATGGTTTCAGGGCAGTTCATAAATCGTGATACAAATAGCCGGCGTCCACCCCCAGCACGCCTAATGGTCTGTCAGATCGTCGTCCCTATAGAGATATAGCTGCAGTACATCTTTTCGGAATTCAATAGATGAAAGTTTATGATAAACAGTTTTTGAATATGTTTGATATCGATTTTTTTTAAATATATTTTATAAAAATTTTTTAGCAATAGCTATTAGATACGATTCTTTAATTTTCTGGTTTCAATTGCTTGTGCGTTTCCTATTATAATTTTTTTTTGTCAATTATTGACCTACTCTTTGAAGGATTTGTGTGTAATGTGGAAAATAGAGTGATTTAACACAAAAATTTTCTATGCTTTAATATTTAAAAAAGACGTATGTCGCGCATTAAAAAAAATGTGTTAAGATTTTACATATAAAAGACCCTGGAATTAATCACATACCTACTACATAGCATGTCATTATTTTTCGAAATATTTGGATGTTCATGCCAGTGTTTACCTTTTATTCATTTCGTTATTTGATATGTTTTATAAACATTATAGAATGTGCATCGTTATTATTAACTTTCAAATGGTTTCCAATAACTGCTATCATATTTAAATAAATTGATATATTTTTAAATGTAAACATTAGGCATACTGTAAACAGACGAAACTAATATAACTATTACAGACAACACTAAAATAGCAATTTGTTATATGGAAAAATACGTGTATATTTATATTTATTAAGTTAAGTCAATTTTAGGGCAAAACCATAACTTTCGACTAGACCAGTCAGTTCGAGTCTACATCTTTAAAAAAACGCGATATCACTGACATGTTCTCTATACGTCGGATGATTGGATGAAACTGTCTCACCACATGTGGTCCTCATTTGTTAACTCAGCCAAATGTGTCAGTTCGCCATTAGGCTCTGCATTGTATTCAAACAAACGTATTGCTGTTACGTACTCCGCATGGATTTGCATCAGAAAATACTGTAATACATCAAGTGTAAAATAGAAAAACCTATAGAGAGATATATTTGCAACGTGAATTGCTATGTTTTACTACTGTTTGCTTTTTTATTAAATTTAAAATTGTAAAAAAATATATTTTTCCGGATTCGAACATTAAGGAATCAATTTTCGCCAAACGTGTTTTCACGGTATTGGAAGTGGACTCTTCAAGGAGCGCAACAATCAACTCCTTTAAAACCGGCAACACACTTGATGATTTTTCTAATGATGTAAATTTTCATGAACACCGGTAAGCACTTAACAACAGTTTTTTTTTTCTGAGGAAATCCTTTGTGTCAGTTGAACACAATGATTTCGGCAATATTAGGTTGAAAGGACATATGAAGGTTAGTACTTAAAATATGAGATGATATTATATATAAAAAGGACCAGTAAAATTTCTGCATCTATTACATAAAATAACATAATACGAGTATATGTACGTTTTTATACAATATACAAATATTGACTAGTAAATAAATAATAAATTTTACAAGGGAGGTTCTCTTTGTACCTTTTGAATGTAAGAAATGTGGTAAAAGAAGCCATGTAACTTACAACACCTAAAACAATTTTACACAGTTAATGTGTTATCGTGTGTGGGTTTTAACGACAGGCTTTGACAACATGAAGCCTAAGTTTGGCACTTACAGACCCTTAACTTTGGGCTATCATGATAATCTTGCATTAAAAAGGAGTTGCCTATTATTCTATTCGCTGGAGACGAATAAGTGCTATGGAAGTGTATAACAATTTCATTCGCAACGACTTAGAGAGGAATATTACGCTTAAGCGTTTATATGAATTGCACAATTCTGAAAATAGGATGAATGCGTCACTTAATTTTGAGTTAATTAATTGTGAATTATTTTTTAAATTGTTTTTTTAATATTAATATTTCTATATTAATTTGAAACACAAATTTACATCTTGATTATTGGAAACGTAAAGTATATGAAAGTAAAGTATACGTTGTTTACATGATAAATAATTGAAATTTGAGAGAACAGAATATTTACGAATTTGCTTATTAATATGCGTATAAGGATAATAATTCGAGTTGTTATGCTCCAAATTAATTTATCGATTGTCATCACATGCACATTAACAATATGTATTGAACAAAAAATACCTTATAGAATGCAAGAACTGTAAAATTCGGCTAGTCCATGTTTTTAACAGAGATCTCGGATCACAATTCAGTTTGTCATGAACATGTACCTAAGTATCATTATTTGCGCCAGTCAAAATTATATGTAGTGTTTATTTAAGCAATAATTGGTATTAAATGTTTAAAATATATATAGGTTCCATACTTTTGTTAGTATAAAACTCTAAAGACGTATACGTTTCGTACGTTTTTACAAGATTTCATTAGTGTATCTTTTGATATTTCATCAAATCGCAACTATTCTGGAGTACTTTTACTTTAAAATTCAATATTTTTCAGTAACTATTCATTTGAATGACTTCAAAAGGCCTCTCACTGGTTGAATTAGGATTTCTCAGAATATTTTTTATACAACTTTTCTAAGCTATAGAAAAAAATGTGGAAACTGAAAATTTTAAAATCGATTCATACTGACTTTTATTGAGAAATTAAAAAAATAAAATATACTCGTATGTATGTATAGAAAAATATAAGTCAACTACTACTTTTTGCTTAAAATTTGTACTAAATTAATCGAACCCTACATAAAAAATATTATTTAATGTATTCTAATACTTTTACTGCTTCTCGCTTTTACCCGTATAGCACGGTAACGAGAGAAAACCTAATGTTAAGACGTTCTGTCAAGAAGTGAAAACAATTAAAATATCATCATTCCACCGAATGGAAATTGAACCCACACACATTGTGTTTACAGTCAGACTCTGTTCCACTGTGCTGTGCATGATAGCCTTAATAAAGTATTAGACTAGTATTATATAATGTACGTCTTGTTTTATACATTATGTTCAAATTGAATAACATAGATTTCCATTAATTATACGTCTTCACGATCAATACTCTCTAAATCTATATTGAAGAGTTTCGCCAGTACAAATAATAGATTAAATTATTACTTTAAAGACTTCGTGGCTTGTCGCCAACTGAGTTTCTTAGAAACCGTGCGGATTACGGTTTCAGCAAGAAATGAATGGAATGAACATCAATTCAGGTGTTAGTAATCAAATTTTTAAGCCAAATAATAAATTAAGCTTGATATATAGGAAAATTAAATGTTTAAATAATTTGAGAAAGATAACAAAGTAGTAGGATTTTAGGCCAGCGTGGGTTCAATTCTTACTCGGACGAATGGTAATAACTTGATATTTTCATTTTTCCACTCCAATAACAAAGAAAAGCGTTGCGTTAAATTCCACCACTCAACGCAAAATATCTGAAATTCGGTGGAAAACGGAAAAACGGAAGGTTTTTACACCAGGGTCCCTCTAACTACTATGATATCTCTGATGGCTATGCGGCAAGAAAGTGTTAAAGTGTATAGAAGTGTTCATTTGCTTCTTGAAATAACAATATTATTTAATGTTTATTATATAGTTGCACCTGTTTTTATCTGCATCATTGAAGTTCTTTAAATTTTCCAATAGCATCTCTTATATTCAAATACAGAATGCTTTATGCGCAGGAAAATAAGCTTTCTTTTATTATAGCTGTTAAAAGTTTAACAGCACACTTTTTTACAGACATTTTTATTATATGTAAGTAATAAAGAGTAGTTATTATTAATAGAGAAATTTTCATAATAAATTCCATTTATATATTTTTCAAAAGTTACAGAACAAGGCCATCGTGGTATGAAAGCAGCTCAGTGTACACGCCATTGGTTATGAGTTTATTTTCCGCCCAGCAAAATGTACATTTGTATACGTTTTTTCGCTCTTGTACTTAAAATACTACACCAAGCGCAGCGTTAAGTTACGCTACTCAACAATCATTTTATAGACATCGGGCGAAAATGTCTTCACAATAGGTTCTTTCTGTCTACCTTTATTTGCGAGCAAAATAAAAGTAAAGTTGAAAATAAACATAATATTTACACAATTTACCTACAATTTTATTTTTACAACTAGACCGTAAGTAGTTATAAAATACTACAAAAACATTTGAACAACATCAAAATGAATAGAATTTTTCGCAGACATTTTTAACGAAGTCATTATTGCAAAGTAGGAAAAAGGCGAGCTAGGCAAGGTAATTAGCGATACTGGGATATATAAGCCGTGTCAGCGACTTTCATGAGGAAGGAATTGTAATATCTTTGAGGTGCAATATCTGTACGTAAGAATATATATAGGAGCATATTTTATAATAATGATGTATAATTACCTATGTGTAGAAGAATTGCCAAAAAATAGATTATATTACAATTAAACGGACTTTCGCTTTTTTCAATATTTTGTGAAATCTCTGTTATTACTTTTAAGAAGCATTCATTTGTGTTATGTAATTAGTACTTAGTAAACCATTTTTATTCGCTAAAAAAGTCAACCTTTTTTAAGCCATTATAATAAGAATTAGAATTCAGCTATATAAACTATTAAAAAGCACCATATCTATGAAGTCAGCAAACGACTCCTAAATTGCTTTTCTCAAACACGATCGGAAGGTGGACAAAGATCCAAGAAATGGAGCACGACGAATTTAAAAAATACCCACAAATATCCGATGTATGCGGGTCGAGGAAAATGGCTGGCGTTAAATTTTTATGGCGAAATAGCCGTAAACGATCCTATTCGAAGATACTTTACACATATTCTTATTTCTAACTTAATTTTGTTTGTGAATTGTGCAATGTGTGTGAACCACGTTTCTTTAGTATTTTTTAGTTTTTATTATTTGGTTTTGTAAAAGAAAAACGTGTTGTTTAAGCAGTAAAATATTTGTGGTTTCTGTACAAACATTGCTCTACGAATGAGAATCATCGTAAACATAGAATTTAATATAACTTGATTATAGCATGATAATAAACGTAATACCAAATATTTTTATTGCATTTCATTATTGAAATGTAACCATTATTTGATTACCATTAATGATTTTATATATATATATATATATATATATATATATATATATATATATATATATATATATAGATATATATATATATATATATATATATATATATATATCTATATATATATATATAGTAGATAGATATACAGATATATATATATATATAAAATCATTAATGTAAAAAATAAATAAATAAGTAAGAATAAATATAAAAAATATTTTTTTATATATATATATATATCTATAGATATATATATATATATATATATATATATATATATATATATATATATATAAAAATATTTTTTATATTTATTCTTAACATACATAGTATTAAAGTTTTTCATTTCTGTAGCAGCTTCAAATTCTGCATATACTCCGTACGGGGGCCATCATCTACCTCTATACGTTATGATTATGGGTTCGGTTACCATTTAGGGGAATGAATGTATTATTAAATTATTATTAATTCTCCACTCTTCTAAAAAGACAGCGTGGCGTTGATTACTGACACACAACACCCAGTGTCTCGGATCCGGACGGAAAATGGAGAACGATATACATAACACTGGATTCTAGATGATATTTTCATCATCAGGCAGGTTGCATACAGGTAAGGTGTTACAGGTGTTATAATATATAGCATAAAGTATTCTCTATATTGTACTGCTTAACTATCATTACAAAATCGTTCAGCAAAACTCTGTGTCTTGACGCTAAAATATAGATGGAAGCTATCACATTTTAGTGGCCAAACTTTTAGATCTTTTACCTTCCTCCCGATCCAAACTATATAATACTTACACCGAATAAGTGTCAGGTTATTATTTTCGTGTCGCGTATATAAGTTAAAATATGCGTCAAGCCTTACGTATTTATTCGCATGGTTGGGGCGATCAGAGATAACTTGGTGTCAAGACACTTCGTTCACACAAAATCACAGTTGTTATATACAAAACTCATACGAGAAAGGTATAAAACAAAAGATTACCTGGTGAAAGCATTTTAACAATATTTAAACGGCTAGCTGGTCGATTACGTACTATCTTCGACAACGAATAAAGGCAAATGAGCTACATTTATTCTTTTGTAACAATAACTACGGTTAATACATGGATATCATTTTTATTTTTCCTATTTTAATAACTAAAATATAACATTATGCTTATTATACGTCGTCGTGGATTCAAATGTAATTCGATATTTTTTTTGCACCTTGTACGATACATACTCGTACTATAGATAAATAATTGAAGGCATATAAAATATTTTATTTGAACAATTTAATTTAATTTACTAAAAGTAAATAAATACTATTTTATTAAATGGTTTTAAACAAATAAAATAATTGATATTTTTAATAAATCTACGATACCGCTGGCTGTATAAGTTGCTGGCCGATTATAACACCACAACACATACAGTTTTATAAAGGTACAATGATTCCCCCGAGTAAGGTTCGAACTCGCAATTATCGCACTTAAAATAAACTACTAACGTATTACACCGTAAGAGTTTAATTTATTTATATTATTAGACTATCACATAATAATTGAATTTCAATTTTAATTATTTAAGGCATTAAACTAGTGACGGCGTCGTGACGCTGTTGGATATTGTCTGACTCTGGTTGTGAGTTCGATTCTGAAATGATTATATATTATTTTCATTTCCCCGTTCTAGTACCTTAGATAAAATCTTAAACAAGAAACTAAGATAAAACACTACTAAGTTTCAGAATTTCTTAAACAAAATACAATTTTGAAATTGCAGTACAGCAGATCAATGCATCAGGTATAATAAGTGGCGCTGCAGTGAGATTTCGACTAGTGATAATGTGCTATCTCGTTCAGTATCTCCATTCAAAGCAGCTGCCGAATACGGAAGCTTATTGAGCATTTACAATTCGATATTAAGCTCGTTTGTTTGAATATACAATGAAGAGAATTAAATTTCTGGGTATTTTAGCATAGTATTTAACAAATTTTCTTGATTATTAGATTTTTTTAACATTATAAAATTAACTTATTATATTGATTATGTTAATAAATTACTATGTAGGTAAGTAAGCAATGTGTACAAAGTAAAATTGAAGACAGGTAGTATTTTTTTAGTTTCATTCTTTATGCCGCATAGCATCGTAATCCATGAGAATCTAGTGTGAAGTCACGGAGTGTCTCTGCGAGTCTCTGTTTTCTGACAAAATTCAAATTATTGCACGATAAGTGGCGGAAATCAACGCCGCGCTTTATTTACCTGAGCCTAGAAACAAAAATAGTTAAAATTTAATCATTTTAAAATTGTCAATCGAATACACAACTACTCGTTTACAATTAAACGCAAACCCGTTGTGCCTTGATAATTTAATAATAATTTCCGTAGAATACATTTAATTTGAAACGATTAAACATAATCAATACTCATTTGTAGCTAGTGTTATTATAATAATAAGTAGACTAACGGACACAAAACCTTTTTACAATATTATAATGTCATCATGAATTAATAGCAATATAATTTCCTGTTAAGCTCAAACGCTGTGGATATCGGAAGCAGTTGCTTTGGACAGACGAAATTAAGCTCCAATTAATGAGTTAGTTGATATTATCGTATCTGTTGAATATATGCACGTGTTAACATTTCAATGAGCGTAAGTTGGAGTTTACAATTAATAATTAATTTGGTAGACGATTTTTTTTTGTTGAACATAAACCAGTAAAATAAAGTTATTAAAAAACAAAATATGTGAATGATTTCAAGTATTCAATTAAACTTTAAATTACTTAAAGTTATGTCAATATATTTATATACATTATATATATATATATGTATAGATATATATATATATATATATATATATATATATATAATATATATATATATATATATATTATATATATATCTATATATATATATATATATATATATATATATATATATATATATATATATATATATATGTAAAATCATTTTTGTATCTTTCGACATAACTTTAAGTAATTTAAAGTTTAATTGAATACTTGAAATCATTCACATATTTTGTTTTTTAATAACTTTATTTTACTGGTTTATGTTCAACAAAAAAAAATCGTCTACCAAATTAATTATTAATTGTAAAACTCCAACTTACGCTCATTGAAATGTTAACACGTGCATATATTCAACAGATACGATAATATCAACTAACTCATTAATTGGACCTTAATTTCGTCTGTCCAAAGCAACTGCTTCCGATATCCACAGCGTTTGAGCTTAACAGGAAATTATATTGTATTAATTCATGATGACATTATAATATTGTAAAAAGGTTTTGTGTCCGTTAGTCTACTTATTATTATAGTAAGACTAGCTACGAATCATGAGTTTAATCGTTTCAAATTAAACGTTTCCTATGGAAGTTATTATTAAATTATTAAGGCCATTTCGGCACAGTGGGACTGCGTTTTATTGTAAACAAGTAGTTGTGTATCCAATTGACAATTGTAAAATGATTAAATTTAAGCTGTTTTTATTTCTAGGCTCAGGTAAATAAAGCGCGGCGTTGATTTCCGCCACTTATCGTGCAATAATTTGAATTTTGTCAGAAAACAGAGACTCGCAGAGACACTCCGTGACTTCACACGAGATTCTCATCGATTACGATGCTGTGGGGCATAAAGCATGAAACAAAAAAAATAATACTTGTCTTCAATTTTACTTTGTACACATTGTTTACTTACACAGTAACTTATCAACACAATCAACATAATATGTCAATTTATAGTGTTAAAAAAATCTAATAATCAAGAAAATTTGTTAAATACTATGCTAAAATACCCAGAAATTTAATTCTCTTCATTGTATATTCAAACAAACGAGCTTAATATCGAATTGTAAATGCTCAATAAGCTTCCGTATTCGGCAGCTGCTTTGAATGGAGATACTGAACGAGATAGCACATTATCACTAGTCGAAATCTCACTGCAGCGCCACTTATTATACCTGATGCATTGGTCTGCTGTACTGCAATTTCAAAATTGTATTTTGTTTAAGAAATTCTGAAACTTAGTAGTGTTTTATCTTAGTTTCTTGTTTAAGATTTTATCTAAGGTACTAGAACAGGGAAATGAAAATAATATATAATCATTTCGGAATCGAACCCACAACTAGAGTCGGACAATATCCAACTGCGTCACGACGGCGTCACTAGTTTAATGCCTTAATAATTAAAATTGAAATTCAATTATTACGTGATAGTCTAATTTTGTAAAATATAAATAAATTAAACTCTTACGGTGTAAAACGTTAGTATTTTATTTTAAGTGCGATAATTGCGAGTTCGAACCTTACTCGGGGGAATCATTGTACCTTTATAAAATTGTATGTGTTGTGGTGTTATAATGGGCCAGCAACTTATACCAGCGGTATCGTAGATTTATTAAAAATATCAATTATTTTATTTGTTTAAAACCATTTAATAAAATAGTATTTATTTACTTTTAGTAAATTAAATTAAATTGTTCAAATAAAATATTTTATATGCCTTCAATTATTTATCTATAGTACGAGTATGTATCGTACAAGGTGCAAAAAAATATCGAATTATATTTGAATCCACGACGACGATAATAAGCATAATATTATATTTTAGTTATTAAAATAGGAAAAATAAAAATGATATCCATGTATTAACCGTAGCTACTGTTACAAAAGAATAAATGTAGCTCATTTGCCTTTATTCGTTGTCAAAGATATTACGTAATCGACCAGCTAGCCGTTTAAATATTGTAAAAATGCTTTCACCAGGTTATCTTTTGTTTTATACCTTTCCCGTATGAGTTTTGTATAAAACAATTTTGTGTGAACGGAGTGTCTTGACCGCCGACCACCAAGATATCTCTGATCGCCCCAACCAAGCGAATAAATACGTAAGGCTTGACGCATATTTTAACTTATATACGCGACACGAAAATAATAACCTGATTCTTATTCGGTGTAAGTATTATATAGTTTGGATCGGGAGGAAGGTAAAAGATCTAAAAGTTTGGCCACTAAAATGTGATAGCTTCCATCTATATTTTAGCGTCAAGACACAGAGTTTTGCTGAACGATTTTGTAATGATAGTTAAGCAGTACAATATAGAGAATACTTTATTCTATATATTATAACATCTGTAACACCTTACCTGTATGAAACCTGCCTGATGATGAAAACTTAATATCGTCTAAAATCCAGTGTTATGTATATCGTTCTCCATTTTCCGTCCGGATCCGAGACACTGGGTGTTGTGTGTCAGTAATCAACGCCACGCTGTCTTTTTAGAAGAGTGGAGAATTAATAATAATTTAATAATACATTCCCCTAAATGGTAACCGAACCCATAATCATAACGTATAGAGGTAGATGATGGCCCCCGTACAGAGTATATGCAGAATTTGAAGCTGCTACAGAAATGAAAAACTTTAATACATAGTATTAAAGTTTTTCATGTTAAGAATAAATATAAAAAATATAGTCCACGATAAAGAGAATATTTTCATAAATTGTGTCACTTGAAACAAAGTAAAAGAAAAAATAACGAAAAATTAGGGACGTCGTAATTAACTTTTGAACTATAAAGTAGCTCTTTAACTTGCAATTGTTTATGTTACCGACTATTCAAATAAGAATAGTTTGGCGGTAACTTTTCCCAAGAAAGTTTAATTTATTTTTCATATTAAAAAATACTATTTTAATAATTCTCTAAGAAAAAAGGAAAAGGAAGGATTTATTAGTCCATGAAAAGTTATTGAAATATCATCCAAAGCCACAACCACACGCACGAGTGCATTAGTGTTTAAATCAATTCATCTTAACGGCTGAGGCGGAGCTATTCGTGGAGGATAAACGAGAGCAAAAGTGTCTAGACGCGAGAGAAGACCACTTTGCTTGAAAGTTTATTCATTTTGTATATCTTTGAATTTATTCGTATTTAAATTGAATTTATTTAGTATGAGTCATGTTCAAGATTTAAAATATTATAGATTTCTTACGAGATTAAAAGGATTGTGGGTACATTCAACCTTCTAAAGTACAAAACTATTTTGCATAATATATTGATATTAATAATTCTAAAATAATAAAATGGTTCGTGCCTCTTTTTTTAAGCTCCACGCTGTATCCTGCACACGTCAGGGTAGGCAAAGGGAACCTAGTATGAGGTAAAACACTTCTAACCTTACTTCTGCCAGCCAATTTCTGGAGCATTGCGTGTTAAGAGGCGGAACTTAACGCCGCTCTTTCTGAATCTAATTTTTAATACTTACTGGAGCTAGCTTCAATCTTAAAATCCTCCTGCAAAAGTCATCGAGGCTGCGGGTGCTCTGGAAGAAACCCCAGAGCACCCTGAAGGCGACGGTGGGCCACAGAAGGTGGGCCATCCACCGAGGCGTCGTAGTAGAATGCGCGAGCGAACCTGCGACGTTTCAGGACGGTGGAGAGGGTTTCCGCTGGGTTTTAGTGGGTAGTATCGGACTCTCCGGTGAGTCCCACAGTATCATCCGTATGTAAGGCAGGTTTGCCTGCTTTGCGTACGGATGATCTGCGTAAACGCATTTCTTAGCGACAAAAAAAAGACAAAAAAGCTAGCTTCAATACTTTATTTTTAAGTAGCAAAATACGCCGCTGCGTTATACATGTAGTAAAGCACGCCCCAGGTACACTATCCTTAATTTCTTCACTTACTACATGGCGGAAAAAATACTTAAAGCTTGGATGGATGGCTATTTCAACCCTAGTTAGATTTATCGAGTATTCAAAGGAACTTTACTGTTATATTTTTATTGACTACTAAAGTACAAGAAACCTTTTTATAAATTAACATAACTGGACCATAACTTGACTGGATCACATTTTACCCAAAAGCCATTTACTAATGTAAGGTCAAGCTGAAGTAAAGCAACATAAGTCCTTTAGGGACTTTGCTGTTAGTGAGGCATAAAATGTTACACAATTGTGTGTTGAAAAGATTTTACATTTATAGAGCAAGTATTGCAAAACATATAATTTTTTTCTACCTACAATAGGTATATAGACTCGGAACTTAATCAATGTAGTGAATCTAAAAATATTTTAATACTACTTACAACTAGAGTAACATATTTAAAACATGCATTTACATATGATTTCATTCTATAATTTTGTTCAAGAATCAAATACTTGAACATAAGTCATTATAATATTATAATTTTAAAATTATTTTCAAATTTATAAAACAAGTAAATAGAAGGCAAACATTTTTTTTGATATGATTATTTTTAAAAAAGTGACTTATCTGTTTGTATCGTAATGTACACATATATATGTATGATACGATGTAAATATGTAGATATGATATACATGTTAAAAAATTTAAATATGTGAGTTTCTTACAAACTATAGCATAAAATGCTAAAACTAAAATTTGTACATTAAATCATTGTGCATCTGCAAGAAAATATATTCACGAGCATCAAAGTTTATATCTGGGAAATGTCTAACTTATGTCATTAATCATAAAATAAATGAAATTCAAATAAAATATAACTTTTATTTTTAGCTTCATTATTGACACGCCACCATTGTTGAAACAGAGTAAATAGAAATTTGGTTAAATTTGTTTCTGTGTAACAGATTTTATTTTTTATCAATCGCATACTGGTAAAAACGAATCGTTCAGAGTTTATCATTAAGAGTAATTCGTCCTTTCCAATCATGTTTAGTTTTTTTACGGCAAAAAGCAAGCCTTAGTAAGATTGTTAATAAGTCTAAAAAATTCAAAACTTTCCTCGAAATACTAATTTCGCTTTAATTCGTAGCATAAGGATATCAGATCCAAAAAAATACAGAGAAAACTTATTGTCTTATTTACTTAACAAAATGTAGATATAATAAAACAATACATTTTTAAAACTTTTACACACTCTGAACTTTTTCACACTCTGGAATGTAAAAGATATTTTTTAGAAAAGGTACAAAAATGTTGAACGCAACGATTAAAGCCTTTGGACAGTTTCCAAGAGGGACGGGTTCAAGTCCCGCTGTCCCGTTAAAAATTGTAATACGTTTTCTAATTAAATACCAACCATTGTATATTATTAAATTAATAATCACACATAACTGATCAATCTTAATCTAAAATCTACGAAGCATTACACAATAAAAATACGAGTGTTAGCATTTTTTGCAACTTTCTATCAATACTGGTAAAAAGAGTATTGCCAATCGCAAACACTATTGGTCAGCTTGTGAGAACAGATGGTTTCAGGGCAGTTCATAAATCGTGATACAAATAGCCGGCGTCCACCCCCAGCACGCCTAATGGTCTGTCAGATCGTCGTCCCTATAGAGATATAGCTGCAGTACATCTTTTCGGAATTCAATAGATGAAAGTTTATGATAAACAGTTTTTGAATATTTTTGATATCGTTTTTATTTAAATATATTTTATAAATATTTCTTTAGCAATAGCTATTAGATACGATTCTTTAATTTTCTGGTTTCAATTGCTTGTGCGTTTCCTATTATAATTTTTTTTGTCAATTATTGACCTACTCTTTGAAGGATTTGTGTGTAATGTGGAAAATAGAGTGATTTAACACAAAAATTTTCTATGCTTTAATATTTAAAATAGACATATGTCGCGCATTAAAAAAATGTACTAAGATTTTACATATACAAGATCCTGGAGTTAACCACATACCTACATAGCGTGTCATTATTTTTCGAAATATTTGGATGTTCATGCCAGTGTTTACCTTTTATTTATTTCGTTATTTGATATGTTTTATAAGCCTTATAGAATGTGCATCGTTATTATTAACTTTCAAATGGTTTCCAATAACTGCTGTCATATTTAAATAAATTGATATATTTTTAAATGTAAACATTAGGCATACTGTAAACAGACAAAACTAATATAACTATTACAGACATGACTAAAATTGCAATTTGTTATATGGAAAAATGCGTGTATATTTATATTTATTAAGTTAAGTCAATTTTAGCGCAAAACCATAACTTTCGACTAGACCAGTCAGTTCGAGTCTACATCTTTAAAAAAACGCGATATCACTGGCATGTTCTCTATACGTCGGATGATTGGATGAAACTGTCTCACCACATGTGGTCCTCATTTGTTAACTCAGCCAAATGTGTCAGTTCGCCATTAGGCTCTGCATTGTATTCAAACAAACGTATTGCTGTTACGTACTCCGCATGGATTTGCATCAGAAAATACTGTAATACATCAAGTGTAAAATAGAAAAACCTATAGAGAGAGATATTTACAACGTGAATTGCTATGTTTTATTACTGTTTGCTTTTTTATTAAATTTAAAATTGTAATGAATATATTTTTTCGAATTCGCACATTAAGGAATCAATTTTCGCCAGACGTGTTCCCTCACGGTCTTGGAACTGGATTCTTTAAGGAGCGCATCAAACAACTCCTTTAAACCGGCAACACACTTTATAACTTCTCTATTGTTGTAAATGTTCATGAACACCGGTAAGCATAATTAACAACAGATAACCTAACTCGTTTTCTTGATCTTAAAATTTATACAAAAAAATGTATAAATTTTTTTATTCGCCCATATTTTTTTAGTTAGATTAAATTAAGATTAGTTACTTTTTTATATCAGAATTCTAATATTGATATAATTTGTCATAATTTAATTCGAGCTTACTTTAATTAGTTCAAGTTAAATAAGCTTTTATTTTTAATGAGTTTTCAGTAGGTATACAAGATAAAATTCGATGTTGCGTTGGTGACGTGAATAAAAAGTTTAGTCATATATCATCAGGTCCTCTCGGTTCGTTTCGGTTCGGCTTTTAGCTTATGGCGTTTCGAGGGTGTCAGTTGAACACAGTGATTTCGTCAATATTAGGTTGAAAGGACACATGAAAATAGTAGGTACTTAAAGTATGAGATGATATTATAATAAATATAAAAAGGACCAGTAACATTTCTGCATCTATTACATACAATACCATAATACGAGTATATGTACGTTTTTACACAATATACAAATATTTATTAGTAAATAAATAATAAATTTTACAAGCGAGGATCTCTTTGTACCTTTTGAATGTAAGAAATGTGGTAAAAGAAGACATATAACTTACAACATTTAAGATAATTTTAAACAGTTAATGTGTTATCGTGTGTCGGTTATAACGACAGGCTTTGAGGACATGAAGCCTAAGTTTGGCACTTACAGACCCCTAACTTTGGGCTATCATGATAATCTTGCAATAAAAAGGAGTTGCCTATTGTTTAATTCGCTGGAGACGAATAAGTGCTATGGAAGTGTAGAACAGTTTCATTCGCAAAGACATACAAGAATATAACGCTTAAGTGTTTATTTGAATTGGACAGTCCTGAAAATATTTAAAAGATAAGGCGTTACTTAATTTTGAGTGAATTAAATGTGAATTATTTTTTAATTGTGTTTTTTATATTAAAATTTGTATATTAATTTAAAACACAAATTTATATCTTGATTATTGGAAACGTAAAGTATATGAAAGTAAAATATACGTTGTTCACATGATAAATAATTGAAATTTGAGAGATAAATAAACAGAATATTAACGAATTCACTTTTTAATATGCGTATAAGGATAATAATTCGAGTTGTTATCGTCCAAATTAATTTATCGATTGTCATCACATGCACATTAACAATATGTACTAAACAAAAAATACCTTATAGAATGCAAGAACTATAAGATTCGGCTAGTCCATGTCTTTAACAGAAATCTCCGGATCACAATTCATTTTGTCATGAACATGAAAGTACCCAAGTATTTGCGCCAGTCAAAATTATATAAAAAAAAAATTAAATAGCTTCACGCTATATCCCGCACACAGCAGGGTAGGCAGAGGGAACCTAGTGTTAAGACAATCCGTTCCCTACTTTCCGCCGAATTCGGAGGCTTGCGTGTTATGGCGTGTAATAGATTAAATTATTACTTTAAAGACTTCGTGGCTTGTCGCCAACTGAGTTTCTTAGAAACCGTGCGGATTACGGTTTCAGCAAGAAATGAATGGAATGAACATGAATTCAGGTGTTAGCAAATTTATGAAGGCAAATATATTGTTCAAGCTTGATATATAGGAAAATTAAATGTTTAAATAATTTGAGAAAAATAACAAAATAGTAGGATTTTAGGCCAGCGTGGGTTCAATTCCCACACAGAGGAATGGTAATAATTTATTATTTTCATTTTTCCACTCTAGTACCAAAGAAAAGGGTTGCGATAAATTCCGCCACTCAACGCCCAATATCTGAAATTCGATAGAAAATGGAAAACGGAAGGTTTTTACACTAGGTTCTCTCTAACTACTTTGTCATCTCTGATAGCTCTGCGGCAAGAAAGCGTTAAGGTGTAAAAAAGTTTTTTTTTTTTTCTTGAAATAACAATATTATTTAATGTTTATTATATAGTTGCACCTTTTTTATCTGCATCATTGAAGTTCTTTAAATTTCCCAATAGCATCTCTTATATTCTAATAGATACAGAATGCTTTATTGGCAGAAAAATAAGCTTTCTTATATTGAAATATTATAGCTTTTAAAAGTTTAACAGCATTCTTGTTTTAAAGGCGTATATTTATAGTGTGTAGTAGAAGAAACGCAAATGAATTAAATAAAGATAGAACGTACAGTACATATGTGTATAGTATATGAATAACGTGGACCCCTTTATATAGAATAGTTATTAAATAAATTTAATAGTTTTTTTTTTAATAAATACTATTACGTATTCCTTTGTGGTGCAATATATGAAAGCGTCTGACTGTAAACACCATTGGTTACGAGTTCAATTCCCGGCCAGCAAAATGTTTGTTTTCATTTTATCGCTCTGGATACATACTTACATACTACACCAAGCACGTCGATAAGTCCCGGTTTTTCAATATCGGGCGAAAATGTCTTCACAGAGGTTCTTTCTGCCTATCCTTATTTGTGGGAAAAAGAGTAAAATTGAAATAATACTACAAGAAATATACACATCCAAATTCTAAGTTACCTATAATTTAATTTTTACAACTAGACTGTAAGTAGTTATAAAATACTACAAAAACATTTGAACAACATCAAAATGAATAGAATTTTTCGCAGACATTTTTAACGAAGTCATTATTGCAAAGTAGGAAAAGGCGAGCTAGGCAAGGTAATTAGCGATACTGGGGTATATAAGCCGTGTCAGCGACTTTCATGAGGAAGGATTGTAATATCTTTGAGGTGCAATATCTGTACGTTAGAATATATATAGGAGCATATTTTATAATAATGATGTACAATTACCAATATGTACAAGAATTGCCAAAAAATAGATTATATTACAATTAAACGGACTTTCGCTTTTTTCAATATTTGTGAAATCTCTGTTATTACTTTTAAGTAGCATTCATTTTTGTTATGTAAATTAGTACTTAGTAAACCATTTTTATTCGCTAAAAAAGTCAACCTTTTTTAAGCCATTATAATAAGAGTTAGAATTCAGCTATATAAACTATTAAAAAGTACCATATCTATGAAGTCAGCAAACGACTCCTAAATTGCTTTTCTCAAACACGATCGGAAGGTGGACAAAGATCCAAGAAATGGAGCACGACGAATTTAAAAACATGCCCACAAATATCCGATGTATGCGGGTCGAGGAAAATGGCTGGCGTTAAATTTTTATGGCGAAATAGCCATAAACGATCCTATTCGAAGATACTTTACACATATTCTTATTTCTAACTTAATTTTGTTTGTGGATTGTGCAATAATTGTATGAACTACGTTTGTTTAGTATTTTTTAGTTTTTATTATTTGGTTTTGTTAAAGAAAAACGTGTTATTTATTACTTTTAAGCTGTAAAATATTTGTGCTTTCTGTACAAACATTGCTCTACGAATAATAATTCGTAAACATAGAATTTAATATAACTTGATTATAGCATGATAATAAACGTAATACCAAATATTTTTATTGCATTTCTTTATTGAAATGTAACCATTATATATGCATTATATATGTAAAATCGTTTTTGTATCTTTTGACATAACTTTAAGTAATTTAAAGTTTAAGTGAATACTTGAGTTAAATTTATATTATGATAAATTTACATTCATTCACATATTTTGTTGTTTAATAAGTTTATAGAAGTAAATAATCATATTTACTTACTGGTTTATTTTACTTCAGCCAGATATTAATTAAAAAAAGTTATAACAATTGACGTTATAAATTTAAGCTAAGTTTGTGATTTAAGTGAGAACGTAAGTGGATAAAAATATGAAATAATTATAGTCGTGTAGTTTACACAAACGAACTCACGAGCGGGTCGCTAGTATTAATAAAATAGAACCTACATAATCCCAGTTACCGTCCCAAACGCCACCCTTTCTGTTGAGTTAAAAAAAAGTAATGTGTCTAAGAATTATTTATTTGTAAAACTCTAATTTACGCCAGTGAAACGTTCGTACATAAATAATTAAACGATACGATAAAGTGGCCGTCGTGGCCCAGTGGCACAAGAGTGGACTGTAAGGATGGTTGTGGGTTCGATTCCCATCGAGGAGTGGAAATTAGATTTCATTTTCTTCGCTCTGGTTGTCGAGGGTAAAGCGCGGCCGATTAAGTTCCCGCCACGTAACACGGCAGCCTCCGAATTCGGGGAAAGTGGGGAAACGAGTGTTTAACATTAGGGTCCCTATGCCTACCCCTGCTGTGTGGGGATATACGTGAAGCTATATAGCGTGAAGAAGATTGAAGATACGATAATATCAACTAACTCTTAATTGGAGCTAATTCGTCGTCCAAAACAACTTCCGATATCCACGCGTTTGAGTGAACAGGAAGGGAATTATATTGGTATTAATTCATGATGACTTTAATATTGCAAAGACGGTGTTCCGTTAGTCTCCTTATTATTGGACTAGTACGAATCATGAGTGTAATCGTTTCAAATGAAATGTTTTCTACGGATATCTTTATTTTAACTTATAAGGGCCATTTAGGCACAGTGGGATATACGTTTATTGTAAACAAGTAGCTATTCACTGGTCAAAGATTAAATTTCAGCTGTGTTTTTATTCTAGGCTCAGGTCACTTAAAGCGCGGTTATAAATGAAGTTGATTTCCCGCCACGTATTCGTGCAATAATTTGAATTTTGTCATAAAACAGGACTCGCAGAGACACTCAGTGACTTCACAAAGAGATTCTCATCGATTAGATGCTGTTGGGGCATATAGCATGAAACTTAAAAAAAATCATATCTGTCTTCAATTTTACTTTGGACACATTGTTGACTTCACAGTAACGTTCAAACACAATCAATATAATATGTTAATTTATAGTGTAAAAAAAGCTAATAATCAAGAAAATTTGTTAAATACTATGCTAAATATCCAGAAAAGTTTACTTCTATTTCATTGTTAATATTCAAACAAACGAGCTTAATATCGAATTGTAATGCTCAATAAGTTCCGTATTCGGCAGCGCGTTGAATGGAGATACTGAACGAGATAGCACATTATCACTGTCGAAATCTCACTGACAAGCGCCCACTTATTATACCTGAGCATTGAGCTGCTGATTGCAATTTCAAAATGTATGTTTTAAGAACATTCTGAAAACTTCTATTTCTTAATAAATAAAATATTCATATTGTAGACATAAATAATAAGAATTAAATGCGTTTTTTCATTTATGCAGGGTAGTTAGAGAAAACGTATAGTGTCAAAATACTTGTTCTCCGCTTTTTCACCCGAAATCAGGATATTGCATGGTAAAGGGCGGAACTTAACGCCGCGCTTTATCTTAGGTACTAGAACTAAGAAATGAAATAATATATAATTATTTCGGAACTGAATCAACAATCAATGTGTTTAAAGTCAGACAATGTCCAAATGCGTCACGACAGCCTCATTACTTTAATAATTTGGAGTAAAGTAGAAAATAAGGACGAAATTCTATTATTACGTGGAGGCTAATTTTATAGGTAGAAATAAATTAAAACGCTTATGGTGAAAATGGGACAGTAGTCCACTTTATTATTTAAATGCGATAATAACCGAGTTTGATCCCTTACTAGAGGTGAATCGTAGTGTACATTTATAAAATGGATAGCCACATTAAGTTCCGTTAACAGATACTAATTCTCTATTGTGAGCACAAAACAAAGTCGAGAACCAAAATGTCTGACTAACATAATAGTGGGAGAGCAAAAAAGAAAGAAAACTATGAAAAATATTTAAAAGTGATGTTTCATATTTAAATTAATTTTCTGAAAAAAAATGTTGATTTCAAATCAGTATATCATTAAAAGAAGCTGTATTTATAATAGGAAATCATCGGTTGATAATAGTAAATTGTTACTAAAAACATAAAATGGAACATCTAAATATTTTACGAATTAAGCCCTTTGATTATAACGTAAAGTATCAATGTCAAAAAGTAGTGAATAGATTGTGTTTATTACAATAACAACTTCTAAAGCGTTAATTAAAAAACTGGACGCTGCAGCAAAATTAAAGAACTGAAGCTGAATTCTTTGATAATTGAATAATTTATTGCCTTAATGTTCTTTCTATACGTCTAAAAATAGCCTTAGTTATAGTAATCGTATGAAAGAAAGGTTCAATCAGCTTAATCAGTAAACATTTGACAAACTAAAGTAAGACATGGTAGGTAAATATCGGTTTGGAATGATGTTTGAATTCGGATTAATTTAAAAACATAAGAAGTTTTTACATTTATAACAACAAATAGATAATGAAATGGTACGTATTTTTCATATAATATATGATATCAAATTTTTGTTACCGTACAAGAAAATTATAAGTTCAAAATTATCTGACTGGAAGAAAAATCGTGAAAGAAGTGACATATAAGTATGTTTTCTCTTTTACCCTGCAGAATGTAATAATAAGATATGTATAGGATAAATACAATATGTTTTGGCTGAGATAGAAATTCATATGTATCAAGAATCAACATTAATTACATCCTTGACTATATCCTTTTTTGTAAGATATCAGGTTATTATGTATTTTCAAGTTATTTTCAACATGCTTCTAGTTGCTGAAAAGCCATTCGCTTGTCGTGAGCAAGAAAATAACTTAAGCCAATCTGTGGAATTTTATTAAATTAATTCTTTTGACAAATCGCCTTGTGGTAATTCATTTTAGGTTTTTAAATAGCACACTTAAACCAATCTACGTAATATTTAGTAAAGCCTTTCCTTCCATGATTATGAGGACTTTGACGAAAGTCAAGTAATTTTGATTGATAACTAAAGGTCATGCTCAGAGCTGAAAAAAGTGCGCACATACTCAGCGGGACTTTGTTTTTCACATCAATATTAAAATTGTAATTTGATAGGACCAATTATATTTTGAAAAACTGGAGTGCATGTCAAGTCCCAAGGGCACGCGTGTATCATTTATAAGAAGCATTAATTAGGTAGGAGCATTAATTAGGTAGTATTTACTAACCTTTTTAGATCCAAACGATTTTGACAACTTTTTTCAAATTCCGCGAAACGCATCATTGCATTACGTACTCGTATATTATAATATATTTTTTTATTTTTTTTTGAGCGTCACGCTGTATCCCGCACACACCAGGGTACGCAGAGGGAACCTAGTGTTAAGACACTTCCGTTTCCCCACTAACGCCGCGCTTTACCTCGACACCAGAGCGAAGAAAATGGAAATAGTAATTTCCACCCCTCGAGTGGGAATCGAACCCACAACAAGTCGTTTACAGGCCACACGCCTTGTGCCACTGCGCCACGACTGGACCCTTCTATCATATTATTTAATTAATTAGTAGAAACTGACTCCAACGTAACATAATTAAGAAGGACTACACATGGTGGATCTCATAAATGAGACAGGACTGAATGGAAGTTACCCCCCCCCCCAAATGAAATAAAAAAATATACTTTAGTACCCCTAAAGTAAAGTGCAGAGGGTGAGTGTCGCTAGTCTAGGCTCACTAGGCTTGTATACGTACCTCAGACGAGGCAGAATTAGATCACCTACTACGTTATTTTTTTGTTTGACAAAAATCTTTAATCTTTTTCAATAACTATGCCACGTTGACCTCATGACCGAAAAAGTAAGTCTTTTGAGTTCTGTGTAAACCTTCTGAGAAGGAAGCGTTTGGGGTACTGGTTTTAATTAGCTTTTCACTGTTTACAAATTATGATTCAGTAAGGCCTAAATAGATTTTAACTTCAAGTTCAGAACAAGAATTGTTGTTAGTCAACATTTTGGATTTTTTTTCTTATATTACTAATATTGTATTATATGTGAATTTTTAATTATAAAAGGATGTATAACCAAAAGTAACATGAATGCCTAAGATATTTAAACCTAATGGTTCATTGTAATCTTTACATAGTAGTTGTGAAAGTTTTATATTGCTATATATTATAGGAAGGCATGGTGTTGTCTATTTTGTTTCTGGAAAAAAATACCGGAATTTGCTTTCAACAACGCGTATCTGGGAGAGGATTTATTATCGTATGATATTAGTATCTATAGCAACAAATACAGATCAAATCTGTTGAACAATTAAATTACGATGGTAAGTAAACGGGCGTCAAGACGCCTTGGCGTAAGCCCCATATCTTGACATATTGCGAATCATCCTAAATTTACGGCAATTTATAATATGAAATATGGGTTTTTTAAATAATCGTATATGTACAGACATATTATTTTACTTTCTCTTTATTCAAATATTGAAAATTTTGAGTGAAATTAAAATCCACCAAGCTTACAAGATATATAGTACTTACTCCAATAGTATAGCAATTGCAGTAAACAAAGAAGATTTCAAAGCATTCAAGAAAATCAATTCAATCACCTGTAATATTGAAGACTAGACTCTGAAGTATGGAAAGTTGGTATTTTCTATAGTCAAAGAAGCTTCGGATTTCAATTTTTTCTTTAACTTCAATTTCAATTTTTATGATCGTATTGCCATAGAACTTGTTAGTTGAGTCGATTTCACGCATTGCTGTACCACCAAACAGAGAAACAGATTATAAGTTATTAAATTATCTCGGAAGATCATAAGTAGTAGAAAATAACAATTAGAAACCATCATAACCAAAAATGTGTAGGTAACAACACTGTAACAACTGTAATTGTAAAATGATTTGGAAGATTAAAAAACTGTAGATAAAAGATAAGATCATTAATATGTAAACGTTTAAAAATCTGGTTATTTTCACTGACTGTGTCATGCAAAGCTCGAAAACGGTAAACCCAGTTTTACTGACCATATATAACAACAGTTATTGCGTTTGAAGATACATTAGTGGGTATAAAATATGAAATTAATATTTTATTATATAACTAGCTGTTACATGTCGGCTTCGCCCGCTTTGCCTATAGGAAATATTCCCATTCTACCGGGATACATGAGTAGGGTACACCGTTGTAGGGTAGGGACGGATCGATAGATAAATAATATATTCACATTTTTTATTTAAAGGTATTAAAAACAACTCAGGTGGTAACATTAATCGCAAAGGGTACGACATGGGAACCATTGTGCTTAAGCTAACCTCAAACCTTAATGCTGGTGGATCTTTTCAGGGATACAAGACCTTAAAACCAGAGCGTATATAAGTGTTTCGCCGTCCAACATTGGTGTTATATTTTTAGATATATTACGTTTTGGGACCGCAGCATAGATTTAATACGGTGTTGTAAGATATTATGTGTCTCCTACTGGGGATTAAAAGCAGCAGATTCGGGAAATGGGAGAAGCACAATCTCTTAGTCCTCCCCATTAGCTTTATATTACTCTTGTGCTTTGTTATTGCTCCAATATTAACACGTAGCTTAATAGAAAATTACATAATCATATAATTTTTTGAAATTATAGATCAGAAGCTTAGTAGTAGTAGTAGCTTAGGACATTAGGGAAATTTAACCATTGTTATTGCTTGTAACATGCGGGCAGAATTATGTTCTATCCAAGTCTGCGTGATACAGTCTCTGTGCCGTACTAATCGAGAGGGGGAATATAAATTCAAATAATTTTTTTACTGGGTACCCTGTATGGGTAGTCTGGCAGCTCAAACTGTATTTCAGAAATAAACTTCATATATGGATCTATAACTGTGATGGTGATTACATGTACAAAAAACTCTGTTCGAGGCATGTTTGAAAACATATAAAAATTTTGAACGCAGCGGGAAGGAATGAACTGTAGTTAGCCATGCGTTTTACTACCAGCTGCGTCAAAATTCTTATACGCTTTGATTACAATTAATTTGCAACAATACCTGTAAAAAAAAATACAAAATCTATTTTCCAAGATTATTCCTACGAACAGTAGTTGGCAAGAGGGAATGTTATTTTTAAGTATTTTTTTTGATAGAAATTTAGAATTAAATTAATAGTATGTTATTTACAAACTCCCCCGTAATAAGTTGAGGAGAATAAAAAAATCTATTAATCTATAGACTTCGTAAAACACGAATTTAAGCGAGACTAAAAAACATTGTTAATTAGTATGGATATGTATCCTATAAGCATCATAATTTTGTTCCCCACCTCCAGCCCCCTAAGTATCTGAAGTATTGATGTTTGAATTGTATAAATACGCAAAAAAAAAATGGACGTGAAGGTGTCAAAATATGACTTACTCACGAAATAATCAGAATGATGTTGAGTGGTTTGGCAATCTATACAGATGGTTCTCAAATATTTATGGAAATGTATATGTTCACTCTTAATTGAATTAAATTGTTATTTATGTGACAGCAAGAGTAGTATCAGCGGCCGTTCTATGTAGAGATAAATGAATTATTAAATTATATGCAGAGATATAAATGTAAAATTTTCAATCGGTCCTTCTCACCTTGGACAGAGGGGAAATAAGGAAGCTAAGCCAATTTAGCAAAGCGGGCTTTGGCTTTGGTTAGAGGTAGAAAGAGCGGAGGTTAATTAGATTTCGGCAGTTATTCGTAAAGACAGGAAAGGAAGTTGGAATTATTTATAAGGAGTATTTGAAAGAAAGATTTAAAGTGAAGAAAGAAATAAAATTAGAAGATAAAGAAAGATCTTCTAAATTGAAAGAAATAATTATTTAAAATGAAATCCCTTAATTTCATGGTTAGTGAAGAGGAAACTTACACGGCAAACAAATTGTTATAGCCTTAGGTTGTTTGGGACATTTTCCCTAAAGAAGTTTGGTTTTCTTATGAAAAAGGATATTCTACTCCGAAGTGTGAATTATGTGGATATTCACAATTTCTTGGTGGAATGGGTCGGAAATGCTGAGGCTCTTCAGAAACTATTCCATCGTTATAATTTGAATTTATTAGATATCGATATTTTTCAATGTTTATGTTTGAATCTAGTTCGTAGTGACTAAAATGCTGTATAATTTAAGTGTAAAGAGGTTCATAGAACTTAAGAGCAAATGTTATATTAAAGTGCTGAAATTGTTTTTAGGAAACGATGGGGCTGACATTTTTTATATTTATTAAAAAAACCTTAAATAAAAACAGATAAAAAAAAAAACTAAAATATAAGCAACAAACGGCAAAATTTTCCTATTTATAGTTTTAGTTATACTTTAATTCACTAATAACCTTTTTGTTACACACGATTTTTTTAGGTTAATTAGGCACCTCATCTCAGGCAGTGAGGCAAAAAGTTTTACATGGGCTCCTGGGAAGCCAATACTTGTGTCGCAAATTCCAAGCACTGCTCCGAGTTCCTCTCTCTGTAATGCAACAAGCTCAAGCTGTATCGAATTAGTGAACTTATAGATTACTGAAGAGTTTCTTCTTATAGGAATTTAAACGGGAGTTGAATACGTGTCTTTAGTAAGCTTTTATTTAAAATTACTACGGGATTGTTCCTCTTCTATTTATCTACGTCTTCACTTTTCCTCCTATAGCAAAATGTCAAAGGAAAACTAGAGTCATCTAGTACACTTCAGCATGAAATCGATAAATGCGTCCCTAAGCAGCGGACTCAATGGACGCGTCGTTTTGTCCAGTCCAGTCCAGCCAGTGTTTTAGCAAGGGAAAGAAAGTAATTCAAACGCAACCTTAAAGAGGAGATCGAACACACAAACCATCACGGTTACAGTAAACGCTATCCACTATACTATAAAAGTTTTTTTTATACTTAACAGAATAGGTTTTCTTAATACTTTATATTCTTGTTAGCTTAAAAAGTTTTTTTTAAAAACGTTTATGATGAAATATCGTTTAAAAAAACAATGCACTATTACATATCAATATATTAAAATATCAATAAAAGTAAGAAAATAGTTAATATCGGCGTTTATCAGCTTATGTGTTCGATAAACTTCATAATTAAGTAACTCACAGTAATAATTAGCCTTTGTGTCCCAAAGAAATTGATTGACATTACATTGCTTCTTGCTGTTGAAACCTGAACAAAACAAACTATACCACTTTCCACGTTTATTTATAAACATTAGAGGATTAATTCTTTTCTACCAATAAATAATGATGAAATATTATATACTGCTTATTACTTAAATGCATTTGTATGTGTGCACGGTAAATACACCAATTTTGTCTTGCCCATGTTCCGGTTTTTTTATAAATCTCTGGAATGGCTGGACCGATTTCAACGGGACTTTACGGCCAGAAGCTGATGTAATGAAGCATAGTTAGGCACTTTTGTTTTAGAATTACAATGTTTTGTTTTATTGAACCACGGACGAAGCCGCGGGAAAAGCAAGTTTTAAAATTAAAGTAGCCTAAGTTACGCTCCTGTTACTGAGCATTATCATTATAAATTCTGCGAAATCGGTCCAGCCGTTCCAGAGATTCCAGAGATTATCGAAAACAAACAAACAGAAGACGACAAAAATTTTTGAAAAGATTATTTGGTATATGTATCGTGTAATATGCATAGCAATCATTAAAAAGTTGTTATTTTATATTACCAAACAGACACTTCAATTTTATTTATTAGTATTATAGATATTAACCATTTTTTTAGGAACTGCTGTGTAGGTTCGATTCCCACCGAGGGAAATATATATTTCCATATTTTAATATTTCCATTTTCTTTCGCTCTGGTATCAGATGCCGGCATTTTGATCCGACACTTAACACGCAATGCCTCCGAAATCGGCGGAAAAGTGGAACGGAGTGTCTTAGCACTAGGTTACCTGTGTGCGGGATACAGTGTGAAGTTAAAAAGATATATACGATCCCCACTCAACAACGCCCCAATGATCAATTTCGGTTGGGAAGTAGACAGCACACAAAAGTCTTCTTCTCTGATTATCTTACAGTAAAAAGCATGAAACTTATAAAAAGTCCTATAACAACAGATTGCTAAAACTAATATAAGAGCAATTTTAATAAGCCAAAAAAAAAACAAACAAATCGTTTTTCAATAAACAACTGATTAATACAATTAATTTAAAAATTACAAGATGAAAATATTATTCAAGTTGTTCTTGGACACCGCCAATTGTTGTCGAACAAGCCTTTTCAATCGTAATTTTCATTTATCTTCGAATCTCAACTCATCAACGGTTTGCATAGGTTTTAAAATAAACTTAAACTTTGTTCTTTGAAGTATCCAGCAACATTTGCCGATTTCAATGGTATGATTACAAGTTTGTTATTTATATAGAAGTAAAAGTTATAAATTATTTTTATAAAGCCCACAGCGTCCGCTTTTTCACGGAGTAGCAGACAGAACTTATGTCAGACACTCCGTCCCCCAATTTCCTCCGAAATGAAAATATTTCGTTTTGAGTGGTGGAACCTCAAAGCCTCGATTGTGTCCTTTGGTACCAGACTGGAAATAATTAAAATGTAAATATAACCATCGGCCGGGATTGAGAATTGAACCCGACAAAGCAGTGCTTTACAGTCAGACGTGTACTACTGCGCTACGGACGGCCTCGATAACGATTAAAATTGTGTATTTATTGAAAAATATTCAATTTTTTTTCATGTTATTCACCTATATCACCTAATCTAAGCTAGCTTAAACAACAGATTGATAAAACAACAAAAAAGGAGAAGTCATTGATTTTTTATAATAAAAAAAATCTACACTTAAATCTTATTCCTCCACTTTGATATTAAGAAAAGAGCAAAAAAAAATGAAAATAAGTGCGCCTCTCACGCGTTATACGTTGACACCGTAACACAGTTCTTTTTGAAATGTGAAATGAAAGACTTATGTCCTTTGAAAACGGTCAAAGTCTAGAATCGTCGGAAACCGCAAAAGACAATTTCAGACAGATTAAATGCCTATGAATTTAGTAAAGTTACTGTTTTTAATATGTAGCAATTGATTTTGTTCTAGTGATGTTACTTTGTATGGTTTCGTGTAGTTAAGCACTACTTATGCCCGCGATTTCGTCTGCGAAAAAATAAGCAAAAAGTTATAATTTTAAATAACAGGTACCTAGATACTTTCGTATTATTACATTAGTTATCCACCACGGAGAAACACAAAAAAATTTTAAAATAGTTATTTTGTAATATCCGTGATACGTTTCGCACTAATAATACAATATGGCGAATTGATTACAATTCCTATAAAAAAAACGTTAAAAATTAACTTGACGTTGAATATAATGTTTTCAAAATCGTCATATTTTGAGATCACAACACGATATGCCCGTCGGAGCAGCAGAGAGCAGAGGCATAAAATGTGACTAAAGGGACTGGTTGTGAATTCGATTCCCATTCGAGGAGTAGACATATTTAATGTTTCCATTTTCTTCGTTCTGGTATGGAGGAGGCAAAGAGTGGCATTAAGTTCCGCCACTGAACACGCAATGTCTCCATAATTCGGCGGAAAGTGGGGAACGGAGTGTCTTAACACTAGGTTCCCTCTGCCTAACCTACGATGTGCGGGAACCATCTTGAAGTTAAAAAAAAATATTTATATATGTATATAAATAAAAATATGTGAAAATATTAAATTTTATAAACCTCTTTTTGCTTGACCATAATAGCATAATTTAATGTTAAAATGATGTCTAAATGGCAACAATGGCAACCATACATTACTCCTTTTTTATATATTTCGCATCTACACGATAACATGCTAAATAACACTTACTAATTAATTTATTAATTTGCTAAATAATTTACGACTGTATTCACTTTTAAACAAGACTAAGAATTTATTATTGAATGAACACCAAAAACGCTGCCCTGTCATTGTCGCAGCATCGCTCGTTAAAAGCGCATTGTGACAATAATTGGACTCTTAAAGTTGAATTTAAAAGCGTTATTATTTATAACTAAAGTAGTTAACTTAGTTTACGTGGAGTTTCGTTGTATATGCAAAAATTTGACTACACTTTGAGCACTTTGAACACTTTCTTTCTTTAATATTATAAGTAGTGAGTGTATGGCCATTGTAGTACTCTGGAACAGCTTATAAGTCTAAGCACGATGAATGTCAGTTTAGTCCCCACTTGGGGATTTTTATTTTTTTGCTTCACGCTTTACCCTTCCGAGGTAGTCAGGGAGCCCTCTCTGAAATTTAAATAATTTTCATATACACGGCTCGAATTTGTTAAACGAAAGTATGGTGTTAAATTTAATCACTTAACAAGCAATGTTGCAAACTTGAGCGGAAACTTGAGAATGGAATGTAATTGTTATGGCTCTTTTGCCTACCCCGCTGTGTGGGATATAAAATATAGAATGCTATCTAATATGTACATTATAACATAATTTTTCAATTCTCCATACCTACGTACCCTACTTAGTTAAATACGACCAACTGCATATAAACAAAGCAAATAGGTTATATCATTACACAATAAAGGTATTTAAATAAATATAACTACAATACTAATAAAAGCCTCTTTCCAACAGAATGAACGTTTCAGGTGATAATAGGTGACAACCTAGGCTTACGACTTTCTAGATTACTATTGTAGATCTAGGCTTCTATTCTTTAAAAAAAATATATAATATAATAACACAGTAATCAAATAATACTTAGTTACAGTCTATGAAGATAATTTGTATAATATAAAATCGTATTTGCCGAAATAAATCGAATTCTATTTACATTTGCGTATTAATACATTAATGCCTATTCAAATTAAGTCTTTGAGCGTGAGATTAGAGTAAGGTTCTTTCAGAGTAGCTTTTAAATAAACCTTACGATGAAATATATTGTAAGAATTGTATGTAATATAATTGAATGAATTGTAAGCTGTTTACGCGTATAATAAAAACATATTATATTAATACAGTCTATTTCTGTGCTCTGATCCTAACTTAAGCGCGGTGAGTTCCTCAATTTAAGTTCTAAAGTTTTAGCGGAAAGTGAAGAACAAAATAACTTGACACTACGTTCTCTCTGACTCTCTCTTTATAACTTTATGACCAAACAAAGACAATCCTAGTGTATAGGTCATCATCTGATGGTTGTAATAGTAGATCCCCGCTTAATAATTTTATATATTTTTTTCGGTTCAGAGACGTTTATATTTTTTTTCAATTTTATATTTATCAATATTATCTTTACTTTCCTTGAAGATATACATAAATTCCTTATACGAGTCCTTACTTGTAGTGTATTTCCATTAAGGGGAAATTCTCGTTAATATGAATATTTAATTAAATACGGGGTAATTTTAATAAAAGCCTTTAACCGCCGAATCGTGACTACCGAACTCTACAAGTCTAACATCATTAATGATAAATTAATTTTATTAGAACAGCGACATTATTTATTAAAAACCAATTATGTACTCCATTCTGTCTTCATCATGTTATTGGACTATAAACTCCTGACAGTCTATTTTTGTAACATTAAAATATGATTCTTTTATTAATTTTATTGCATTTAGTCATTTTGTTTACTTTATTTTAGTCATATCTTAAATTTTATCAAATACTACTATTATCATATGTATGATTGTAAATAGAAATAATATAGCAAATGAAATACGAAATAAGCTGCAACAACAATAACACGCAACAACAAAATTTTGGGCGGAATATGAAACGCAGTGTCTGGACACTAAATTCTCTCTAACTATAATACTTTGTGAGAAACTGCTTTTATTTATATGTTATTTTACACATAATATATACAAAATTTAACTTGTCGGGCTTAAATATAAGCCCGTGATTTATTAACTACTTATACGATTTGGATTTTGTATTAATATTCCTAATGATTTGTAATTATTCATGGTAACGAGTAGTTGTGTATGTAGCTTTCATATATTTTAACGATTATTTCAATCTAATGAGGTTATTACAATAACAGCAAAATTTCAATACTAAAAAGTAAAATGTTTTACGTTATAAATAAGAAGATAATTTAATTAAAGCTACTATAACGTTGTGGTATAATAGAATATGTGTAACCTTATTTAATCACCAAATATAAGCTTGGAGAACACTAAAGCTCGCATTTTACTTAAGCAGGTAATGGAATGCAAAATTATTCATAAACGACAAGAGGAATTTTATGTTCATATTACGGTTGTGTACCGTAACACCGAGCTAAGGTGCTAGCTACACTTTGAGTCATAAACATCACTTAAACAAAGTGTCTCACAAGTAATCTTGACCGAATATGTTTCGTAAATCAGAAATTAAAATGATAGTATTTTTTGGATTTTATGAATATATTTATGTTTATTTAGCTTCATGCTATATTTTGCCCACGTACAGGTTAGTCAGAAAAATGTAGTCTTAAGATAATCTATTCTCCACCTACGAGATTACCGAGATATTACTTGTTGAATGACGGAATTTAACACCGAGCGTCCTCTTAGGTACGATAACAGAAAAATAAAACCAATTTAAAAATATTTTTTATTTCTCCGAATGGTATTTAAACCCACAAGTAACGTCGATTTTAATCAGACGCAGGCCCGCTACGCCACGTTGGCCTGATAATGATAATAATATTTATGTTTTCATAAATTTTATGTTTTTTATAATAATAATATTTACAAAAATTACTAGAATGATTTTATTAAATTGATTTTATTTGACGTAATTATGTAACTCGAACTTTTTTAAGCAACTATTTAACTAGTTATAGTTTAGTATTTAACAAGTTATCGATGGATATCAAGCGTTAGGAAACACAAATAAAGCGTCTGCAAAACTTTAAAAAAAGTTTGTATTGCATTCACGAAGTTACGTTGTAACTGAAATATATATCTCAATGCCTTTACAGCCATGTAGAACATCACTCATCGTAAAAATAGAATCGCATTACTTTGTTTTATATCTGGAGGAATGTTTGCAAAATATTATTCTTGTATCTTTTGTAAAACTTAACTAAAACAAACCATAAAATTCATTGTTGTGCTTTAAATGTCTGAAATTGTAGCTCTCATGATACTCTGCTGTAAAGTCTCTTGCAACCACTTGACCTAGTGCCAAAAATGCCTAGCAAACAACTACTTTTGAAAAATCTTTTCTTTGTCCCTCCGGATTCAACAGATGAGCATTATTCTTAAAAATAATGAGAAATAACATTTGTTGCATGTGCAGTTTTTGTTAAGACAGTAAACACAAATAAGCATGGTATGGTATAATCACAGTGTTTTTAATTCTTTTATCTTTCCTCATTTTATTTGTACGTAAATAACATAATAATACTCCATTCTGCGCCATAACATGGAGCGTTTGATATAAAAAATCACTTATTAAGTTTTATTGAAATTAAAACGGGACCATACTACAATCACTACCAGACCAATCGTTTAAAAAAAAAACATTAAAATCGATCCACTCAGTAAAAAGTTCGGTGGTATAATACGTAAAAAAATACAGCCGAATTTATAACTACCTTTTTTTTAAAGTCGCTTAAAAAAATCTTGTCTTCGTTTGTAAAATAACTAATTTCCTGTTTTCTTCTGCTTATAATGACTTTTGAGTTGGCCTACGAAATCCAGCGCCGCGTTTAATCTTAGGTCAGGCAATAAAAATATACGCTATCTTTTTTAAAGGTTTTCGTACCCACTTTTTCATTGCTTAACACATTTTACTAACTTGGCAAGGAACTTTAAATGACCTCTGCCTGTTAAAAGCTATCCTAGTAAAAGTTTGATAAGTGAAGCAGCGCAGTACATAATATTATGAAGCTGTTCCAAACTATTCGGTCATTTTAGGGAAGTATGAGCTTTATTTTAACAAAATTTTAAACTGTTACAAAATTTTGACAAATTTAAAAAGTATAGTTATATGTGTATATAAGAAAGTATATTGTGAGTGAGTTATTATAGTACAAATGACTATGATATATATAAAATTTTATATAAATTAGCTTTCGGCATTTCATAGAAATAAAATTAAGTCATCTGTTTACAAAACTGTGAAAAGTAAAAAAAAACATGAAAAGTTGTTACATTTATTGTGGTAGATATATAGCAAGTGGGACCAACCTATGACTCGTGAGCCCCATATAGCTCTTTGTAGAATTATTTGTTGCTCTCGATAAACGTACCCGAGTTCTGTTTTCATTTTTATATTGCTATGGTTTTTTTTATATTTCACGTAAAAAAATATTATCTTTTATCGAAATTTCCAAACACATAAAATGTTCTTTTTTTCATAAATCACTCGAACTAATTTAGTGACTATTGGTATACTCTTAGTGACAATTTTTTAATAGTTTATTATGTTTTCAATATTTATAATATAAAAACCTATGAATATATAATATAGACAGGGTAGTGTCAAAACTATGTAAAAATAAGTTTTGGACGTTTCGTAATTAGTTACAATATAAACAACAAAATTACGTTGTATTTATATTATAAATGACTAAATAAATATAGGTTATCTCAATTTTGTAACGTAAACCGCTGGATTTATGTAAATTAAGTTATCTGAGCTTTAATAAACAGTGCAGGGAGTTTGCGATCCAATCAATTTATTGGCTTTGTAGCTCTAACTTACTTTAAAATCTCTAGAGATACCATTTCATAGTAAAACTTTGTATAAATTAACTGTGTTACACAGATATAAAGAAAATAAGCAACTAAGCTGTATTTTGTAACTTTCAGATAACGTATTGTTCTAATAAAACTAAGTGGCAATGTTATACCAAGCCAACTTAAAAAAAATAATTTAAAACGCTACTAAGATACTATAAAAAATGTAGATATATAAAATATAGTACTAGAATGTATTTAATCAATTTTATTATTGTTACGTATATACGTAAGCTTATCTTAGGGGCCATGATGGCACAGTTAGACATCTGATCTGATTGTTAACGCGACGATTGTAGATTCAACTCCCAATCGAGAGGTCATTATATATTATTTTAGGTATCCGTTCTACCAGAGCGGAGACCTAAGATAAAACGCGGTGATATGTTTTGCTACCTAGCACAAATGTTTGGGCGGTAAATGTGAAATACAGTGTCTTAAACACTATAATCTCTGCGTTATATATTGCAATTTCAATTTTTAGTTTTTTTTTATTTATTGATTTACTAAATAGATACTAAAAAGCTACTTTACTAACATATTCTGATTTTACAATATATTTGTATATATTTAATTTTCTCTAAAATACTCTTTTATTACTAGGCAGAAATAAAAAATACACCTAAATAAATAAAGAAATGTTAATAATAAAATGAGACAACAATTTTTTTTTTGGGTTGACTCTGTTTTTTGCTTATTTATATTAATGCCTTTTATATACTTCCTTATAAAGACTTTCGTACAAATTAAAATGAGTTTTCTGGAAAAGTCAAGCTTAAAAACCCTAAATAACAACAATTCTCATAATTAATTTCACTTCAAAGGAGATCTTTATTTATATACCTTTTTTTTCAGTTTCACCTTTCTTTCCGAACAGCAGAGTACATAGGCTAGACCTTTCTCCACTAGCCCGAAATCGAGACATTATTTGCTAAGTAGCGGAACTTAACGCCGTGCTTAACTTATCTTAGGCACCAGGCACCAAAAATAAACATAGTTAAAATATAATCAAATATTATCAACAAAGAAAGAATATAAATATAACAACAAAATAATTTAAATTAAAAATGAAACTAACCCACAAATCAAAGACTTACAGTAACTTTCATGAAAGGATGCTGTCTGCGGCCAGATAATTTACAGAGCACTTTTTGCTAATAGAGAATTAATGGTAGCGCCTTCTGTTGCCAAACTAGATTCCTTAATAGCAATTTGTTTCTTAATTTATTTTAGCACCAGCATAATTGCTGATACAAAATTAAAAACACAATTTGTAAATGGATTTAAAAATACATCACTTTTTTAATATAACTTTTAGATATAAAGTTGTAAGTGGTGGAACTCAATCCACACTTATTTTTGACATCAAATCAAGGAAATCATTCAAATTTCCCTGAGTAGGCATCAAACCCATAACCGTATTGTATACACACAGCCACCCTTACGCTGCGCCACGATTTCTTCTTATAAAACTAAACTAAAACAATTTTTATGGATGTCAGTATTTCTTCAAACAAAAGCCGCTTAGAAAATTGTTTCGGTATTAATTAAGGCAAATTAATGTATCGTGACTTGGGAGGGCACATACGTGTAACAGTAAACACGATTGGTTGTGGGTTCGACTCCCAATCGAGGAGTGGAAATATTTAGGTAATATTTCTAGTTTCTTCACTAGAGGTGTCGAGGCGAAAGTGCGGCGTTGAGTCCGATACGTAAGACACAATGCCTCCAGAATGCAGCGGAAAGTAGAGAATGAAGTGTCGTGACACTAGGTTTCTTCTGCCTTCCCTGTTGTGTGCAGGAAGGGTACAAAAACACGCACATACGGCGTGAAGCTAAAAAAAAAATTCTTTGAACCAATTTCATAAGAATAACAATAAGTAAAATAATTTTAAAGAATAATATCAATTATTAAAATAGATATTAAACAATCATTTAATTTACACTTTACAAAAAAAAACTGAATTTACAAAGCTTCTACGTTCTTTTAAACTGAAAATAATATCAGCTACTAAATTTTTTTTCGTAGGTATATCATGCGCGAAAATTCTTAGTTGAGTAGGTATAAGTATTTTTTAACAAGCTTCTTTAAGATTGTACTTTATGATAATCTTTTTGTAGAAAAGCTTTGTTTTTTTATATAGAGTATACTAATTACATTGTTTTTATATTCATGCGTTTCATAGTATTCAGAAAAAAAACATCAGAGGTCTTCCCGTTAACAGAATGTACGGAAATCTTGCCGTACATATTGTTTTCTAATTGTAATGCCCATTGATTATTGAGCAATTTATATAAGAATACTCTACTACTAAAAACAATCATTATTATTTTTTTCCTTGATTTAGGATAACAATTATATTTAAATCATTTTTATATCTCTGCTCTGGTGAAAAACACTAATCGTAAACTTACGTTCCACCACTTAATGTACAATTTCTGGAATTCGGGAAGAAACTGAATGTCTTTACACTACGCTCTCTCTCTGACTACCCTGCTATACGGGGAAAATAAAATATAGGGCCAATAAGTCGTAGGTCCCAATGTCACGCTTTAGTATAGCAAACAGGGAAAAAGTGTTCTGAAATTCTACGTAAAATGATAAAAGAAAGATATGAAGCGAAACAAGGTGAAAGTAAAGTAACCTTGATAGTACTAGAATAATCTAGGCGAAATTTGTTCCATACTCGTAAACTGTAAAGGAGTGAGTTTCAGACCAGCAATATGAATAAAACATTTTATATAGTAAAAGTATCATTCAATTAAATTGACGTACATATATATGTATGTATGTAATGATTATATTTATACGTACGTATATAAATGATCACTTTTTAGTTGTTTTTAGTTTATAACTGTAGGTTTTTAAGCGTTTTGTGTTTATAATAGTACTAGTGACCCGCCCGCGGCTTCGCCCGCGTAAACTACCCAATTAACCATTTAATCGGCCGCCGGTAAAGCATCACAGCTTGCCCAATTTTATTTTTCTCTGAATTTCTTGATCAATAATAAATAAAAATAATAAAAAATAACCTTTAGCTTTCCAGGACAGTACAGCTTTCTAAATGTGAAAGAATTTTCATGATCGGTACAGTATTTCCGAAGATTAACCCTTACAAACAAAGTTACAAACTTTACCTATTTATATAATAGTATAGATTATAAATTTATTTGAAATCAGAAACTCACACACAGAACTCACTCTTTTAGCATATTCCTTGTTGTAACCTATACCTGATATATGGATAACCTTTAGAATAAAAAACTTAAAAGTCAAATTCACTGTCAGTGCATAAAGCATCACAGATTGTAATAAATATAAAATATAATTTAAAAATACAAAAAGAACTATACTTAGACTTGTAAAAGAAATCCTATACTTTTAACAGTTAACTAAAATCCGGAAATTATTTTCTACTTTGTATGAGCGAACTTTATTAGAAGTCATTAATCCGTTGGGTAGGGTCAAGTGTAAATTGGCGAATTTAACAAGGGTCGTTTTAATTATGGACGGAATTAATCATCCATCAGTGACCTAAATTGAATATTAAATTCTGACCTTTAAGCGATTTAAGATTTTGAAGCTTTTTAAATTTCTTAAGGATGATCATTTCATTACAAGTGAACGAAAAATATTGTATTATATAATAAAAAGCGTAAAGATTATTTTTTACGTTATTACAAGGCAGATTGGATGAAATAACAAAGTAAGTGTGTAAGAGCGTACGTAAATAATATTCTCTAAAAATCAAACCTGCTACTGCGCTCTTTACGGCATGGCAGAGCAATCAGAAAGAATCTGGTGTCGAGACACTTTGTTCTCCACATTCAACCCGAAATTGAGACATAGCAACTTAATGAAACTTAACGCCTCCTTACCTTATAAACAGTCTTCCGAGTGGGAATCGAACTCACAACCGTCACATTTACAGTCAGACGTTGTCTAACAGCGCCACGATGTCCTTCTAATACAACTTATTAATAAAATTATACGAAAATTGTGATGTTTTCATTTCATTTTTACTTATTTTCATTAATATTCACTAGAATAAATGAAAATAATTTTTGAACAGTATATACTCGTATGTATAGAATTAAAGATTGAAGAATTGTCAGAAAAAAGAATATTATATCTATCTACATATATGTGGAAATATCACACACGAAGGAAGAAGGGTTTTCTCCAAACAAGCCAAGTGAAACCTACATAATAAAATACCCTGTTCCGGGAAGTTCATGGAAAATTTATTTGTATGTTGATCCGTCGGATTAAGTGCTTTCTATGTGCTATATTATGTACGCATATGTTTTTTTAAGCTTCTAAGAAACACAGTGGGGCCGTGTTGAACAGTAAACGCGATAGTTGTGGGTTTGAGGAACTGGCAAATGGAAATAATTTAAATATATTCAATTCTTTCCGAGTAAGAGGAAGATGAAGTAAAATTGATTTAAGTATAAAAGCAGAAAAGATACGCTTGTCACTAAACTCTCTCTCTCTCTCTCTCTCTACCTTGTTATGCCGCGAAATGTGAATTTACTTTTTAAATTGAACTTGTATTTTTTGAAATATATAAATAACATATTATAATCCGTAATAAAAATAAAAATAAATCTCCTTAAATATTAAACTGTTCTAAATAATTGTCATTGTTCTTTACACATATTTAGTAGTATATATAGTAAATAATAATTAATAAAATATAACATTTGATTAGATTACTGCAGAATTTATTTGTCTAGAGACTGAATTAGAAATCAGTCAGGCAAAATGGTCTCAAGACAGTTGTCAGTAATTCATTAATTTATTGAATCTTTAAGATTAAAATTATCCACATACATTTTATATAGATAGAAAGATACTGTATTTTTCCTAAAGTAAAATAAATTCATACAAAAGTAGACAGCCGACCGCAGCGACACTGAGGCAAATTGTAAAATTAAGTAAGTAGGTTCTTTAGCGTCCTGAAATCGTGATGACCCAACTCTGCCTTATTGAATTACTCCTAAGCGGAAGACTGTAAATTGAATTGAAACCAGCAAAAAAGTTTTTTCTTGTTTTAATTTTTTATCACTGAAAAATTATTTTATAACTTAACGAAAGTTGAGGCAAAATTTTGACTCTAAGATGTTACTTTAACAAAACAAAATGAATAATTTATGTACCAAAGTTACCGTGCTAATGATTTTTAAGCAGTTGAAACTTAATTTTACTACTTTTTGTGACTGATCTGACGAGATCATTATATTAATAGGTAAAAGAAAAATTTAATATCAATTTTTACTGAAATTAGTCGAACGAAGTAGAATAAATTATGGTATTATATAAATCTTCTTGTTTTTAGCTTGACGCTGTATCCCGCACACAGGGTAGGCAGAGGGAACCATGGAAAGACAGAGGGAAGTGTTAAGACATTCCGTTCCCCGTTTTCGTCTGAATTTTGGAGGCATTGCGTGTTAAGTGGCGGAACCACCGCGCTTTGCCTCGGTTACAGTCGCACGCTTGTGCCACTGCGCCACGACTGCCCCATATATCCCCCTATAAATCCTTTATATGAATATAAAAAATATTATACAAATTAAGAATTCTTAGGATATACATTTTTGTATAAACTAGCTTACTACATGTACTAGGGCAATACGAGGATGAGTTTGAAACTCGCTTTGCTTGTTTAATGCAGTTCCTCCAAACAAAGTTATTTTGATAGTATTTTTGTAAAAAAGCGTAATTTACTTAGTAAAGTGTTACGTTACATTTGACATTCATTAATGTAAACGTAAATAATAATAGAATGCAGCAATCATTCGTATTTCTGTCGTCAAAATCAACTAATGAGATTGACTGAAATTTGTCGAAATATTAAATGGTTCACTTTTTTCCAGTTGTAATTGATTGATTATTACAACTCGTTGGCACACTCATTCTTTGAATACTTATCTATAGTAGTAAAGTAATATAAAAGAAATTGTTAAAATACGTTTGAGTATTTAATTTGCTTATTTCGTGTGATGGTTGCGTAAAATTCGCAAAGAGTTATGATGAACAATATTAAGTTTTAAATAATTAAAAATGTTATATGTTGTACTATGGCTTAAAATGTAAGTACTGTATATTTTTATATAGGCATGTGTATAACACCATCGATTGATTGTAGGTTCGATTTCCACTCGAGGGAATTATTATATTTAATTTTAAGAAATTAACTAAAGCAAGTTATTGTACCTTATTCTAATTATACAATTATAAAATATATATCCCACCAACATATATTTATGAAAAAATACACTATCCTTACTGTTTTCGCGTTTTTTATATTTTACAGAAATTTATTAGAAAACTCATTCAGTTCGGTGACGAATAATCCCCCGGCTATATAGAGTGACATGTTTACCCATCGCCATTAACTACGCCTACATATCACCCGAATAGTGCAACTGACGGAACAACAATGTGAATGCATAAATACACTGATTCAAAATGTACGCAATGTTTAGTATTTTTTTCTTGTTCAATGCTTTGAATATATAAAAAGTCTTTAGAATAAAAAAGAGGCCTCTCAGAGAGGACCTAGTGTCAGGACACTCTGTCCTCTACTTTCCGCCCGAACTCGGGACAATGCGTGCTTAGTGGCGGGCGGGGCGAACCAGGATGAAGAAATAAAAATTTAAATATAATATAAATAAAATAAGTTCTTTGAAAAATACATTTAGAAAACGTATAAAAATTTGAAAGCAGCGGGAATCGGACCCGCGCCTTCTTCAATTTTCCTAAGCGTGGAATAACACTTTAAAAATGTTTAAAAATAAGTTATGTTTTATATAAGTCGTCCTTAAAATAGCATTTAATTCCACATCCGATTTCTTCCGCATGTAAGGCAGGTTATTATTAACATTTACCAGTATACATATACAGGAAATATGCGAATGAAAAATGAAGACTTATGTAATATTTTATTCGATAGTATTCGATATATGTACATCATGCTACCTACATACATAAAGGCAATTGACTATTCGTCGTATAATTTCTGCTGTAATTTGAAACATTGGACGACTCAATGCCGCGGTTTATATTTTTAGGTTTCAGAGAAAAAATGAAAATAATTTAAAGATATCATTAATCAACCACAACCAATCCCGTTTACAGTTAGATGTTATCTCACTGGACCACAATCGCCGTAAATATTTTACCCGTGGGGGGACGGGTTAGAATACATTTCCCCTCCGTCTCTGGGCAGCGTCCCGTAAAAGACGGGTAACCCAGTAGCTTGGTGGTAGGAGGTTCGTTCTCCGGCTGGCTTGCGACCACTATCATGTCAAAGACGAACCGCCAAACATCTGATGATGTGTTCCGGTTCGATGGCATGTAAGCCAGCTCTCTCTCCTTGCGACCACTATCATCATCCTTCTTCCCTCCTCTCCGTTGTGGATGTCCATGGAAGAAGGTATCTACTTACCATCAGGTAGTCCTTCTGCTCGTTTGCCCCCCTTTCTTCTATTGAAGTTAACTTTTTACATGTTATAAAAGCAAGAATATGCAATCGTTCATCTTATAAAATAAAAAAAACACATATTTTTTGCAAAATGATTACAGTTATCGTTCGTTTTCAACTTTACCAATTAGCAGCACCGCATTGTTAGCAGCACATTAAATGAATAAACATCTCGATGTACAAACCACTGATAGTAAGCCATTTGCTGAAACGATTGCACGTCGAAAATGTATGTAGTTGATGATGATTGTGTTTCAGTTCTGTTCATTGTTGTAATTCCGTATACAAACTCGTTGTTTGCGTTAAAACATAATTATTTTAAGGTTATATTATTGTTATATTGTAAGCATATTTTTCCTAATAAATTTACGCTTGTTTCCCGCATTGTATGGTCGAGACACTCCCTGACTACAGCGGAACTAAATGCCATAAATGGTCACAGGTCTGCCACCTGTGAGAAATGAAATACCTAATGTATAGTTATACCTTCGAATGAGAAAACGTTGTTCCACTACGCCACGACTGTCTCAATATTAATATATTACTAATTATTATTTTACAGTTAACAGAACAGCTACAAAATAATAATTGGGAAAAAAGGTATAGTTAATTATATTCACTTTTTACAGTTTTGTACTCATACTTTTAAATGACATGTAAAAAAATCAAAATTCAATATACTTTTGTTGAAATAGACTTTAGTAAGCACTTTTGCAAAACATAAGCCATCCCTCAAGAGACGTATATGAAGACGAGAGTGACAGCAAATATAATATAACAAAAGAAATAAATTTAGAGAAAATAATGTAATAATTTGTAAGCAGTGGGCTTCGAGCCACGCCTCTTAGAAATCGTATCACTATGTTCCAATTTTCATACAATTTCAAAATTCAAAATACATAAAAGATATGTTCGACATCATCAAACCAATAATAATTTATTTTCTATGCTTAATGTCTTTTTTATTTCTGCATGTCTAAAATATATCGTCGATTAAAGTGCGTAGATCCAATATGTAGCAGCAATACGAACAAACAAGTTAGCGTGAAAAAGTGCCTAATCTGTAGAGCTTAGGGGCTTAGTAAACCATATGGCCCTATTCCCACAAACGCGGACTAGAAAGGAAACGTACCAAATGCAAATAAAAATAAAACCGTAATGGACTATTTTGTTTTAATGTTATTCTTTTGATAAGGCAAGTGTAAGTGGAATGTTCGTACGTGTTTCTGAAATAGGTACAACTTTCATACATATTAAAAGGTTATTTTGTTATGAGATTAATCAAATGTAAAATAATATTTTTATAATTTACTTTTAAATATTATAGGATAACAGATTAGACGTAATTATGATGTAATTATATAAAATATTGCTGTCTTTCACTCTATCCTGCAAGTAATAAAGTGTGAAGTTATGTATCTGTCTATTACTTGCACATTAAGAACATGCTGTAAATCATATATTTGTGCAAAACAAAATATTAAATATTTTTTTTATTAAGATTTACAGTCTGCTTTTAACATTTTTAACTTAAGGGCTTTGTATAATAATAATAATTTTAAATAAAGGAATAATATATACTTCTACATTTTTATATTTTTTTAAATAAAACGCCCAAAGTGCCCAATCCAAAACTGCAAAAATAAATAAAAATGACAAAAGAGACCAAAGCAATTGTGAATCCTATCCATGTAATTCAATATCCTTTACAGTTGGATGATAAATATCCGCCACAGTAATAATGTTTCCCAGTTATTTTTTATCTCCATTTTCTTATTTGATTTCAGAGTCAAAGATGTGACCGGCGATATTATACGTGTATTATTATATTTTTTGTTATATGTAGGCAATGAGGCTTTTGCAGTTGAAATGGGTCAGATAATGGGTGGGAAGAGTTTCCGCTGAGTTTTAGTGGGTAGTATCAGACTCAGCGATGAGTCCCACAATGTCATCCGTGCGTAAGGCAGTTCTGCCTGCCCTGCGTTTGGATAGTCTACGTAAACTGCATTTATTTCCCAGGTAGTGGACATTAACTTGCCGTGTCGTCGTTTTATGCGGAAAATGTATACAATACACAGGAAAATGTATATATACAGGCCATCAATTTTATTTTGAATTTTAGAAATCATGAGCTGTATATAGAAAATATTTATAAAAAAAAACGTTGAAATTATTCATAGTTAAGATATTTGGTTTTGAAATTTGACATTTTCTGCTTTAAAACGAATGCAAAGAATTTATTATAAATATAATAATTAATATTTCATTAGAAATGGAATTAAAATTAATAACCACATATATTATATTATCCATGAATATACAAATGAATATGAATATGAATCCATGAATATATATAAATATGTATTATTTGCATCGTGTTAAGTATCAAAACACGCGGATTGACCGTGTGTTGTCTTGCCTGAAAGAACACTTTTTCAGCTTGAAGCGTTATCCTGCGTAGCAGTTAGTCATAAAAAACCTAGTGTGAAGGTGCACCGTTTTCAACTTTACGTAACGTCTCCATTGCGTGTCGAGTTGCGGAACTTTGCGCTTTGTAATAAGTATTAGAGTGGAAAAATAAAATTAAAAAAAAATAGAAAATTCTTCCTCCGTGCAAGAATCGAACCCAAGGTGTTTACATCCAGAGGCAGTCCCACTACAGTCTCTATATACACAAAATGTTCTGAAAAGCTTTCCACAATATTTTGCCATGTAAAGTTAAAACCTACACTATTTACTATCTTTTCCATAAAAACTACACATCACGTCGCTCAGTCATCAATATTCATTGGTTAGCTTGTTCTAAATATAAATTTACTTTGGAAATGGTATTTTTGAATATAAATTGTAGGCTTATGGCCTTGACCATTTTACATTATAACTCATGTCCGACGAGAGCAAAGGTTGACAAATTGGTTCTCATCCGACGGATTAACGAATATTCCGCGATATTGTCCGCCATCGCCCATCTTTGAGGGCGCTTTGTGAAGCTTCACTACGGTCAGTGTGGTTACACACATAATAAATCAAGTTTGACCAAAATATTTTCATTTTAAGTTTTTAATAGTAACGTATTAGAATTTTTAAGTAACGTTAGGATTGCATAATGCATGATATGTGACGTATAATAATATTATATTTGTATTATTGTTCGGTAGAAAAATAAAGATTTCATTTTTTATTGGATAATTCATTTTAATATTTTATGTGGATTTTGTGGATTTACGTTCTTATACTGAAATAAATGGAGATTAAACTTATAACCAGCTTGTAGTCTGTTCAAGCTTCCACTTCATTTAAGTACCACAGCATCGTTTATCCTTTATATATTTTGATTCATCTACTATCTAACATTACAATTTATATTCTTCGAGATCCAACCATGATAATTAACTTATTTTTCTAATATGTTATTAAAATATTAATAATACATACTAATCCGATTACATTTTGTATCTTATATACATATCACTTTAATGTTATTTACACGAGTATCCAAATATATCTTTTACTTGTTATTTAAAGCAACAAACAGTTTATCTTCCTCGAAATGTTTTTAAAAATCCTACTTAAAATGTTCCAAATTGAACAACTTTGTATAATGCTTCTTAGAAACGTTTACGCGTAATATGGTTACTTTGATAACATAACTTAAAAGCAGAGAACTAAAAGACTATGAAACTTCTGAGAATCACGATTCTTTTATGATTTGTCTAAGCCGCCTCGTACAGCTTCCCCGCTTTGTGCAGTAAGTTTAAATTGAACCATACATAGTTTTATAATGGAAAATTTACTTTACTCGCTATGTTTACTTAACTACGTCACTAAGATAGTAATCGAAAAAGTTTACAGGGAGAATGTGGAATAAAATTTAGTATAAATATGCAAAAGTTATTAAAAAGCTTAAAATATATTCCTTACTATAACAATTAATGCTCAAATTATAGCATTCTAGCGTCCTCTTTGACTCTCGAAAAAATGCCAATAATAAGAATACCGTAGCTTCATGCTTTTTCTCTCATAGAAGGATAGCAAGAGACCTAGTGTCAAGACATTTTGTTCTTCACATGTTGAGTGGCGGATGTTGTCTTAGGTATCAGAGCATAGCATTTTTTTTTTTTATGGAATAAAGGAGGCAAACGAGCTGAAGGCCCACCTACGTGGTTACCTTCGCCCATAAACATCCACAACATTCAAGTTATGGGTGCGTTGCCAGCCTTGGGAATGTAGGATAGAAGGAGGGAGGAAGGATGGGAATGGTGGAAATAGGGTGAAATAAAATGAAATAATACATAATCATTCCCCTGATTGAGAGAGACCCCACAAACACTACATTTGCGGTCAAACCTTATCCCACTGTGCCACAACAACCAAAAACAAGTCAAATATAAAGAAATTTTCTTAAGTAACCTGCAGTAATCGGGTAATTTAATGAAATGACTTTGAAAACTTATTTTTCTCATGTGTATAACGTCGTCACTAGCTTACTTACACTGGATCCTTGGTTATTGCCGAATGATCCGAATATCTAAACCAGTGCACGTACACACTTTAAGCAGGGCAAGGCGCATTATCTCACCTGTGAGCTAAGTTGAGTTTGAAAACGTGACTTATTTTCACTTATTCTGTTTATCTGTATCGATAATTAAAATTTAATGAAAAATTTTGACTGTCATAGTTCCGTAGAACATTATCATTGTGGGTTCGATTCCCAATCGATAAAATTGTATTTAAATGAAAATGTCATTTCTTTCTATTTGACACAAGATTCTTTAGAATGAGCAGATTTTCTTTAATAAAATATTACGTGGTTTGTTTAAAATGTACTAAAAACTGCGCCCCATGACTGGCTCTTCAGGGTATAAATTTAATTTAAATCAGAAGGAACATTCCCAAGTGTATAAATATTTAAACTTAAAATGATGAAAAAATATTTAATTCAAATCGATTCTCATCATCCCTTCTTGTGATATTAAGAAAGTAAATTGTACACAACTAGAATACCTAAAATAAAGAACAACATAACGTACATTTACATGTACAAACAAACAAAGTAGACCATACGTTAAGTTCCGCTACGTAAACGACAAAAATTATCACTCGTTTCTCTTTGACTATCTGAAAATGCGGTATGTATAACTCGGTGCTCTGATACCTTTAGTGACAACGCTCTATTTTTGATTTTTTTGAATATATTGCGATTATCTATTCTACTTACGAGAAGCAAGTTGAAGATTACTATGTTATTTCCCTATACGTAATACGTATGTATGTAATCCTATAACATGTAACGCGGTTGAGTAAAAGCTGTAGCCATGTTTATAAACCATCAAAGCCGCAAGGATCCTTATTCACGTGCAAATATAAATATTGTATTTAGCTCCCCTTAAATAATATGTCTGCAATAGTATAAACATTATATTTATTATTTATAAAATTTTAAAATATCAATTATAAAAGCAAAAAAGGAAAAATCTCACTATAGAAAGGACAAAGGCCGTTTTCCTTTGACTGTAAACGCGACGTTTATAAGTTTGACTCCTACACGGGGGAATGTATATTATTTTCATTTATCCGCTCTAATCATGCAATGTCTCAGTGCGGAAATTAAGAGTGTCTTGACACTAGGCTCTCTCTGATTCTTGCTATGCGAGAAAAACCGTGAAGTTGCCAGCAAAAATACGTCACGTCAATTTATAAAAAGTGTATGTATGTATATCAGAGACATAGTAGTGTATGTAATTTTTTTTACAATATATTTCATAATAAAAATGACTTTCTACTACATATTCTAAATGATTTTTTATTCAACATTTTATTCGCGTTTTTATAATTAATATCGTTGAAAGATTGTCCTTTACTTTTATATGTATAATGAAAGCAGTGCCCTTACACTATATTAACACTGACTAAACTCCTGTAATAATATAATGCTACATCTTTAAAATTATACTAACGCTTATTCATTTAATATATTCTTTCAAATATTTTATTCACAAAATACATAATTAATTAGTAAACGAAACATTAATAATTTAACTAGGATTATAGCATTACCAGACGTCGGATGTCGGTAATTCATCAATCAAACGTCCGATACTACACCTACATGTAAATATAACCGAAGACGAAATATCTACATTTCTTTTTCTTAATTCTGTTTAGTACGAGTAAAGTTAGAAGAAGGTAGACTCAGCATTGTGACACTCCGTTCTCCGCTTTCCGCCTAAAGACTTAAGAGGAAAATAAAAATAATTTATTTTAATTACTATTTAAATACAATAATACGTACAACAATTTAAATTACTAATTCAATAAAATAGTACCCAACCTCAAGTCGATCGTAGGGATCAAGTCGATCGTAGGGATCGTACCCATAACTATTGCGTTTGCTGTGGTCAGTTTTACTGCGCCACTTAGGCTATACAGATTCTATTATTGATGTTTTTTCAATTTAACGTCTTTTCTCACATATCAGGGAACTCCGTTCTCTACCTTCCGCCCGAAACCGAGACATTGCGTGTCAAATGACGGAACTTAACACCGCACTTTGACTTAGGTATAACGTTTCCCTCAGTCGGAATCGAACCCGCAACTATCGCTGATCCACTGGGCTACAACGACCTCATTAAAAAAACGTAATAGTCTTAATCTTCAAATATATTATTATTAGATAAATGCCAAATGATCAGAGAATATATTTATTTGGGCGTGTGCGTTCGTCTAAGAGTACTTGGTTTGGTAGTACTAAGCCTATAAGTGCCATTAAAAAACTACGAAACCGCGGAATTGTCTGTAAGTCTCAAATCTCAACTAAACATAATATTTGAAATATATATTTTAAGTTATCATACAAAAAGTAGTATTCAACTAAAAAAGTGTTCAAATGTTCATAAAAATATATTTGAATTGTATGAATATTAGTTCTTAAAATATGACTTTATTTTATATTAACAGTTTTAGTACATCATAAAAGTTTTATTTCCATACTCTGCGAGATCTTTCCAACACATTGTCGAAATTTTCAAAATGATTTTCTAAAACAGATATCTGAAAATGTATAATAAGCTCTTACAATTCAGTGAACAAAAAGAAAGAAGCCGGTAGATATTTGCCAAAACAAGGTGCTGTTCTCTCAGCGTGGCCATTCGCCAACTTTTGCCAAAGTTTTGATTACTCTGGCTTCCTAATTGCTAAATAGGACAAAATTAGAAGTTTAAATTGGATTTAATAAACTGATTTTACATGAAGCGTGTCGATTTCACTGTATAATATCAATTTAATTAGTACCTTATTAATTTTAATGTAATGATGATAAATAAAGCAATATAATATTTAAAAATATAATATTTTTTAAAAATACGAAATTTTATATTTGTTAAAGTACATGTTGTATATGAAAATTCGCCCTTAAGTGGAAACTTACTCGCAGTTTTTATACTAGCTACGTTTTATATATAATGTAAATATTCTCCAATTAAAATCTGAACCAATTATATATATATTCATATAATATTTTTTTTTATTTTTTCACTCTGGTGACTGAACGGAGCGCGGCGTTGAGTTCCACCAGCATCCAGCACACCAATCACACAGAATGTCTCACACGCAAAGTGGAAATTGGAGATCGGAGTATCTTGAAACCCTCTCTTTTTGACTACTCTGGGTAGTCAAAAAGACTGTACTAAAAATAATATGTAATACATGTATAGTGTGTGTAATTACAACTTGTGTATTATTATAAAAAAGAATATTGACATTCACATGTACTTTCTTCTTCATATAAAATTTAGGAATATATTAAATTTAAGCACAAAATTTAATTACAACATCTTTTCGTATAATTTGGCGTAAAATGCAGTCCAAAGCTTTCCTTAAAATATGAATATGAAATATGATGAATAAAGAGAAATGGTTTTTATTTTGTTATAATGATCATTAGTGTTTACAAAAAATCTATATAATTTCTAGTTATACATAAAATTAAAATTGTAAAATACAAAAGAAGTTCACGTTTTGTCTTTAATGTATTAATACAACGTGGAACCTGAGTGAAAATATTTATTAAAAGCCTTCTCAAGTTTCTCTTGAGAGATTGCGGATCAGAGAATACTTGTTAATTCAATACGGTCACCACTTACTGTAGTGAGATCATCCATTGTATACGAATGTAGCGTCTATTTTTAGTATAGGTACAAAGGTAGCCTCCTTCACAAGCTATCAATTATTTTTATCTATAAAATATTCGACGAATATGATTTACTGTTTCTATTATTATCCTTTTATATTGTTGCTTACAAGTACAGTATTTTTTTTTAATTTGGAAAATATAGACATTTTATGATATTAATATGTAGCCCATCGTAGAGACAATGACTGTTATAAACAACATATTTGGGAGTTCGATTCGCACTTGACGAATTAATATGCTTTGGTATGACAAAGCTTGGCATTACGAGTATGTTCTGCTATTTAATACTTACTTATATTATAAATGCGAAAGTCTGTGTGTTTGTCTGTCACGCTTTCACGGCTAATCTACTGGTTCAATTTGAATGAAATCTATAACCAAAGTAGTAAATAACTATGGGTCTAACATAGGCTACTTAGATTTTCAAAAAATAACCGCTAAAGGGTGAAAATAGGGGATGAAAGTTTATATGAAAAAACTAAACCGCTTGACCGATTGTAATGAATTTTGGAATAAATATAGTTGATAATCGAAGGTCAAGAATAGGCTACTTTATTTTTCAAAAATCCACCCCCAAGGGTAGCGACATAACGCAACAATTAGGCAGTCCAGCGGGCCGCTAATACTTAATATACGCCTGGGATTCAAGCAAAAAACAAAAACGGAGCGTTTTGAGAGATCTTTTTTAGTCTTTACACAGGTAAGTAGAATAAAAAAACATTGAGCCAAAACTGTGATTGAGAGTTTACTTAAAAAAAACATATTTTTGTATATAAATAGTAGGTACATAATAAACTACGCTTATTTATTGATGTAATTATTCCATTGACCAGTCGTCTAAAAATAATCTTGGTACAGCTTCTAACATTATTAATTTCTACATTTACTTACTTATTATTTTTACTTTTCAGGAAAAGTAAGTAAAGGACATTTACATTATATATGATATAATTTACTTATTATCTTTATATTTTTAGAAAAGTAAAGGTACTAAGTAAAATAATAGTAGCTATAAAAACTTACCTTATTATTGTACTTACTAACATACATATAACTGTTCATTGAATTTTTATATATTATATTATATTATATAATCTCACAAAAGTTATGCCTTCAAAGCTTTCCCTATCTAAACTTTCACGAACTTATAAAGGATGTTCTATATACATAAGGACTATAAAAATACAAAATTAAAAATTTTGAAAAAACCCACGACGGTTTAATTGTAATTGAAAAAGGATAAAATAACTAGAAATCCCCCGCCTAAAAGAATATAATGTAACTAGATGATGGGGACAACTTCGTCGGGGGCTGCCAGTTGCAACCTCTATTTTAAATATAGTAGCTAACAGTATAGATTTCGTTCTTAAAGTTTTTAAAAGGAATATCAGTTATCAAAAAAACAAAATTAAAAATTTTGAAAATACCCACGACGGTTTAATTGTAATTGTAAAAGGATAAAATAACTAGAAATCCCCCGCCTAAAAGAATATATGTAACGAGATGATGGGGACAACTTCGTCGGAGCTGCCATTACTTTAAGTTTGCTAACTTCTCCTAGGTTTTCATGCTGTTAAAACAGGTTTAGGAGAATTTACAGTTTTGATAACCGGTATTCCTTTTAAAAACTTTAAGAACGAAATCTATACTGTTAGCTACTATATTTAAAATAGAGGTTGCAACTGGCAGCCCCCGACGAAGTTGTCCATCATCTCGTTACATATATTCTTTTAGGCGGGGGATTTCTAGTTATTTTATTCTTTTACAATTACAATTAAACCGTCGTGGGTATTTTCAAAATTTTTAATTTTGTTTTTTATTTTAAACTTTTTAAAGTGTATAGATACACATTATATATTATTACATAATTTCGAAATACTTTATATTAATCTTCATGCAAATCCAAAAAAAATTATAAGCCCAATGCTTTCTGGTTATCAAATGCCTATTGCAGCGCCTGGCAGATTGTCACCGCAACATTTTTAGGAAACTTAAGTTTAACCAAATCAGTGAAAATCACAAAACCCACTAGTAGTTTTGATTTGGAACAAATTAATTTATACTGGAGCGCCCCGTGGTAGTTTGTGATATGGCATATAAAAACACGCAACAATTAAACCTGAACCTATCACAGAAAACCGCATCTAAATAGGTTTCACACAAAAATACAAGCAAATGCTTACTACAGCGCCCCCTGGTGAGGTGTCACCACGACACATATACGAGAACACGCGCTAATTGAGCCTGATCCTATCGTTGAAAACTGCATCAAATTCAGACTCGTAGTTTTAACTTTGCACCATCAAATGTTTAATGAAGCGCCCCCTGGTGAGTTCTTAACGTAAAAAAAAACTAAAAACATACACCAAGTAAAGGTAAATCTAATACTGAAAACTCTGTCAAATCGGACTAGTAGTTGTGGTTTTACATTAAATATTACAAACAAATGTTTACTGCAGCGCCCCCTGGTGAGTTAACACGATAAAGCATATCCAAGAACATGCACTAATTAAACTTGAGCTTATCACTGAAACTGCATCCAAATCGAATTCGTCATTTTAGCTTTGCACAAACAATATTTTACTGCAGCGCCCCCTGGTGACTTGTCACCGTAATATAAATTTAAAAACATGTACTAAACAAAGCGGAATCTAATACTGAAAACTCTTTCCAATCGTACTAGTCGTTTTTGTTATACACAAAAAATGGAAGCAGCTACTTACTGCAGCGCCCCCTAGAGAGTTGACACATACTTGAAAATATGCACTAAGTAAACATACATGACACATATATGAAAATATGCACTAAGTAAACTTGAATCTATCATTGAAAACTGCATTCAAATCGGACTCGTAGTTTTAGTTTTGCACAAACAAATGTACTTACTGCAGCGCCCCCTGGTGAGTGTTCACCGTAACACATATATGAAAAGATGCACCAATTAAACCTGAACCTATCGTTGAAAGTTTCATCTAAATCGGACTGGTAGTTTTTACTCTACATAAACAAATGTTTACTGCAGCGCCCCCTGGTGAATTTTCACCGTAACGTAAAAACAAAAATTTTAAAATATGTACGAAGTAAAGCTTAATCTAGTTCTGAAAACTCTAGCCAATCGGATAAGTAATTTCGGTTTTAGACAAATAAATATAAGAAAATTTTGGTTTTACACAAAAAAACTCAAACAAATGCTTATTACAGCGCCCCCTGATGAGTGGTCACCATAACACATATATGGAAAGACGCACCTATTAAGCCTGAACCCATCCTTGAAAGTTTCATCTAAATTGGACTAGTAGTTTTTGCTCTGCATAAACAAATGTTTAGTGCAGCGCCCCCTGGTGAGTTTTCCCCGTAACAAAAAAAGAAAAATCTTAAAATATGCACCAAGCAAAGATAAATCTTTTTATGAAAACTCTTTTTAATCGGAGCAGTAGTTTCGGTTTTAGACAAATAAATACAAAAAAAGTACAAACAAATGCTTACTGCAGCGCCCCCTGGTGGTTTGATACGATAAAACATATCCAAGAACATCTACCAATTAAACCTGAATCTACCACTGAAAATCTATTGAAATCAGACTATTATTTTTTGAGATAATTGAAAACATTCGTTTTCACTTAAAATGCTTACTGCAGCGCCCCCTGGTGAGTTAAGGCAATAAGACATACATAAGAACATACGCCAATTGAACCTTAACCTATCATAGAAAACCGTATCAAAATCGGACTTATAGTTTTGGAAATAATTGACATAGTAATTTGCACAAACACGCAAACAAACAAACAAACAAACAAACAAACAAACAAACAAACAAACAAACAAACAAACAAACAAACAACCTCTCACCCCAAACACATATACAGTCGCCGTTCCGTCGCGGGTAAAAATGAAATTTATGGGAAGCTCCACCTAAATATGATGGTATAAACGCTTTCTAGGCGGCGAAATCACTTTATAGAGATAACAGAGTGTATAACATGATGTGCATATTTTTTTATGTATAGAGACAATTGGAATCTCAAAAACATTTTAAAATAATATCTGTTTCATTTAATATTTCTGTAAATATTAGATATTCCTATACCATTTTAAGAAAATATATAAAAAATTGAACGTTGCGGAACTCGAATTCTTGCCTCCTTAAAACCGTCCAATGTTCTGATAATTGATTCTTCCAATCCCGGTGTATTGGTTCGCTAGCAAGTTTCGTAAGCGCACTGCTGAACCCCACCACGCAGAATGGAACGCGATAGAAACGTGCAGGCAGACGAAACTTGCGTTACCGTCCCCTAACGCACGCCTTTCTAAAGCTCTTATGAAACTAAACAGACCTCAGCTAAAGCAAGTAAGATAATCTTCTACTAACCAATTTTACTACACTTAAGATAGAAAATTATTAACGCGTGAACAAATCATCTATATAGGGCCAACTTCATATTATTTTTTTTTGTATTTTGTTATTATGTATAATAAAACTAAATAAATTAATATAAAATGAATTTATAAGTTATCCTATTTGCTTTTATAAAATGTGAGTAAATGAATTTTGATTAATGTTACTACATTAATAAAAGTTTATTTACATACATTTGATAAAAGTAAACAAGACAACAACATTGCATAGTAAATTAACATGTGTAGTTTATTATGACTACTACTTAGTAAATATTTTACTTGTTATGGCCATTGTAGCGTAGTGGGACAGCATCAACGCGATAGTAGTGGGTCTTTTCCAAATCATAGTACCGATTTCGTTAATAAATAAAGAACCGAATAAAGAACCGAGTATCATAACACGAGGTCCTCTCCAATATTATAAGAGAAAAATCATGAAGTAGCTACAAATAATTTTACCTGTTTTATACTTGACTACATCTTAATATACTCAAGTATAAAACGGATGACATATTTACCATTCACCAAACTCGAGCATTGTTACCTATTCTCGAGTAACATTTTCTAAAAATATTCATACACCTATTGTGTAGAAAGGCTTTATATATAAGCCTTTAATCTCTAACAAAAATCGTGATTTAATATATTATATGATCACGGCCATCAATATTCATTGGTCGACCTAAATATCAATTTCAGAGGATCGGATTTTCATATTTAAATTCATAATTTCGGTCACGAAATCGTCCTTTTCAGACAAAGGTATATAGTCATATGGTAGCAGAGATTCCTTCCGCTTTTTAATGTTTTTTTTTTTATAAAACTGAGATATTTATAATGTTTTCTTACTTCTTCTCGACTTTCTTATCTACTGAAGTATGTTCAATTGATATAAATATATATTTGATAATGATAAAAATATACATGTTACTAAATTATTAATCAGATTTTTAAGGTTTCCACAAGGGAAAGCTATTACTTTACTTCTAGTACACGTCTTTGGGATTCTGTTTCTACAGTAAAACTTGCTAACTTAAGTAACACTTGATTCTACTGTTTCCTCTTTTAAAGATAATATACTGGGTCGTAAAAAATTAAGTATTATCTAAAAAGATTAACGAAGTTATATTTTAAATACACATTTGTAAACATTTCGAATATAATTATATAACGAGCAGTGATGGAACAGTATTGATCATTACGCCATCAACTGGGTGGTACTGAATGATAACATTATAGCAAATTAATGTAAAAATGTTAATAATTAAAATAATATAAAAACTTACTACACACAATTAAAATAATAGTTCGAACTACAACATTATTATAAAAAATATTTATTTTCTGCACTTATTCTCCGTCTCCGTATAACTTTTAACTATGCCATACATCAAATTACATCGACATAAAAAAATTGGTAAAAAAATTCCTTCACGTATTAATATATAGATATACTACAATCTGCTTATCTATCCTCCTAGGTTTTGCTGGAAGAAAATTAAAGGCACTAAGCTATCCATCATAGTCGTGATATTATGGGCATTAAAATATCTTGAACGCCTTGAAAATGAATGATGAGCTTGACCAAAGACAATAAAAACTTAACTTTCATTTTTTATTCCTCTCAATATGTGGCGGCGACGTTTTCTCCGAAAATATATTAAGCCACGCCAAAATGTTATAAATCTAATAACTTATACTTTTGACACTAAGTGCACCTTTAGAGATTTAAAATATTATAACATTAGCGACCGCTCGCGGCTTCGCCTGTGGAACTGCACAACTTTAATACAATCTCTCCCATATATGCCCCTATAGTGTTGTTTTTTGGAAAAAAACGATATTTGCCCTGAGACCTCAACTATTTTTATTCAGAATTCTATCCAAATCGGGGCGATAGATTTACAGTGAAATCATCTCAGACAGAAAGACCGACAAATTTCCGCATTTATAATATAAGTATGGACCTAAACCGTTAAGAAAGTCAATAAAACTTTATTAAATAACACATCATTGCTTTGGTTAAATGTTCACTATATATGTGGTTATGTTGTCGTGTCGAGAGATACTGTCGATCGTCCTATGGGTATAACAAATCTTGGAACTACATTGTTCTATAGAATGCTACAAATTCAATAATATCTTCCCTCGAGTGCTTCTATTATATTCTATTGTTTTGCGTGCTTGTGGTTAGTTTCTATCTTATAATATTGTACAAGTATTAAAATCTCAGCGGATTTATATGAATTTGTGTCAATATATTTTTTTAGTTTTATTTGAGAATTTGTGTTTTATATTTTTGTTCTTAGGCTACTCTTAAATAATTGGCAGCACTGCTTAGGTATCAGTATTTATTTTGTTTTATATTTAACTAATCTCGAAAATTTCGAGGGAACTATGCGATACTAACGCGATACTCTTCAAAATTATTGACTTTTCATCCACGTAAGGGCATAACACTATGACAAACTGCGACTTATATTTTGTAATATAATAAAAGTAAGAATGCATGAAGTGAGAATCGAATATTATCTAAAGAAAACGTATAAAAAATTCAACGTTACGCGTATGGCTTAGCGGTTAAAGTGCTTGGACGGTTTCCAAGAGGCGCGAATTCAAACGCAGGGGGCGATCAAATTTTTTTACGTTTTCTAAAAATGTTTATCTCAATTTTCTAAGTGTACAAATAACACTTTGATCATTTTAAAATATACTTTATCTTTAAATATAAAATAAATAAGTATTTGTATCATAAGCCAAAAAATTGAAAGAATAAAACCCAGTGCAAGTAGAAGTTTTGAAATAAATAATATTCAGTCAGATCTATTAATACTTAAAAATATATTTGGGGGAAAAAGTGGGGCAGTGGCACAATCATGTGAGTGTAAAGGATTGGTTGTAGGTGTCGATTCCCACTCGAGGAGTGGAAATAATTAATATTTCCGTTTTCTTCGCTTTTTGAGGCGAAACATACGGTTAAGTTCCGCCACTTAACACGCAGTGCCTCTAAATTCGGCGGAATCAAAAACAAAAAGCGCTGTCTAAAATATTTTCGTGCATACACTGGTATTCGTTTTATTTTATAAAATATAGGAATAATTTGACAAAATTTAAAAAATTGATTAGCTAGCTAAAGATATATAATAACAATAGTTTACGCAGACGAAGCCGCAAACGGATCGCTAGCAGTAAAATAATTTAGTTTAAGACACCAAAACTTATTTAATAATAATTTTCAGTCTTATGAAAATAAACAATGCCTCTGAATAGATATTACTGCCTCAAATAATTGTTATTCATAGAAATACAAGCGGATTATTTCTATTACCGACATTATTTGCCTACAGAATTTGAGACTTAAATATAAGCTCAATATATTTCGTTCAAATAAACAATCACTTTCAAGCTATGGAATCCTTATATTTTCTATTGTTTAATATATAAATTGTTCTTAACTTTAAATTAATAAGTTTATAAGTGCGCAATTCTTTAAAAAATGAATAACAGCATGTTTGTTTATCCTCTTCCTGGTCATGACAATAATGATTTTATGGTTTAGAAATGTAATTCCTTCATAGAGATGTTCAAGAAATGAAGATGTTCATGAAAAGACTGGTAATGTTTTCTTGCATTGATAGAGACATATAGGCCTTTTAGGGTGCAGTAGAACAGTGTCTGATTCTAAACGTGATGGTTGTGGCTTCAATTCCCACTTGAAGAAATGGTTATATTTAAAATATTGTTATTTCTATGTGCTGGTACATAATGTCACAACACGTAATGTCTGGATTTCGGAAGGAATGTGAAGGACGGAGTGTCTCAACACTAGGTTATCCCTGACCACCCTGCTGTGGGGTAAAAGCATTAGGCTGAAAAAAAAGATTCGAATAGAATAAAATAACGTTTTGACAGTGAAACCTGTGGCACACAACAATCATTTTTTTGATAATCATTTTTAACTTATATAATAAAAAAAAAAATCAATTATAGGCAGTGATATCGCCACATAAATCCTTTGAAATTTAGGTAGATAATACGATAGGTGATAGCGAACATGTTTGGTAAGATTAACGAAATCTGTCACTTAGAATAATCGCTTGTAACACCTCTAAATACCTCAACCTGTTTGACTTAATCCCTATGGAAATTTGTTGTGCAATACTCGGTGAGGCAATGGGCCAAATTGTCAAAGCGGATTTTAAGGAATGAAACTGATATAAATTTTTTGTAGTTGAATTTGAAAAAGTTTTAATTTCAATTTAATCATTATATTGAGACCAGTCGTGGCGCAGGGGCTTATAAGCGTGACTGTAAACTTGATTGCGGGTTCGATCCCCACTTGAGGAGTGGAAATATGTAATATTTCTATTTTCTTCGCTCGGGTATTGATGTAAAGCGCGGCGTCGAAATCCGCCTGTTAACACGCAATGCCTCTAAAATTCAACGGAAAGTGGTGAACAGAGTGTCTCAACACTAGCTTCCTTTTCCCTACCCTGCAGTATGCAATGTATTTATCTCTATTTTTATTTATTCTTTATTGTACACAAAAGAAAGATTGCACAAAAGGCGGGCTTAACGCTAAAAAGCATTCTCTTCCAGCCAACCTCATCATGTAAAATATAATTAATAGTGTTGGTGCACAAAAGAATGAAAATGGTTATAGATACATATACATAAAACATCATACATACATATACATATATTTAAAAAAAACTATAATAATACTAATATATACGTAAAATATATATATATATATATATATATATATATATATATATATATATATATATACCTAAACAAATATAAAATAGTTAAATACATACATAATTACAAACATACATAAATACATACATACATACATACATAAATAATATATTGGTAGATATATGTGCTATACGGATGATTTTTTTAAAAAGAACTCTCTCACCCGACGCTTAAAAGTTTCACGAGAGGGAGCCCTTCTAATGGACTCGGGTAATTCGTTCCAAAGCCTGACACCAGTGACAGCAAACGAGTCCGACATGAAGCCCGAGGTATGACTCGGAATAGAGAGCGTGAAATTTCCCTGGGAGCGCAAGGACCTACCGTGGAAAGAAGAAAGGAAGGAGAAGTCTGAAGATAAATAAGTGGGAGAATTAGGATTTTAGTATTTCGCGTGAGGCAAAAAAAGTCATTTCGTTATCGTACTGATATGTGAAGAACAACTAATTGTAAGCGCCATAGTCGTGGGTTCAATTCTCACTTAGGTGAAAGATTATTATTATTATTTTCATTTTTCCGTTAGTTAACACGCAATATTTTGATATCAGGCGGAACGTAAGATCAAAATGTCCTGATAGTAGTTCTCTCAAACTGTAATGCTACGCGTGATGCTGCAAAAGTAAAAGATAAAGCTTTGTTTCTACGAACATTATATGGACGGATGACGATTCCGTGACATACTTAGTAAAAATGAATATGGAGAAGGAAAGCCCATAAGCTGCTGAGAACCATTAATTTTTATTATAAAGTTTTAGGAACTTAATAAAATGAAAAAAAAATATTATACATCAATGATTTTATTTTTAAGAGGATTAATCGCGTATACTTTTGGACTGATTGAGTCTTTCTACCTGGTACCAGATTTTAAAATTAAATTAAATTGCTTCACGCTATATCCCGCACACAGCAGGATAGGCAGAGGGAACCTAGTGTTAAGACACTCCGTTCCCCAGTTTCCGCCGAATTCGGAGGCTTGCGTGTTGAGTGGCGGAACTTAACGCCGCGCTTTACCTCGACACCAGAGCGAAGAAAATGGACCAGATTTTCTAAAAATGTATTATCAAATACCAAAAATATACGCGATTAATTCAGTTAAAAATAGAATCATTGTTGTATATTTTTTTTTCATTTTAATACGTTTCTAAAACTTTGTTATAAAAAAAAATATACAAACAATTATAGTTGTAACGTTTATTGATTTCCAACAAGAAAGAAAGCCCATAAGATCTCTGCATCTTATGGGCTTTCTTTCTCCATATTCATTTTATTTGAAATGTATAATATTCGTGAAAACAATAAACGTTACAACTATAATTGTTGGTATATTTAATTTTATAAAGGTGCAAGGAAATGTACGCGTTGCCTTAGCTATCATAGTACTAATCAAAGCGTAATCGGGTCTACTAGTCACAACAAATACATAACAGATGAATATAGAAGTTCTTTCTTCCTTATTGTATAAAAATGGAACCATTAACTTGGGGGTAAGTAATTAACGTTCAAAAATATATTATACATATATGCCTTTTTTTAAATTTTGTCTGCTGTTTGAATATGAATATATGACTGAAAACTAAGTACTTTTTTCCACAAAACATAATATAATAATAAAATGAAAATTATGTATAACTTTGAAATGAATTCACAAGAATCATAACTTTATCATATTACGCCCATACTGTTTCATCGAAATAACCTTCTAGTTTACCAAAGAATGAAACATGAAGAATAAAGATATCTATTTTCAGTCGTTTGTTCACTGGACTCGCTTACAACGCTTTAAATTTATATCTCCTTTGTTGACTGTATCTCATGAAATACTTTATATTTATTATCTTACGCCTGAAATATTAAAGTAACGTTACAATGTTTACGGTCTATTCAAAGAACAAATGTTATTTAAAAGCTAATTTTTATCTTTTGTTGAAAAGCGTGTGGGGGTTTAGTCTATGTACTCGTATTAAAAGCTTTAGTACTTATATTTTTTACTGAATTCTATTTTTTGCTTAAATTCACACAATTAGTTTCTTATATAAACTTTCGTTCTTTTTAGATGTTCGTATGGTCAAATGAGTTAATTCACATTGATCAGCATACATAACGGGCAAAATATCGCATAGCATGGTAGTCAGAGGAAACCTTGTGTCAACACACTCTCTCTTCAACTTTCCACCATTCTCATCTGGGAATACGTTACGTGTTAAGTGGCGGAACTTAGCACCTCACTTTGTGCTTTATAGCAGACTAGAAAAATGAAAATAATATATAATTGTTCCTCTGGGTGAGAAGCATGCTCACAACCGTCCCGTTTACAGTCAGACGCTGTCACACTGCGCCAATATTATGAAGATTATAAAACTATCCAGTTCTATTAAATTCTATTAAATTGAAATATCGAACACAAAACAAATTTTAAATAGCTTTGTAAAATATCAATTTGAATAACTGACCTCATTACTTTAGCTGATTGCTATCTTGGCCAGTAAATGCCCAAGTACTTAGTGTTGCCAAGAGCAGACCAGTATAACGGTAATCTACCAGAGATAATCCTGAAAACGTCCTTTGTAAGCTGGCAGATAATATCCCTTAGCTATATAAATGATTTTTTTCATACAATAAATACTATAATTTTGCCGTTTCTCTTGTTTCTTTTAGTAAAATACAAACTTACATTATAAATGCGAAATACTGTCTGTTTGTCTATCACGCTTTCACGGCTAATCTACCGGTCCGATTTGGATGAAATGGAGGTAGAAAGTAGTAAATAATCCAGGGTCAAAAATAGGCTAGACATTTTTTCAAAAAATCCGATTATAATGAATTTTGGAATATATGTATATAGTTGATAATCTAAGGTTAAACATAGGCTTCTTCATTTTTCAAAAATCCACCCTGAGGGTTGCAATATCACGAAACAGTAATGTAGTTCGCGCGGCGGAGCCGCGGGCAGACCGCTAGTTATTAATAGTTTTAAACATCCCAACTCTGCCAGTGTTCAAAAAGATAATTTTCTTTTCTAGAGGTCTTGTCTTCATTGACGTTTCCTTTATTACTGAAGGTCATGTCTCTGAAAGTATTGCCTAGTCATTAATTTCTTCCACCTCGTTCGGTCTTAAGCTTCTCTCAACGCACTTGTTCAGCGGTTATCTGGTCCCCCCAGTAGGACAACTGTCGAGTCTTTTTTTTCACTTTACCCGTCACAATTAGTGTTTCAACTTCTTGGTTGAATTTCTACTTGACTAAAGTCTGCAATAACTCTATTATAAAACCGTTGTGGCGCAGTGGAACAGCATCTGACTGTAGACGCTACGGTTGTAAGATCAATTAGGGGGATTATAATTGTTATGTAATTTCTCAGGTATCTCAGATAAAACACGGCGTTAAGTTTCGCCAATTAACACACAATGTTTTGATTTTGGGCGGAAAATAGTAAGCAGAGTGGCTTCACACTAAGCTCGCTTATGCGGGAAAAGTGAAGAGAGTGAAGCTGTGTCTTTTTTAAGAAGAGTTCTAGTTTTCATATTTTTCCTAAAGGTAGATGAAATTAAATTATTGGAAAGATTGTATTTCCCAAAGAGAATTCATTCTTACTTTCGCATATATACTAACATTATACTTATAAGGTATTGGAACGACTACGCTTAATGCATTTTTACTGCACATTAACTGTTAATTCTAATTACAGTGCCGAGTTAAAATATTTTAAAGATTTCCTTATTGGACAAACCAGTGAATCTACTGAATGGTTCCCAATGGAGTCAGTCGTGATTCCGACAAAGGATAATAAAGTGGAGCGAGGCAAATTTCAAACGCTTCCACAAATGCTCCCTTTGTGGGTCAACGGGACACTATTGTTGAATTTTTGCTAAAGTAAACAATAAATTTATTTCTTTGATATTTTTTTATCCATGATTTACTTCCTTTCTCAGAAAAATATATAGGGATTGGGTATATCGAGTATTATTGAAATTTCTACACGCAGATAGAAAGATAAAACGTTTAAAGTTTTTCAACTAAATGTAAAAAAATTATGATATTATTATGTTATAAATATATTTTTCGCTTTTGAACATTTAAATATAATGTATTTTATTTCATCAATTAATGAATTATTGAAAACAACTAATGAAAAGATGCTCTGAGTAAAAATTACAAAAACAATCAAAGATTTAGTACAGAATAGTTGTCGCCTTCAAACTTATCTGCGCAAGCTTTATAGACCTTCAAATTATATTTTTATACCTACCCGATATCATCGGTAATTGGGTCCAACCTATTGACCTTCACCACATGAAAGAACCTCTAGTTTAGGTTACACGTATATAAATTAGGCTGGAAGTAGGTATATGTACCTACTTACACTTTCTAACTTCATTTTATATTAGAAAACGTTCATAATGATGAATAAATTTTGCTAAGTCATTATTACGGTACGAGATTTTTGATTGATCATTATTTTTACAGAAAATTGTATAAACAATTTTAAAAGTACAGTGTTTTCATTAAAATATGTTTTTGCTTACTACGAAAAATCTTTTGTTAGTCGTTAGTTCGACCGTTAATCATCCATTGGTAGGCCATACTACCTTTTTATAACAAACATTTACTATAGTAAAGGCTTACTTTTATTATTTATTATATATCTGGTTGGATCTAACATTTTTAATTATGTGTCAACAAAATATACTGACAGGCTAAGGAACCCTTGTTAAGGCGTATTACTTTATTATACATACATTTTTTTTATATATAGCTTCACGCACACAGCAGTGTGGGCAGAGGGAACCTAGTGTTCAAACACTCCGTTCCCCACTTTCCGCCGAATTCGGAGGCATTGCGTATTAGGTGGCGGAACTTAACGCTGCGCTTTACCTCGGCACCAGAGCGAAGAAAATGAAAATATTAAATATTTCCACTCCTCGAGTGGGAATCGAACCCACAACCAGTCGTTTACAGTTACACGCTTGTGCCACTGGGCTACGACTGGCCATATACATACATATATTACATACATATATTTCAGTTTAACTGGTATATTAGAACCTTTATTGTGGTAAGAAAAATAATCATCACGCTAAACACAATTTGCTAGCTGGGTCATTTATAATGATTTTATAGAAGTGCAAGTATTTATCATTAAATCATACCCTATTTCAGACCCAGGTTTAAAAGCAATACAACAAAAAGTTTTATTTAAATAAAGACAACAGAAATCGTAGCAGTATTCTTCTATATTTTTTTCTTCTTTATACTATTTTTTGATTAGTATTATTCATGTATAGAGATACTTGCTATTTGCACCTTTTATTTTATTAAAATACCTATAAATATAGATAAACAATCTCATTCGAAAAGAATTCACCTGCATAATAAAAAATCTTACATCAAAAGTTGAAATAAATTTTGTCACTGCAAATAGTAATGAGCCTGCCTATGATTGCCCATCGTTTGTACAGATTGCAGAGAAAATGAAATAACTTGCAAATATACAGAAGAACGCTTATTCAGATTTAAATTTAAATTTTGCAGGCTTTACTCAGTGTTAAATGAAAATTGTGATAAATATTTTCTCTGATTTTACATAAATATAAAATCAATCATAATATAAAATTTAAAGGAACGTATATTTTTTATCCCATTTAAAGAACAAAGTTAATTTTCTTCTTACGTATCAATGGAAATAAAAGGTTTTTTTATGTTATAAATTAATATTATAAATGCGAAAGTCTGCCTGCTTATCTGTTATGCTATGACTGACCTGATTTGGGTAAAATTCAATGTGAAAATAGTTGAAGATCCACCGCCAAACATAGACTACTTTTATTATCAAAAGTAAACCGCTAAAGGGTTGTAATAGGGGAATGAATGTTTATATGAAAAATTGTGCAGTTAAGCAGGCGAAGCCACGAGCGATAGCTAGTATTCATATATGTGAAAGTCTACATACATGTGTATACCTACATACCGGTATTGGAAAAGATTTACATATAAATATTTTTATAAATCTAGTCGTTTCCGGTAAAACTCAAAGACATGAAGTGGAGGTATAATAAATTAAATTTTAAAAATATTTATATTTTCAACATTATACTTAAAATCAGTACGCTTCTACATAGCCAATATATAAGTTATTAAATTAACTTGAATTAGCGGCTTAATCTATTTTAGTTAAACTTACAGCCATTACAATTTAATGAAACTGTTAATCTACATCAATTTTGCCGATCGAAAATAAATAGTTATAACTTTTTGAATTTATGAATCGAATAAGCTAAAATAAAAACTAAATGTTAAGGGAAAAGAACTAAAATACTACAGTCAAAACTGCACTTAAATCGGTTTAGGAGTATAGCGAGCATAAACAAACAGACAAAAAGATAAACATCATTATTTTGGGTTCCAATACAATTATAAATGCCGTCAATAATATATTTCCGACATATCTTCCATATACGAACAACGACCAAATGCATTTTTGTTACATATATATAGTTAACTTAATTAATTTACTATTTAATAAACGGTATATTTAATACTTGTACCAGTTAATATGTGTAATACACATAAAGTCCTTCAACTTAATAAAGGAATAAACATAAAACGACGAAGTATCTATTAGCCGGAACTGCTAATTAAATTAGTCTAGATACTCTGCACGAGGTTTATTAAGAAACATCTTATTTCCCAAAGGAAGGAAAATGTACATCAAAGTGACAAGAAACACGCTTAATTTGTACCTAATAAGTGTCTTCGTACTGAACCGTCGTAGTCGTTTGCAGCTTCATAATAATAATTATTATTATTATAAGGAAATTCAATTTACACAAACATTTTTTATTTTGTTCGTCATTTTTATTAAAAAGACAAGGAAGCTATTAACATTTTTTTCTACGTCATATTTTCTACATAAAATTAAGATAAAGCGGAAATTTATATGGATTTTGTTGTGTATACTCGTACTTCTATACTAATATAATAAAGAGGTAAAGCTTGTAATTTTGTTTGTAAGGGCTTACCTTCCTTATTATTTACATACTATATAATCGATCATAAAAAATATTTCACAATTAGTAAGCTACACTATTCAAGAGTGCTATAGGCTATATATATTTTTTTTTTTTTTTTTTTTAGCTTCACGCTGTGTCCCGCGCACAGCAGGGTAGGCAGAGGGAACTTAATGCTAAGACACGCTGTCCCCCACTTTCCGCTGAATTCGGAGGCTTGCGTGTTAAGTGGCGGAACTTAACGCCGCGTTTTACCTCGACACCAGAGCGAAGGAAATGGAAATATTCAATATTTCCACTCCTCGAGTGGGAATTGAACCCACAACCAGTCGTTTACAGTCACACGCATGTGCCACTGCGCCACGACTGGCCACATACATGGCACTGGCATATTTTATTATGATTGATCAAAAAGTTCACAAAGGCCTAAAGGGGCTCTAATAGGGGATACAAGTTGCAGCTCACGCGCCGAGGCCGCGAGCGGGTCGCTAGTTTTATTTAAGTCTATGAATGTCATGACATCCGCAAAGTAAAAAATACTTCTAGATATCGTATATTATGAAATAAATTTTAATTACCATTTAGTCAACACAAATAATTAAAAAAAAGTGTCTGTTTGCGCAAGAATGCATATGGGCTTGAATACATGGCAAATATAAAAAAATAACACTTTTTATACAAGTTTCTTCTGGAACGGCTATATCAAGTTGGACGTTATTTTGAAGTGTTCTTCATACACTTGGAAATTGAAAAACTATCCTACCATCTTAGACGTTGTCCAAGAGGCTTGTTATTGGATTCCGCTACGTTCAAATTTTTATACGATTTCTAAAAATGTTTCTGTTTAATGGCTTTAAGATTTAGAAGTATATTTTTTGTTGTGCTTTGCTTAGCATAATAAATTGATTTTTCCCCTAAGTGGGAATTGAACCTATAATCATGAACTTAATACAAACCAAAACTGCTGACAAAAATGTCTTTAAAAATGAGCGAATAAGATGTCTCTGTCTCCAAGACACAAACGATACGTGAAAACAAAAACATTGGAAAAATAAGTAAGACGATATTTTTGTTTATATTCACGTGATCCTCATCACTAATTAATAAGTATATTGGAATAAATATTTACAGAGAAAGCGTACTATTTTCATAATAATAAACTAACAAACATTAGTAATAAAATTCCTTAGGTAATCTTTATCCGGCCGTACTTTGTTTATTGTTATATACAAAAAGAAAACCTTTCTTTTTGAACCACTGCATAATGTAGTTGACTATGAAGTTATTTTTTTCAGCTTCACGCTTTTTCTTAACGTGAACATAGTCGCGACGCTCCGTTTTTGACTATCAGCCAGTAATCGAATTGTCAATGTAGAGAATAGTGGCTGAACTCAATACCGCGCTTTGTATAGGTTGAAAAATAAAAATAGTTAAATTTTAATCACTTCCATAAGCGATGATCGAACCCACAAAAATAATAGTGTTAATAATATGATAACTATACAGGTGACGATGAAATTGAAACATTTAATGCTTTCTGTATGACTATAAAATATGTTTAACTTTTTCTCAGACCATCCAAACATTTCTTAATATTATTTGTTGTGTGTACACACAACAAATATTATAATTTTGTCAGTAAGAATTAAATCTTTTTCAAATTATCTTACTACTTATATAACTATCCTACTACCAGTAAAAACTTATTTTATATACATTTGTATACATGAGTTTTACCTCACAGCCTGGCTTGGGTACAAGCAAATACTGTAGACATTCTGAATTCAGAACACGTCATGCAACCAAGTGAAGCTCGAAAGGATTTTCTCCGCAATTGTCCAATCTTACGTGATGTCAAAACTTGTAGTTCTAAAGAAGTTTTCCTTTCTATTAAAATTAATAAAATAATTAATTTAAAAATTGAAACCTTGAGATAGCATATAAAATATTTTATTAAATAATTACTGATCAATTAACGCGGCACTAAGTTTCGCCATTTAACAATTAATCTCGGTTTCAGGCGGAAGGGTGTGTCATCACACGATATCCTCTCTGCCTAATTCCCCGCCGAATTTTGGAAGCTTTGCGCGTTAATTAGCGGAACTTAACGCCGCGTTTTACCTCTACACCAGAGCGAATTACAAGGAAACATTAAATATTTCCATTCTTCGTGTAGAAATCGAATCCACAACCGCATGGTGCGTTTACAGTGACACTATTGTGTCCCTGCGTCACGAAAGGCCTCTGTTTTTTTTCTATAATGTCGCCGTGTAAATATATTTTTGAAGAGAAAAACGTGAGCTTTATACATATTTAAAGGAAACATATTAGTGCTCACAAATTTCACTGGATGTGATGGGTTATTTTCACAGACTATACTTTATAAGTGGTCTCTGTATGGTTTCTTATTAAAACGTACTTTACACTTTTTCAGTTAAAAGATTAGCTTCACGCCTTTTCTTCCTCTTTTTTTGTCTGCGAAAACCTAGCGTTTTCCACTTTCCGCCCGAATTTTAAACATTGCGTGTTAAGTGGTACACCTCAATGCCGCCCTTCATCTTGTTCACCACAGCAAAGAAATTAAAATAATTAAAATATGTATGTATCATTTATTTGAATGGGAATCGAACCCAAAACCAACAATATCGTAATTACAGACAGACGCTGTGCCCCCATATCTCGGTAGCTTCAATTAATTATCAATCAATTTATTCTATAAAAATAATGGTCACTAAATATTAAAATAAATTTTAATATAAAGTAATTTCTCAAAAGGTTACTCCCTTTTTTGATCAATTTCTAAAGAAATGTCAATTTATTTTAATGAATGCTAAATATTTATGTACTTATTTGAAAAGACTCGATTGAAAGATTCTCGTAATATTTTCAATTCTATCTAAAACTAAATGAACCAATGTTTATGAATATTCAAACATTTAAAGTGTTCGTATTTATTTTTAGTTTATTAGCAAAACAGTCGTAATGACATTTTGTACGATATTTTCCAATATACCAATTTTGAAATTTTCAGCTTCACGCTATCTTAACTTTCTTCTCGAATTCGAAATATTACATGTTTAGCAGCGGAACTAAACGCCGTACATTATAAATAGAGAAAATTGATTTGTCAGATAGACAAAATACTGCTGTATTTATTTTTATGCACAACTTTTCGAAATTATTGACTATTTTTGACTATTGACTAGATAAGCAGACCAAAGAACTATTAATATTGATCAGCTTTCAGTATAGAACCCTAAAATACATAATATCATCTGAAGTGGAACATCCAGAAAATTCAAAGCGTTCAACATATGTTAAGTTATACGCATAACTATAGCACGGGTGGATGTGGAGTAAAGAGCAAAACAGGAACCTTATGGGAATGCTCATCGCGTTCGACTGGCACTTGACCGCTCCGCAGTTTCATAACTCGAATAAATTCCGAGCAGAACGCGTCGCAAGTACATTTATCTCGAAATTCGCAAACATACCGCGCGGAAATGAAATGTGTGCTTTAAAATGTGTTTAGAAAGAATACATTTTCTGCATGCTGCATATATATCAAATTTCAGTAATATTAAAATTTTACGAGTTTGGTACGCTTTTTTTGTATTTTGACGGTAAATATAATATCTTATGTGATGCTTTGGTAATAATTAATATGCTCACAAATAACTTGTATTGAATATGTTTACATATATACTTGTAATGTAAATGTTTAATATGTTATTGATAAGTTCTCTTTGAAACATTTTTATGTTCGCGAGATCGTTTATTTATATAATAATATTGCTTGTCTATTGATATTTAGTAAACAGAACTTTAATTAGCTTTTTACTATAAATACATACTATATCATCTGTGTAATATGTCTGTTAAAATTTTGTCCCGTATGAAACATGAAACCTGTAAGGTATATTATTATATTTGTAAGCATTAAAGTATACAAACCTAATAATGATATTATATAATTAGCACTAAAAATATATCTTTATACATGTCTTTTTTTACTTTCTGAGAAATTTAAGTAATGAAAACCATCCATATGTGAGCATCTTACTTACCTAAAAACAGTATTTATTGTTAATTGACCTGTAATATTTGAGTAAATACTAATAATCAGTAGGAATTCTTTCCTCGCAGATTAGGTATTTTCAGGGTGTCCCTGTTTTTTATTCCAGAGCACCCTCAACCTCTATAACTTACACGACTTTATCTTGACCCATTCATTTATAACCCATAAGATAAGACATGCCAGATTTTAAGTTGGATCTATTGAGGAGTACAACACTAGAATGTGTGAGCAAAATCTGTTAACTCGCAGAAAGTAAATAAATATATTTGTATGACACAGACGTCCAAAGAAAGGAGGTTTTATAAAATTTATGAGAACATACTTATTTTTTTGTGGCTTCCTATATTGCCACATGGCGAGGAAGTCAGAGAGAACTTGAAAGTCTGTTCTCTGCTTTCCGCCTGAAATCATCAATTATATTTTATTTTAAGTAGCGTAACATAACGCCACAATAGTATTTCCGGTCAAACGCTATCGTATTGCTCCCCAACGGTGTTGAATACTTATTTTTATTGATATGTACTCGTAAGGTATAACTAATTTAAAAACTTAAAAATTTAGGGAAAGTAGGAATTATATTTTACAGCCGATCCTCTAATAAATAAATATAGCAATAATGTGGTAAAACTTATAACTTCTCACGTAAGTAATAGCCGGAAAAAGTTTTATTTTAAGAAACTTCATTTTCCACTTTGAACCCGAAACCTCACGTTTCCTTGCCAGAGTGGGGAAATGAGAATACTTTCAATATTCCCCTGAATGAAGATCGAACTGAACTGAACTGAACTGATCGAACTGAACGAACTTTTGTTTGAAGAGTGTACTATTGTCATATTGCATTACAATTGTTTTTATGTACTTATGTTACGTACATCCATACTAATATTATGAATGCGAATGTATGTATCTGTGTTACGCTTTCACGGCCAATTACCGGCCTAAGATGCAGGGTCAAACATAGGCTACTTTTTTTTTCGAAAATGATCTCCTAAAAGGTTGTAAACGGGGTAAACTTTAAAAGGAAAGTTTTTATCATACGATAAAAAATATTTACTCAAGCAAAGCCGCGAGCGGTCGTTACTACGTATAAAAAAACTTTACATAACATTATTAATAAAACCACTCGATGTTGAATAAAAATGTAATTAAACTTTTTTCAATTATAATTACTTATACATATCCAGCAATGATGATAACACAGAACGAACAATATGCATATTGAAAGTTATAATACTGTAAAACCATACAGAATATGGTATTCAGTTTGAATCTTCTAATAAACGTGTATCTAGTGTTCGTTTCAACGCTCAAACGTTTACTGCTTAGCATAAATCTCTGGCAATGCACATTGCAAATGAACGTCATCCATCGTATAAATCCAGCGGCGACGACCATATCAACAATCAACCTAATAATCAAAACTATAGCTGCATACTTTATCTCACAGTCGTAGAATAGACAGAGAGATAGAGTTATGATATTCCGTCTTTTTTTTCAGATTCACGCGTTTCCCACGTAGTAGGGAAGTCAGAAAGGACCTAGTATTAAGACACTCCTTCCTCCACTTTCTGCCCAAAATTGAGACATTACCTGTTGAGTGGCGAAACTCAATGCCACGTTTTGTGGAACCCGAAGGAAAAAAATTAAATTTTAATAATAATTCCCGCGACCCATGCGCTCACACACTTCGTTCGTTCGTATAGTAATAGTCAATTTGGTGATGTTACGTATTAAGTAGCGGAATTCAACGCCACGCTGAGCTCTCTCCGCATTCACATAAACGGGAAATGAACCCACAACAGTAACAAATTGCGTCTCTATACCAGATTCAATATGAAAATATTTCATATAAAGTAAACATTACAAGGAAGGACTAATATATTTCCAAGAATTTGATTTTCCAAATTATACTATCAATATTGAAACCCAAAAACTCCTTGTCAAAAACTTCAATAGATAAGGCCTTAACCGTACCTGATACGATGAAAATACGTATGATAGAATTTTAGTTTTATTCTTACTTTTACCTTTACTTGTCAAGAGTTTATAGGAATATTTTATTTTTGGTTGTTGGTTCGATTTCCGAGAAGCTCCATTTAGCTCCTTTTTATCACTCGGAATATGGAGAATGTATTTATAAATCTGGTTCTCTTTATAAAAACTATTTTCATTGAAATGTAAACGTTTTTTTTCACAACGCAATGCACAACCATTCGATTCTCACTTTTGTATTATTGTTATTTCTTTGCTCTAGTACCTCAGGCAAAGTGAGGTATTTGATTGTCCCGATTTCAGGCAGAAAGTGGAGAACGGAGTGTCTTAACACTAGGTTCTCACTAAGAACTCTGGTACGGGATAAAGCGTGAATCTGTAGTCTTTATAAACGTCTTCATTTTTTATATTATAAAAAAAGATACGTGCTTGTTATTTTCATGTCCATATCAACCGGTACACGTTTCTAGAAGGTTAAATGCTAGTTTCCGTATCGCACTCTTAATATGCCGGTAAATATTCCACTATTGTATCACTAATGTACTTTATACAGTTTTCGGAATACTAATTTCGAGTGGAGTCTCAGCGTTGTTTTGTGGAGTAAATTTTCCTTTAATTAGATGTTCCGTGTTACGAATTTAGTTTTAGATAAGAGATAGCCTTAACAACCTCATTATTTATTGTGAAATGAAATTACCTTTGCTTGTATAAATTGTTTATGCAAATTATCTAAATAACTTGCTAAACTGTTATCATTTTTACCAAAATAAATATTTTTGTAATTTTATTATAATTTTTTAAGTGGAAATTTTAACAATTTCTCTGAAATAATAGAAGCATTTTAAGGCATATAAAAAATGTACAATGGCAGGGCTTGTAGAAGGTAGAATTTACAACATTTCTTGACGGGTTGGGTAAAATATTAAAGAGATTTCAGAGACCAATCTGCGAAGGGAAGGGTTAAATAATATATAGGTATAACACTTTTTGGCATAACCTTGTACTATTTCTTCTAAGCTTGATAAATTATTTACTATTTTTTTACATAGATATTAATAATGTAAGTTATATTTTTTGTAACTGATATAAAAGACAAAACACGTTAAATTCCTCTGCTTAACACGAAATGCAAAGAGCAGAATGGAGTGTCTCGATACTGGGTTCTCTCTGATTACCTTGCTGTACGGGAATATGCGTATAATATAAAGAAGCAAACAGGAAACTGAACAAAAACATCATATTTATTTTATTTCTTTTATATCATTTGCTTTTAGACGATAAGTGAATACTTAAGATATTGTAAGTATTTTATTGGCCATGATGGTTTCTGATTTTTTAACTTAGTCATATAAATATAGAGGATATGAAAATACATCAATTCTCTTATGTACAAGTTATGATTTTACATATTTCACAAAAGTTACTTGTATTTCCTCAAGACTATATTACTTGACAATTAGAAGTGACTAACTTATGAGTCTATTGTTATGCTAAATTAGCTTTATTACTTTGTAGCAACTTTAGCTGAAGCTCAACTTTGCTATGAGTTTTAAACAAGTTAAATAAACGTGGTCATATAACATGCTAGATGCCGTCGTGATACAGTGGAACGGTGTCTGACTGTAAATGCTATGGGTTCGATTCACACTCGAGGGAATGTTTATGTTCAAAGATTTTAGTTAAAATTATATTTATTTATTCTCTCTAGTACTTAATCCAAAGCGCGGCGTCAAGCTCTGCCACTTCTAGCCTACTATGTAAGAAGAAGTGTGAAAGTAAAAAAAAAATAAACTGTCTTAACGTAGTAAGAGTAATTTTGTCAGCATACGATACGAGAGTAATTTTGTGGGTTGAAGTTCCTAGGTACTAGGTAAGATATTTATAAGTAAATATTTATAAGTGAGTGCCGTTCTATCTCCAAAATGCCAATCTTCGCCACCAAGCACACAATGCCTTTACATGGTGAAAAATAAAAAATAAAACATGATTATGTTCTTTATCAAATTTTATATTCATTCATACAATTTAAAAATACATATATTCTTATATAATGTACTGCATGGGTAAAAGACAATGATATATGAAGAATATTAACTTATTTATTTCGTTAGCAAAGTAACTACTGTTATTATAATAAAAAAAACATATCTTAAATTGTGTTCACTGTTATATTTAATTATAAAAAAATATTAACAATAGTTTAGTTTAGTTTACTGAAATCCGTATTATAATAATATTATCAATATTTGAAATATGAAGGATTGGCCAGAGGTTGCGGAGCATGACAAAAGGATCACGTGAGGTGCATTCACGATTCGCCGCACTTGGATGCAGCCGGTGGCAGCCAGGCACTAATCTTTTTTACATTACAAAATCCTCGTCAGAAATGCGCTCTGCAAACCCGATTATACTTTCCTCTTGTTCTTTTACTCGTGTTTTCCTGTAAGCTTTAAGTAATATTATATCGTTAAAGGTTTAAACAACAATGAAAGTACATGTGTTTTGAACATTTTTAAAGTGTTATTCGAATACTTAGGAAATTGATAGTCCATGAGCTTTATAGTCGGTGATATATGCAGTTATATATTTATTGAGTTGATGTTTAATGAGATGAGTGATTCACAATTCTTTTAAGTGGTTAAACAATCAAATTTGGAAGGTTATCTTCTGCAAAACAATTACAGCAATTTGTTTGAACTGTGTCTGGATTTGAAGAAGTTTCCTATTAAGAATAATTAAATCAGATTAAAAAAAGAAATAAAAATAATATTTTTATATAGGTAATAATAATAACTTAAAATTAACCAAATTAATGCTATTTGCATTGCTATTTGCAAAAGAAAAAAAATATAAAAAAAAAGATTTCAATATTCCTAAGGTTCTAATTTTCTCTATTCCGAGTGCATATTTGACAATTTTGATAATTTTAAATAACGATAAAATTACTTTAGGAATACATACTCCGTATTCCTTTCCTTCGATAAAATTATGGGACCAAGAAAGCTGGTCAACGCTTACCGCTTGCCAATAGAATATACTCACATGTCGTTATTACAGTATTAATCTTCCAAGCCTTGTAGCTATAACTAAGACCACTCTTATGCTGGTTTTGGCGACCAATTTGCTATATCTATGCCAAGCTATTAATAATGGTTACAGATAAAGCTTTCTATGAGCTTTTCTATTACAAAAAATGGGCGTTTATTTGAAATTTTAGTTAATAATATTTTTAACCACATTATACTACCTATTTATATATACGCTTCGACTCGTTATATGGTTTTCTTAAATATTTTCTTATCCCAAGTGTGAATAACAAATATTTAAAGTATCACGACAGCGGTTTTATTAAACATTTTACTATTAAATTAAGTATAATAATAAAGATATTATAATTGCTGTCAATTTTCAAAGCGCTTGTTTCAGAGCGAAGTAAATGGAAATATTAAATATTTCCGTTACTCGAGTGGGAATCGACCCCCAACCAGTCGTTTACAGTCACACGCTTGTGCCACTGGGCCACGACTGACCACCCCTTATAAAATGTAGTTTACGCTTTTTCAGTTAAAAGATAAGCTTCATGCCTTTTCTTCCTATTTTTTTGTCTGAGAGAACCTAGCATTCTCCACTTTCCGCCCGAATTTTAAACATTGCTCGTTAAGTGTGTAAGAGTTTATACTTATAATTGTATAAACATTGTTTTTTTTTTTTTTTTTTTTTAACTTCACGCTGTATCCCTTGCGGGGTAGTCAGAGAGAACGGAGCGCCAAACGCTACGGTCCCTGCATACTTCTTTCGCCTCGTCCACAGTCATCAACCTCTTCATACACGCCCTCCGGGGGGTCCTCATGCTTTTTACGTGACCTTCCTCCAGTATCGTCGATACTGTGTTTTCGAAGGTCAACCGAGGTCTCCCCCTGCCTCGCTTACCACTCACTTTTGCTTCATAAATCTTTCTTACCATTCTTCCATCACTCATCCTCTCGACGTGCCCAAACCACCTGAGCACGCCCTTCTTCATTCTTACTATGACGTTCTCGCTAATACCTGCCATTCTGTGTATCTCTTCATTGCGGATTCGGTCAGCTAAGCTGACTCCGCACATCTTTCGAAGAGATCTCATCTCCACAGCATTCATCTTTCTTTCATTCTTCTTCTGCAATACCCACGTTTCGCTGCCGTATAGCAGCGTCGGTACCAGCACTGCATTGTGCACAGCTAAACGTGCGGCTATGCTCACGTTCCGCCGTCGCATCAACGCAGCGAGGGCACCGTTAACCCTGTTACCGGCAGCAATACGCCTTTCAACATCCATATCATACCTTCCATCTCTGCTAAACATACTTCCCAAATATACCACCTCATTCACTTGTTCTAATTTCTTTCTGTTAACCATGATCTTACATTCAGTTCTTTCTTCGTCTCTTTCAAACACCAGAATCTTAGTTTTACTCGCATTCAGGCTTAGACCATTATTTTCACACCCATCTTTCAGGATGGTGACCAATGCCTGCAACTCGCATTCTGATGATGCAATAAGCACTGCATCATCTGCGTACAACAGGCAGTTTACCTTCAAGTCACCCACTTTCACTCCCATATCGCTTTGTTTCACTCCTTGGAGACAACTATCCAAGTACAAATTGAACAGCCAAGCTGACATGGCACAACCCTGTTTGACACCCGATTGAATATCAAACCGAGGCGACATGCCAGCTCCTACTCGTACACAGGCTGAGTGATCTCGGTAAAGAGACTTTACAGCCTGCAACAAGGGTCCGTTCACATTGTACCGAGGCAGTATCTCCCATAACTTCTTTCGCACAACTCTGTCAAATGCCTTCTCCAAATCCACAAAAGCACAGAAAACTTTTTGGTTTACAGCCAAAAATTTCTCTGTGATCATGCGGAGGGAGAAGATCTGATCCATACACCCTCTTCCAGGTCTAAAGCCTCCTTGGGCCTCCCACAACAGCCTCTCGGATCTCTCTTGCATTCTTCTCGCTAAAATTTTAGCATAAATTTTACTACCTAAGCTAATCAAACTGATAGCCCTATAGCTTGCACAGTCTATCTGTGAACCTTTGCCTTTATACAAAGGCACGATGACTGCGCCTCGCCAATCATCTGGGACCTCCCCCTTCTTCCAGCATAAATTGCACAGATGAAAGAACAGGTCCAAGACGCGCGGCCCACCATGTTTGATCATCTCAGTAGTAACTCCATCTGCTCCCGCTGCCTTACCACATTTCAGACTTCTTATGGCACTCTCTACTTCTTGTATACTGATTTCGCCGTCTGCTACATCAAGATTCAGCATATCGCTGTTACTTGAGACAGAGGCGTCATCACATTCATACATCTCCTTATAGAATTCCGCCCATCGTTGCAAAACGGGTGTTGGTTCAGTTAATATCTCACCGTCCTTCGAAAGCACCCCTTTCATTCTGCAGGTTGACGAAGAACCCCGAGAATCACTAACTTCTCTCCAGAAAAGCTTCGTGTTTTCTCGGAAGTTGTTCGTCAACCTTTCATCTCTTTCATTCTCCGACTTTTCACGCTTCGCCTTAATCAGTGCTTTCGTTTGGTGCTTTTGCAACTTGTACTCTTTCTTCTTGATCTCTCTCATACTTTTATTCTTACCAGAGGCTTTATAATCCTGCCATGCTTCTTCTTTCTTTCTTTCTACGGCATCTTTCACTTCATCATCCCACCATTCATCACGCTTTTTACTAAAGCCTCTTTTCACAGTACCACACACTTCTGTTGCTGCTTCAGTCATACTATTCCTAAGATTCTGCCAGCATACTTCTACACTCTCATTTCCTATTTCGCAACTGTCTAGCTTCTTGGAAACCCTTTCTTTATATTCCTCTTTAATAGGTGGATCTTGAAGCTTCCAGCTTCTTATGCGGTTATTCGCCTCCAAGTTTGGACACCTCGTGCGGGCGCGCCAGCCTGTGAACAGACCCCTTATTCTAGTAACAACTAGATAATGGTCCGTCCCCAAGTCGGCACCCCTAAACACACGTGTGTCCATAACTTGGTTCCGAATACGCTGATCCACCAGGAATAAGTCAATCATACTTTTCTCTTCCATTCGCTCCCATGTGTACTGATGAATTTGTTTGTGGTCAAACATCGTGTTTGCCACAAACAAATTCTTCTCCTTACAAAGTTCCAAAATAAGCTTACCAGCCTCATTCACTCTCCTATCACCGTACTTCCCTAATATAAGCTCGTAACCGATCCGCTCGGTTCCGACCCATCCATTCAAGTCACCGCACACTATTAACTTTCATTCGCTCTTACGCTACCTAGAACTTCCCTGACACTCTCCCAGAACTCCTCTAGCTCGCCTGATAGAGCTGAGGATACTGGCGCGTAGGCCGCTAACAAGAATAATCTTGTTATCCCCAGCTTAAAGCGAACCCAAAGGAGCCTCGGGTTGATCGCCTTGTATTCCACCATTGCACACACCAATCGAGAGGACAGCAACACACCTACCCCCTGACACCCGCGATCACTCTCTGGTACGCCGGCCCAGAGAGCCACGCGACTGCCCGGCAGATCGGTAGTGTTACTGCCCTTCCTCTTGGTCTCAGTCACACAGATCACATCTAGATCTCTATCATCCATCACATCTAGTAATTCATTCATCTTCTGTTCCATCCCTCCTCTTACATTCCACGTAGCTATTTGTAGCTCCGTCCTCCACTTCCCGCCGTCTTGGACATGGCGTGTCGGGTGGCGGTCCCCAACGCCGCACTCGTCTTCTCCCCCCTCCCCACTTCTCACACCAACGGGGACGCGCTGGTGCGCGTCGCCTCGGGGGGACGCCCTAACATACTGTGCCCTGGTGTACGTGGCGGATGGAACTCTGCAGCCCTAACAAGTAGGGCTGGCGGGGATCGCTACGGGCAAGCATTCCATCATGGACCCCCAATGTGTAAATATTGTTTTTGGTATTACGACATATTTATTAATTTTTAGTTACTGGCATATTCTTTTTATAATCTGTTCTCGATGACTTAAAAACATTATTGTATGAAGTATTTAAATGATTGTTTTTAAACTGGCTTGACATTTTGTAGAAAGCGTAATAAAATGTAAAATATTAACCATACTCTGAGCCTCTTTTCAAGTGGTACACGTCAATGCCGCGCTTTGTCTTGTTTACTACAGCAGAGAAATGAAAATAATTAAAATATATATGTATCATTTCTTTTAGTGGGAATAGAACCCAGAACCAACCATATCGTAATTACAAACAGACGCTGTACCCCCGTATCTCAGTAACTACAATCAATTATCAATCAATTTATTCTATAAAAATAATAGTCACTTAAATATTAAAATAAATTTTAATATAAAGTTATTTCTCAAAAGGTTACTCCCTTTTTTGATCAATTTCTAAAGAAATGTCAATTTATTTTAATGAATGCTAAATATTTATGTATTTATTTGAAAAGACTCGATTGAAAGATTCTCGTAATATTTTCAATTCAATCTAAAACTAAATGAACCGATGTTTATGAATATTCAAACATTTAAAGTGTTTGTATTTATTTTTGGTTTATTAGCAAAATAGTCGTAATGACATTCTGTTGGATTTTTTCAAATATACTAATTTTGAAATTTTCAGCTTCATTGCATGTTGGGGAGCGGAACTAAACGCCGCGCATTATTAATAGATGAAATAATGTGCCAGATAGACAAAATACTGCTTTTATTATTTTTATGTACAACTTTTCGAAATTATTAACTATTTTTGACTATTGACTAGATAAGCAGACCAAAGAACTATTAATATTGATCAGCTTTCAGTATAGAACCCTAAAATACATAATATCATCTGAAATGGAACATCCAGAAAATTCAAAGCGTTCAACATATGTTAAGTTATACGCATAACTATAGCACGGGTGGATGTGGAGTAAAGAGCAAAACAGGAACCTTATGGGAATGCTCATCGCGTTCGACTGGCACTTGACCGCTCCGCAGTTTCATAACTCGAATAAATTCCGAGCAGAACGCGTCGCAAGTACATTTATCTCGAAATTCGCAAACATACCGCGCGGAAATGAAATGTGTGCTTTAAAATGTGTTTAGAAAGAATACATTTTCTGCATGCTGCATATATATCAATTTCAGTTATATTAAAATTTTACGAGTTTGGTACGCTTTTTTTGTATTTTGACGGTAAATATAATATTTTATGTGATGCTTTGATTATAATTAATATGCTCACAAATAACTTGTATTGAATATGTTTACATATATCCTTGTAATGTAAATGTTTAATATGTTATTGATAAGTTCTCTTTGAAACATTTTTATGTTCGCGAGATTGTTTATTGATACAATAATATATATTTGCTTGTCTATTGATGCTCAGTTAAAAGAACTTCAATTAACTGTTTACTGTAAATAGATACTATATCATCTGTGTAATATGTTTGTTAAAATTTTGTCCCGTATAATACATGAAACCTGTAAGGTATATTATTATATTTGTAAGCATTAAAGTATACAAACTTAATAATGTTATTATATAATTAGCACTAAAAATATATCTTTATACATGTTTTTTTTTACTTTCTGAGAAATTTAAGTTATGCAAACCATCCATATGTGAGCATCTTACTTACCTACAAACAGTATTTATTGTTAATTTATTGTAATATTTGAGTAAATACTAATAATCAGTAGGAATTCTTTCCTCGCAGATTAGGTATTTTCAGGGTGTCCCTGTTTTTTATTCCAGAGCACTCTCAACCTCTATAACTTACACGACTTTATCTTGACCCATTCATTTATAACCCATAAGATAAGACATGCCAGATTTTAAGTTGGATCTATTGAGGAGTACAACACTAGAATGTGTGAGCAAAATCTGTTAACTCGCAGAAAGTAAATAAATATATTTGTATGACATAGACGTCCAAAAGAAAGGAGCAGGTTTTATAAAAATTATGAGAACATAATACTTATTTTTTTGTGGCTTCCTATATTGCCACATGGCGAGGAAGTCAGAGAGAACTTGAAAGTCTGTTCTCTGCTTTCCGCCTGAAATCATCAATTATATTTTATTTTAAGTAGCGTAACATAACGCCACAATAGTATTTACGGTCAAATGCTATCATATTGCTCCCCAACGGTCTTGAATACTTATTTTTATTGATATGTACTCATAAGGTATACTATAAAAACGTAAAAATATAGGGAAAGAAGGAATTTTATTTTACGGCGGATTCTAAATAAATAAATTAATATAGCAATAGTGTGGTAAAACTTATAACTTCTCACGTAAGTAATAGCCGGAAAGAGATTTTTATTATAAGAAACTTCATTTTCCATTTTGAACCCGAAACCTCACGTTTCCTTGCCAGAATGGGGAAATAAGAATAATATTGCATTACAATTGTTTTTATGTACTTATGTTACGTAACATAAGTATGTCTGTGACGCTTTCACGGCCAATTACCGGCCTAGAATGAAAAAAATGGAAGATGCAGGGTCAAACATAGGCTACTTTTTTTTCGAAAATCATCTCCTAAAAGATTGAAAACGGGGTAAACTTCAAAAGGAAAGTTTGTATGATAAAAATATTTACTCCAGCAAAGCCGTGAGCGGTCGATACTACGTATAAAAAACTTTATGCATAACATTATTAATAAAATCACTCTATGTCGAATGTCATTATACTTTTTCAATTATAATTACTTATACATATCCAGCAATGATGATAACACAGAACGAACAATATGCATATTGAAAGTCATAATACTGTAAAACCAAATCAGCATATGGTATTCAATTTGAATCTTCTAATAAACGTGTATCTAGTGTTCGTTTCAACGCTCAAACGTTTACTGCTTAGCATAAATCTCTGGCAATGCACATTGCAAATGAACGTCATCCACCGTATAAATCCAGCGGCGACGACCATATCAACAATCAACCTAATAATCATAACTATAGCTGCATACTTTATCTCACAGTCGTAGAATAGACAGAGAGATAGTGTTAAGATACTCCGTCTTTTTTTTTCAGATTCACGCTTTTCCCATGTAGAAGGGAAGTCAGAAATAACCTAGTGTTAAGACACTCCTTCCTCGACTTTCTGCCCAAAATTGAGACATTACCTGTTAAGCGGCGGAAATCAATGCCACGCTTTGTGGAGCCCGAACGAAAAAAATTAAATTTTAGTAATAATTCCCCTGCGCTCACACTTCGTTCTTCGTTCGTATGTCAATTTGGTGATGTTACGTATTAAGTAGCGGAATTCAACGCCAACGCTGAGCTCTCTCCGCATTCACATAAACGGGAAATGAACCTACAACAGTAACAAAGTGCGTATCTATATCAGATTCAATATGAAAATATTTCATATAAAGTAAACATTACAAGGAAGGACTAATATATTTCCAAGAATTTGATTTTCCAAATTATACTATCAATATTGAAACCCAAAAACTCCTTGTCAAAAACTTCAATAGATAAAGCCTTAACCGTAACTGACACGATGAAAATACGTATGATAGAATTTTAGTTTTATTCTTACTTTTACCTTTACTTGTCAAGAGTTTATAGGAATATATTATTTTTGGTTGTTGGTTTGATTCTTGAGAATAGCATTTTGGCTCCTTCTTATCACTCAAATAATATTGTAAGAGGAATCTGAAGGATGTGTTTATAAATCTGGTTCTCTTTATAAAGCCTAAGCTCATTGAAATGTAAACGTTTTTTCACAACGCAATGCACAACAATTCGAATCTCACTTTTGTATTATTGTTATTTCTCTGCTCTAGTACCTCAGGCAAAGTGAGGTATTTGATTTCGCTACTTGACACACATTGTCCCGATTTCAGGCTGAAAGTGGAGAACGGAGTGTCTTAACACTAGGTTCTCACTAAGAACTCTGCTACAGGATAAAGCGTGAATCTGTAGTCTTTATAAACGTCTTCATTTTTTATATTATAGAAAAGATACGTGCTTGTTATTTTCATGTCCATATCAAACGGTTCACGTTTCTAGAAGGTTAAATGCTAGTTTCCGTATCGCACTCTTAATATGCCGGTAAATATTCCACTATTGTATCACTAATGTACTTTATACAGTTTTCAGAATACTAATTTCGAGTGGAGTCTCACCGTTGTTTTGTGGAGTAAATTTTCCTTTAATTAGATGTTCCGTGTTACGAATTTAGTTTTAGATAAGAGATAGCATTAACAACCTCATTATTTATTGTAAAATGAAATTACCTTTGCTTGTATAAATTGTTTATGCAAATTATCTAAATAACTTGCTAAACTGTTATCATTTTTACTAAAATAAATATTTTTGATATTTTATTATAATTTTTTAAGTGGAAATTTTAACAATTTCTCTGAAATAATAGAAGCATTTTAAGGGATATAAAAAATGTACAATGGCTGGGCTTGTAGGAGGCAGCATTTACAACATTTCTTGACGGGTTGGGTAAAATATTAAAGAGATTTCAGAGACCAATCTGCGAAGGGAAGGGTTAAATAATATATAGGTATAACACTCTTTGGCATAACCTTGTACTATTTCTTCTAAGGTTGATAAATGTTTTACTATTTTTTTACACAGATATTAATAATGTAAGTTATATTTTTTGTAACTGATATAAAAGACAAAACACGTTAAATTACGTTAAAGTCCGCTGCTTTGCACGAAATGCAAAGGGGAGAATGGAGTTTCTCGATACTGGGTTCTCTCTGATTACCCTGCTGTACGGGAATATGCGTATAATATAAAGAAGCAAACAGGAAACTGAACAAAAACATCATATTTATTTTATTTCTTTTATATCATCTGCTTTTAGACGATAAGTGACTTAAGATATTGTAAGTATTTTATTGGCCATGATGGTTTCTGGTTTTTTAACTTAGTCATATAAATATAGAAGATATGAAAAATATCAATTCACTTATGTACAAGTTATGATTTTACATATTTCACAAAAGTTACTTGTATTTCCTCAAGACTATATTACTTGACAATTAGAAGTGACTAACTTATGAGTCTATTGTTATGCTAAATTAGCTTTATTACTTTGTAGCAACTTTAGCTGAAGCTCAACTTTGCTATGAGTTTTAAACAAGTTAAATAAACGTGGTCATATAACATGCTAGATGCCGTCGTGATACAGTGGAACGGTGTCTGACTGTAAATGCTTTGGGTTCGATTCACACTCGAGGGAATGTTTATGTTCAAAGATTTTATTTCAAATTATATTTATTTATTCTCTCTAGTACTTAATCCATTGCACGGCGTCAAGTATGCCACTTCTAGCCTGCTATGCGGAAAAAAGTGTTAAAGTAAAAAAAAAATAAACTGTCTTAACGTAGTAAGAGTAATTTTGTCAGCATACGATACGAGAGTAATTTTGTGGGTTGAAGTTCCTAGGTACTAGGTAAGATATTTATAAGTATATATTTATAAGTGATTGCCGTTCTACCTCCAAAGTGCCAATCTTCGCTACCAAGCACATGGTGAAAAATAAAGAATAAAACATGATTATGTTCTTTATCAAATTTTATATTAATTCATACAATTTAAATATATATTCATGTGTAATGTACTGCATGGGTATAAAAACAATAATATATGTAGAATATTAACTTATATATTTCGTTAGCAAAGTAACTGCTGTTATTATAATAAAAAAAAACATATCTTAAATTGTCTTTACTGTTATATTTAATTATAAAAAAATATTAACAATAGTTTAGTTTACTGAAATCCGTATTATAATAATATTATCAATATTTCAAATATGAAGGATTGGCCAGGGGTTGCGGAGCATGACAAAAGGATCACGTGAGGTGCATTCACGATTCGCCGCACTTGGATGCAGCCGGTGGCAGCCAGGCACTAATCTTTTTTACATTACAAAATCCTCGTCAGAAATGCGCTCTGCAAACCCGATTATACTTTCCTCTTGTTCTTTTACTCATGTTTCCCTGTAAGCTTTAAGTAATATTTTAGTATATATTCGTTAAAGGTTTAAACAACAATGAAAGTACATATGTTTTGAACATTTTTAAAGTGTTATTCGAATACTTAGGGAATTGATAGTCCATGAGCTTTATAGTCGATGATATATGCAGTAATATATTTATTGAGTTCATGTTTATTGAGATGAGTGAGTCACAATTCTTTTAACTGGTTAAACAATCAAAGGAGATCGAAAGTGTTGCATACAATTCTGGGCCCTCAATGTAAAGACATGAAAATAGTGTTAATTAAAAGGTTCAAAATTAAGAGTTTTTCATTGAAAATTCTATAGAAATTGACAATCAGATAGCAGAGTTATTGGAGGTTTAGTAAAAGTGAGGTTATATTGCATTATCTTTAAGAGTCAGATGATTACACGTAAAAGTATGTGAAAAATATCAATTTTATTTAGAAGAGAATATCTGAAAAGTCATAACAAGGCAATAAAGACTCAAAGACATACAGACATAGGTAACATGTATGGAATTCTAAAGGAACAGGAGGAGTGAACTATGTGATAAGTCATAAAATAAAACAAATTATTTTAATAGAATATTTTATTCCTCTTCAATAATAATTAAAATATCGTCTAGGAACTGTGCAGGGGGCACAATATTGTGGTACCTTGCCCAGCTAAGGTACCATATAATTGACATTATATGAGCACAGCAGCCTACTGTCCGTCTACCTACAATACAGCCATATGCGAACAACATGGTCCTCCATTTCACCAATGTTTTCAAAATAAAATAGTGAAGTACTTTCAACTTCTTTTAGAGACATCATATCATAAATATGTCTCTCAGTAAATGTCTAAACTTAATTGGATCTCAAACTATCCAGAAAATCCCATGCTTCAATAACCAAATGTTGATCACAAAGATGGTTATTTTCAGGGATGTAATATTTATATTCATTAAATAACATTTTACGTGTAGTAGGTGGTACTCTGTATCTTTCTGTTCCTTGGCATCCTTCAATGAAGCACCTTCTTTCAGTTTCAATAGCTCTCATGTACTCAGACAAAACAATAGAAGGTACTGGTTGGTTGCTACTGACTCCTGCATTTGGAGACACATCAGAAAGATCTTGTTGTTGTGGTTCTACTATTTGAGGAGTGTCTTGTGTGAATGATGTCGACGGGCCTGAGGTCATGTGGACAGAAGCTCTGTCTGCAGCCATCCAACATTTGTGACATATATGATTTGTCGCTTGAATCTGCAAGAGAAATACATAATTAATAATGGTAATTAATTCAGATACCAAATAAAATTATTGCTTCATATTTCGCTAGGAATTGTGAAGTTTTATTTTTTTTTGCATTTTAATTCTAGAACAATAAATATTGAAATAAAGAAAAGATAAGAGATATAAGCAAGCACTAGTAGTCTTCCCTGGTTAAGAGCCTGTGGGCTCTGAGCCAAATCCCAACATGCTTGACAAACATGGTCACTACTGCTTACCTAACAAATGGAATAAAATATTTCATACATTTTATTATTCAGTTACCTTAATGATTTTTTATAATATCTCATTATAAAGTGCAATGATATACTAAACTATTTGCTTTAAATGTAAATAACCTGCTTGTGTCTTGTAACTGTAAGTATTTTAATTCTACTAAGGTAGATTTAACATACATTAAGTAAGTTGAAGTAGCTAATTACTTAGGAGAGTTTATATTTACTTACAGATTGAGGTGCAAGCCATTGCCGAATAACTGATAGAATTATTTCATCGTTTAATGGTCGTCGACGTAATGTATTGCAGTTACTAGTTGCTATCCCACAATTCACACAGCGATCCATCGTTTCAGTAATATCCAATCCACAAGCCGCCGAAATGATCCAAATTAACAATTCCAAGTTAAACGTGCAGGCGATCGTCGGTGTTCAATGTGAAAGCAAGAGTCGTAAAACGTAGGCGGGTTCGGAGTCCGTAAAAAACAAAGCAGTGGTCGTTAAAAACAAGAAATGATCGCGAAAGCACTCGAAACGCATCGAAAAACACGAAACAAGTGAGACTCAGATAACAATGTAACCGGCATGGTAATTGTTAAGTGTCAATGTCATGTTGCAATAGACTATACTGAATGATTTTGATCGATACGGAATCGATAATCGATAAGGATGTTTTGAAATAATATTTAATATTATTATCTATTATATTAATACACGTTATTAAAAGTTATTATAATTGAAGAGAAACATATATAGTGTAGTTTAAATGTAGTTACTATAAGTTAAAAGCTAGGTGTGAAGTTTTTATTTTGTAATTAAATAATCGAATAATCATTCGTTATTTAATTAATCGTTAATCGATTACTTCATAAAAATAGTTATTTGCATATTTCTCCGCTTGTAGATTGAGAATTTATGCAGACTTTTGGTATTTCATACGAAAAAAATAAACTAATTTTTTAAATCAATTCTCAACTCATTACATTTTGGGCCCACAAGTTTCCATCTCCTTTGGAGGGTTATCTTCTGCAAAACAATTACAGCAATTTGTTTGAACTGTGTCTGGATTTGAAGAAGTTTCCTATTAAGAATAATTAAATCAGATTAAAAAAAGAAATAAAAATAATATTTTTTATATAGGTAATAATAATAATTTAAAATTAACACAATTAATTAATAAATATATTTTTATTAGTATTACAATAAAATATTTGAATATTTCTAAAGTTCCAATTTTCTCTATTCCGAGTGCGTATATGACATTTTTGATAATTTTACATAACAATAAAATTACAAACTTAGGAGTACGTAGCACCCTTCGATAAAATTATGGGACCAAGAAAGCTGGTCAACGCTTACCGCTTGCCAATAGAATATACTCACATGTCGTTATTACAGTATTAATCTTCCAAGCCTTGTAGCTATAACTAAGACCACTCTTATGCTGGTTTTGGCGACCAATTTGCTATATCTATGCCAAGCTATTAATAATGGTTACAGATAAAGCTTTCTATGAGCTTTTCTATTACAAAAAATGGGCGTTTATTTGAAATTTTAGTTAATAATATTTTTAACCACGTTAGCTATTGTTAGTATGCTATCATTACTAGTTGTTTATTACCCGCAGTTTCGCTTGCTTGGTCTATGGAAATCAAGAATATGAATTTGCCATAATTATTACCTCTTCATGAAATTTTATATAACAATATGAGTTTTTATTTTAACAGTATAAAGAAGCGTATGTCACTCACCAGCCTCGTAACTATTTATACTTAAAAATCCTAACCATAACTTCACTTCATTGTGACATGAAAGGACAAACAAACATTCTCATTTATAATCTTAGTATAGATTTGTCGGCGCATAGCATACAGATTACTCTACTCTCTACAGATTTGTAACAAAATTCTTATTTGCTCTGGCCACTATGGTTTAAATATAAAATAAAATGTATATTAAATATATAACAAATTGCTTCCAAACTGACGAAAACTCATATGTCACTCAATAAACTCATATCAGAATGACATAATTTTATATATTCACGATAACTATAAAAATTGTATAAAATATTAACCTAACAAAATTAGCACAGGTGGCCATAGAATTATTATTACCTAGAAGAGAAATAAATATATATACGCTTCGACCCGTTATATGGTTTTCTTAAATATTTTCTTATCCCAAGTGTGAATAACAAATATTTAAAGTATCACGACAGCGGTTTTATTAAACATTTTACTATTAAATTAAGTATAATATTAAAGATATTATAATTGCTGTCAATTTTCAAAGCGCTTGTTTTAATTGCCTATATTGAATTTCATTATGCCAATAAACATCATCTGAAAGAGCTATTTATGTAGAATAATTGACAACTAAAGTACGTTTATAAAATAGTATATGTATAATAAATTTAAAACAATCGTTGTCACTATTTTGAGTAGTAATTGTTCTGTATAAATATTAATTACCAAAAAGTATAGTTCAACATTACAAATGTCAAAATAAATTTAGCTTCTAATTGATAAAATAACCGTAATATTTCATTCAAAGAAATCTCTTATATGAAAATCTGAGGATAACTTAGCGGAGTGTGGCAGCGTCTGACTGTAACCGGGATGATGGTGGGTTCTATTCCCACTTGGGGTAATGATTATATATTATTTTCAATCCTCGGCACTGATACTTAAGACAAAGTTCAGCGTAAAGTTTTGCCATTTAACATGCAATGTCCCGACTTCGGCGGGAAAGAAGGAAATGGAGTGTTTTGATACTACTTTCTCTACCCTACAAAACGGAAAAAAGTGTGAAGCTGCTATGCTATAAAAGACTTGACGCTGTACACGTCATGTAAAGATCTTTCGTTGTATATATTTATGAACATACAAACATTTAAGTACAATAAATAAGAAATTGTTTTATGTCACTTTCAAACAACTTTTACCATTGCTTTATTATACAGGACGGCACCATCGGTTTAATAACCGTCTAGACCAGTGATTCTCAACCACTGTGCCGCGGCACTTTTGTGTGCCGCCAAATTTTGCAAATATATAATAATGTTAATATTAATAAATTATATCATTTAAAATCTTTTCCTTTGTGTGCCGCCAAATTTTGTAATCGTTAAATATGCAACAAAAAATGTTGAGAATGACTGGTCTAAAGGCTATCGTGGCCTAGTGTGACAACGTCTCACTGTAAACGTAATTGATTGTTGATCAATTTCCACTTGAAGAAAATATATTTTAAATATTTATATTTCTCCGTTCTGATAGCTAGCATAAAGAACATAAAGAAACATTGATTTCAACATGCAATGTTTCGATTTTGGGCAAAAAGTGAAGAATGGTATTAGGTTATATAAGGTTTTTTCCCATCGATCGATCAATTTCATTATACGAGAAAAAACGTGGAAATGCTTTTTAACTATTATCCATACAAATATAAACTTAAAATTCGGGAAACGAACTTAGTAAGGACTTACCTTTATTTTTTTATATATTTAACTAATGATAAATAACCCCAAATATGCGGTTTTAACGAGTTTCAGTCAAATTTGAAAGTATCATATTTTTATTAAATGTACTACATTGAATAAAATTTAATAAAGGAACGAGTATTTTTCCATCTTGCAAACATTTTAATACAATTAATAACATATGTATTAGTTTCTGTTGCAATACCTTAATTGAGAATTGTCAACTGGAGTGATTTGGGATCAAATATCTTTAATATTACTAAGCCAGTCTGGGTACAGCATGATTAAAGTACCATTACATGTCAAGAACAATCTGTCTTAACCAACTTGATATTTAATTCTAGTAAATGTATAAAAGTATAAAAATATGTAAGCACTTGTTCTAATATAATGTACGAATATTGGATAGCAGAAACTAACGCCGTCAACAGGATAATAATATTTTTTTTTTAGCTTCACGCTGTATCCCGCACACAGCAGGGTAGGCAGAGGGAGCCTAGTGTTAAGACACTCCGTTACCCACTTTCCGCCAAATTCGGAGGCATTGCGTGTTAAGTGGCGGAACTTAACGCCGCGCTTTACCTCGACACCAGAGCGAAGAAAATGGAAATATTAAATATTTCCACTCCTCGAGTGGAAATCCGGAACCCACAACCAGTCGATTACAGTCACACGCTTGTGCCACTGGGCCACGAGTTTTTTCTAAGAGTAATATTTTCAATATTTCGGTTTGAGGGCTTACACTTTGTTGCCGTTGCCTGTCAGTCACTGACAGGCAACATTTAGCCGAATTTTCTAGGTGTAGAATGTTGATATGGTGTATTTCTAACCTACAAAACACTAACGCAATGTATAAGGCAATAAACCTTTCGTATATGTAAATAACTAATGTACTTAAAATTGTTTTATTTCATTATTATACGGCGAAAAATAAGTATTATAGTGATAGGAGCTCATGTCTAGACTGTTACATGTTTATAAATTCACGACTCGACTTGCTAAACACGTGAAGAAATCAAGCTGCTGCCAAGCGGAGCAAAAAATTGTAATATTTGTAATGAAAATATGTAAATTTTACTACAAATAAAATATTTAAACGGTTACTGCAGTATCCATATTAAATATAATGTTTCTAGTTTTAACATAATCAATTTTAGGAAGTGGTTTATTAAATCTATAATTCAACTAGGTATTTTAATGTTTATTTAGGATTAAAAAATGACTTTTTGTCATTATGATACTTTCTTTAGCATAGCTAATGGGTAATTTAAGGTGACTAATGTCCGTATAATCTGAACTCCGCTTTCTTCCAAAATTCGAGGTTACGTATTTCATACTTCGCCATACCAAAACGAAAAAATGTACTTATTCAAATATAATTATCCCCTTGAGTGTGGATCGAATCGACCACCATTCCTAACGTCCCATTTAAAGACTTGTGGACGCTGGAGCGATGGCTAATTTGTATTTTCATTTACGTAACATTATAAATTTTTTTGAAATTAAAACCTACTCAATTACTCGACTCAATATCGATTTTTAGTTCATATTTCTAATATAATTTTTACTACATATCTGGACTTTCCCTTCAAGCAATTCAACCCCTTTTTTCGGAATGAGAACTATCCTATATTCCAGATTATAACTTATATCGGTACTAAATTCAAATCCCTCTAGCCGTTTTCGCATGAAAGAGTAAAAACATCCATACATCAATTCATCCTCACAAGCTTTCGTACTTATAATAATAATAAAATATTACACCAAATCAAAAAATAAATAGAACTTTTAATAGAGAAACATATAGTTAGTGTACAATGGGCGAGCTATTTTTTTTATTGGAGAAGTAACTTTTTGTTATGTATATCGGATAACATAGGAAATGATTTGCCTTTCATTTGACTGAAAAGAAAAGAAGACGAGGAGGTAGGAGAAAAGATGACTAGGAAGATGATAGGAGAGGACAGACAAGACAAAAGACGACACTCATCTTCTGTCATCTATTCCAATCTATTATTTATTTACAATGTGTCATATTCAACCTGGGGCGTGTATATTCGTATAAGTGTGATAATATCGGCGACGAGCTGGAGCCGTCCGACGGCGATGACTCAAAAGTCTGCATTTTATACGACACATTCTTATGTTTCTTTGTTATTGTTATAGTGTTGGCTATTTCATTAATCGATTAACAATGATTAAAAATAATAAGATACCATTGTCTGCTGTAGGGCAGCGTATGACTTTAATCACGATTAGTGGATGGTAATTCTTTATCTTGGTGGAATGATCAATCATAACATTTTTTCCAGCTTCACGCATTTTCTCACACAGTTAGAGTGTCAGAGTGAACCTAGTGTCCAAGACGCATCGTTTTCCACTCTCCGACCGAATTCGAGACATTGTATGTTGAGCACTAAAGCAGAGAAATGAAAATAATTAAATTATAATAATTATTTTTTTTTTTTAAAATACAAAGGTTATATGTTATATTTTACAAACCAAATATAGTACAGACACAAAGCAAAATTATATTGTACGCAAACATATAAAAGAGGAAGGGAACATAACCATCCTCAAAGAAGTTGCATCACATTTGGAAATCATCTTATTTCCGCTTTGCCAGAATCTAGTTTTCCTATTATAATATTATACCGACAATTTCTAACGAAATTGGATTTCTAGGATTTACATACTATTCGGATTATCCGAACACTTCATTACGATAAATAGATTCAATTATATATTTTTGAATTTTGGGTGTGCTCTAAAACGATTTTCTGCGCCATTATAATGTAAAATTAAGAAGTAAATGCTTTACGTATGTGATGTCTGATCGCTGTCTGTACGTAAAAAAAATATATGATATATTTTTTTTTTGGGTATTTTTCAATGTTATAGTACTCAAAACAATGATTTTTAAAATACTTTTCTGTTTGTCTCTTTACGTTCATCTCTTTGTTTGTTAGTATGTACGTTTGGGCATGCTAATCTCTGAAATGGCTTCCCCAATTTAAATGTAGTGATGACTATTATATTTTTGTAAAGTTCCCTTAATTTCTATTCCCATTGACGTTAGTTTTTAATATATTTCAATCTGCTCGAAAATAAAAGTTATCACAAATTAAATTATAAATTTAAGAAAAGTTTGTGATTTAAGTGAGTTAGCATTCATATATTTTCTTATGAGCTATAAAATAAGTACTAAACATTTCAGTTTTTTTTTTCATTATATTACAATCATATCAAAAGTTTGTTTTGAAGTTCCAAATAGTGTAATCAAGAGAGTACTAAAGTAAAGAACAATGCTTCATGTCGGTCCCTTCCATTTGGATGAATGAGATGTCACGGTGAAACGGGTACGATTGATAATGAAGTGTATAGAACTTCATATTAAGGAACAAGAATACAATATTATTTCTGTTAGATTTTTTCTAATATATAAAATTTAAATTTTTTAAGCTTATATTATTAATATTATTTTAAAAATTATAATATAATATTTTATACTTACTTTGTATTATGTGGCATAGTAGGACACAATGCGACTGTAAACGCAATTGGTTGTGAGTTCAATTCCCACGAGGAGGAATGGCTATATTTATACTATTTTTATTTCTCCGCCCTGGTAATACAAAACGAGGCGCTCATTTCCGAGGCGCAACACACAATTCCTCGAATTCAGAGGGAAACTTGACATTGTTATATAGGAAAACACATGTGAAGTTAATAAATAAACATAAAATATAATGCCGAGATGGAAAAATATAACTAATTAAGTATTATTTTTTTATTGATGTATATCGATATAAATTGCACAATTTGCGATACATAATATATAAAGAGAAATAACATTTTAGTAATTAATGCTTAATTATATGTACCTATGGCCAAAGAATATGCGAGATGTCCTAAATCGACCATTGTACTTATTTCCCACTAAGTAGATAAAAATAGATCTGCTGTAGAATGTAGTTTATTCTTTTTATGTACAATATTATACTTTTTAAATGCGAAGACCAAACTGTGAATATTTTGTTTCTTCATAAAAAATCTGATACCTACCATAAATAAATCTTACATGAAGTATTAAAATGATTTCACAACCATTCAAAACAGAATAGTTAGTAAAACTAATAGTAAAAAAAAACAGTCGAAACTTTTATTCGAATTCTCCACTATTATCCAAAAACGGGACATGTTAACTGGCTAAACTTAAGGCCAGACCAGGTGAGATGCTGTCCCACTACGCTATGATAACCTGAAAAAGAAATAATTAGAAAAATGATATTAAAAAATACTTAACGTGATATATAATAGTCATATCAAACATATCGAAACTTTTAGGTGTTTTGTGTGAAACCTATAAAAAATATGAAAGGGAAAATGTCCAAATCGAATTTTAAATAAACAAATATGACATAATTATATAATATGTATATATATACACATAATGTGTATATATGTATATACACATATTTTTATGTACATACATATATATGTATGTACATAAAAATACTGATTAAAGCATTGACAGTAAATATGTTTTAATAATTTTGACTCTAATATGATCTTTTGTTTTCGGGACTACTACACATTTTGAAATGAAACTATTTTTGACCGGATTAATCGCGTATATTTTTGGTATTCGAAAATACATTTTTAGAATCCCGACGTTTCGAGGACTTTACAGTAGTCCGTGGTCACAGTCTACCTGTGAATACCAAAAATATACACGATTAATCCGGTTAAAAATAGTTTTATTTCAAAATTTTGACTCCATCGGACTATAAGTTTGTACCAATATTTATATTTTGATAATATAGTAAATTAATTATTAAAATTTATATTTAGGGTTCATAATAATGATTATAAAAATTTTTAGTCTATAACCGTCATGGTGCAGTTCAAATCTGTTTAACTGCACAAATTGCTCGTTAGTTAGAATCTTACACAAGGGATACATTGTGTAAAGATATACTATACTTCTTCTACTATACTTTACTACGACAGTTGGTTACAAAGTGTAGCATTGGGTAAGTACCTAAGTTCTTTGGTCTTTAGAAAGAGTTGGAATCAAAAGAAAGGAAAGACGAACAATAAACAAAAGTATTAAATGTTCGTTCTCGTAGATGAAAGTATTATTTGTAATATAATAATTAAATATATTTAATAAAACTGTAAATGCTTTACGTATTTTAAAGTAATTTTGTTTAATTCGAAAATCACTACTATAGGTCTACAGCAATATATTCTCAGACTGTACCTATCTTATATCAAGTAGCTTAAATTAAAGTTTACGGATTCAAGACGCGTAAATCCCTGTCGAAGTGAACATTGCTCATTCCATTTTAACGCCAAGATAAAAAAAATCGACTCTTAAGTAAACAAATATGCAGTATAAAAAATGTATATCTACTAAACAATAGTATGTAGTATTTTTTTGCTGTTGTAGTTTTTTATCATTCTGTTATAGTATTTTTATATAAGATACATATTTTTTTATGCTCACGTATTTTGCCTACATTATCATCAAGCACAGATAGAGAGATAGTGATAAGAAGTGTCTTATCACTATCTCTCTATCTCTGCTTGATGAAAAGTAGAGAACGTAGTGACGTTCTCTACTTTTCGTCGACTTAAGCAAGATAACTAAGTCGACGACTTAGACAAGACTCGACTGAGACGAATAAAAAAATGATACTTCTGGCACTATATTTTACTAGAATTACAAAAACAAGTGACCTTTTTTAATTCTATATATAATATAAGCACTTTTTTAAAACAATATACATATATATAAGACTTAACATACTATATATTTCATGACTGCACTACGAGGATTTCTGGAACATAAGACTTGCAGCGTCCAATCGAAATATGTTTCTATAAAACTTACTCGTGCGAATAAATTTAAGTTGTTAAATTTTAGTACTCTTTAAATTTCTTAATAAAATATATACAATATTTTTGGTGACGACTATATATGTAGAGCGTAGAGACGGAAACAATCTTAAAGCAAAGTGTTGTGTAAACTTGATTAGTAGTAGTAATAAATTCCATTTCCTTTGCTTGTTTAGAGAAAATAGTATAAGCAATTTAGTAAGAAGGTTAAGAGTTTGATATACGAAATATTTGTATATTTTTTTATTAATAAGTATTTCTATAATCGATATCTACATAAAATGAGCAGTGATAATTACATTCATCGCAACTGTAGAAAATAATATTTTTTTTAGTTTACACCAATTTTCACATAACAGTAAAGGCAGAAAGATCCAAGTCTTAAATCACTTCATTCCCCTTCGGCCTGAATTCAAGATATTACGTGTAGAGTGGTAGAACTTAGCGTTGTGGTTTGTTTTCCTCGCATGTCCAATCTCAACAATAAATTTAATATAGTATTTCATGTATATTATACGCTACGTTATTTAGCAACTTCGTTTTCTCACGTATAGCAGGGCGAGAACGTAGTGTAATAACACTCCGTTCACCACTTTCTGCTCGAAAATTGAGACTTTGCGTGTCAAGTGGTGGAACTTAAAAGTGCGACGTGCATTTTGTCCACTTTACCAGAATGGTGAATTGAAAAAAAAATAAATATTATTATATATAAATGGAAATCGAAGCCTATCTATCACACTGCAACACTAGCGTCAAAACGCTTTATTTTCCATTCCGCCTAAATTAGAGATATTGCGTTTGAGAATTGGCAGAGCTCGACGCTGCCTTTTGCCTTTCTACATGTCTATTTCATTACTAAATTTATTTATTCAAGATTTCATACATATTCTACTCTATTTAATAGCTTATTAATAATAAATAAATTTTACATTTATTATATAGGTACATTAACCACAGTTATTCAATGAATAGGTATTCGTAGGAGGTATTCAGTATAGGTAATAAGGGCTTACATATATGTGCGAACAACCTTCCAAATACCTTCTACTTCAGCCGCACAAATTCCTGGCTTTTCCGCCAACGATGTTATCGTTATACGCAAGTCATTGTTAGAGAAAAATATGTAAACCTCGTGATTTAATTTTACTTAATATGCGTGATTTTCGTTATTTAACCTTTACTGGTTATATATTGTGTGATATATGTATTATTTTTTTTTAATAGATGAGACCATGAACGTTAAGTGTTTGAAATGTCGAATCTTCTAAAGTTTTCTTATACCAAAATATATCCGGTCAATCCGGCTTAAAATAGAGTTATATAAAATGTGTAATATTGTTTCCGAAATGTTATTTTATTTACTTTTTTTAGTTTCTGTTTTTTTTTAATTGAATCTTAAAAAATATAAATACTTATGAGTTAGGATTAATATAGAAAAAAATGGAGAAGGAAAGTAGTAAAGAAAGTTTAGAACAGTCTTCTCTGTAAATAGTATTTTATTTTTGCAATAATAAAAAAATATTTTTAAGTAAAGACAAGGGACTTTTGGACTGTTACTAATTTAAGATGGTGATGGTGGAAGGTAACATAATAATCGAAAATCATATTTTAAAGTTTTCCTAAAGTGTTCAAGAACCTACTTACAGTAATTGTAACTTAAACGAGTAACTGCCGAATTTTATTTAGAAGTCGACAAAGTAATTTAATATTATATTTCATCAAAAAGGTACGTCGCAGGGTTGGATTCTGCCATTTAACACGCAATGTCTCCATGTTGGGTGGAAAATGAGAGTGTCTTGGTGTTAGGTTCTCACAGACTCTTCTCCTATGCGAGTAAACAGTGTGAAAGTACTTTTTAAATCGGTCCTTTGCAAATATACAAACGTTAATATTAATATATAAATACACAAACATAATAAGGGTCTTATATTTCAGTTGTATCAAAATATCTTGTTATGTAATTGAATTATCCTACAGTGAACACAATCTCTAAGAAGTATTAATAAACCTCAACAAACACGTTGAGAAAATCGGGCGTTGTACAAACCCGACCTTTCCGAGATCCAATAACCCATTCATGTGACTTCACTTCTTGAAATATAATATTCTATCAGGTATTTGGGGATTATTAAAGAGATATTTAAAAAAATGTAAATATAAATATAAATTATATGATATTATTCCTTCTTTATTAAAGCAGCGACACACTTTTTCCCACATAGCAGGCATAGTGAAAACATAGTGTCCAGACACTCCATTCTCAACTTTATTTAACTTTCTCCTTTAACTTATAATTATATTATATTATAATTTTCGCCTCCGAGTGGGAATCGAACCCACAACCATCGTGTATACCTCAGACGTTGTCACATTGCCCCACCATATATTCACGATGGCGCCAAGATAAAAATTCAAATAACTATTTAATACTTTAATCAACATTGCTGAAAATAAATGTATGCATTTTACATCAATACGCGTCTCCTCTTGAGCTAAGCACATAAACGACTACAAAAGTATTTATTATAGGTTATAAAAGTTTTACGAGCGAATTCCCTTGTTACATGCCAAAGTTATTTGTAGCGAATTTTTTGAGTGTCCTCGTTTTAATTGAATGAATGCAGCGGCTGGCGGCGCTTAATATTTACCAGATCCTTTGTGGAAATAAAAATAGATACAAACTTTATGTTATGCTTAAAGTTTTCTTTCAGTCAAAGTTTTTAGGTAAATTACTTTTTTTGTTGAGATTTTTGTTTTTTTTTGTCTTTCTTTTGTTATATTTAGGAACAGTTTTTAACAAATATTTATTTAAATAATGTTTGTAGCATGTGTTGCGGTGCGGCAGCGTCTGCCTGTAAACGCAATTGGTTGTGGGTTTGACTCCCACTCGGGAAACGAATAATCGTTAAATATAAATTTAAGATATTTTCATTTCACTGTTTTTGGTACCTAAGATAAAGCAGAGCGTTTACTACTTACGCACTTAAGCGGAAAATCTAGAACGAAATGTCTTGTAACTTGGTTCTTTCGCACTCACAGACCATGTAGGAAAAAGCGTGAAGTAAAAAAAATGTCTACTTGTAACTATCTATCTATAGAGTATAGTAAAATTTTTATTTTGGTTACAAATCGTTTATATAACCATACAATACGTATATTACAGTTATTCCGCATAACAAGGTAGTCAGAGAAAGTGCTAAAACATTCCGTTCTCCATTTTCCGCCTGAAATCTAGTCTTTGCGTATTAACTAGTGGGACTTAACGCCACGCCTTGTTTAAGTTAGTGGGAATCGAACCAACATCCATCGCGGCTACACTTAGATGCCACGCCACGACGACCTCAACTTTAGTAACTAATTTAATATAACAATATAAGCTCATTTTGGTGACCCATATAAACACGGCCGAATCCTTTTAAAAGGGGCATTTTTCTTTACTTATAACTTAATTAAGTGTACCAGAATATGCAAATATTCACAGTGTTTTAAAATTTAAGAGAAAACCTTAATGAGATATTTACTCTGGTGTTTGCCGGAACACATTTTCCGCCACACCCGCACACCGGATAACTTTTCTTTAAATTAATTTTACCATAGGTATATAGAACCCATATATGTATGTAATGTCTAGATTACGAATTTAAAAAAAAATGTAGGGTAGATCTACGTAGATTATTTTGCAGGAAAAGGATTACAGTGGAATATAAAACATGTAACATATGAAAATATTTCACACTTTGCAATTATACATATATGTATTTTCAACCATTGTTTTTATATTTCTGGTCTGAAAAATAATCTATGCAGTAAAGGTTGGTCTATATATCAACAAAACTGTCAATGAAAAAATAGTATAGCAACGCCTTGGCCCCCCAAGGCGTTGCTGGCTGTGGCTGTGGCTTTTAATAATACAATTCCCCTCCGCAGCTAGGTAGCGTCCCGTAAAAGGCGGACAATCCAGTTGCTCGGTGGTAAGAGATTTGTTCTCCGACTGGCTCGCAAATATTATCGTGTTAAATACGATCTGCCAAATATCTAATTATGTATTCCGGTTCGTTGACAAGTAAGCCAGCTCATCCTATTCTTACCTTACACTTACTTACTAACCTACCGTAACACTTGCCATCAGGTGCTTTTTCTGCTCGTTTGTCTCCTTTAATTAACTAAAAAATAATAGTATTTTTATGCGTTTTCATTATGTATTATTTTTGCATACGCCATAAGCGTATTGAATCTCAAAACAACTTTATTGTTATTATGACCGTATGCATTTTAATGAATATATACTTAACCGTTAGCTCTTGTAAGCTCTTGATACATCATATACGCAAACGACAGGTAAAGACATATTTAACGTTATCTGAAAATCCTTGAAGTTGAAGGAAAAGTCAATATAGAAGTTGTAACTTAAAATGGCTTTATTTATTTAAGGAATGAACATGTTTAACTTTCAGTACTGCCAGAAACTTGTCTGCATTGAAGTGCAAACGCTCGCATAACATAGCTCTCAAATGTTAACTTGTAGTTGTAAGGTACAAATATACACAGAAGTACATAAATAAAATAATATATTAAGTAATGTTACATTAAATACATAAACTGGATCCAATGTTATGAGCTTCATTCATGAATAATAATTTGGAAAATAGTAAAAAAAGGGAGAACGGAGTGTCTCTAGTTCATGTTTGTCTGCTGAGCTGCGTGAAAGTGTGAAGCTGACGAAAAAACATTAATCTCCTGGAACATTAGATGCGGAAGAAAACCGAATTATCACGGCAATTTTTTATGTCAACAGGCGATTAATAGAAGCAGTGATTGTCATAAAGTTATTAACATGTGTGATCCTATTTTAAAAAAATTGAAAATGGATTAAAATTTTAATTTATCAAAAATTAAATGTACCCATAATATATTCTAATTATTATTTACAAAGTTGTATACTTTGTAAATAAAAATATATAGGTACTTATCCTATAAATACAAATACAATTTTACACCATAATTGAAGAAATAATCTTACATAGTCCGCACAAATTAAATTGCAGGCATCAACCAGTTCCATATGTTTGCAATACCTTTTAGGTAAGACGCCAAGACGCAAGTAAGTAAAACAGTAAATCGTAATGCATATCAAACAAGTTGCATTTCTCGACTCTGAAAGTGAATTTAATTTTTTTACATAATTTTCGTTCCGTAATTAGGATCCGGCTCCTACGCTAGGATTTGTCAAAGACCGAAATATATGTTAGAAATGTTACGTTACAAGTTAATTTAAAAAATATATAGCACTATAACCCAGAAATATTTTAATTAGCTTTTTTTTTATATTTTTGCTATAATCTTTTTGTTTTCAAGTTTATTTTTTAAATATGTGTTTTAGTTGTAGGATAAATGTTATACTTATAATTTATTTACTTATTTTTTGAATTTTCGTCTGCTCGTTCTTTTTATTTGTTTCTTTATAGAGATTACTTTATTAGTTAATATGAAACCAGCGTCATAGCAGAATTTATGAAATCAGATGTAACTGTAAAATCAAAGGAGCCTACCAACTTGATATTTTGGACAATTCACAAAATATTACCAATTATTGTAAAGTTTCATTGAAATACATTGAGTAGTTTTTACGTGAAATAGTAACAAACATCCAAACAAACTTTGGCGTTTATAATATTAATAGGATTAAATATTTAAATTATATAAGTACTATTCGGCGGACAGTGGGGAACGGAGTGTCTTAACACTAGGTTCCCTCTGCCTACCCTGCTGTGTGCAGATACAGCGTGAAGCTAAAAAAAAAAAAATAGCTACCATATTTTGTACGGTTCCCAAATAAAAACAAAATAAAGTATCATTGAGCTTAACAAGCTATCCATTCCACATAAGAACTTTTCATTTTCTGATACCACAACTTTAAACAACTTTCTCAGTGACTGTCAGTATTGTAAGTTGTGCTCGACGACATACGCTGAGCTTAAGGATAAGTAATAGTTATAGACTTAAAACCTTTTTTCTCTTAGGAATACATATAATATCTAAAATTATATTTTTTTAGACCTACTAAATTTCTTAAACGTTGAGCACTTATTCAATAGATATGCTAAAGTATTTGTTTTCTTAGTGGATTAGTTTATTTATATTATATTTAATATTCAAATTACCTGAAAATACTTTTCAAACAAAAATTTAATACAAAATTTCGGTGCCTGGAATAAAAAATCGTAATACATTGTTTAAGAGTTTCGCATTATTGTTTTAAGATATTTTTTAAAATATAGTTTAATATGTTTTTTATCATTTTCTTGTCATTCAAAACAATTTATTCTCTCTTAAAACTATATAAATCGTTAAAATTTTAATACGATGTGCATTGTGCATATAATCTTCATAACTTCTGCGCGTTTAGTTAGTAAAAATCAATCTACTTTATTTTTTAAGCTAAACATTATATCTACAATATTACACGGAATAATAAATGGTATAAAATTCCCAAACCGCCAATTTTACGCAACTTGTGACAACTTTGATTAGGGTGCAATTAACTTGCCCTAGGGACGACCCAATTTAATTTTGCAAGCAGTCATCAAGTGGGATGTTTGGCTATTTACAGAGATTCATACGAAGTAGTGGACGATGAAAGCTTAAATAGCCTGTGGCTTGATTTAGGTCAAAATAGTCATTAATAATGCTATACAAATATGGTTATTGTCGTTAAGTGTAGTGTATAATATATTAATAGTTCGATATTGTTGAGAGTTAGAGGAAGTAACTTCTCCAATAAACACGTGATGGGTAATCACTGAATAATTACGAAATTATGACACTGCATAAACCTACTAGATAAATAAAATTAAACCCCTAAATTGACTCATATATTTTAACAACGTCGACAAAATAAATATATTTTTTATTTATCAAATTATATAGTCAATTTAGTGATAAAATATTCAGTATTTACACTTATCGAACATTTTGAAGAAATTGCATGTTAAATCTTAAAACCTAAAGCCACTTTCTGTCTCACGGAAGCGGAGAAAAGAGGATAATTTAAATAAAGTGAAATCACCGAGTGAGGATCGAACCAACAGACATAGGGTCAGATATAATTCCACTGCACCATGATGGTTTCATCCTTTACATTAATAAATTCTTTTCACGAAATTTGGTATACATTGATAACAAAACATTATTATTAATAAATATACTATACTTGACACATTTTTGAAGAATGACATATGAATATATTGCTAAAGCAATACATATTTTACGCGTCTACAGAGTCCCTATACATGTTATTCCGCTCATGACATAAAGGTATTGTATGTTAAGTACCAAGTAATGTCATTTGAATCTGTATTTAGCATTGTAGTGACATCGACATCGATTAGTTCCAATGATAAAATAGGTTCATTCAACTGTATAAACCCTTAGTCAATTTTGATTGAACGCTTTCAAAATTAAAATCAAAATATTCTTTACACAAATAAGCACTTGACAAGCACTTTTTATACGTCAATTAACAAGAAACGTCAGTATTGTTTCTCGTCAGCTTTATCAGAAGCTTAGGTTCCACCAGCTTGGGTACTACTAAGAAGAGCCAAGAATCGAAACATTTGCTTTTTTCAAATGGAATTTTGTAAAAATTTCATAACTACGATTAGTCTTCTGAGGAAAGTCTAGCAGCATTTAATGCAGGCATTATCCACAATATTTTTTGATAAAATAATATCCTCAGCTCAATAATACATGAGGCCAGTTGTAATGCAGGGGCACTAAGTGTAACTGTAAACGCTAGTTCCTAGCTCTAGTGTCGAGGCAGTGCGGCGTTACGTTTCACTACTTAACATACAATGCTTGCAAAATTTGTCGGAAAACCGGGACGGAGTGTCATAACATTTTCCTCTGCCTACCCTACTGTGTGCATAAATAAGTACAGGGCACAGAAAAAACTGCTAAAAAATGTTTTTTATTACACTACATACGTACATGTCATGAGACATAAATTATGTATTTATTTTTTGAAGGACAAGACTATGAGAACTCAACTTATTTTTATTTTTTCTTTTTAAACAATGTCTGTCAATTATTATTTTTAAATAGTTGTATATATTTTTGCGGACAAACAAAACATTTTGAAGATATAATGACGTGTTTCCATTTGTTATTACACAATTTATGCCTTAAATAATTATAATCAATAATTACTTCAAAAATGAATGATAAATAGTTATTAGAAAAGAGCGCAATATTTTTCTTTTCAAAGTCCATGGCTGAAGATGATGAAAATTAAAATGTCATACGCAATTTTTCTCAAACGTCAAACTTTAAGCTTTCTCGAGCAAAATAGCATCAATAGCATTATTATGGTACTTTAAACATATTTAATATCTAAACATGTTTAATATCTAAAAATATACTAATTATATGTCTCAAAGTACAGCTTTGATATTTTTTCGAAAATTTAGACATTAAGACACAATGTCTAAATTTTCCATGGAAAGTAGAGAACGGAGTGTCTTGATATCAGATTTTCCTTTCCTTTTCCAGAACCTAGTAACAATTAAAAATATATATTACTTCACATTCATTTTAATGGCACTCCACTAAAATATATTTCTTGTGAATTATTCTCAAACGCTCATTTCTGGTTGATTTACAACTTTCGGCTAAAATCATAATGTTTTCGTCACTTCTAAAACTAAATTTCCCGACATTTAACTTTAACTGATTGATAATTTGTTAATTTATATATATTTTTTCTCGCTTCACGCTGTATCCCGCACACAGCAAGGTAGGCAGAGAAAACCTAGTGTTAAGACACTCCGTTCCTCACTTTCCGCCGAATTCGGAGGCGTTGCGTGTTAAGTAGCGGAACTTACTCTGATACCTGAGCGAAGAAATGGAAATATATAAATATTTCCACTACTCAAGTGGGAATCGAACCCGCCAACCAGTCGTTTATAGTCACACGTTCGTGCCACTGAGCCACGACTAACCACTAATTTGTTAACCTACTTATGGAAAATACCTTATATTTTTAAATATACATATCAATTATTATTAACATGAATATAATTGCGAAAACTTTAAACATCACAAAGCAAAATTAATAAACTCAATATTCCTTTCCATGTTAGCTATCAATAAGTGGTTCAGAAATGATTTTGGAGCTTAACTGAAATCGTACACGCAGCGAAACGGCTAATTAGACAGATATGGATAGTAAACTACTAGGATACAGTAGATGTAAGCCAAACGAGTCTGGCAGCTTCACAAAGCTCATTATTTAAATAACACTTCTCTGCATTGTATACTGTATGTCTATCTATATAAATGAATAAAATTGGAATGTCTGTTTGTTATATTAAAATAACTTCTTTTTGCTCAACGCATATGTATGTATACAAGATACATCAAAATATCGACCGATTTTGATGAGACATACCCTGGCGCATAACTAAACGGACAGAATAAGGAGTAACTTATTTTATGTCTTCTTGCAAGAAGTCCGGCACAGCTACTTATTAATATAATGATTTGCAATAATATTTAGTATTTACGTACAGGAATCTGTGAATCGATAAATAAAAACAGGTGAACTTTTATTATTTTATTAATACTTACGTTTTGTAAAAACGTAATATTAAGTTTATTTAAATATACAATACCTACAGTACGGGTAAATAAAGAATATGTACAATATAAATTTCAAATTTATTTATAAGAAAGAATTATTCTTCTGCTTTTACGGTGGCTTCCTCTACAATAACCACTTGCTTGTGAGCTTTTCGCCTTGCATGTGGTCCACGTCTTACTCTTCCTTCGATGACACTTCCGTCTTCACCTACCTGACAAAAACAAATTATTACTAATAGATTTTTGAGTATAAATAAAAAATATTAAAGCTGTTGAGGGGCAGTGCGACTATAAACGCGATGGTTGTGGGTTCCCGACCAGGGAAATCATTATATATAATTTTTTTACCCCACTCTGGTACTTAAAGAATAGCGTTGATTTCCATTACTCAACACGCAATATCTCGATTTTAAGCAGAAAATGGATAACGGAGTTTCAACACTAAGTATTCCTTGACTATGGGAAAAAACGAGAAGTTGTTGCATAAAAAACATACATATAAAATAGTTTTAACTCATCAGATCATTTTCTCCGTCATACATAAAGTCTCAATAAATAAATTCCTGCCCACGTTACTTTAAGATACGTTTATGTCACAAGTGTTTAATTTTTAATAAAAATATCTAACAGAATTTCATTTACAAGTACAATATATTATTTTGTTTAACTCCATTTTATGTAGCCATAGTGGCTCTAAACAAAAGCATTATAAAGAGACTTTTTCTACTATAAAATGTATAGCATCTTGCTATTTCCCTAGCGGGGTAAAAGTAAATAGTGCGGCCATAAGTATTTCTCCTCTGCTTTCTTTGTTTAACGAACTATTATTATTTATAAGATATTTAAGTAATGTTTTCCTTTGAATATAAAGAATTATGAGACATTTAATATTTATAATAAGAAATCAAAATAAAAGAAATTAAATAATTTCCTTTTTTTTTTTTTTTTTTTTGTTATTAGAGTAAATCCACGCATGTATTTTTTACTTTGTGTTTTTTACTACGTAGGGTAGTCAGAGAAAACCTTATGCGGAGACACTCCGTTCTCCCCTCGGCTGCAGTATGTATGCATGCAGATTTAAAATACAAAAAACATATAAAAAAAAAAAATATATAATATGTCGTCATCAGATTCGAAAAGAATAAATAAATGAGCAAAAAAATATTGTTATATACTATTAGATATTAATTGTGGAAGCTTATTACTCACCTGAACACTTTTTCTTCCAACATTATTTTGTAAAAATTTATTCACTGCTCCTAACGTATTTATTGGTATCTAAAACATAACGATAATATGAGTAAGATAAAAGTAAGATAAAAATAATATTCTAGAAAATACTGTTCATATTTCATATTTCGACGTCTTAAGGCCGATTTGCTTTCGTTGAAATTAAACAAAATTTAATCAGTTAAAAATAATACTTACCTGTTGTACAGATGAAATATGAAATACAGATTTTTAGTTCATAAAATATTAAAAAATTCTTAAGCAGTTAGTAACCTTCACCGTAACCGTTTATGCTGAAATATTATTAGAGTTAGAAAAAATATATTATGTATACCTATACTTAAAAATATTGACATGTTATTGTGCATATTCTTAGTAATATAAAAAAAGAGAAATTGTTATTTTTTGTTAGTTTTAAGTAAAGTAGAGGAACAACTTACAGCGAATATGTCATCAATGAATTTTGAAGCATTTGGTGTTTCAACTGAAACATGAGCCGCAGAAGATGCGGATGAAGTAGATGGTGAAAGTGATGGTTCATGTTTTAATGATACTGAATCGGATTCTGTAAATTGTTATGATATTATTTATTGTAATGTAATAAATGATTTCAATTATATATTACACATCTACATACGTTAACACAGTATTAAGTAATGCTAGAATAGATATGCAAAGATTTTGTAATAGCAATAATATATAATAAATGTCCAAGCATATCTAAATAACAATCATTTAGAATGGTATAAAAGCGTGAATTTCATTTTTTGTGAAGTAGAATATTACAGTTTCCTAATAACTGAATAAGGGTAAAAAACATCATTAAAATTGCGAAGGAAACGGAGATGCCAAGATTATCCGTGGCAGTATTTGGCCGCAGGTCGCTATCGAGGCCATAAAAAGGGGATAAAAATATTTTTTTCCGTGAAATTAAAAGCGGCTGCGGAAATTTAAATGAAAGCGTTATTTCCCTTGTTTCACTTGAATCTGATAATAAACCAGATTGTTCATGCTTTTGGCTAAAGGAAAAGGATCCGTGGGTTTTATTACGAGAAATCTTAATATTTTAAATTTTTTATTTACTGTAAATGACTTTGTTTGAGCAATTTTACTGAAACGTAAAAATCATCTTATACCACAACACCAATAATAAAGATTTACATATTTAACATTTAAAAACTTGTAAAAATACTAAATATTTCATCCTGCATAGGAATTATTTTAATAGTAACCACCTGCTTGTACACTGGCACTTTTTTGTACGGATATATTTGTATTAGCAGCAGTGTTTCCAAGAAAACTGCCCACTGCCCTCAATGTGGATATTGGAATCTGAAAAAAATAAATAAAAAAAGTAATAATTATTATTTATATTCTCTTATTTTGCCTCTTATTTTATATATTTTCTTATTTTGCCTCTCTTCTTAATTGCTACTCACGTTGAGTATATCTTCAAAGAATGTGGGACTTTTTTGATATGTCACTTGTTTTGTGTAAACATGACCTGAGCTGGCTCCACCATTTAGACTTCCCTCAATCGCAGCATCTGCACCAACATGGGCAGATGATTCAGCCGCTACATCTATTCTCTTTTGAATTTCTGGTTCTACTGTTTTGTATACTACAGGTGCTTCAATATCACCTTGCCCTCCAATATAACCACCGAGAAAAGCTGTTTTGCGGAAGTGATGCCTTCTTGGCTTGTAATGCGTGTGGATAATTTCTTGTTCAACGACTTTAGTTGGTGGAGGTTGTATATATACCTGTAAAATTGATTGTTAGAAATGAGAAAGAATATATTTTTTAAATTGTCTTTATCTCTATAATCATAGGTTAGCACAAAGTGCACGTATTACCATGGTGATATTCGTTTAGGTAAAATATTGTTAGATGATTTTAAAATAAGTCCATTATATATTTACATCTATATTAATAACATAGTATATTGCTGCAATTATATTTATGTATATATTCCAAAATATACTTGTTTAAAATTATTCTGTCATATTGAAGATGTTGAATAATTTTTGTTACCACAATTTGCATTAAAAACATTGGCTGTTTCCTAAGCCTTTCGTGGTATTTCATTGAAATTTTAACACAAACCTGGGATATGATTTCGTAATTACGATGTGACATTCGCCTTATCAAACCGGTTGTAAATGCAAAATTAACTAAATTACCTAGAAGACTTTGAATGTCATAGATTAATATCGAATTTGATCCAAATTTACTGTGAATCCCCTGTAAGTTACTCACTTCTTTCACTATTACAGGTTGCACATTTTCATGTACGATTTTCTTTTCAATATGTGTATTTACTTCAGATTCTACATTTGGTAATGGCTGGACTTCATTAATGGCATCTACATTAAACTCAGCATGTATCTTTTTCTGTACTGGTTTAACTTCAACATGATGAACCGGAGCAACGACGTTTTTTGTAGAAAAGGAAAATTCTGATGCGCCTTCAAAATCGGATTCACCTCCCTAAAAAAGTGACATTATATAGTAGTACTTAGTAATTAATTACATTCTAACAAGAATAATACTATATGATACTATGTGACAGTATATGATACTACATATATGATACTAAGTGGTACAATGATAATAAAGCAAACATTCCTTTTATGATAAATGCAGTGAAAGCTATTGGACATTCTCATGCATTGTGTCATAAAGTTGAGTGACCCATGTAAATAAATTAGTTAAATCATTGTTACACATGCACATTGCATATTTTACAAGTTATCTTTACCTTTTTTCTGATTTGTGATACATGATTATTATATTGCACGATTAACAATAAAAAAAACAATTACATTAAATTTTTATTCACAAAACTAAGTAGTATAAAAAACTGAATTTTAATTGATGTAAGATATCGTAAATTTTATATAATAATTAGTTTTAATTTGCAGGACAAATTTCCTGTAATAAAATCATATTAAGACGTTTGGTTTTTCTTTCGTTCAGCTTGTTTAGCTTCCTTCCTTCTTTGCTTTTCTTCCTTTCGCCTTTTGCGCATATCACTGAGACTTTCACCTACCATTCCAGACGCTGCGTAATTGTTTCCAGCTTGGGCTGAAGCAAAGCCTCCTCCCGCTGAGTGTGCAGCTCCTACTTCTCCACCAAGACCAGCCGATGCCTTGACATTACCTCCCGCTGTGGCTCCTGCATAAAGTCCACCTGTAAAATTTCATAAAAAATAATTTTTAGAAGTAACAAAATACAGCGTTAAGTGCCGCTGCTTAACACGTAGTACCTCGAATTCAAACGAAACATTGATGACGTTGGTACTGGCACTGGTTGGTACTGGTCTCTTCCGATATGCGGAACAAAGCGCGAAGCTACTTTTCCATTAAAAACGGCTATATATAATACATATAGCGATATTTACTACACGTAACATAATTGACTATAGTTCTTTCTACAAGTTTGCTAAAACGTCAACATTTTGCTTAAAATATTTGTTTTATTATATTATTTCTATTATTCAAGATATAACTATATAATAATTGAACAAAATACCAACCTGCAGCACCTCCTTTTTCACTCACTGATCCGCCAAGGCCTGCTCTTGCTGATTGTCCTGTAGGAGTACCAGCTTCAGCATATAATCCTCCAGCTCCTCCAGCTCCACCTGCTTATAATAAATTATTAAACACAGTGTTATAGAATATTTTTATCTGGCATAGAAATAACAAATTATTTATACAAAGTCAGAAAGCTTGGACAGAGAGTATGCAGGGACCGTAGCGTTTGGCGTTTCATTCTCTCTGACTACCCCGCAAGGAATACATCGTGGTGCTAAAAGAAATGGCAGAACTCAACGCCGTGCTTCGTCTTTTTAATAGAGTGGAGGAATTAAAATAGTTTAGTTATAATCATTATTCGAGTGGAAATCGAACCACAACCAAATATAGTAATAAACATCATCTTTAAGAAGTATAAAGACAAAAAGATTTTTTTCTTTAATTTACCTTGTACTTGTGGAAGCGAAAACGCAACACATCTCGTTTTTTTACAAACATACGATGTCTTAAGACTTATTACACAATATATCATTATAAGATTAAATCTTAGTTATGTTCTTTGCGCGGAAAGGGCAGCGTTTCGTAATTACATGTAGGATGATGATGACATTTTTATTTGAATTTATAAAATGTGGCCAAATTTTTCTACTATATAGTATAACCTACTGATAGAATTTTTAAAAAAGGGAAAAGTTAGGAAAAGTCATTTCAATTTTACAAAAGAACTTATAAATTTTTCATGATTGTTACTTAAATGATGTTCGAAAATGATATTGGAAAATAAATTCGGCGTCCCAGGTTAAAATTTTACAAAATATTTCGGAAATATGTACGAATGGAGAAGAATATTTTCTTGTATTTTTTACTAATTTTTCAAAAAGTAAGAGAAATTTGCATTGAGAAACAGAAATATCATAGTTACTTAATAATAAATAAATAATATTCAATTACCTAACAGACCACCAATGCCGACTCCAGCATGGTATCCGCCAAAGTTGACTCCCAGCTTTCCATCTTTGAATGAAATAAACTGAGGTGCCTGAAAAAAGATAGAATTTTAATATATTTAAAGTGCTATTTACACATTTCGGATACAAAAAAGTCTAACTGACTCATTTACAAAAGTACTTTGTTACTTAACGCAAAAAATACATAAATAATAACCGTAAAAATTAAGTCTATCGTGAATTTGAAAAAGACATTTAGAAAACATATAAAAATTTGAGACGTAAGATGAAATTGAAGACAATGCGCTCAATGGCGCCTGGACGGTTCAGGAGGCGCGGGCTCGAATCCCGCTGCGTTCAAATTTCTTTACGTTTTCTAAATGTATTTTTCAATTTTCCTAAGTGTGGAATAACACTTTAAAAATGGTTTTAAAAAAAAATATCATGAATTTGTAGGAAGAAATACGTATTTTAGAAATATTAAAAAATCACATAGCGGAAAAAAACATATCGCTCAAAGTTGTCACGTTTTCGCATTATGTATTCTCTTACATTACACATTTTAGTTGGCAAAAATGATTTTTTACCTTAGACGACTTACTATATAAATATTCATACACACTTATATACAATAAAGGACAAAGTCGTCGTAAACAAGTCTCTAGTGTCACAAAAAACATAACATACGCGTACATAAGTATGTATTATGTACCTACATCGACTTATTAATCTCGCTTAATTATTAAACGGGATTTTCCGTAAATTACAATGTTAAATAATTCCACCTGCACTGATGTTGATACTCGCACCGTATTCTATTTGGTGTGTAATATTGTAATCGCAATATAGTATGCATACAAATTTATATGCGATTAAAGTTTATATTATTAAATTAAATGATTCAACATATTATATTAATTAAAAAATAAAACTAAGCTGATTGAATTGATCACGTGGATCATGTTTAAAACATTGAAAATAGTAAAAACTAATTTATCCATTTGACATTAGCTTAATACACAGACTGCAAAAATGATTATTATCTATATTAATATGATTTTGAAAGTAAACCAAAAATTGAATTTTAAAAAGTAATTGATAAAAAAATATAAAGGCACTGCATAACATATATAAACTCTTTTCTTTAACTTCGAACCCACAAGCAGATTCTCGTTTAGTCAGATGTGCGTATTATCGAGTCATTACAACATCTCATTAAACTGAACGTAGAATATTAAAATACTTAATGATTTTGCTAAGGACATGAAGTGACTGTTTTTATAGCACTCATTTATAGCACGACATTATAATCGTATAGTAAAGTTTGTTTTACGAATAGAAAAATATATATTTTTTTATTTACAATTTTTTTAATCTTCATAATTTTTATTCCGGACAAAAAAAATTAAACAAAAAATACATTTTAGAGATTGCATAGGTATTGTTTTACAGTATATTTTTATTTTACCAAACTATTGATTATTTTCGTCTGTGCAATTTTTCGCGCATGTCAGGCTTGTCAAAATATTCCGTTCTCCACCTCGCTAGAAATCGAAACATTGCATATTGGGTGACGAACCGCAATAATTTATTATATTAATAAATTAAATAACATAACATTTATTTTTTGTTACAAGGTAAAAAGTGTAATTACGTCTACGTACGAATTTATTTAGACAAACGTAGATTAGATGCCATTGTGGCGCAAAAACACTTCACTTGCAACCAAACGTGATTATATTTAAATATTTTTTATTTTTCCGCTCTGAGAGAGATGGTAGATCTCTAATTCGAGCGGAAGGTGGAGAACAGAGTGTCTTTATTTGGATTATCAATTACTTTCCTAAGGATTAAAGACACAAAAAGTGTAAACGTGAAAAAAAATATGTATATATTTTATAGCTTCACGCTGTATCCCGCACACAGCAGGTTAGGCAGAGGGAACCTAGTGTTAAGACACTCCTTTCCCCACTTTCTGCCGAATTCGGAGGCATTGCGTGTTAAGTGGCGAAACTTAACGCCGCGCTTTACCTCGGCACCAGAGTGAAGAAAATGGAAATATTAAATATTTCCACTCCTCGAGTGGGAATCGAACCCACAACCAGTCGTTTACTATCACACGCTTGTGACGCACGCAAAAAATATTTAAAATAACATTTTTTTCAATAATATGATGACGACTTGTCAAAAGAAATTTTCATAAACATATAATAAAAAAAATAAGTCACTACACCAGTGTTTCGATATATGTACATCTCTATATATAATAAAAGAGTAGAAAACTCAATTCTGTACATGAAAAATTTCAGAAAAATTTTAATTGGGTGCGTTAATATATCGATAACAGAGGCCAAAAATCCACTCAGTAGAATTTTTGTCTGTCTGTCTGTCTGTCTGTCTGTTAATTTGTTCGCCAATCACGCAAAAACTACTGGATGGAAATGAATGAAATTTAGCATGGTGGTAGCTTATAGTCCAAAGGTACATATAGGATAGTTTTTATCCCGGTTTTCCATGTAGTTTTTTTGGAAAAAATAAAAAACCGATATAAGTAAATTATTTGTATACTGATATCTACCGGATAGAAATTAATGAATTTTTGTATGGAGTTAGCTAAGAGGTTAGAGCAACATATGGGATAGTTTTCATCCTGGTATTCAACACAACTCCCGCAGAAAAATAAAATTAAAAAAAAAATATTCAAATTATGTCGATAGTTCACGAGTGAAGCTAAATTTGTTTCAATATCACTAATTAAAATAATTATAAAATAAAATAAGCGTAACATTTATTAAAGATCTATACACATCTGCTGTCATATAGATTATATAAAACTTTATATAATCTATATGACAGCAGATGTAACTACGTTTTCTGGAACGGGTAGCGCCATCTGTTATTATATAGTTGACATTGTATTAGATATATCCGTACTCATTAATATTATTATTATAAAAATGCAAAAATCTATATCTATATCTTTTATGTTTTCACGGGTAATCTACAGATGGTATATATGTACGAAATCTGCTATCATATAGATATACTATGATAGCAGATTTCAACAGTTATTGCTATATGTTATCAAACAGTATAGACATTGTACTAGATGTATCGATTATTTTCTCAAGAAAATTAGTGACGCAAGCTCAAATATAGACTACCCCCTTTTATAAAACAAAACAATCCCAAAGAGCAATAGGATGGAAGTGGCAGTTCACGTGGCGAAGCCGCGAGCGGGTCGCTAGTATTTATTATTTATGGAGTACTCGCTTGACATTGGATTAGCCAACTCCAAGCCAAAGGTATTACAACTTAGTGACGTCCCACGTTGCCTCATTCGGGAAGTACTCGTGCATTGCTAACAACCATTCTGAATGATTTGGTAATAAAATGCAATGTTTTTGTTATAACAGGATAATGAACATTGCAAATGTTTTGTGTAATGTGAAATCGAAAATGAATGGTTTCTTTTAAGTTTACTATTGTAAAAAAATCAACATACATTCGTTTGTATATTTTAATTATGACAGTCAATCTCGCTTAAACATTATAGTTTAGTCAAGCTGTAGTATCATAGTTATGAGTAACTATATATTTTTTTTAGCTTTACGCTAAGAGGGTACCTAGTGTTAAGACACCCTGTTCCCCACTTTCCGCCGAATTCGGAGGTATTGCGTGTTAAGTGGCGGAACTTAACGCCGCGCTTTGCCTCGACACCAGAGCGAAGAAAAAGGAAATATTTATTTAATATTTCCTTTCCACTCCTCGAGTGGAAGTTGAACCTACAACCAGTCGCTTTACAGTCACACTTTGTGCCTCTGCGCCACGATTGGCCTCATTATTAATAATTTGTATAAATATAACTAGTTGTTGTTCGCAACTTCGTTCGCATGAAATGTACAGAAAGAAACGAATGACACATTGTTAACTACTTCGGTATAAATCAAATCAAAATTTTTAAATCTGTTACAGTCAAATTAAAATTAATTTTAAATTGTAGAATTTTTATTCAGTTTGTTTGAAATAAATCATTCCTCCCACAAAACAGCATTTCTGCAACATTGACAGGTTAAACAGAGTTATCACAGAGTATCACTATATACATGAGTAATGAGTATATATCACTACGCACTCTTAGCTAAAACGTACAAAGCAGAACACCTGGATATGTAAAATGGTAAAAAAAGTGAAATAATAATTGATACTTTATTACTCATTATTTTATGGGATAATTATTGTATCAAAATTTACTAAATTCTTAAATCCTTACTTTCATTTTATTTTAGGATTTATAAATGTTAAGCTTAGTATAAAAAATTGTATTAATAGATAAATTATTTCCACAGAAAGAATTGTGTTAATTATTCCCCAACGCCCATCCTTATCTGTATGTGACAATGTATATTTTGTATGCAAACGCAATTGTAAATTGTAATTATTTTTCAGTTTCAGATTATGGTGAAATTATGTAATTATTTAATTTTATATTATAATACATAATCAAATCCTTTAAAATTGTTATGTCCAATTGCTTCATATATTTTTCTCATCTCACATAATTAAATCCTTTAAAATTGTTATGCCTATTTGCTTCACATATTTTTCTCACCATTCTTACATTACTTACCCACTCGCCCTACCCTAAAAACCTAAGCAGGCTCTTCTTCATTCATGCTAACACCTATAGTTCTGTGTATCTTTTCATTCGGGATTCGATCAGCGAGGCTGACTCCGCATATCTTTCGAAGAGATCGCATCTCAACATCGTTTATCTTTAGCTTCACACTGTATCCCATATAGCAGGGTAGGCAGAGGGAACCTAGTATTAAGACACTTCTTTCATTCTTCTTCTGAAAAACTGAGGTTTCGCTGCCGTATAATAGTTTCAGTACAGCACCGCATTGAGAAGAGATTTAAATAATTTAATATCTTCTTTGAATAATTTAATATCTTCTAGAGGCAATCGAACCCGCAACCATCATGTTTACTAACAGAAGCTTTCCCACTACGCAACGATGGTCACAATAATTACTGGTTTAAGAATATTATAATTATTATATTTTTTTACACATATATAGGCTTAATATTAATTTAATTAACATAATATTTCGTTTAATTGAAACAAAAATATTCCAAGCACGGAAGTCACATAAAGGCCTTCAGATTTGTATCACGTATCTTGTTGACGTCAAGTGTATTACTTTTTTATTCCTTTAACACGGTCTAGTTAATTTAATGCCTTATGTGTTTCCAATAACAAGTAATAAATATTAATACTTTCAATAATCTATTATAGTTATTAATTTTAATAAGTTCTTTAATATTAAACAAAGCCTTTTTTACGAAAATTATACTGTCACAAACACTCTTTATAAAAAGTACAAATCCCTTAAATATTTTTTCTTAAATATTTCAATTTCGCCGCTAAACGTAAACGCTAAACCTGCAATACCTAGATTTCGGGCAGAATCCCCTTTTACCCTGCTATGTGGGAAGCGAGAAGCTATTTTTTTTTAATATTTAAAATTATACATTTATACTTGTTACCTCACACGTTGATTAAATGCTAGTCATTATGATACTAAGAAGCATCAACCTGTAGTAAATTTCCATGACCTATAGCCATACACTCAACGTGATTACATATAATTTGCTGTAATTGTAGTAAATAAAAACGTAAAACCTTTATGAGCTTCGACATTCATCACAATTAATGAGCTATTAAATAAATAAATGAATAATATATAACAATAAAAATGATTGAGCCCACCGTGATGCAGTTTGACAGCGTCTGACTATAAGCATGATTGTTGTATGTTTAAACATAAAAGTAATAATAAATTTTTTTTTTCATTATAGATTTTTCATTAGAGATATACAGATTTGGGGCCAGTCGTGATGCAGTGGCACAAGCGTGTGACTGTAACCGACTGGTTATGGGTTCGATTCCCACTCGAGGAGTGGAAATATTTAATACATCCATTTTCTTCGCTCTGGTATCGATGCAAAGTGCGGCGTTAAGTTCCGCCACTTAACATGCAATGCCTCCACTTTCGCCTCGAAAGTGGGGAACGGAGTGTCTTAACACTGGGTTCCCTCTGCCTACACTGCCGTATGTGGGACACGGCGTGAAGCTACAAAACATTAGAGATGTAATTATAGTAAGACTAGATCGAGTATAAAGAAGAGATCGGATTGTTATGATACTAAGTTATCTCTGACTGCTCTAAACTGGCTGGAAAAAAATGGATATAAAAAATCAAGGCAAATACTACATGTAACATAAAATATAAAAAGATATAAGTAAGCACTAAAATACCCAACTAAGCCAGCATTATTGCTTGTTAGCGATCTTTTGTAAATGTAGATAACTTTTGGCAACATTGTCCAGTAAGTAGTCCATATAATAGCAGTGTATTCTACGTTTTATTGTCGTAAAATACACGATTACTCTTTTAGATAGGATAAACATACCAATAACTTGTCGCAACTCCGTCTATGTAGTCACACAACTTTTCTTACAGCCTTCATGGATTATTTTTTGAAAAAAACTAGCCCACGTTTGGGTCTTTCCCTATTTTGAATTCGAAATTCAACAAAATTGGTCAAGTATTAAAGCTGTCAAAACGTCACAAACAGACAGACAGGCAGTCTTGCACTTATATAATATTACTATGAATGTACATCAAAAAATTATATTTAAAATTATGTTTAAATAAATTTATATTTTTTTTGTAGGTATACGTACAAAGTGTGTGTAGGTATATTCAGAAAAAAATAATTATTATTAGAAATAATATTAAGAGTAAAATCAATCAACATTTGTGATAATTAATATTAATCTATAGAGCTTTTCTATAAAAACTAAAAATATGCAATATATTATGATAATTTCTATTCATATATACTTTTACATGATTTGGAAAAATATCTCTTCCCTTGCTGTTACTTAAATTACCTTTTGAAAGATTATATTCCATACTCCACAAAAAGTAGGTTAAGACTAGCTTGGAAAATACTGTTGGGAGAATTTATTCATTTTCTTTTTTTGCTGATTTGCGGTTTTTCCTTTAGGTATAGCAAGTCAGCAGCAATCACAAAGAATCTAGTGTCAGGACCCTCCATTTTCCACTTTCACGCCCGTGCGTTGCGACGTTAATCTAGGCTGCGCAGTATAAGGTTCTGAGTGTAAATACGATTGGTCGTGAGTTCGATTCCCACTGGAGGAAAGATTATATTTATATATTTATCGTTTTCTCTAACGAGATGAAACACAGTGTAGAGCTCCGCCAATCAGCACATAATGACTGAATTTGGTATGGAAAACGGCAAACAGAGTTTTTTAACATTAAGTACTTTCGTCACCCTGCTATACATAAAAAGCGCTGTAATAAAATTAAAATTCATTTATAAAGTAATTTCAAATACGTATTGGCAAGTAGATCAAGGGTGCAGCTGCTTTGTAAGGAACCCCAGACCACCTTAAGGGCCATTCTAGCCTGAGGTGGTGGCGATGCGATGTCCACTGGGCTTATGGGGTGGCATCTCGCTTGTATTATAATATTTTCTTCTCATAAATTATCATTAACGCTTACATAAAATTAAGTAGGTTTTATTTAGGACACTCCAACCGTTACAAACACAATCAAATCAGAATACAATATAGTTGCCAGTTGCCTTTCTCGTTATTTTAATGAGGGCTTACCACGCTATGTCTCAATTTTGTGAAGCATAATTTAAATAAACAAAAACGTAAATTACGTTTATTTATTGTAACAAATACTTTTAAGTATATATAAAAACTACATTTTACACTCGATGGATAAAATTAATGCTGTCTGTACATGGATGATACATATATGGGAAAAACTGTTATTAAGGGCATTTATAAACGTAAAACAATGAATTTTAAAAATGTTTTCTATTAGTCTGCTTGTATATGTGTATATTGCTTGTATATTGTTGCGTCCGTATGCGATACACTAATCTCAAAACCGGCTTATTAGATTTAGGTTGAGTCTTTTTTTTAGCTTCACGCTGTATTCCGCTAACAGCAGGGTAGGCAGAGGGAACCTAGTGTTAAGACACTCCGTTTCACACTTTCCGTCGAATTCGGAGGCTTGCGTGTTAAGTGGCGGAACTTAACGCCGCGCTTTACCTCGACACCAGAGCGAAGAAAATGGAAATATAACTTCGATTCCTCCAATGGAAATCGAATCCACAACCAGTGGTTCACAGTCACGCGCTTGTGCCACTGGGCCACGACTGGCCACACTTAAAGGTTAGCTTGTATTATTATATTTTACTGCGCATAATATTGATTGTTAAATAAAATTATTTCAATTAGTTCTTATTTAAAAAAGTTATAATGATTTATATTTTGGTTGGCAAAATTGCTTTTATAAAAAATTAAAATGACGTAGATAATTGTTTTATTAAATCGTCTAAAGCTTCAATTCACGCAGGCGAAGCCTCGAACAGATACCCTGCATACAAATATATTGCTTATATATACTTTAATTTTAAATTAAAAAGTTGTTTTAATGAGAACATCTTATTAATACAATTTAAGTAACGATACGAAAATAAAGCCTTGAAAATACGTTTTTTTTATTACAATGGTATACAGCAAAAAACCGTACAAGCAATTAATTAATAAAAGCATTCATTAGAATATTAAAACACAATGATAGACAAAGGGCCATTATGTTACATAAGTACTTGTAACGATGTGATGTTGTAGGTACTCATTGCAACATCTGTCAATGATAATAATTATTAAAACTACATACAAATTTAAAATTTGCAAACTTGAAATAGAATGTTGAATGAAGAGGCAGAGAATATCGTAAAACTTTGGAACAGTGTCTGACTTTAAACATATTGATTGTGGGTTCGATTCCCACTCGAGGGAATGATAATATTTGAATTGTTTTAATTTTTCTGCTCTGGTATATAGGGCAGAGTGCGGAGTGGAGTTTCTACCACTCAACCCTAAGGAGTCCGATATTTTATTTTGGTTCCCTCTTATTATCACACATATGTATTTTAAATACAGATGTGTCCGCAAAAATAGCTGGTGTGTATTATATAAGTAGTTTTGAAGTTAAAAACTAGTTTTTTTGGTTACTGAATATAATATTAGTATCATTTCAGTAGCCAAACATGAAGTACAATGACAATTATGTGAATTCTACTCCTAAGGCGCTGAAATATTTTACACGGGAGTTCGTCATATTTAGAGTTAAGGATATGAAACTTCATTAAGCGTTTGCGGTAAAATGTTTAAATATACTTCGAACATTAGTTCGTCCTTTTAAAATTACATTAGATTTTACTTTTAAGTTTTTCTTGTAATATTAAACAAATAAGTATTTCTAAGATTTTTAATATTTTTGACCGATGGAAATGTACAGAACAATTCCAGATAGCCTTTTCGAAGGGTAACGAAAGTCAAACTACAAATAGCTGTAACTGTTCAAAGAGGTCTTATATTAAAGTACCTAACATTTTAAGCTAAGTTATATTGCTTATAAACATTTTTTTATAAATGAACTATATTCTAAGCAAGCAAAACTGCGGGCTACTGCTATAGAAATCCATAAATCGTTATATAAATCTATCTAGTCCCTCTTTCCTTTGTTTGTGCTATCGACAATCTAATCCAATGCTAAAGAAATGGTCGTGATTAATCAGATATTTTTCTCAAGCCTCCTTGAGACAAGAGCGAATAAAAATAAACAAAGGCTAATAAAGAAAACAAACGAATCATTGAATTACAATTTTGGGTGAAAATGATTAACCTGGCCAGGGACCAGTCTTGGCGCAGTGGCACAAGCGTGTGACTGTAAACGACTGGTTGTGGGTTCGATTCCCACTCGAGGAGTGGAATTTTTTAATATTTTCTTTGCTGTAGTATCGAGGCAAAGCACGGTGTTAAATTCCGCCACTTAAATTAAATAAATTAAATAGCTTCACGCTATATCCCGCACACAGCAGGGTAGGCAGAGGGAACCTAGTGTTAAGACACTCCGTTCCCCACTTTCCGCCGAATTCGGAGGCTTGCGTGTTAAGTGGCGGAACTTAACGCCGCGGTTTACCTCGACACCAGAGCGAAGAAAATGGAAATATAATTTCCACTCCTCGAGTGGGAATCGAACCCACAACCAGTCGTTTACAGTCACACTCTTGTGCCACTGGGCCATGACTGGCCTCCAATTCAGTTCCTCCATTCGGCGGAAAGTGGGGAACGGAATGTCTTAACACTAGGTTCTCTCTGCCCACCCTTATGTGTGCGGGATACAGTGTGAACATAAAAAAATTAAAATAAATGATTAATCTATTTTACAGCTGTTGGCTCTTGTTAACACTATGAAACTAATACAATCAAAAAATCATCCCATGTGTATTGTTGTTTTGCTGACTTTTTTTGTTTTCCGATGGTATACCATGTGTTGTTCAAAACGTTGTATTCCGTTTATTTTTTTTAAATAAAAAGTCCCGGTAATTGCTTTCCGTGCTACATTTTCATTTTCGAATGTTTGTTACGTTCAACATGTTGTTATGTTTGACAATGAAGTACAGTTTTACGTTGTATCTAGTGGCTGTTTGCAACTTCGTAGATAGAGGATTTTTGATTTTTATATGTTAAATAGGTATAAAAAATAAAAAAATACGTACCTTTTAATATATTTACATATTTAAACGTGTGCTAAGAGAGTAAATAATAGTTTAAAATTTTTTTAAATATTTCATTAATAGCCTTCTCTCTAGCCAAATTATTGTTTGTATAAATATATAGAATAATCTTTGGGTAGCAGAAATTTCTTAAAATCTCGACACAGCCGGTAGTAGAACGCATAGCTGAGCCGTTAGAGCGGTAAGACAGGCGCGGGTTCGAATCCTGATGCGTTCAAATTCTTTTTTTTAACTTTATGCTGTATCCCGCACACAGCAGAGTAGGCAGAGGGAAGCTAGCGTTAATACACTGCGTGTCTCACTTTCCGCCGAATTCCGAGAATGGATATATTAAATATACATTCTAAGGAATATATATTATACGTTTTCTAAAAATGTCTTTCATTTTCCTAACATTATATTACACCCGAAACCAGAGTTGTTAAAATTTATACATCACAATACTACAAATATATTAGTAAATAATAAATGGTACCTAAAGATTTTGTATAAACAGTCTTTGCTAAAGGCAGATTTAATATACACACATATTTTAGATCAAAGCTTTGATTTTAATGACTGTTGAGATGTAAGATTACAGAAATAACACATATGTTACATTTGTAATTTACCTACTTGGTTAATTTAGTAGGCTGTACATTTCTCACATATTAAATACCTACTACTGTTTAGTATTTAAACAAAAATATTGTTATTCGCAATAATATATAAAAATGTATTCTTATAAGACAGAAAGTATACTTGAATTTTTAAACTAGGTACAGCATTTAAAATGTGTAATTGTTTAATTTTAAAACGTACATTCTATGAACAATTAATTATGTATGTTGTTTATAAGTAACTATACGGTTTCGTAAAACTTCTTCAAATGATAGCTTCGCACCAATTTCGTAAGCCGCAAATTAAGATAAATATAGCGGAATTTGACTTATATTGGATTAATAAAGAATTAGTCTTATATTTGGAGAATAGTAGGATGAGCGTAAATTTTAAGAGTATTATTATTACTACTGCCAAACTGCCTATTGTCTAATTATATACTTACGTAAAACGAACGAGTAAAGTTAATAAATTGTATAAAATTAATATAAATACTAAATATTTGATATATTGCGTACCGATACTAATTATAATTAGACTGAGCTTGAGGCTAGAGTTTGAGAAAAGGCTAGGATAATATTATTGTATTTGTATTGTATATAATTTACATTAATGTAGCCCTGAACAAATGCTAATATTTTATATATTGGATTGGTATATCTAGTCCTCCTTTCATTATATTATAGTGTATTATGAAAGTTAGTTTTTATGAATGTATATTTGACAATAATGTTTTTTATAAGAGAAGTACATATTTTGCTTTACACCAGTACGATCGTAAAGCTCAAAATGCTAGAATCATAGGATTGCACTGATAAGGGGAAACTTCTTCGACAGCTTCAAGTATTTGTGTAAAATTGAAATAATTTTAAGCATCTTAGTTAATGGGAATTGTGTCTATGTTGTGTGTCAACAAAAAAGTCGATAGCCAATTTTATAAGTGTATGTCAATAATCAATATACATATACTAGTTTGAATTCCAAATAACTTATAATGGTTTGTTTGCTTTCTATTACAAAGTACTCACTGCCTGTCCAAATATTCAACGTCTCTCACAAAAATACGTGACTTAAAATCTTAAATATTTGACCAATGTCGTCATAGTCTACAAAACTTAATAAATAAATGTTCTAACACTGAATAGTGTTTCTACTGTATAATATTAGAATATTTAATGCTACTGCAAAATGGTTCACAGATCGTTTCTCAAAGGGACGTTTATATTTAAAGAGTATTATCATTTCCTCGATCTAGTTATATTAAGTACGTAATTATATTATTTTTTCTCATCCAAAACAGGTGTCCAATTGGACCGAAAGGTGGAGGACCGGAGTGTCTTATATTAAATACTTATCCTAAATTCAATATGCAGATACAAAATTATCAACTTGTTAATTCCATTCCAAATATGAAAGTAAATTTTAGTTTACAAGAACTCATCGTCTCTATGGTTGCGGGGTTCGATTCTCACTCTCGGGAAGTAATATATATTATTTTAGTTTCTCCACTCTGATATCTAAAACAAAGCTCATCGTTAAGTTCCGACTCAACAAGTAATGTCTTAATTTAGAGCGGAAAGTGTAGAACAGAATGTTTTGATTCTCGACTACCGACTACACTAAAGTGTGGGAAACAACGTAAAGCTTTTCTTTTCTCCTCCTATTTATCTACCTTACTGTAATAAATATGTGTATTTAAAGTAAAACTATATAAATTGCGTACATCATACCTTTAATGTAATACAAACGGCAGTCTCCAGGTGCCATTCAAATAGGCACTAATTATGCCACACATCACGCACGAATAAATTAAATAATAATATAACACAAATTAATAGTTTGTTTAACATCGCGTATATGTTTTGTATATGTGACTGGACTTAATAAATATCTTTCATTGTCTCCATATGGATAGTCTTTCAGAGCAGTTAGTGAAAGATTCTAACGACTTCCGGCTGCTCTTACAAACCAAATTGAATGAAAACACATTACCCTAGAAATGTACTGTTTTTATTGTCGGGATTTGTATTTTATATTCGTCGTTATTAATGTATCTTGCCTAAACTACTTTTTGCTTCAAAATTTAATAATAATATATATATTTTTTAAGCTTCACATTTGTTTTAAAAGTGCGTAGTGTCAAGGATGCTGTGCTCCCCACATTACGCCAAAATTCGAAACTTTCGAAAAATTCGAAAAGTGTTGAATGGTGGAACTCAACTTCACGCTTCTTTCTTAGGTTTCTAGCCAGAATAAAACAATGTTCATACCTCCGAATGGAAATCGAACCCACGACAGACGTCTAATATCACTACGTCACGACGATTTCGTAGTGTTTACTACGTATATCTATAAATATTTTTTTTAACTTCACACTGTATTCCGCACACAGCAGGGTAGGCAGAGGGAACCTAGTGATAAGACACTCCGCTCCCCACTTTCCCCCGAATTCTGGAGGCATTGCCCGTTAAGTGCCAGAACTTAACACCGCGCTTTATCTCGATACCAGAACGAAGAAAATGTAAATGTTAAATATTTCCACTCTCGAGTAGGAATCGAACCCACAACCAGTCGTTTACAGTTAAACGTATGTGCCACTGCACCACGACTGGCCCCATATATAAGTGTGTATGTTGGTTGTTAATACATATATCTGTATAATGATGTGGAAGTACATAGGTATATTTTATATCGTATGTGACTAGCATATGTTAATGCTCATTGAATAATTATTGCCTCTAGAGGGATGTGGGTAAGTATTTCTGACGAGAACAATAGTAATTGTATCAAGACTTCTATCAATTTAAGCTTCTTAATTAAAGGCACATCATTTAGGTGTCGTACGCGAAATTAATGACACTAAATTAGTTTCCACTTTGCAGTTACCATTAATATATATTTTAAGTTATATAAGTTTTATAAGTTGGTATAAGTAGCAATTCGTCGTAGTTTAAATATATGTATATGTTTTTTTATTATTCTATCATACTAATGACGGTTTTAACACTTAAAATACGCAATATCTTCGCAACATAAAGCAAAACTAACATATATATTTTAATGTTAAAAACTTCTTATTTATCTTATTAATTTGAAATGTCATATAAGTTGAAATATCATTATATTACACATGCTATGATAAATTTTTATTCAAGGCATATATGAAAATTTATATGAAAATTCTGTTTTTTTTAACCTGATAAGTTATATATGGCTCAACTGATCTTGTCTAGTTCCACGTGCATATAGATCATTTGGTAACGCTGGAGTTATCATATATTAACAATTATTTTGTACTAGCTAATGAAAAAAAAGATTAAAAACACTAAACGAACATTGAAATTATCTTACATTATTTCGTTTACATAGTTTTAAGATAAAAAAATAAAATATTAGGATATAAAAACTATAAAACGCCAGTTCTAATACAAAAAAATATTATATTTGACTTAGCGAGCGCAAAGGTCGACATTCAAATAACAATTTAGCATGTGACGTCAATTAGAAGACCATTACTATATGCAAGATATTTTATGTTTGCGAAATTTAATAAAGCAAGTTTTATAGTTTTATATAATGTTTTATAGATACGTAAAGTGTCAATGTCTATTTAACTGTACATCTTTTTATCAAAGGATAAAATCTTTAAAGATCATTTTTACAGGACATCATCATTCTCATACATTTTATAGTAACTAAATTTGTAATTTATTTTTATTATATATAAACTATTATAAATATATCCTGAATATTAATTATTTTTTTATAATACTTATATAGAGGCCTAAAAGTAATTCTAATTAGCGCAGGATAAAGCAGTTGTATGATTGGTATACAAATCTCAGGAATTATAACATTCGGATTTAATAAATTATTATGCAAAGGCTAGAAAAGAGTCAAAATAACTTAGCAAGATTTTCTTACATTAATAATAATAGAAAGACACAAGTAGGGAGTTAATAAAAGAGTTAAAACAACCATAAGCACGTTTATAAGTATGAAAACATACTAAGGAATTGTACTAAAGAAACAATTACAATGTACGACGCAATACCTCTATATACATTTATATACGACGCTTTCAAAAAAATAAATGTAATATAATCAAACTCGTTAAGCCGAAGTTGTTGTGAATTTTATTATTATGTCGTTTCCTACACTTATTTCTTAAAATAATGTTAATATAAAATTTACCTTAATAGGCAGAAATATTTTGCCTCTGATGAATGTGAGTCATATACCTACTAATTACGGATATTATTTTAACACGAATTTCTCATTAATTAGCAATTGAAAATTATTTCTGAGAATAATAAAAACCGGAATTATTATAAGTTAAGTGAGAGACTAATACAATAAAGATCAAAGATTCTAGTCCCAATTAAAGTCAATCTCTATGAAAAAGTAATATGACATCTCTTTATGATTCTTCAACTACCACTTCGTGATATTTTTTTACTAATTTTTCGCCCACTTAGGGCCTTAGTACGTGCAATATTTCCCGTCTATTATTCGAAATAAATCAGGCAAATGCATATATTATAAATACCAACATTTAAAGAGGGAATTGAACTAACAACCATTAACGCTACATTTGAACTGTACTATAAGGGTATCAAAAGTAATATAAGAAAAAAATACTTACTGAGTGAGCGTATGAAACTAATACCGCCAGAAGCAGCAACGGAGTTGATTGTCTCATCTCGACTGAAAAGATAAAATTGTATTACATTTAATATATCATGATTTTATTACACATTTACATAAATATTAAAATCTACATTTATTAAATAATATTGTATTATAATAATGTTGTTTTTGACAGAAATGTTCAATTATTTAGTATTTCATTTACACAGAAGGCCATTTATTATATATATTGTCGGTTTTGTCAATAATTTCCGCGTTTTCTACGCAATTAAAATCATGTATGAATTTATGTATAAAATAAAAGGAAATAAATTTTTAACGTACATGAACATTTTTATGTAAAGAATAAAAAATAAAATATAAATGAATAAAAAATATTTAACACGCATTAAACATGAATTGATGATGAACTTAGAACGATAGCTTTTCGCTTTTTTCCCATCGCATATCAAGGTAGTTAGAGAGAATCTAGTGTCACTCCATTTTCCATTTAGAATGGGAAATTGAAACGTTACATGACAAGTGGTACAATTGTATATTATGCTTTGTCTTATCTACCAAAGCAGAGAAATTAATATAATAATCATTGACCGATTGAGAAGTGAACCCACAAACATGACGTTCACACTGCGGTACGATAACCATAATGAATTCCAACCACATTATTAAGATTATAGCATCGACAGTATAAGTAATTATTGAAAGTGGAAAATCCTAAATACTTAAAATGATAGGTCAACCACGGTCACATTAGATATGTTTCCCAAAGTACCTATAAAGCTGTTTATGAATGCTTTATAGCTCACAGACATGTATCGCTAGCAAACGTAGCATTGCTCTAACGGCGTGCTCAAGAGACAAAAATTAAATTGTGATGGGGAAATATGTGGTCTACATTTTTCATTTTATTAAATATTAGCTGTACCTGTTACTTCGTCTCCGTAGATGTTAACAATAAAGTTATAATTCTAATATAAAAAAAGCCTAAGTTACGACTTATTACATCAGCTATCTAAAAACCGATCCAGCCGTTCCAGAGATTACATATAGAGACAAAAATTGTATAATTTGGTATATTTACCGTGTAAACATATATGTGCGTTTACCAAAAAGCGGTTATTTTAGTAATACAAATAGACAATCCAATTATAAGAATGAGCTAGTAAATTTAGATTTTAATATTTAGATTCTTACAAATATTTGAAAATTCATTGACGCAACTATAACGTAAGTATTATAGTAGGATGTGTCTATTAACGCAATAGAAAATATTATTATCCTTCTATGTCACACTAAATGTCAAAATATAAAATACCTTAACACTCATTTCGAAAAATAGAATATACTAACATTAATTATTTTTACCTCCCCTGCTTATTGCATGATTAGATTTATGTTGTTTTGAAATAAAACTATTTTTAACCGGATTAATTGCGTATGTTTTTGGTATTCAAAAATACATTTTTAGAAAACCCGACGTTTCTAACACTTTACAGTAGTCCGTGGTTACAGGTAAACAAAGTTTTTGCTATAAAAATATACGCCATTAATCCTGTTAAAATAGTTTCATTTCAAAATGTGAAATAACCGCGAAAACAAAATATCTTATTGCATAAAGATATTTTTCAATTGCAAATGTGGCGCTAAAATTTTAAGTAACCATTTAAATAGTGTTATGAACAACTAAATAAAAATGTTATTTTACGTTATCGAATTTAATTACGTATACAAGTAATTTAAATTAATTTTAACAATATATATACTTTTTAGTTATATTACTATATACACTGTGATTTACTTAAATAAAAAAAATATAAATGATCAAGTGATATGTTTTTGCAACCATTATACAAAAACACATTAAAATCTCATAATGTTTTTTAAGCTTGTAGCATTATTAATTTTTTTATAAAAAAATATATACTCTTATTAGTAGTAAGGCTTGACTTTTCGTGTTTCTATTTTTTTTTTTTAGTTTCACGCTATATCCCGCACACAGCAGGGTAGGCAGAGGGAACCTAGTGTTAAGACACTCCGTTCCCCACTTTCCGTCGAATTCGGAGGCTTGCGTGTTAAGTGGCGGAACTTAACGCCGCACTTTACCTCGACACCAGAGCGAAGAAAATGGAGATATAATTTCCACTCCTCGAGTGGGAATCGAACCCACAACCAGTCGTTTACAGTCACACGCTTGTGCCACTGGGCCACGATATACATAGATTTTTTATTTTTATTATTTTAAATTTGACTTTTACATCTAAACTAACGTAAATTGTTGGTTCTAGTAAGGTAAGTACCTAATTGTTTTTTAAATGTTTTTTTATATCATTTACTACAAACTAATTGTCTGTACGTACCTTTTGCTATTTGCGTATTTAATTATCATTTCACAGTGTTTTTGAAATTAGGACTCGACTTATAACTAACTGTAAAAATAAATAGTTTCTATAACTTCTTTAATGAGTCCAGTATTTTATCATATGTATTTAAGTTATTATATGTTTGTATTATTACACTTATGGTAATTGTTTACGCTTTGGGCTTGGCAAACTATGTCGTCGATTTCTATATCATTTCTACACATATAATGTTTTTCTACAAATTTCTTAGTAATATAAAAAAAACAACAAAATTCAATATTTTTGTACAACTCAGTGCATTTAGTTTATTTGCTCATTCGCACCGTATCCGTACCGTATCTTATGCGATGGTTATATCAATGATGATGAAACTGTTACTTTCACTTCATCTTGCATCATGTTTCGGTCAATCCATGACAAGTTACAATATTAGTACAAAAATATTATGTTCCGCCAATATATCCTGGTATTTTATTTATTGTATACATTTGAATAAATTAATAATTGGGACGAACTATGGTTAGTATGTAGTCGTGACAGTTCTTTTCCAACAATTCAAGCAGTACATTTTGTTTATTAGTTAGAGTCACCAAACACGTTATAGTTTTTTTATTTTGTCGCTATATTTTTTTTGCAGCGTTACGCTTTTCCCTGCATAGTGGGGTAGTCGAGGAGAACATAGTGTTAAGATACTCTGTTCTCCACATTCTACCAGAAATCGATAATTTGCGTATTGATTGGAACTGGAGCGAAACTTAACACCACGCTTTGTCTTGTCTGTCACCAGAGATCGAACCCACAACTAATCGTGTTTGCACTCAAACTGCTAGTCGATGGCGAGTGCGCTATCTAAAACAACATAAAAATACATCACATGAAATGATAATCGAACCTTACCGTATGTAAAACTACATTTAACAAATTTTAAAAAGAGCAAGGCCAAAATTTTTATTTTAAAAAGGCGGAAGGAAAGGCCCTTGTAATATTGTGTATTGGGTGATTCATAATCATAAGTGTAAGCTATATGATGCCCTTTCGATTAAAAGCAACGATTTTAAATATAAAACAGTAAAACATTGTGCATATACCAAAATAAAATAATTTCACATTTTTTTTAACAAATTCTTGAAATATATAATTTTATTTAATTTTCCCGAGATACTACATAAAATTAATATAAATTAAAATTTTAAATTCAAACGATCCTTTTGTTAATATTATTTTTCCCGTGCCATCTTTTAATTTGGTCAAAATGCATTTATAATAATAGTATTCTCGAATGAACAGAATACGTAGGTACTGGCCAAATATAATTTATATATAATTGCGCTCGTTTCGCGTATCCGCTATTGCGAACGCTTCTTAACATTTGCGCAAGCCGTAATTGTTTAAATACTATAATAACGTTTTGGTTAAATAGTTTGTGTTTGCTTAAAAACGATTGCTTAAGTCTCTAGATTTTTTAACAAATTGACAAACATTGTAAAAAGCGTTAGGTTCGAATAGATTGTGGCAGAAACTGGAGAACGGAGTGTCTCAGCACTAGGTTCTTTCTGTTTACTATCTTACGCAAGAAAAAGTGTGAAACGGAATATTCACTGTATGGTATAAAATAGGCAGAGCCTTGTGCATTGTTATTTATTTCTCCATGCTTGACTTCCAAGCCTAACGCCATAATTTCGTTCACCAGAATCGTTTCGTTTAGAACGGAAGAATCTAAAATGTATTAGAAATAAACTCCTCCATATGAAAATCGAATTTAGAGCTAGTATATTTATAGTCAAAATGAAAGTGATATAGCAAAAATTTAAGAGTATAAATAACTTTTGCTTTTTTTATTATATTATATTTTAAAGTATTATAAGAAATTGAAAAAGATATTTTTAGAAAACGTATAAAAATTTGCACGAAAAAAATGAATTGTAATAACTGTATAAGAATTTCGACGCAGCCAGTAATAGAACTTATGGCTTAGTTGTCAGAGCACTTGGACGGTTTCCAAGAGGCACAGGTTTGAATCCCGCTGCTCTCGATTTTTTATATGCTTTTAAATAATGTCTTTTACACATAATAGAATTCATAAAAAGTCAATACGAAAGAAAATTCAAATGATATTTTAAGTAGTTTATTATTACGTCAACAGAATAAGAAAATGCTAGCAAAGTTTAACTGACGTTGTTCAAAGGCGATTACGAAGTTATTATTCTTGGAGTATTCCAAGTCGATCTTAACCTTAATCATTTTGCGATTTGAAATAGTTTTATTTATAATTGATTTTGACAGAGTAATCAAAAAATATAAGAAATAAAAATATAAAACTTAGTAATCTTTCCATGATTGTTTTTCCACGCAGCAAAGACAAATGGCAACATTAAGATCCGCATTTCGAAAAATATGGGTGGTGATGGTGGGTAAGGGTAGTGTGGAGTGAAGTGGGAGACGCAGTGACTTGATCCTAGGTTTTCTCAGACTACCCTACTATGAGGGAAAAATGTGAAGCTAAATATTACTTATAAAGTTATATTTAGATGTTTCAACAAACATGTTTGTTTGGACTAATCTGTAAATATGGTTAGCCTAAAATGTATTATTATAAAAATATTATATTAAAGTTAGCCATTTTCATTTTAAAGTTCTATACATTTAACATATTACGCAAATCGCTTGAACCGTAACAAAACAACACATTTGAGCCACTTTTAATATTGCTACAGGTTTAATTATTTGATATTTTAACTTTCAAAAAACATATATTTATTAGAATTTATATACAAACTCATCATTAATTTAGAAAAGTTATTTTTTTATATCCTTTACAGTATATTATTCTAAGCGTATAATAAATAATTGATTGAAGAAAAACAATTGAGGCTAGTCTAAACTTGAATAGAAATAGATATTTTCAATTAAAACCTTTTGCATGATTAAAAAAATAGTAAAGTTCTCATTGTTTTGCTATTTATCAGATACTATTGTAAGGTTGATGCAATGGCTCCTGAGTAGAATTTGAAATTAATCTATTGTTTTGTTTGATAACCTTACAATGGTTTAACACAATAGCTTTGGTAGTGAATAATTGCGCAGATTTGACGTTTCAAATGACGTTTTCTTGTAAATAAGAGATATAATTTTTAAAGATTAAATAAAACCAACGACTAAATAATCGTATTATTAAAAATTAACTATTTTTTAATATTTTAGCACCTTCACGCTTTTGTCCTATATAGCGGGGGAGTCAGAAGAAACTTATTAAGAAATTCCGTTCTTCGCACTAATTTATTATCATAAAATAAAATAAATATTATATAATTATTTACCACAAAAAATTAAACAAACCTGTATAAAAATTGGGCACTATCAATCAATATTTCAACACATTTATCGTTACAAATAAATTTATCGAAAGAACCGCTAAATGGTAAACAACCAACGCTACTACACGGCCGCGTGCGCAAACGGAGGCTTTGGGCTACTAACTACAGTCATAGACCATGCCATTCTCTTGGTAATATTACAGTCATAGCGCTAACCGGTTAAACACGATGTAATTATAATGAAATATATTTTAAATAACTAACATTAAAGTCAAGCTTATGTAGAGATTTTTTTTATTTATTCAGGCCTTTGTCGCTAGTGGCACAGCGTCTGATTGTAAATGATGATTGTGGGGTCAATTCCTAATCCGATTAATAATTAAAATATTTAATATATAAATTTTATTTTGATTTTTCCGCTCTGGTACCTAACACTAAGCATGGCTTTCAGTTCTTTCCAGCCGATATATATATAGTACCTATATATTTCAGCCGAATAAGTTCAGTCTCATTCAGTCAAACATAGGGTCTCTTCACCCTGCTATGCAGGATAAAGCGTAAAGCTGATAAAAAATGTTTCAAAGAACTATATTAGTTATTTATAGGCTAAGCTTTTTTATTCATTTAGTATCTCTCAAGAAGAACCCGTGGGGGGACGGGTTAAGAATACAATTCCCCCCCGCCGCTGGGTAGCGTCCCGTAAAAGGCGGGTAACCCAGCAGTTTGGTGGTAGGAGATTCGTTCTCCGACTGGCTCGCGACCACTATCATGTCAAAGACGAACCGCCAAATATCTTGTGATGATCTGATGTGTTCCGGTTCTATGGCATGTAAGCCAGCTCTCCCTATTCCCACCATTCCCATCCTTCCTCCCTCCTTCTGTCCTACATTCCCAAGGCTGGCAACGCATCCATAACTTTAATGTTGTGGATGTCTATGGGCGAAGGTAACCACTTAACACCAGGTTGGCCTTCAGCTCGTTTGCCTCCTTCATTCCATAAAAAAAAAAAATAAGAAGAACAGTAATAAAATATAAATGTAAAGTTTTCAATATAGCCTTTTATAAGGTATTATAGAAATTTAGAATATGTATAAAAATGTTATACGTTTTATTATTAACGATCTGTGATTTGAAAAATGTTTATCATTAAGTTTGAAAACAGGGGTGGCATTGAAGTCATTTTTGTCTACTGAAACAGTAAACCGTGAAATAAAATAACAATTATCTGGATCGGATCGAAACATCTGATACGGAAATCTAAGAGATGACAAAAACACCATTTTATTGTTTTTTTATAAACATGATCTTTTTAATATCAAGAGATGGTAAATCGGTGTCATATTATTATAAAACCAACGCAATGCGTTTGTTTTTGCGTGCATCACAACTAATAAGTTAATATATGATATTCAATATCAAGATTTTAGTAGACTCTTTATTACCGTACGTAGTAATTGGCTATCCCTACTAGTCCCTTCCTCCAAGAGAATTGCGAAGTGATCCCCAGGCGCATGTATTAATCGACACTGCGGCCGCATGCAAACAGAGCTTTCTGGTTAAGGTGTTTAAGACTGTGGCCCATAGTATTATAATTATGTTAAAATTATAACGTCATAATCTTTCCATTTACGTATATATAATACAGTATTTTAAAACTGACGAGACAGAAAAAATATCTTCAACCTTTTTCCCGCACAGCTTAGTCAGAAAGAACTGGTGTAAAGACTCTCTATCCACATTCCACCCGAAACCTAGACATTGCATGTTAAATGGCGGAACTCAACGCCGCGCTTTATCTTGGATATCACGCGAAGAAACGAAATTTAAATATAATAATTTCCCCAAGTCAGAATCGAATCCCACAACCATCGCCATTACAGTGAAACGTTGTCACACTGCGCCACAACAAAAGATATATTTACAGAATTTATTTTATTATTTTCTGAAGTGAACACTGCATTCCCCTGAGTGGGGATCGGACTCACAGCTGTGTCACGATGGCCTTAATTAATCAAAGACTTCGTTATTTATATTATTATAGCAACAACATATACGAGTAGGTATAAAAATAAATAAAACTGCAGCTAAGTGTGACTAGGATTTGCTTTACCTCGACAGGAGAGCGAAGAAAATGGAAATATAATTTATACTCTTCGAGTGGGAATCGAACCCACAATCAGTCGTCACAACTGGCCAAATGAATATAAAGCAATATATTTGTAAATATCTAATAAATGCATTAATAAATGATTTAATAACTCGTAAAGACAATTTTATAAATTTTTGATTTTCTTCGATAACTTATAACATATCTTATTTTGATATTTTGAAATTATGAACTGTTTAACGCGTTCGTCGAACTTTTAAGGCCAATGATCTACGTGCATTGTACTTACGCAAGTAACTGTAAGAAAAAACATTACTTATGTATTAATTAATTATATTCAAATTTATATAATCTATATCTTCTTATTTGTTTAAAAAAAAAAAAACAAGGCTGAATATGAGTTTAAGCGCTTCCATGCTTTTGTGAGAGTTTATCAGAATACACGCTTTACCGCCATTACATACTACGTGTTCGAACGTTGTTATAGTGCTGTTGGGAAGCGTTTGAGTAAACAAGTGATCGTTGTATGGTCGATTCCTCAGAGGAAAGTTTTACCTTTATTATGTCTTTATGCATTTATATTTATGAATAAAAATATAGTTGAATTAAATATCTTAAGAAAGAAAGAAGAAGTAGAGTGTAGAAATTTTTAAATAGGTATCATTACTCTTCACTTCGCCCTCATAAACTATAGTTGTTTCCTATACTCGATGGGCCGCGTCCTAGCTTGAAAGGCTTATATTTTTTATATAAATTTTCATACCACATTTCACACCCTTCGGATTGGGTTTTGAACAAAAATAAGTAACCTATGTTTGACCCTATTCTCTGGTTCTATAACTATTCCTATTCATTCCATTCTGAATTCCGTTTGAATCTGGCCTTTGGTTAAGCCGTGAAAGCATGCATCATACAGATTTTCGCATTTATAGTATTAGTACGTATTATTTTAAGCTTTATTAATTTAATTCTTAATGCGTCATAAAGTGCTTATATTCATAATTCTTAATGGATATTAAATTTACACATTTTTTATATAAATGAGTAGGTAGATACTACAGATTGGGTATTTCCAAAAGTAAACATTTCCTGTTGGTTGTTTTTCTAGCAACTATTAAATATTTATAAAGAATTATTGGAAATTAAACTATTAAAATAATAAAAGAATTAAGTAAACAAATTGTCCAATGTAATTCGATCCGCTATTTTAAATTTATCTTCATTTTGTTAAGTTATGCAGAGCGGTATTTTGAGGACAGTGACTGATTGTAATTAACTGCTTGCGGGTTCAATTTCCATTCGGTGCAATGACAATAAATTAACTGTTTTCATTTCTCCGCCCTGACAATCAAGATAAAGTGCGGCCTTGAGATCCTTCGGTTAACAGGCAATCACGCGAATACAGGCAGCAAGTGAATTACGGGGTGTCTTGACACTAGGCTCTCTCTGACAACCGTAGTATGAGGAGAAGAGCGTAAAGACTTTATGTTTCGTATTATGGATTCTGTATAAATAAATAAACTAAAAAGATCACCAGGCAATACATAATATTAAAACGTTTTGTCACTTATTCAACTCGAGGTAATGAAAAATCTGCCTCGAATATTTGTCTCAAAGCCCAAATTAGCCAGAAGTGAAGTTTTTTCTGAATTTTTTTTCTTTATTATTACTGTTTTATAATTTTTATATTCATCTAATATCAATTAAAGTCACGTCATCTCGTAAATAACTTTATATGTGTTAAGTCTTTGGAAAAAGCAGGCTTCTGTAAAGTTCTAATTAAATACAAAAATTCTAAAGGCTGTAGAAGTCTTGATGCGCTACTTACGTTTTTGTGTATTTATCTCACACTACACGAACGCGTTAAAGAAACTAATTTCACTCGCAGTGAAATTTGAAAATGCATTAAGTTTTATATCATAAACGAGTTGCGGACTATATAATAGTACAATCAAAAAGGAAATAAATGGTTATTTCCTCGTTTCCTTCGCAGAAATTTCTAGAAAATCCTCTTTATGTTCCTTGGAAACCTGCATGCTAAATTGCCATTTAGTTTTCTTCGCCCGATAATTTTGACATTATTTTTGTGTCATTTAACTTCACACATATCAGGATAGTCAGGGAAACACTAGTGTTAAAACACTTCGTTCTCTACTCTCAGGCCGAACTGAGATTGCGTATAGAGTGGCAGAACTCAACGCTACACTTTATTTGCCCACGAAAATAATTGAAATATTTCCCCGAATGTGAATCGAACTCACAATCAAACGTGCTAACAATCCGACACTGTTCCACTGCGCCACGATGGCTTCTATATATGTATAGATAATTATATTAAGTTTAAATATAAATATACAATATCAGAAACTATTAGTTATTAATTAGTTGGTGAATTAATATTGTACATTATAAAATCTATTTCACTTTCTCTATTATCATGCCTTGCCTATCTTAAAATATTCCATGTACTGCGGGCAAGTGAGATAAGAAATATTAATTTTGCGCTATTTCAATCTATGCGTATATTAATGTTTTAGACGTATAAACTTATTTCAACATTTCCTTATTCCTTATCTTTTGTAAAATAAATAAAGCTTTTAATAATACTTAAATTTTGATGCATTTTTATTATAGCAATTATACAATTACGATTACTAAAAATCGTTATTATAATATTTATTTATTTTTTAAATATTTAGTTGATGGTTTATAAAATCTTAGTTAACCTATACGAAATTGACGGAAATTGAAAAAGGGAGTGATTTTTCAGTACTTATAGGCTACAAAAAAAACAGCTTAATGCTTTTTCCGCATAGCAGAGAATAGATATAACCTAATGTCAAGATACTCTGTTCTCCATTTTCTATCCTAAATCGAGACATTGAGGAACTCGAACTAGTACTATACTATTATAAAATAAAATTCTTGCTATCATCATATTTATTTAAGCTTCACGCTGTTTCCCGCACACAGCAGTATGCATGGGATATGGGTATGCAGAGGGAACCTAGTGTTAAGACGCTCCGTTCCCCACTTTCCGCTGAATTCAAAGGCATTGCGTGTTAATTGGCTGAACTTAACGCTTTGCCTCGACACCAGAGCGAAGTGGGAATCGAATCCTCAACCAGTCACTTTACAGTCACACTTTGTGCCTCTACACCACGACTGGCCCCATCATCATCATCATATTTTATTATGAAATAATCGTGTTGTTCAGTAATTTTATATTAATTACAGACTTTTAAGAGTGCAATTGATGACGTATAAAACAAATATTACTTTGACATACTTACTTTGAATAATATTCGTTCATTATTAATTATAATTTAATTAACCTTATTTATACACAAAGTTATATTATTATTTTTCATAGTTTTATACTATACTTTTTTCGCTATAGCAGAGCAGATTATTGCCTCAACAAAGTTAAAATCCAAAGAAAAAATACTTTATTGATGTGTAATATTTACCATAAAAGTTTAAATAGCTTATATTAACAATTATAATTCTATGTTACACAAGATATAAAGATATAAAAATTTAAACACGCATAGCTTCGTGGTTAAAGTGCATGCGCGATTTTCAAGAGGCGACAGTTTGATTCCCGCTGCGGTAAATTTTTTACACGTTTTCAAAAAATGTTTTTTTTAATTTCCTAAGTGTGTAAATAACACTTTAAAAATATAAAAAGTAATTATAGCTCTATTGTTATTTTTAACAAAAAATAGGATAGTAGCTAATTTTTATTTTTATAGATGTCCAGAGAGAGCTTAGCTGAAAATCAACTCATTTAAAAAAATATCATATATACATAGTTTTAAAACTCACTTACTGATTACAAATTAAAAATATAATCTCGAAACACTCACACGCTCTTAAATCAGAGCTCAAATCTAATTAAGCGTCGTACAAGCGACGCAAACAGTTAAATGTATAATAAAATAGAAATACAAATACAGCAACAAAAGGGGTAGTTTTGCTTTTATCCTGCTCGGTTTAACCGTGACCTCATGGAGTTAAACGAACAGGGTACACAATACGATGAAGTTTCCAAATAAAGCTGACTATTACATGCTAATGGTCAAAGCCTAGTGACAAACTTTAGCGGTACAGATCAACCAACCGTGTTAAGCTAAACTCCGATTTTGGGATCGAAAGTTTAGGAGAGACAAGTACGTAAGTAAGTTTGTACTGGATTTGTCAGGTAACTATGTTCTGATTTCTAAATTTCTGTTAAAAACTTATATAGAATGGAAAAAACCAATAGTAAAGAAGCAGCAAAACGACGAGCCTTTAAGAAGGAATTTAGTTGAGACACTTCGTTGTCTCAAAATCGAGACATTGCATGTTTAGCGGCGGAGCTCAACGCTGTGCTTTATATTACGTGGCAAAAAGAAAATGAAATTTAAGTATCACCACCACCACTGAATCCCGCTGCGTTCAAAATTTTTATACGTTTTCTAAATGTCTTTTTCAATTTTCCTAAGTGTCGTCTCTTGCCAAACGATTATTCGTAGAATAATCTTTGGGTAGCAGACATTTGTAAAAATCTCTCTACAGAGATGCTAACCACAAAAATAAGTTGTAATAAACACGACGCAGCTGGTAGTAGAACGCATGGCTCAGCTGTGAGAGCGCCTGGGCGGTATTCAGGAGGCGTCTGTTCGAATCCCGCTGCATTTAATTTTTTATACGTTTTCTAAATATCTTTTTTAAGTATCACCATTCCCCCGAGTTGGTATCGGTCATGGTATGGTTCGCAACCCACAATTGCGTTTAGAGTCAGATCGGACAGTCAGCCCAACTGAGCTTTCAGAAAACCTCAACCAATTAAAAAATATATGTAATTATGTTCCAAATAAATATATAGCTCGTTTTTATTATCTATAGGAATTACCGGCATTTAATTTCAATTTTACGACCCAAAATAGCGGGACCCTATTAAAGTACAAAAAGTACATTTAATTTTATAAATGCATACAAATAATTAACTAAGTAAGATTTGACCTTGCTACCATCAGAAATAGCCATATATACCAACTGCGCTAAGACGGTGAACGAATAATATGTATTCTAAGGAGCACAGTGGTACACGGAATGGTTACAGAATTCGCAATACAGTTAGTCTCTACCTTAATATTAGTGTCCTATATACAGAAGACAATACGTCTACTGAGCACTGAATCTTTGTAACTTAATTATGAATCATTTTAACAATTTTTTTTTATTTAAGTATATAAATATTTTATTTATAAAAAAAAACGAATTTAAACATTACAACAAAAATAGCCTTAGTTATTTCTTATTATATCAGCTATCAATCAGTGAAAGATCCACCAAAATCGATTCAGCTGTTCCAGAGAATAGCTCAAACAAACAGACAGACAAAGTAAGTTGTAAAAAATGTTATTTTGGTATACTCGCTTGTACCATGTTCGTTTAATAATATAGACGCATTTGAATATTATAGATCCAATTTTATTTATTTGTATAGATTAGAAGTTAAAATTTATCCACTAATTATTTATTAAAATAAGTGAGCTAAAACAAACCACGGAAAAGTTTTATATAACACCATCTGGTTTTCCCGAGAAATGCGGTCGTATAGGCCACAACGCGTTGAGTCATGTTTATACGAAAACAAAATTACAATTACGTAAGAGAACTCCAGTACATTCAAGTAGTCTATTAAAATTTAAAGTTCAACTTACGCGTCATATAACTTTTGTTAATGTTTTTTTTTTCTTTTTTTTTAGCTTTGCGCTGTATCCCCACAGATCAGGGTAGGCAGAGGGAACCTAGTGTTAAGACACTCCGTTCCCCACTTTCCGCCGAATTCGGAGGCATTGCGTGTTAAGTGGCGGAACTTAAAGCCGCGCCTTACCTCGGCACTAAAGCGAAGAAAATGGAAATGTTAAATATTTCCACTCCTCGAGTGGCAATCGAACCCACAACCACTTTTTTATATATATAATTTATATGTTTTATTTTCCAAAATATAAGTTATTTCATCATATTTTTTGTATTTATTTTTCAGCTTCACGCTTTATCCACAGAGTACAGAAGGCAGACTGGACTTAATGCTACGGCACTCTATATACTGTTCACCCGAATTCGAGACAATGTGAGTTGAATGGTGCGAAGTGAAATCTATCCAGAGTAGGAAGATGAAAGTGATATAAATATAAAATCCCGAATGGAGATGGAACCTACAATAATTGCGGTTACAGTAAGATGCCGTAGGATACTTAGTTCATTAATTCTACGAATATATATACATATACTTTGTATGTTATAAGTTAGGGTAAAACTTGGTAATACGCCCCACTTTTTTTTAACCTTCAATAAAACCCAAATAATCATAGATTTAATTATTTCTTTTATTCCTGGACGTTAATTGGTTCGTTAACAATAATTTTACAAAACCTTAATGTAATAGGAACGATGGTTAAAGATCTATTTCAATTTTTTTGCAGACATGGAGTGGGGCGTTTTATCAGGTACATGTTACCTAATACGCCTCGTCTTGTATTATAAAATGCCCCATGCAATTTAAAATGTCCTCATATATGTCCATACCTAAATTTTATCCAAAACGTAAAAAAACACAATATATCAATAGTTTAATAACTTACAAACATAACACAAATGTAAGGCAAGACTTAAAAGTCCTTAAAAACTCTAAATAAAAAAAAACATTTTCATTTGTAAGTAATTAATTAAAAGAAAAGTTGTAACAATAAAAAACACCAGTCTTCTAAATTAATGATTAACATAACAGTCTTTTCAATTAACTTTGACATAAACCAAATTAAAATCATCATAAAATAGTTGAATAGAATAAAATCAAATCTTGCTGCTTTTAACAGCTTCTCTCTCAGCTTTCTGCCCATAGTTGTTACACAAACGTGGTGCCCTGAACGTGTCAAACTTGAATCCAGTCTTCATGAGACTTTGTTATGTAGTAATTTTCTGTACATTCAACGCTTTTATTTATGTCCATATCCGAACAGTTTTAAGGTGCTTCTCAAAGATGGAACTTTGAAGTGCTTTGAAGCTTCATTCTCTCCCATTTTTATACTTCATACAGATCGCATTGGCTCCAAGAAGCTCGAAGAGTCTTGCGTTTATATTTAAGAGACATACTCTGTAATTAAAATACAATATAAATTGGTATCTATGTAATTTCGGTACGGGGGCATTTTAAAAAACATGCAGTGGGGCGTATTGCAAATTTTGCTTTTTAAAACGCCCTATCAAGAAAAAAGCCTCAATTTCAAAGTTATCACGTTTAACGAACATTTATAATAAAGTGTATTTATGTGTATTTTCAACAGTTAATATCAATTTAACTTAAATTTAATGAGTATTAAAATATAAAAAAATGTTTGCAACTTACCACAAATTGTAACTTCACTGAAACACTAAATTTATTAATATTTTTTAACGGAGCGTAACAAACCACACGTGCACATTAGCTATGTTGTTTATCAACTTATGGCTACTCTCCGTGCAATACGTGTATCATCTAGCTTTCTTAATGTGCCTGCTACGGCTGTGGGGCGTTTTGTCAATTGGGGCGTTTTACCTAGTTTTACCCTATAGATGTTTTTCATAAAATACCGGACGATTAAAAATATATATTTATAGATATTATATATAAAAGAAATATTCGTAAAAGGGAATCAATTTTAATGTTTTTAAGAAGCTATTCACTCTCTTAGATACCGTTGATTTGATTTACACAAACTGAATATCGTCATTTCTATATTTACTCGCGACTTCCGTCCACATGGAATTTGATAAGAAATTATAATTGTAAAACAAAAGTAGCGAAGTTACTCCTTAATATTACAACCGCTACCAAATGGATAGCTAGTAAAATATCCGTCAAAATCACACACAACACAGAAATTATTTTGGTATATGCACCGCATATATGCATTTACTAAAAAAGCTTTAATATTTCAAACATATATCCGAATTTTATACATATTTACAGATATTCTAAAAACAAAGTAATAATAGCTTATTAGCCCTTAGAATTGGTAACTAAAAACTAACAAAGTTTAAAGTATATCTAGCTATAATGCTATTTCAAATACAATGGAAATTTACACATATGAAAACTCTAGAGCCAGCAACGTAAAGTGATCATTCAATTTTCAATAACCCCAATTGAAAGTCCGAATTGCATAGGATTGATTTTAAACTTTTTGTTCACTGCTAATGTTGAAAACTTATAATTTTTAAAATGCGTTTAGTTTTTTAGCTATTAAATATAAATCTGGGAACCCGTCGTGGCAGTGTGATATCATCTGACCATAAGCGCAGTGGTCGTGGTTTCGATTCCCATTCGGGGGAATGAATAAAATTAAAATTAAAATTAAATTAAATAGCTTCACGCTATATCCCGCACACAGCAGGGTAGGCAGAGGGAACCTAGTGTTAAGACACTCCGTTCCCCACTTTCCGCCGAATTCGGAGGCTTGCGTGTTAAGTGGCGGAACTTAACGCCGCGCTTTACCTCGACACCAGAGCGAAGAAAATGGAAATATAATTTCCACTCCTCGAGTGGGAATCGAACCCACAACCAGTTTACAGTCACACTCTTGTGCCACTGGGCCACGACTATATGATCACGATGAATATATGATCATATTTAAATCATTTAGGCTTTCTCGGTTTTGGTGACAAGACAAACCGCGTCGTTGAGTTCCGCATTTCAACATGCAATGTCTCGCATTCAGGCAGAAAGTGAAGGTTGGAGTGTTCTGACTCTAGGTTCTCCGTGAATACCCCGCTATACCGAAAAAAGCGTAAAAATGTGAATAGTAAAATTAGATTATAAATCAAACAATAAGTAAAACGCTTGGAAAATTAATATACTACGTTCATATTGAAGGATAAAGTCAATATAAATATTCAGTAAAACTTCACCAATATTAACTATTTTCAATCAAAGTTCAATCACCATGTGAAGGCGTATATTTATAGCACCATATTTTTCAAAGCTGCGTTTTATACAAAGTTGGTAGACAGTCAACTTTAATATTTAACAAAACAGTTATTTAAGTTGAGAAAATTTTAATATTTTGAGCTAAGATACACTAAACTTGAAAAATGTTTTAATGAACTAAACTTTCATAACGCATATCTAAGAATTTATCTCAAATGGTTTGTAAAATTTCAATTACTAAATTAAACTGTAACTGATTTAAAATTATAAAAATATATCCTAAAGACATGAAAGCGATCCGTGAGCTAATGGCAAAAAGCACGGAAGTATTACCGTCATGAACCACCAAATTACCAGTAACCACCGAATTTGACAAATTAACGAAATCACAAAAAGCAAAAGAAAAATAATGTTACATCAAAAATGGACAGGAACTATATATTTATGAATATAAAAATTTGGTGACCGAACTCCGCTCGGTATTTCTTGTTGGAAAAATCGTTATTTTGAAATAAAGATTACAAATGTAATAAATTAAAACAAAAAAAAAATAAAAAAAATAGAATCTGATCTGAATCTTAGTACTGAATTTGTAAATTGCTGTAGTCTGAACTAAAAAAAAAAACTATTACAACGTTGTCAAATACTGCGAAATTGACAGTCGCATACTGATGATATTATAACCGGTTTTTTTTTATTTTGTGAAACTACGGAGAATAACACGTTTTTTGAAAATTAAACCTAGTTAGGTCGATTTTTCGCCTCCGAAACACCAAATTTCATGAAAATCGTTGAAAATCGCCGTTTTCGAGTTATATATTATAGACAGGACATGGACAGAAATTTATAAACAAAGTCGGTTATGAATTGAAATCGAATCGAAATAAAATAACCGTAACTGGCAACCCTCTCTCACTATCCACAGTTAGGGTCAAAAAATATATTACGTAAAATGATAAATAACTCTATAATATAAACGAAAGGTATTGAATATATATCTTTTGGTTACTTTGTAGATCATAAATCTTAATATGACGAACGATCCTGTTAAAAGCGTCGGAAATATCCCTACCTATTTCCAAACGAATGCAATCCCTTTGATATATATTTTACTTGATTAAACAAAGATACACGTCAAAGACCGATCCCAGCGAAAGATTATATTTGTTTAGACGTTTTCATTTTATTATATTTTCTTTTTCGTTTTATTTCTATTTAATATATTTTATAAGATACTGTAACAATCCATACTGTACATAAATATACGTAGGAATATTTATAAAATATTTTTACTGATTAATATAATTTAATTTAATTTAATAATAATAAAAAAAATAGTATTTTATTTTATATATTTAAATAATTAATATAAAAGTAATTAATATTTTTATAAATGTTATGTAGGCTGAATGCCATACTGGCAGGTTATAGTAAATGAAAAAGAAAAAAAGAAAAAGAAAAGGAGCTTGGCGGGAGGATGACGCAATAAAAGGACGCTTAGGAAATTATTGAAATTAAATTGCAAATAATATGAATTTAATGCAAGGAAGTGGATATTTAATTAGTAAATTTAACATATAAAATGTAATAGGATCGAAATATAATAGTTTATGACATTCATGATTGGTAAGATGCATAATTTTAATTAAGAAGATTTTCTTGGTAAGTTTATTTGTATTATTAATAGAAAATTTGCATAAAATGAATATGAAATGATAACTAATTAAATACAAGAATATATATTATGAGGTAAATAATAATATTAAGAGTATTCGATGTTAGGAAGGTTATTTATATGATGAGATTTATCAAATTTACAATATTTATAAGTAAAAGCGTATGCCGCGACGCTCCGCCATCTTTAAATAGTGTTTAAATAGTGTTGTATGGGCATTTTAGTTTACATTATCGTTAATATTATGAAATATATAAAGTATTAGTGTATTGAAAGGTTAGGAACTACTAATAAATATATTAATATAAAAGTTGCGTTTAAAGAATAAAGATTTTATAGTAAGATGGTTTTTAAAAGGGTAAAATTTATAAGAATATAATTAAATGTATAGCACGCTGCGTCATACAATGGTTTACGATTGTCAGGGTTTGGTGAGCTGGTAGTTTACGGATAACCGATGTCTTGACATGATCTAATGTTCTTTAGCAGCACCGAGGCTGACGCGTTTAGTAAAGTGAACCGCTATAGCAGTGTTGGTTAAATGTATCATGTCTGACGCTGTCTTGCGTTCCGTGAGGGAGCTCGTACGGCGACAGCATTGGTATAATTTGTGACACGATTGTCGTGGGTTCAATAAGTTTATAGCTTTTTGATAACCGATGTCGGTGTCCCGATACTGCTTGGCATCACTGAGGCTAACGTGTTTGGTAAAGTGATCCGCTATGTGAATATTAGTTTGTGGTATCTTGTCTGATGCTGTCTTGTGTTACATAAGCACTTGTACAAAGTCGGATATTGGTATAACTCGTGGCATACGATTGTCGGGGTTCCGTAAGCTTAAAGCAAACTGATAACTGATGTCGGAGTCATTTGACTAAGTTTAGATATTGGTTTTGACAAACGACTGCTACGCGTGTGCTGTGCGGTTAAATAAATCAAACAGCCACCGAGTGGTTGTGCGTTCGAACTGATATGCAAACCAGCGACTTACATTATATTGATCTCACAAACTAATTACGTATATCGGCCTCACAACCCGATGAATTAGGTATATTGATCGCATAAATCAATGACGTATATCGGCCTCACAACCCGATGAATTAGGTATATTGATCGCACAAATCAATGACGTATATCGGCCTCACAACCCGATGAATTAGGTATATTGATCGCATAAATCAATGACGTATATCGGCCTCACAACCCGATGAATTAGGTATATTGATCGCATAAATCAATGACGTATATCGGCCTCACAACCCTATGAATTAGGTATATTGATCGCATAAATCAATGACGTATATCGGCCTCACAACCCGATGAATTAGGTATATTGATCGCATAAATCAATGACGTATATCGGACTCACAACCCGATGAATTAGGTATATTGATCGAACAAATCAATGACGTATATCGGCCTCACAACCCGATGAATTAGGTATATTGATCGAACAAATCAATGACGTATATCGGCCTCACAACCCGATGAATTAAGTATATTGATCGCATAAATCAATGACGTATATCGGCCTCACAACCCGATGAATTAAGTATATTGATCGCATAAATCAATGACGTATATCGGCCTCACAACCCGATGAATTAAGTATATTGATCGCATAAATCAATGACGTATATCGGCCTCACAACCCGATGAATTAAGTATATTGATCGCACAAATCAATGACGTATATCGGCCTCACAACCCGATGAATTAGGTATATTGATCGCATAAATCAATGACGTATATCGGCCTCACAACCCGATGAATTAGGTATATTGATCACATAAATCAATGACGTATATCGGCCTCACAACCCGATGAATTAGGTATATTGATCTCATAAAGTAATTACGTATATCGGCCTCACAACCCGATAAATTATATTGATCTCACAAACCAATCAATAGCAAATCATAAATCACAAATCTAAGATAATATATAAGAAGCGTAACAAGTACCTTAGAAATATAATATCTAATTTAAATATAAAGAGTAAAAGGTAACTAATAATATTAAATATTCGTATAAAACGATAAGGGACGACTACGGACGGACAGCTAGCTAATAATTGATCTTTTGCTGAGGCATTGTAAGTATCATATACGTGAACTGTTCCGTTGCGTCTCGGAGGGTTCAATATTTGGTCGGTCGGGTCCGCCGATCGGTCGGAATTCACGGCATGTGGCGGGGTGGGGCCACTAAGCTATTTTTCCCCTTGTTATGACTCTCAAATTAGATAGCTGTAACGAGAGGATAAATAAGACGTGACCTCAGCTTTCCCTAAGACAAGCTGTGGTCGATTACAACGGAAAAGTTTATGATGCTGCAATTGCTGTCAACTCTCCTGAAGGGATTTAATATATTATACCTTGAACGTTTCTTAACACTGTTACCTCTGAATCTCTTAAAGATCTTGAGTTACTTACGAAAACAATAATAAAGGTCCTAACCGCGAGACGTATCATGAGCCAAGGCATGATTTGATTAATATATTTTCAAACATTTCAGATCGATGAAGGGATGAGTTCAATGAAGGGGGGGAGACCAGTTACAATTTGGTGCCGTGACCAGGATGGTCAAAACGGCTTTACCATAAACTTTTAAAGTGGGCTTTTGCCTACAATTTGTTGTCCGTGAAATGGAGTGAGACAGAGGAGGTTAACAGTGTTTTAAGAATCTTCAGGTTGGGGGGTTGTAAGGTCAGGGGGTTGACAGTTTTAGTAGTATCCACATCAGGGAAAGAGAGTGTAAGATAGAGCGTATAAAGTCTGGGGGTTGGTAATAAATTTTAAAGGTTTTGTAAATTCTATTCCGATAAACTTCATAGAATTTAGGGGGTTGAATGTAACAATCCATACTGTACATAAATATACGTAGGAATATTTATAAAATATTTTTACTGATTAATATAATTTAATTTAATTTAATAATAATAAAAAAAATAGTATTTTATTTTATATATTTAAATAATTAATATAAAAGTAATTAATATTTTTATAAATGTTATGTAGGCTGAATGCCATACTGGCAGGTTATAGTAAATGAAAAAGAAAAAAAAAAAAAAAAAGGGAGCTTGGCGGGTGGATGACGCAATAAAAGGACGCTTAGGAGATTATTGAAATTAAATTGCAAATAATATGAATTTAATGCAAGGAAGTGGATATTTAATTAGTAAATTTAACATATAAAATGTAATAGGATCGAAATATAATAGTTTATGACATTCATGATTGGTAAGATGCATCATTTTAATTAAGAAGATTTTCTTGGTAAGTTTATTTGTATTATTAATAGAAAATTTGCATAAAATGAATATGAAATGATAACTAATTAAATACAAGAATATATATTATGAGGTAAATAATAATATTAAGAGTATTCGATGTTAGGAAGGTTATTTATATTATGAAATTTATCAAATTTACAATATTTATAAGTAAAAGCGTATGCCGCGACGCTCCGCCATCTTTAAATAGTGTTTAAATAGCGTTGTATGGGCATTTTAGTTTACATTATCGTTAATAATATGAAATATATAAAGTATTGGTATATTGAAAGATTAAGTACTATTAAAAAATATATTAATATATAAGTTGCGTTTAAAGAATAAAGATTTTGTAGTAAGATGGGTTTTTAAAGGGTAAAATTTATAAGAATATAATTAAATGTATAGCACGCTGCGTCATACAATGGTTTACGATTGTCAGGGTTTGGTGAGCTGGTAGTTTACGGATAACCGATGTCTTGACATGATCTAATGTTCTTTAGCAGCACCGAGGCTGACGCGTTTAGTAAAGTGAACCGCTATAGCAGTGTTGGTTAAATGTATCATGTCTGACGCTGTCTTGCGTTCCGTGAGGGAGCTCGTACGGCGACAGCATTGGTATAATTTGTGACACGATTGTCGTGGGTTCAATAAGTTTATAGCTTTTTGATAACCGATGTCGGTGTCCCGATACTGCTTGGCATCACTGAGGCTGACGCGTTTGGTAAAGTGATCCGCTATGTGAATGTTAGTTTGTAGTATCTTGTCTGATGCTGTCTGTTGTTACATAAGCACTTGTACAAAGTCGGATATTGGTATAACTCGTGGTATACGATTGTCGGGGTTCCGTAAGCTTAAAGCAAACTGATAACTGATGTCGGAGACGTTTGACTAAGTTTAAATGTTGGTTTTGACAAACGACTGCTACGCGTGTGCTGTGCGGTTAAATAAATCAAACAGCCACCGAGTGGTTGTGCGTTCGAACTGATATGCAAACCAGCGACTTACATTATATTGATCTCACAAACTAATTACGTATATCGGCCTCACAACCCGATGAATTAGGTATATTGATCGCATAAATCAATGACGTATATCGGCCTCACAACCCGATGAATTAGGTATATTGATCGCACAAATCAATGACGTATATCGGCCTCACAACCCGATGAATTAGGTATATTGATCGCATAAATCAATGACGTATATCGGCCTCACAAACCGATGAATTAGGTATATTGATCGCACAAACTAATTACGTATATCGGCCTCACAACCCTATGAATTAGGTATATTGATCACATAAATCAATGACGTATATCGGCCTCACAACCCGATGAATTAGGTATATTGATCGCATAAATCAATGACGTATATCGGCCTCACAACCCGATGAATTAGGTATATTGATCGCACAAATCAATGACGTATATCGGCCTCACAACCCGATGAATTAGGTATATTGATCGCACAAATCAATGACGTATATCGGCCTCACAACCCGATGAATTAGGTATATTGATCGCACAAACCCATGACGTATATCGGCCTCACAACCCGATGAATTAGGTATATTGATCGCATAAATCAATGACGTATATCGGCCTCACAACCCGATGAATTAGGTATATTGATCGCATAAATCAATGACGTATATCGGCCTCACAACCCGATGAATTAAGTATATTGATCGAACAAATCAATGACGTATATCGGCCTCACAACCCGATGAATTAGGTATATCGATCGAACAAATCAATGACGTATATCGGCCTCACAACCCTATGAATTAGGTATATTGATCACATAAATCAATGACGTATATCGGCCTCACAACCCGATGAATTAGGTATATTGATCTCATAAAGTAATTACGTATATCGGCCTCACAACCCGATGAATTATATTAGTCTCACAAACCAATCAACAACAAATCATGAGTCACAAATCTAATATAATATATAAGAAGCGTAACAAGTACCTTAGAAATATAATATCTAATTTAAATATAAAGAGTAAAAGGTAACTAATAATATTAAATATTCGTATAAAACGATAAGGGACGACTACGGACGGACAGCTAGCTAATAATTGATCTTTTGCTGAGGCATTGTAAGTATCATATACGTGAACTGTTCCGTTGCGTCTCGGAGGGTTCAATATTTGGTCGGTCGGGTCCGCCGATCGGTCGGAATTCACGGCATGTGGCGGGGTGGGGCCACTAAGCTATTTTTCCCCTTGTTATGACTCTCAAATTAGATAGCTGTAACGAGAGGATAAATAAGACGTGATCTCAGCTTTCCCTAAAAGAAGCTGTGGTCGAATACAACGGAAAAGTTTATGATGCTGCAATTGCTGTCAACTCTCCTGAAGGGATTTAATATATTATATCTTGAACGTTTCTTGACACTGTTACCTCTGAATCTCTTAAAGATCTTGAGTTACTTACGAAAACAATAATAAAGGTCCTAACCGCGAGACGTATCATGAGCCAAGGCATGATTTGATTAATATATTTTCAAACATTTCAGATCGATGAAGGGATGAGTTCAATGAAGGGGGGGAGACCAGTTACAAGACATAAATGATAACTGTGGCAATTAAACTACAGGTTTACTTTTATGTATAAAAATATTAAATTATACAAATCTAGTAAAAGAAAATTTCGTTACTCTTTGCTTTAACCTCTTCGAATAATGCTTACTTTAGAAAATTATGTATAATGGATTATGATATTATAATCGTATCTTTTATTTCTTTTTCCTACAATTTCTATGATGTATTGTTAACTTAAGGAAACTAGTAAAATAAAGAATAGTCATTTGACTACTTTATTACAACCTTATTAGATTATTGATTACTAACTATTAAGTTTTGGAACAATTTTTAAGATTTTTAGCGACGGAAAAGGTCTGGATAGTCAGAGGGAACTTAATATTTAGGCACTTCGTTCTCCAGTTTCTGACTGAAGAAAAGTCTATATAAAAATAATTAAATTATAATCATTCCACCTAATGTGAATCGTACCCAAGATCCCGTCCCCCTGCGCCACGACGGGCTTATTTTAGAACTTAGCTTATTTATTTTATTAATAATCGTACTTTAATATCAAGCACTTTGTGTTTATCTTTAAAAACATATTATTACATAAGTAATAGGATGTCATATTAAGATAAATGTGACTAAAATTCCCATAAAACATTATTCTACAATCTAATTATACTAGTGGCCAGTCGTGGCCCAGTGGCACAAGCGTGTGACTGTAAACGACTGGTTGTGGGTTCGATTCCCACTCGAGGGGTGGAAATATTTAATATTTCCATTTTCTTCGCTCTGGTATCGAGGTAAAGCGCGGCGTTAAGTTCCTCCACTTAACACGCAAGCCACCGAATTCGGCGGAAAGTGGGGAACGGAGTATCTTAATACTAGGTGCTGTGTGCGGGATACAGCGTGAAGCTGAAAAAAAAAAATTTATACTAAGATGGCGGCAAATGATTTAAATGTATTTGTATAGCAAATTTTTCGTCTCTTTTCATAAAAAGAAAATTCTATGCCCTAATTACTTTTAATATTGTTATTATTTTCATTATAATTATTTTGTATTCCTTTTGTGTGTGTAATGCAATAATAACTTACAAAGAAATGCTTCATATTTTATAAATAGAAACCTGACCAACTACGAGTATCACTAGAGCAATTATATTTATATCTCCGAGTACTTTCATTCTTAAATTTACTAGTTAAATATATTTTTCTAGTATATTTTTTATAATTTTATAAAAACTCTAAATGTAATTTCACCATGACGCTTCTGCCATACTCGTGCCATACTCTATACATCCTTTTCTTTTTTCAAATTTCATAAAAACAAACTGTCGCTAGCTCGTTCCGCTAAGATATATATAATAAAAAAATATATTATGTATAATAAATCTTTTTTTGTTTCTTAGAAAATAATCATAATTTTTGTCCTTAAATTATTGGCCGTCTACAGAGCGTGTCAAATTAATACGGTAGATACTTTTATAAATGTATCATACATGTTGTTTTACTTACAACTGTCACACATTTAACTGAAACATAGTAAAATTCATCATTCACGCTCATCAAGGTGGATTTATCTGAAAGAAATCTCCTCCAGTCGACCTGTGTAAATGTAAGGAGCAATCAAAAGAAGGAGAAAGAATGGATAGACACGGAAAAAAGAACATATTTAAAAATTAACAATGACATATTAAAAACATGTTATATTTTTGCAGTTAAATTGAGATAATTTTATTAATATTTTGAATACTATAAAGCAATTATTAATATGTAAATCTCAATAAGAAACAATTCAAGGTAAGCCGTATACTAAGCGACATAGCAATTTCCTTATATTATAATCGCTGCTGCAAAATCGGGAAGTTAAACGCGAATTAATTTAGCTTCAACAGCGCAGTTAGTGTAGCTATTTGAAATTCAATTCGTCTTCCCGATTAAGCTTCAGAGTTGAGAACTAAATCTAGCCTAGCTAGTTATAATTTAATATGTTTGACTAAAAATAATATTATACAGCTTAGCTCTCAGCTCAGAACGTGTTTATTAGGATTGCCTGAGAGAAATCACCTGCGGCAATAAGGCAGCCTTTAAACCGAAATTGTACTACATACAATTGTACACATATTATATATATTCAATTCTGACTTGTACATATTGCACAGAAAGTTAAAATTTAAATAATTAAAAACACTAAGCTCGTTGTAAACCATGTTGATGCGTCATAACTTTTGTTTTAGTTACTAATAGTGTTTGAGTTACCAATCACTACCATCTTATCCTTACAGAGATCTTGGGTACGCTTAAGGTGTTTGTTTATAAACCAATGTCTTAATTCTCTACTAAAAAATCTTTTTGACTTCGAATAGTCTATGCTTTTAGAGGAATTAAACTAACTAACTTAAACTACACAAGCCAGATAATATAAAATACCTCAAAATGGTGCTCTTATTTTAAGTTACCCTCCTATTTACCTTGTAAACTGTGCACAGTGAGATAAAATTATCCATATAACAGTTTAACTTGGCTATTGTCCCATTGCATATATATTTTGCATACAAAGTATCTTAGCTTTGTTTTGTTGTACAAATCTGAGCGGAAATTTTAGACGTCGCCTTTACCGAGCTACGTCCGTAAAAGCCATTGACATTTTCGCGCACGTCAGAAAGTTGTGTAAAAAACTTTTGTAGTAAGAAGTAATTATACCTTGACATTTATGAGTATATTTATTAAAGCTTTTTTTTATATTGTATTGTATGTGACGTTATGAATTACTAACGACACGCTCGCGGCTTCGCTCGTGTAAACTACACAATTATAGCTGCTCTGTGTCGCTTAAATTAAGCAGTTTATCTTTTCATACAATTGAATTATTTAATAAAATAGGTAGCTGATTTAAAAAATTGGTAGCCTATATTTGAGATTGCCTTATAAAGTATCTTCATCGGTCAGAAATCGGTCAAGCAGTTTATATTTTTCATAAAAAAACATAATTAAAGTAGCCTATGTTTGATCAACTATTTTTATTCCGAACTCTATCCAAATCGTGCCGGTTCTTTAGACGTCGAAGTGTAACTTACAGTCAAGGCGAAAACCAAAAAATTACATTTTTTTTATTATACAGTGTACAAATCCCAAATAAGAGAGATAGTCATTTATTATACACGTATAATTTACGGTACCTACTTTATCATGTGATAATCGTATCATTTGATAATCGTTTCATTTATTCAATAGACTATTCCTTTTGTTGAGCTTAACACCGTCAGTGTGGAAAAAATGTTGAGCTCTTAGTTAAGGACACGATATTTTGATACACACAGCGAATACACAGTCAATTTCAAAAAATGCAGAAATGCAAGTAGGACGAAGAGGACGAGTGTATGTTTGTTTGTGACTCATTCACGTGAAGACTACTGAACAGATTTAGATAAAACTTTTATTTACAACAAAGCATATATATCAAAAAATATAACATTTACAATTTATAAAGATTTTTTATAATTTCGCCAAAATAAAATGAAAGTAAGTCCAAAAAAATTTGTCATCGGAGACCTGTCTTGACATGCACTACCTAATCCGTTGGAGCTCCACAAAAATATGCACTACGGGATTATTTGTCCAATAGTTCTAACAAAGTCCGTTATAGTATATACCTATCTATATCTTATGTGGAAGCTATATATTTTACTGATAAACTGCTACGCTGGTTTTGATGAAATTTGATATTTGTAGCCTGGGGCATAAGACCATAGGATACTTAACAATACACCAAAACGGCCTAGTCGTGGTCAAAAGCTAGTATTTAAATCTAAATATCTTAGTTTATTATTTTTATCTTTGTATCTTTATTTTTATTGTAAATGCTACTATTTTATATATGTATGTGTGTAATAAAATGTGTAAACTTAGTCATTCCTAGCTTAAAAGTCCACTCTACACGTTTTCAAAAGCCCTTCTTCTAAGTGTGCTCTAAAACCTTTCTTGTTATTGTATGAGATGAGGCATTTTCATATTCTTCATATGAAACAACAATATGGAAATATGTATAGTACACAAAGTCCATTGTGTTAATGAATTGGATTTTAAACGGCTAGTTTTAGAGACGTCTTTTGTTACAAACTATTTAGTTTTCTTAGTAGTCTCAGACTGCTTAAACTAAATAGTTAAATACTGTTAGACTTAAATATGATAAATATTTTTGGTTTTTGATAAAGGTTTATGGTGGGGGATATACTCGCGCATAATTTTTATAAAATTTAAATAATTCTATTAGAAATGAAAAAACTCGCAGCTAAAGTTTCCGTGAATTAAAAACTGTATTTTTAAAAATTTATTTATTTAATCTTTGTTACAGATTTTTTACTTCATCGTCGATTATATTATAATTTGGTAATTAATTTTAGCCATTTGCATTTTTTTTATTTGATGAAATTTCTGACTACACTACGACAGACTATACGTATAGTACCAGGCAATAAATAATGCACATCGATGCTTAGAATGAAACAGTCGGTTAGCTTCGACTTCGTAGAGCGTTGTCTCGGTCGTTTAAAATATTAACAATGAAAAACGTCACATATCAACTGAGTGACAAAGACAGCGCTCTACGAAACCGAAACTGACCGACTGTTTCATTCTAAGCAAGATGTGCATTAAATAATGCAAAAATATTGCCGGATACTATACATTCATGTTTCTCATCTTTTTTCTAGTATAATTTTGTTTACGTTGTTATAAAAGTGTGATTTCGATCTTTATATTTTAAATATTTAAAAGATTCTGTCTCGTTTTAAGATGTTTAAAATTATATTAAAATACATAAAACTTAATTTAATACTATCAAAATTATATTTTATTCTTCTAAGTAACTTAGAAAACATACTCTGTTTACATTTTAAAATTCAAGTTTTAAGTACAGATTTTTAATATGACGACCCTACTTCGACACCATCTAAACACAAGCTATATTCTTAGAATATATTTTTCAATTTTTTTTGTTTATCATAATTGTCACTTAAAACTATTTTTTCCGGAAAAGGTCTATATTTACACTGTATTTAGCTATGTATTTATTTTCATACCTCATGTAATCTGTTCTCAGGGAGTCTCATCTAAATGTCAAATGTTACTACCCACGTCACAAATTCAAGGACCGTCTGTCTTCATTTAGAGAACTCGCACAATATCAGAATACCTCCTCTCGAGTTTTGTTCTCCACAATACGGATCGCTGACCTGTAGTTGTTTGTGATAACTTTTTTTATTAAATTCTTGCCCATTATATCTTGGTCTTTGAAATTGTAAGAAATTCAATCTTTTAATTTTGTCATGTCTTTCGGTGTTATTGACTTTCTTATTTTATAAATGTATGGAAAAATCATCCAGCGTTATATCTTGCGCTCTGATGTTTTTCTTAAACATACGATTACAGTACTTTTAATAGGTCTTTTAATGAAAAAATCAATACAACTTTTGCTTTGCTTGTTGTTTTAGTCTATCTAATAAAAAAACTTTAAAATTAGTATTTTTAGTGATCTGCTTTATATTTTAACTAGTATTTACATAAACTTTTTATATTTCTCTAATGTTGTATATATACAAAGATAATTAAATAACCCCGTTGACATATAAAATATGGGTTACCAAAGTAACGTTTAAAACACTTCAAGCAAACGTCAAACGTATATAACGGTAGAGCGTGTTATATTTATTTTGTTAATTTAATATACCTCTAATAAATTATATTGGATTTCTACACTTCGGCATATAAACTCCGTCTGCATAATTCGCATAACGATTTTACAAGTATAAATTTATAATTGAGCCAGTCGTGCCGCAGAGGCATAGAGTGTTCATTGAAAGCGACTGGTTGTAGGTTCGATTCTCACTCGAAGAGTGGAAATATTTAATATTTCCATTTTCTTCGCTCTGGTGTCGAGGCAAAGTGTGGCGTTACGTTCCGCTATTTAATACGCAATGCCCCCGAATTCGACGGAAAGTAGGAACGGGAAGGTGGTATTTTAACTATGGCTCCCAAAAATTATATTTTAATTAAATTTACATAACTTTATTACAATTTCTAACTAAAATCTAGCATACGCAAAGGCTAATTCGAGAGTCCTATACAACGGGCAAAATCTAATGGTATGAAATAGTAAAAGGGATGAACTAATAGGCTACCTCCATATAAATTTTAGCTCAAGTAAGCATCGCTGGCCACGACTTAATAAATGTAATACAGTAAGCCACGACCCAACTCATATGAATAATTTCGTACTTCATTAGCTACCTGAATTTGGATATAGAGACAATTTACCAACTGACTTAACTATGTAAAATATTCAGTGATTGCGAGTCACGTATGTTTAACTAACTAATATTATATGCTGATTTATATGCATACCTATATTTGAGAAGTACATTTATGCTATGGTAATAGCCGAATCATTATGATGCTGCTGTTATAAGAAAATAAAATAAGTTCTTTAAATGTAGTTATTTGCATGTGGTTAGCCTCTGAGAGTACTGGACTATTTTTTTGTGTTGTTACACTTTTTCCTGCTTCGGGAATAAAATCACAGAGAACCTAGTATCAAGACACTCTGTTCTACACTTTTTGCCAGAAACCTAGATATTATTCGTTGAATGGCGGAACTCAACGCCGCGCTTTGTTTTATGTATCAGAGCGAAAATAATATATAACCATTCCATGTGAAAATTGAACCCACAACGAATCGTGTTGACTGACAGTCAGTCGCTCTATCACTGCGCCAGGATGACCTGGATATTTATATTAAATAAAAAAAATATTCACATGGTCTTTCTTAAGATTAACTTACTATATCTTATATACCATATACTGTTTCTTTTTCTATTAAAATATAAGAAATTGAGTATAGGATAGTAAACTTTGAAAGCTTTTTTTTTGAAAAGAGGAAAGAGGAGATAGTCTCCAAATACTAAATTTTTTCTGCTTATTCTGTTAATGCGGAAGGCTACAAAAATATAACAAAGAATTTAACCTAGCAATGTAAATGGCATAGTTGAATAATACATGTGAATATGAATAAACAACTTGTTCAAAGACAATCTTCATGTAAAGTTCTACGACCTACTTGCGGTAACCTTAACCTTTACCGGGATTAATTAAATAGTAACAGCGAGAGCTTATTTTAACCCAAGGCGTAGTGTAAAAATATTTTATACTTGTTTATTTTTACACACTTAGCCCATTATGTGTTGTAATTTAAGTAAATAACACTCTGCACTAAATTTGCTGTATTAATACCAATATTTATTTTTTAGCTTCACATTTTTTTCCCCCTGTAGGGTAGCCATAGTGAACCTAGTGCCAAGACATTCCTTTTTTTTCCACCTTCCGCCCGAAATGAAGACTTTATATTTAGTGGCGGAACTCACTTCCTCTTAGATACTAAAGAGGAGATATGAAAATAATATTAGAAAATAGTAGTAGTATAGTCGATTATTATTTCTGTAAATACTATCAAATTGTGCCAGGCACTAATTAAAAAAATAATTTCAATTAGCATATATTAATTAATTTTATTTATTTATTTATATATTCTTTTTTGTACACCACAATTACAATCAACAATTCAGCAAAAAAGAAAAAAACTATTACAAATGAGTGAGGCACAAAACGCGATCTCTATCGCTATGCAGTGATATATTGAAATTCTCACATATGTTCTGTGACAGCAAAACCCATACACAATCCACAAATACTTGGATTACAACATTTAATAACTTACATTATAGAAAATGTTGAAGATATATATAAATCAAATATTGATTCATATATTTTTTGGTAATTTTTATTTTTCAAATGAAAAATTACGTCATTCCCATCCAAGCATCTTCAAGTACATATAACATTTCCAATTTTAAATCTTAATAGCCTCCTCGCAACCAAATATATACCAAAGAGATGTCCATTTTGCAACCAGTCGATAAGCCAGAATCACTCACACCATACGTTCAAAGAATTTAAAAGTACGAATACATCGCAATACAAAATATCGATGGAACTCGTTTCCAAATATTCCAAACCTTTTATCATATAGAAGCAAAATTGTACAAATTTTTACATAAACGAAGTTCAAATCTCTCGACACGCGAATATTTAGGAAATTAAATTGAAAACCGCAATTCACCGTTGGCTAATAATAAATCTCTAAAATTGTACATTTATAGGTCCATTTGTAAGTAATTTAGCCGACCCATTACGTTTCGTTTAAAAGCTAATATTGAAACGTATTGGCCGTTTACATTTTTGTGATGTAAAATGTTTCGAGTACTGCTTTTATATCGAAAACTAATTAATGGGGTTTCTATAAGGATATATTTTTTTTACATATGTACGTACCTACATATTTATTTCCGCTTACATTTGGAAGTGGTGACCTTTGTTACAGCTTACAGTTTTATTTCATAATGGAGTAGTTAGAAAGAATCTAGAGCTGAGACACTCCTTCCTCTAGTTGTCACTCGAAATTGAGGCATTGCTTGTTGAGTGGAGGAACTCAACTCCGCGATTTGCTTATATACCATAAGCAAGCCGAGCGCGCGAAAAACTAAGTTTAAATATAATCATACCTATATCTTACTTAGTTCAGAACACAGAAAAGAAAATAATTTTAAAAATATTCATTTCATCGAGTGAGAATTAAACCCACAACCATCGGGCTATTGTACACACAGCGCCACGCCCTTCTGACGGAAGTGGTGATTGTTACGTACATAGGTTTCATTTTGATTGAATTCCTTTTTATTTGGTACTAGCGGGCCCGGCAAACTTCGTTTCGCCGTATTTTTACTATCAATAAGAAAGTCTAAGATTTTTAAAATAATTTTAATGCATAATATTTTTTTTCATTCCGGATAGAAAATAAATAATGCTAATGATATCCCTTTTCTCTTCTACCCAATGCTATTCTAAATCATCATTAAAACGATGTGTTTGACTTGTCCATATTCTTTACTTAAGGAATTTCATTTCTCATTGTCTCTCATGTTCTCCTGTAGTGCTTTGCCTGCTGTTATCTATGATATGGCTAGTTTTAACAACTTAATCGACTGAATAAATTGCTTAAAGTAACTCTTTTTATACATAAAAAATATCAACTGATTACGTTCATGCAAATGTTATTGTAGGTATAATTATCTCTCTCTTAGCTGTATGATGGACAGCATGATAGCACAGCTTTGATTAAATACAGCTACAGATATCCTTAAGAAAAATGTAATCGAATCTTAAGTCTGAAGAAATTTGTTTTAACCATGAACAGAAGGAATATTGCTCCTGTATGTGGTGAATTTGTCCTTGAATCTTGTACAGTATTAAAGAAAAGAAAATTGAAAAAAAAAAAAATCTTTTTAACATTTTCATTAGAATTTTGCTGTATATTTGTATATTTATTGCAATATGATATATGTAGGTTTATATTATATTACGGAGAATGAAATATAGTAAAGATGGATTGGATGTCTGTTGTTCAATTATATTTGGGCCAAATTATGTTACTTAGAACACACTGTTGTAAGTTTTGTAAGAAATGATTTGATAGTGGTCCTTGTCCTAAAACTTCAATAAGGGTTTTTTGATAATTTTACCTTCACACTTACACAACATAATCCAATCAGTATGAGTTCAACTCGCAGATTAAGAAATGCTCATTGTTCTAATATATATTGATTTATTTCACGTTATTGGGAACAGCATTAACCAAAATAGTTTATTTTGATAAAAACTGATTGAGTGTGATAATGGCTTGGAAGATAATGTAATAAATAGTGAGAGTGTAATGATTTAGATGGGCTGGCAATAAATGTCTACTACCTTATTAGACTCAATTTAAGGAATTGTCATGTTATTTGGTGAATTGTTGTTTTTTTTCTATAATCATTTAAAAACTATGATCACTTTATACAAATATTTTCTTTACCTTGCCCTATGCATGCAATATGAGGAAACAGAATATAAATGAAAAGTAGCTGATAAAGTTTGAGTAGTTTTTATTAATTAATTTGAATTCAAGTATATGAATACATTTCAATAAATATAACCTACATAACAACACTGTATATTATAAGTTCAAGCCAAAATTATTAGTTTACTTCTTAAAACTTACGCTCCGAACTAAAAACCGGAAAAATTTTATACTCTTGACTGACACACGTCCATTCTCTATAAATAGCCCAACTATTTATTATATTACTGAAGGAATTAGGTATATTTATAATTTCAATTTAAAGTTTTGTAGAAACGATTTAAGTTTTTCTTTGGACAACATTTTATATTAATTAACTATACTCATAAACATTAAAAAATTGCTTTTGTATTAGGAATGCTGAGTAATGTACAAACATACCAAGATGCGATTTGGACTCCGAGTGTGTTGAAAATTTGACATTAGCCTGATTTTTCTCAATATGAAGGAAAATACCCACCACGTTGAACAATTTTAGATAAGGCGACATTGTCTTATTTCCTAAAGTCAAGCAGGACTTATTTGGTTCTTCACCAGATATTTCAGATCTGTAATTTTTTAAAGTCAAGCAATGTTCATCACGCTGAACTACTTTTGTTATGGTTTCTCTGCTTTATTTCTTATAATTCATCTAAATATTTCATTTTGAAGTATACAACAAAAAACGTTGTTCGAATCTGTCCAGTAGATCAAAAGATGTGCGCGTGCAAATATATAATAACATAAAAAAAAAAATTAAAACATCCTATATTCATTGTTTTAATGTTATTTTCACGTTCCTGTCAATATTTGTGTACAGACTCAATTGTTAACTGTTTTACTATAATAGAGTAGTTTTTTCCTTTTTCTTTTAGAAATGAAAATATAGAAATAATTATTCCCCCGAGAGGGAATCGAATCCACAACCGTCGCGTTACAGTGAGACGCCGTCTCACTGCGCTACGGCAGCTTCAAGTACTTAGTAGAGTAGTTTAGGTTTCTAATCAGCAACCAGAGAATAAATTTTTATATTTCTAACGCAGAAAATGACTATTTTTTTTACAATTTTTCAATCCTTTTTCGTCAACTTAGTGGTAGAATTGTCATAATCGCTGAAATACGTACTTACTATTTTTAATAATACACTTATAAACAGAGTTTCACATTTTAACATTGCAACTTTCAACCTTTATTTCACCAACTTAGGGGTCGTGATTTCACAATCGATGAAATAGAAATTTAATATTTTTTTTATTAAATATACAGAAATTAGATTTCATGGCTTTAACTTCAAAATTGATGGAATTTCATACACTCTGTTAACCAACTGTTAACCACTATTTCCCCCTCTTAAGAGATGATTTTTTAAAAATCCTTTCTAATTGAGTGCCTACGCTACAAAAAGTTACAATAAAGCTCCGCTCAGTCTTTCTTTCGGGGAATCGTTTTTTTTGAAATAATGCTTACAATAAAAATATTATAAAATAAACAAAAAATATAATTAAAAGTCCAATAAACTTGTATAAAAAATAAAAATAAAAATAAAATAAAAAATTGAAACAAAAAAGAATAAAAAAAATAGACATCCATGTCAGGATCGAACCGTGGACCCTAATAAAAAATAACCACAAAAAGCAAGCGCTCTTTCAATTGAGCTATCACAACTTTGTCGGACGTTGCAAAATTGACATTCGTATATTGTGTATAAAGTGATATTTTAGCAGCTGTTTATCAATTGTTTTGCCGTCTCGAAACCTCTCCAGTAACATTTAAACTTTATGGTATGGTATTAAAGTTCAAATTGACTTTTAATAATTATAACGAATATTTTGTATGGGAGAATAGAAAAGTGTTTTTTTAATACGTTTTCAGATTATTTTTTTTATTTTTCTCTCCTTAACTACAATCCTCGTACTTCAAGGAATATTGTAAAAAAAGAATTAGCGAAATCGGTCCACCCGTTCACCGAGTTTTGCGCTTACCAACATATTCGGCGATTCCTTTTTTTATTTCCTATAAGTCATACTTACGTCGTAATTAAAAAACAATAGAATGCCTGATTGCCATTACAATGGATGATGGCGTAGGCTTAGAATTTTGGTCATAGCTATACATGGGAACATTACATCGTTTGCTTCAACAGCCTTTATATGAAGATGGTACAATGATTAAATACGTATATTAAAAAAATACATATGTATTTCAAATTAACGATAAAATACAAAGACTATTTTAAATTACTACTTTTTTTAATAAAAATAAAGACAAATGTTAGGAAAGAGTAAAAGGACCAGAAAAGTTTTAAACAAAAAAGAACTCCTTAAACATTTCTAAGTGGATTTGTTTCGACCTTTCTTTATTGTTAGTAAAGTTAGGTCAGCTTAAAATAACAGTAAGTAACTTTTATACATAAATTAGTTTATTGCGAGTAAAAGAAAATTATATGGGGCAGTCGTGACGCAGTCGCACAAAGTGTGACTATAAAGCGACTGGTAGTAAGTTCGATTCCCACTCGAGGAGTGGAAATCTATACGCTATAGATATCGTTAATATTTTCATTTTCTTTGCTCTGGTGTTGTGGCAAAGGCGCGGCGTTACGTTCCGCCACTTAACTCTCAATGCCTCCGAATTGTGGGGAACGTAATGTCTTAACACTAAGTTCCCTCTGCCTACCCTGCTGTGTGCGGGATACAGCGTGAAGCTAAAAAAAAGAAAACCCCTGATTTGGTGACATGACAAAACGCGTTGTTTAGTTCCACCATTCAACACATATATCGGATCCGAACGGAAAGTGAAAACCGGCTACATCTTGACACTCTCTCTCTGATTTTCGGCTCTCTCTGTTTATCACTCTAACCGAAAAAAAAATGCGTGAAGCTGCTATATTTTATCGTAGTAATATAATTTGGCTGTAAATATTTTATTGAAAAAACTTTAATTAAAACTACATACGTTCTTTTATGTTCAAAATTTTCTGAGCTTAACAGGATTGCTCTTTTATATGAAACTCATTCGAGTCATAAAAGTTTTATCCTTTTTTGACGCTTTCAAAGCTTCAATCTTTTTAAGACGCAATATTAAATATTATAAGCCCACTTTATAGTTAAGTTTGATGTTTAAAACATTTATTTTTTAAAGTTTCTAGAATTTTTTGAACATTAGCCTGCTATAATATAATTGCAAATATGCAAAAATGTTGAATATGAGCGTAATAGTTTGCTATTAAACGAAACTTTTTTTAAAAATAAATATACATTTTATACTAAAGAGACGAATGAGAGAGAAATAAAAAAGTAGGGAAATTTTGAACTGAATTCACAATTGTAGATATTAGAGCGGATAGATACAAGTACCGACGCGCCGGCAAGCTAGCCATATTTTCATATTATTTTTAAAAAATGTATTATAAATAAATAACGTTTACATTTTTTAATTAAATTATTTGTTTTTTAAAAGCATCTTTACACTTTAGTGTAGTGAGATACAAGGTAGTGTCAAAACACTCCGTTCTCCATTAGTAGCGGAACTTAATGCCGCGCTTTGTCTGAGGTACCAAATACTTATATCACTATAGGAAAAAATCTTATGTACATATTTTTTATTTTTTTTAGCTTCACGTTGTATCCTGCTAACAACAGAGTAGACAGAGGTTAAGACACTCCGTTCCCAACTTTCCGCCGAATTTTGGAAGTATTGTGTGTTAAGTGGCGGAACTTAACGCCGCGCTTTGCCTCGATATCAGAGCGAAGAAAATAAAAATAATAAATATTTCCACTCCTTGAGTGAATCGACACGTTTGTGCCACTGCTGTTTGCTTACTTTTACTTTTTGTGCTCATGTGCATATAAATGTATCAAATTCAATGAGCTAAGGAATGATCTATGTATTTATATATAGTTTTAGAATTTATCAAAAAAGGTGATACGGAATTTGGGAAAAGAGAGAGTGAAATTTGGCTTGTACGTTCCATGAAAATTGTACGAGAGTAGTAAAACAGAATTTCTGGCAATGCCCACGGCAATGAGATAAATGAGTTTTTTCTTTTTTATTATTGGCCATACAGAAACCAGATATTTTTGTCTGCCCTAAAATGTGTAAAAAAGCGTCAAGCTAAAGAAAACTCAAGCTAATGAAAAGCCCATTATGAAAACATATACAACAACAATAAATTGTAAATACTGAGATATTTCTGTAATTTTCATTAAACATAAATTTTAGAACGGTTTAGTATTAAATAAATAAAATTTTACAATCATAATTCTTTATAAAAATAGATATTCATACAAATAAATATAACTCATTAAATATAGACAGGCAGACAAAGATATTTTTATCTTTGTCTGCCTGTCTGTTTCTTCAGGTTAATCTCTGGAAAGGCTGATCCGATTTTGACCGGACTTTCACTGGCAGATAGACGTTGTAACAAGAAGCAACTAAGGATACTTTTATTGCAAAATTATAACTCTTTTTTGTTAAATTCCATGCGTACAAAGTCGCGGGCACATTTGATATTAATTAATATTCCTTATAAAGGGTAATGTATTAAAACATATAAAAACCTGTGCCAGTATATTAACGCATCGCTGAACGTTTCGATTAAAACAATGGACGGGTGAAACCGGAAACAAGATAGAATTACACGTTTTATCCAGTGAAATATCAAATGAATCTTTCTAAAGTCAACCATCTGTATGCGTTTCTGAAACAATAGGCAGTTAAACGAAGAAATACAAAGAACTTGTTTAAAATGACATAACTGCGACTTTTGAGTTTGCAAATTTCACTTTTGCTTTACATAAAGTTTGTCCTTCATAAAGTAAAGTTAAAGCAATTTTAATAAATTAATCTTAAATAGATTTAAAAGTATGTTATTTGTTTTATTTTTCACAGTTTCACGTTTTTTATCCCATAATGGGGGATACGAGAGTTGAACACTCCGTTTTCCATCTTCCGTTAAGACGAGAAATCACTGTTTAAAAAATATATTTTTAATTAACAATGTTTAAAAGATGTATTTTTAATTAACTAACTTACAAATTTTAAATATACTGATTTTATCATCCCTTACCCATCAACCTTACTTTTAAAAAAACAACATCTTTATACCTTTTCCGTATAGTAGGGTGCATAACTGGAGAAAACCTAGTGTCAATCTTAGTAACATAGAACCTAGTAACACTGTTTACCATTTCCCGAAATCGAAATTATGCATGCTTAGTTGCGGAACTAAACCGCACGCTTTATCTTAGGTACTACAGCGGAGAAATGAAAATAATTAAAATAAAACCTTCCTCCGAATGGAAATTGAACCCACAACCATCACCTTTCAGTCAGACACTGTCTTATTATACCACGATGGCCTAAACTATCAATTTTTTTGTTTATACCTTATAAGAAAAAAAGCAAACGATATGGCATGTACCATATATCGATATGGGTGATCGAAATCATCAAATATGAATTCTAGTTGCGCTCAATCAAATGGACCAGAAAATCGAATCTCCTCAAATCAAATATACACAGATTGTATTCGTTCAATTGCATTATTGTACAGTCTTCCGTTAATTGAATTATTTTAACAGAGTGTGTTTTTCATGAATTGATTATAATTAACAAATAATAGTTAAAGTTTATTATTGTATTGTATCGTTAATAAGTAACGAATAGTAGTTATAATTTAATTAAGTATTTTTTTTAGAGTCACGAGAAATATCAGTAGTAATAGGTTATTCGTAAACATTTTCTTCATTTTATAAAGAGATTGATGACAGTAGACGAGGCGAAAAAAGTTTACAGGAACCGTAGCGTTTGCCCTCCGTTTTTCCACTACCTCTTCCAAGGGACAAAGCGTAAAGCTAAATAAAATCTACATTTTCAAGTAATAGTAGCATTTTTAGACAATGTCAGAGGGAACACTATTCCTACATCTACTTCTTAATACGCCCCGTAGACGCGGTAAATATGTGTTGCATAGCAACGTGTATGTTACTTTATAGAGATGCAATAATATGTGTATTTCTTTATAATTATTTATTTAATAATAGGAAAAAATCTTTAGCAATTTTCATTTAAATATTTATTTTATTAATTTAACCTATTTCTAAACAATTATTATAGAACATAATGGCTATTTGCAGTTCTATTACACAGAAACTTAAACTGTGCCAAATATGATAGTGCGCCATCTGCATAATTTTCGTAATAAAAAATTGTTATTTTATGTTGTATTACTTAATTAAAATGCTGGTAGATAAAAAAATAAAACCAAATAAGTAGATTTGCTTCACAAACTCCATGTTTATCTCGCATGATTAGGCTGTCACAGAGAACCTTCTTCTCCACTTGCATGTTAAGAGACAGAACTTAAGGCCGCGCTTCGTCAGAGTACAGAAATAAAAATAATATATAATCACGCCCCCGTATGGGAATCGAACCCACATCCATCGCTGTTACAAGTAGTCACTGCCCACTGCACCACGTCAGCCTTAAGGCTCATATTAAAATTTCAGTAATTTTAATAACCATATTAAACACTCATTAATATTACTGAAAATTTAATATATTTGTATTTTAGTAGAACTTCGTTATATAGAAATCTAGTAGTGGTCAATCGCTACGAGAATTGTTTGATGGACCGATCTAAAGACTCGCTTGTGTCCGTCTGAATCGCTACATGCGGGCCTTTAATTATGAATGGTTAAGGCTTTGAACGTCCAGGATGTTGATTTACTTTGACGCTCTCTCTCTAAATAAATAAGAGAGGTTTCGGCTTCTACTTTTACTACATCAAAGACGTAAGTCTATTAATAATAAATAAAAAAATGTAAGAATATAAAGAACATTTAATTTTTCTCGTTAAGACTTCTTAAATTTCCACTACTTTTAAAAATATATTACGCTTAGTCAAACCGTGTGTATTGATTCATATCAATTTATCGGTTTCAAGTGAATACAAAACGTGCATAAGAGTTATGTCTTTTTCCGGAGGTTTAAATTTAGTCTTCACCAGAACGCTCCACAACAAAGTGCAATATTTTAAAATCCTTTCTAAAGCTTGTGAATTGCCAAAATAAATCATTGGCTACGTTTCGTGAGCAAGTTTAAACAAGTTGGCGTATTTCCACCACTTTAGTGAATTTTACCATTCATTATTTCGACGTTATTCATTGTATTGCTTGTTCTTCAAAATTGTTCCGCTTAGACGTTCACGGAAAAACTAAGTTATTTAGCAAACTCTGTTCCCTTTAAATTATGCTACAGGGCTTTCTACTTAAGCCTTATTGAAATGTTCTTGTTTAAGACGTCTTTCTTTTGTTTGTCAATTTACCTCTAGATAACAAGCGAGTCATTTAAATCAGATCTACGTTTTTAAAGCGTGAAGCTAAAACAAAATATAATATTGGTTTGTTGGTTTGGTTTATTATTCTTATACTTAGGTCATCGTAGCGCATTGGTACTTTAATCCAATTGGCTATGGGTTAGATTCCTACTCGGGTAAATGATTACATTTGAGCAAGGCGGTATTGAGTTCCGACAGTCCATACGTTACGTCTCGAATTGAAGCGGAAAGTAGACACTGGAGTGTCATGAAACTAGGAAGAGAGATCTATCTGCGTTGCTCTACGGAAAAGAATCCTTATATTTACAGCTATTGCATGAGTTTTTTATCGACAATTACCATTATTAACAGGAGGTATTATTAATCAATTTAAAAGATTATTTGATTTAAAGCATTTAGGGACTTTTATAAATTTCAACATCTAGCATTACCTTACTTACGGTAAGATTAAATGTAAGAAATATTTTATACAACATATCGTATACTTTGTTTGATATAAAAAATGTAAATATACATAAAGCTACAACGTTTAAAATAAAAGGTAGCTATGAATCAAGTGAAACCTTCGATTCATCTTCCCTGCTTCGCCTTACACTTGACTTGGTTTTTTCCAACCCATTGATCCTAGTCGCAACATAAATATCAATTTGTTCTGAAAACATATGTTAATTCTTTCGCAATATAAACAAAGTTGATAAATACTTACACTAATATAACATACTTAAAACCATTTTTTAACATTTAGTATATTTTTACACACATAGCAGGGTATTCCGAGAGAACCTAGTGTAAGGACACTCCGTCCTCCACTTTATACCTGAATGTAAGACATTGCATGCACAGTGGTGGAACTCAACACCATGCTTTGTCTTAGGCACCTTTGTCTAAGCGTAGAAATAAAACTAATATATAATCATTCCCCCAAGTGCGACTTGAACTCACAACCATCGTGTGTACACAGTCAAACACTATCCAACTGCGCCACGAATGCCTTCAATGCTTTGTTTATTTATTTATTTAAGTATAAGGAAAACATACAGGTGTTTAACAAAAAAAACACGTATAAATAAAACAATAATACCAACGCCAATAAAGATTCCACTACAAACAAAAAAAAAAGAATAAAGTGAACACAAAACAAAAAATCTACTATTACAATTCTCAAAATTATATAAATACATGAATTAATAATGAATGTATAGTAATAAAAGAAAATAGAATTAACTATGACTTTTTAAAAGGTGAACAAATTTATTGAATAAATCTTTGTTATAAAACCTATTATAGCTATTACAACTTCTTATGTATGAAATATTTTAAAAATATGTGCATTTTCTTTAATTAAGACCATGAAAAAAAAATAAAAATAATATTAACGATTAGACTGTTTAACAAATTAGATTGTATTTCCAGTAAAATTAGGTAGTAAAAAGAATTTGGCCATAAACAAAATAAAACGTACATATATAAAATATCATATTATTATTCTTTTTATCTATTACACAGAATACATACAAACAAACTCCTTAACTTTAATTTACCTCGACTAGCGCTCGAGTAAAGAGATACGCTTTTAAGAAAGCTTATTTAAGCTTAAAATATCTTCAGTGTTTTTAAATATTTTCATGCAAGTTTTTTCAAGTTTAAAATGATGAACGAGTTTTTTGAAGTGTCGAATAAAAGTCTCATCTTTTCTTAGAATTCTGGTACTATTTTTTTTAGCTCCTGCAAGTTGCAGATATATAGAGGGAACCTAGTCCGAAGGCACTCTGTTCCCAAAAATTCAAAAATAAGAAATCCTAACTTTGGTTCTGTATACTTCTACCAATGTTAGAAAATTTTGTCATGTTATTTTAATTTAATTTTTGGCGTCCCATTCACCTAATTTACACATGTAGACAATACAATATAATATTTTTATAGAATGCACCTACTACCCTGTGCTGTCGAGGAGAATTTTAAGAATATTATTCTTAATAACAATAATATTTTATTATACAACACGAATGAAGTGACAAAAGTAGAGAATAGAAAAAGACAAAAATGTAAGCAAATGTTACATATCCAAAAGGCAACCTTAATGCTAAAAATAAAGATCATATCGTAATTATCTTAAACTAATTTGCTAATGTTTATCAGTATATATAAATATTACCATTGAAAATCCATAATATGTTGTTAAAAATAATAAATCCAAAGTTTTAGAGTTTGCAAGGAAATTGCGATGTCCTCCACGAGAATTAATTTTGCACCCCAATCAAAGTTGTCGCAAGTTGCCTCGAGTTAACTATGTGTAAACTCCACCATGGCACATACCTGTGAGTGTTTAAATTTTAATCTAACTTTACTACTATAAACTAAGACAATGAAGTGACTTTATTCATGGAAAGTGCCCATTGGACCTTCCTATTTTTACCTACTTGAAATCCTTCAAACGGAATTGAAATAAAGAACTTGTTTTTCGTATAGGGATTTGGTTGTCAAAATGTCATGCAGAAATGAAATTTCAGGAAAATATTTACTGTTTTCTTAAAGTCTTAACATTTGTTGTGGAGTAAAATGTATATGATTTTATCGATTTATCATGAAATTTACCGTAATATTGAACTAATTTATTTTTGATTGGATTTATGTTGTGCATTATACGTCGGAATGTTATGTACATATATTAATTTAGTATAGAAAAAAATCTGTGTAATATTTATTCAGAATATTTATTTACTAATTTTAAAATTGTAGTATTAATAATTAGTGATTTTATGACTTAGCCTATCGTGGTGCGTGTGACTGTATACGCTCCGATTTCTAGAGACAGTGCGTTGAGTTCCGCAACTCAATAAACAATAGATCGCAAGTGGAGAACGGAGTGTCTAAACATTAGGTTCTCACTGTGGTTCAGCTTAACCTCTAAGCTGAATAATAAGGCTTAACATATTTTTGTACCAAGTGGAAATCGAACACACGCCCGTCGCTTAAAAGTTCTATAGTATTATTATTATAAGTTCTTAAGTGTGCTTCATCAGAGTCCACATAGGAAAGTAACTTCATGTTAGTTTTTATAAAAATACTATGTAGTAGTCCACTTTCATTAGTGTAGACAGTCTGAGATAAAACCCAGCTTAAGTTAAGTACTCAACATGTCTACTCATCGACCTCAGTATAGTAAAAGTGTTTTGGGGAACCTTTTAACACAACAACCTCTTAAATATTATGTTATTTACAAGTTTTTTGGTTAGTAAAATATAAATCAATCTATCTGTGTGTACGTGTGTGTTTTTTTTTGTTTTAAAAAATATCAAAATTATGCCTTTTTTAATACACAAAAGTAATATTATTTTATATTAATGTATTATAGTACATAGGAAGAAAAGCAGCTTCCCGTTTATTGCCTGGAAAGACAGTAGGCAGTTTTTTTTATTTCATAAAACAGACATACAAGTAGAGGGACACGCTGATGGTAAGTGATTACCTTCGCTCATAGACATCCACAACATTAGAGGAGTTGTGTATACATTATTGATCTTTAAGATGAGTGTGAATAGGGAGAGCCGACATACATGCCATCGAATCGGAACATTTCGAGAGTTGGACGTTATGACATACAGGTTTTACAGTCAAGAGATATAATTTTAACCAGATGATTACCATAGATTTTTATAGTACTACACATGATTTGTCTGCATACCATTATAAGAACATTTATTGCATTACTAGCGACCTGCCCGCGGCTTCGCCCGCGTAAACTACACAATTAACCGTTTAGTCGGCCGCCGGTAAAGCACCATATCTTGCCCAGTTTTATTTTTCTCTGATTTCTTTGTTAAATAAAAAAAAAACAAAAAATAGAGTAGTCTATAGCATACCAATAGCATTTCCGAAGATTGCCTCTTACAAACAAAGTTTTAAACTTTACTTTTTTACATTATAGTATAGATATACATTATTGTCTTTTCTTAAATAATTCTGTTCATCTTAGGAAAAATAAAATTTTAATTCGTATTAGAAAGCACTATACATATTTACTTTACCCAACGTATTCCCAGAATTCGCATACGAAACTAAAATACTGAAAATGAATTAGAAAGTACTATTTGCTAAAAGTGAATATTTCGGATATATGCAAATGTATAACATTGCTTTGTCACTTCAACGACACTCGTCCACATACACAAAGTCGTTGTATCGAAATACGAAGCAAATAGTGTTCGATTTCCCTTCAACTATTGTGTGTTCAGGTCAATCAAAGGGCAATTGAGCTAATTCTATTGTGTGTAAATAAATGCGTGGTAAAAGAGGCTTTTAAATTGTTATAGTATTAATTTATTACCTGATTTGAAAAAAATGCTATCAAAAATTATTTTTTTGAGGACAACATCAATTTAAAAATTTATTAAAATACAAGATGCTGTATTGTCAAGAAAAATTGGATACATTAAAAATAATCAATCGCTGACGAAATTTAGAAAACTTAAGTCTTAAGAGTGGTAGTACATGTAAAAGCTAACATTTCATTATCACAATATAAGCTCAATCGCAGGAAAAGGAAAATGATACTTAACCTTTATTAATTTGTTTTAATGACTTAAATTATTTCTCATACTGCAATGTGAAAATCAAATTGGTTTTCTTTATTTGTTTCAAGTTTCCAATATCAGAGATAGTTTTTCCACGAATGGCATTTGAATCTACAACCAAACTATAAATACCTACCAGGTGTGACATAACGGTGGTTAAAATTTCTTATATTTAAATGATTACGTCTAATAATATCAGGGAAATAAAAGAGTTTCTAATATTAATATTTTCCTCTTAAGAATTCCAATACTGAACCTTAACATATTATAAGCGGCGTCAAAATCTTAGTACCTTATTTTTATACCCAACCATTCGACCTCAAGCGAAGCACCGAATTTTATTTTCTGTTTTTGCAGGTGATAATTTCATTTGTAGTTTAAATACTAAATATAGTACTTGACAGAATTATAGACATTGGCAAGACACTCCGTTCTCCATTTTCCGCTTAAATTCAAGAAATTACGTATTGATTCTCTGAACTCAATGGCGCGCTTCGTCTTTAAACAGCAGAGTAGAAAAAAACGAAACGAAACGAAAATAATATATCAATTCTCTGAGTGGAAATCGACCTCACAATAAGTTTACAGTAAAAACTATATCTGGAATCAAAGATTCTAACTATCAAAATACCCATGAATATATTGAGGAACGTTTGTATAGATGTCATTTCTTTTGTCTCATAGTTGGTTGGTTTTACATATATAAATCACGTTTTTAACTCTTCAAAATCAATTATAGCCTTAGTCCTGCTCATACTTAAATACTATACAACAATAAAGTCTTTTTTCAAATCCGTCCAGTTGTTATAAAGATTATTTTTAATATAAATTTTGATTTATGCATAATGTGTGCCCCATATATCAAATATCGACTCTCTTCACAAAAATATTTATATAGATATCCTATATAAACCTGAATCAATGGGCTAAAATTAGTAGTAATCACCAGCATAGCAGTATATCGAACAAATTTGAATAACTTTATTAACCGCTCAGCTTTTCAATCAATGTTTTAATATTCAAATTGAACAGTAAATGAAAAATTGCTTCAGCCAAATTTAACAGCGCAGCCTTATATTAAAATATTTATGGTCTTATTTAAATCCGAAGACCCTTGCTAATAATTTGAACCATCAGATTATTAACTTTTCTTACGAGATTTTCCTTAGAAGTGATTTTAATTTCTTTTGATATGATTATTAGAAAGAATATTAAGTTATGATATTTGTTTCTTTTTCTGTTATTATTTTTTTACAGAAAATATTTTTTATTTTTCAGCGAAACTTAAAAGATTTATTAAGATATAAATCAATATTTTGACTTTACGAAATATTTTTGTCATCGTCAACTTATATGTAAAAAGGATAAGGTATATGTATATTTTGAAACGGTCGACATAGCACTCTGTCGTAGCATTTGGAACGTGACTGACATAAATAGTTTTCGAAATGTATTACTATTTTTAATATAAGTATGGACCTAAAATAAAAAATGTAAAAAATTTTTGCATAAATAAATTGAATATTACTATTATACAAACTTACTTGTATAAAACAACGCGGCGTTGAGTTCCACCACTCAATAAGGTTTTTCTTGATTTAAGACGGAAAATGGCGAACGGAGCGTTTTGACACTAGATTCTCACTGACGCTGCTATCCAAAAAACTGTATGCTATCCAAAATAACAGTCTATGGGCTATTTGATCGTGTAATTTTGAAAGACGTATTACCTTACTTTGATAATATTTTCGTTAACAAATTTAGCATTAATTATTCCACTTTGAAATGATGTACGGTTTTCACTAAAAACTTGTATGAAGGACTAAATGAAATCGTAGCCAACCAGAGCTTGTCTTAAAAAAATTGTTATAAAACATAAAAAAACATAACTATTCAGTGTATCAAATCGCGCTTCACACAATAGTATATTTTGATATGTAATATTGAAATAACGATTTTACTACAGTAAATTGACTGTATTATCCATGGCGTCTATTCTATTCAAAACAAAATTAGTTTTGTATTTCAAGTCTAATTCGCTTCGTTGATGTAGAAATACTATATATTCTCAAGAGATACATTCCTAGGTTTCTCTAGAGAATATTTTGTGTCTGTGTCTAGCAAATGCGTCTGTCAGGAATATGACAAGTAGGGAAATCGAATTAAGTAGATAGCTACTTACTGTATAAGATGACAAAATTTGTGACAACTTAAAGTTTATTCTGGAGGTAAACCAAATTTACTATTTAGGCTAAATTTTCGGAATATTAGGGACTATTTTTGCCACTTGGCTGTTAGCATCTTATTTACAGCCGTATTTCTTCGAAAATACTCGTCGATTTTTTCTATTTTCGTTCAAATTGAACAGGGATTTTAATGTTGTCTCCAATTACAGCTCAGTTTGATACATCACTTCGATCAACAATTTTTGTAACATATCTCCTAAACTTTTATAATTGAAAATCAATTTCCTTAATAATTATTATGGAATAACATTTTTACAAAATGAATTGTTTTTTTTGGGAACTTTAATGATACTAGTAATTTGCAAAATTGACATAAAATATAGAAAAACTTTCTTTCTATGACGTTAAAGCAAAAGCTAATTTAATGATAATATATACTATACAACAATAATTAGTTATAACGTTTGCATTAAGTTCATTGTTTAATATAGGAGCATTAAGAGAGGAAAGAAATCTACCTATTTACTTTAAATGATGGCACCTTAGCTAGTATTATATTTGCTATTTTTATCAATGAAATTTACTTATCAGAAAAATAAATAATATGAGTTATATTTGTTAGTAAAGTTACTTACCCAATGCATTATAAACGGTCATTAATAAAAAAGCCTACAAAGCTACGTTTATTAAATTTCAAAAAAGTTTTGTTTTCAATATATTTTTTTAAAAACAATTTGAAAAAAACATATTAAATTGCATATAAATATAAAATATATGAATAAATGTATGGTTTAAAGCAGTACAAAATGTTTTACTGCCAAAACAACACGATTGGTATTTTAATTCCTTTAATTACGACCACTTAATGTATTATTACACATACTTACCTACTTGTTTGATGCAAAAATATATCAAAATTACCATAGCGCAAACGGCAGTTAAAATAATAAATCTGCAACCATTATTATCGGTGAGGCAATTGTAAGTAATAATATAGCGATAGCAGCCATAAAATTATACTCAGTCATACAAAACCACACACATACGTTGCATATTGTGGCATAATGTGCCCCACTTGGACAGATTTATTGAACTAACTTGACATGACAAATTGTACTGAAACACTCTTACGGCTAAACTTTTGTAAATCTGATTTTGTTTTGCATGCGAATAGTAATTTTTAAAGTAATAAATTATATTATAATTAGTAGGTATTTTGAAAGGAAAATGAAAGTTAAATATATCTAAATAATAATTAAGTTTTTCAAATTTTTATAATCTTTATTATATTTCCATTTTCTTCGCTCTGGTGTCGAGGTAAAGCGCGGCGTTAAGTTTCGCCACCTAACACGCAAGCCTCCGAATTCGGCGGAAAGTGGGGAACGGAGTGTCTTAACACTAGTTTCCCTCTGCCTACCCTGCTGTGTGCGGGATATAGCGTGAAGCTTTATTATATTTCTTCCTAAAGATTATTAACGTTTTAAAATGGTTTTTTTTTTATTTTCTTTTTTATATATTTTTATAAAGTATTTTTGAAGTAGTTATATAATAAGCAGTACTTATACTGTACTGCTTATTATATGTTCGGTTTAGTTTAATTTTTTAATTATGGTGCCTAGGACGTCCCAGTACAGCAGAAATCACTTCGCCATCGTCAGGTTGTATGGAGAAAACACGAAGGAATTACGTAAAGTAAAAAGTTAAAAGATGAGTTACAGTATGATAGATTTCGTGTTAAAAAGGGAATCCAGTAACCACTGCATGATTACTGGATACTAAAGGAACTTAACGCCTTTGTCTTAGGTGCCAGAGCAAAGGAAAAAAGTATTTTAAACAATATAATCATTTTCCCAAGTGGAAATCGAACCCATAGTCATTCGTGTTTACAGTCTGACGTCCCAATGCCGCACGATGATCCCACTGCCGCATGATCACGATGGCCTCTAGAAGAGAATAAGTATGTTTTATTATTTTATAACTATACAACATACCTTTTCTAAAAGATTTAATTACACTTATTTAGAGTATGTAAGGCCATTCCTTATTTCTTTGCAAAAGCTAGCTGTATACAAAAGGGAAATATATATAAAGCATATACAGATATCGTTGTTGCACAGAACCACAACGAATGAAAGTCAGAAATTTAATTGCTTTATAAATTAAAAGTCATTACATGTATGTCGGATGGTTTTATATTATTATTCCAGTGCACAGCAGACGTAGATTATTACATTTCATATATTACCACGTTATAAATATTATAACTGCGAACAAACATAAAAAATGTTAAATGCACTATTAATAGAAAGGATCTAATGTGTAGACACTCCGTTTTCCACTTTCATCATGGAATAATGAAATCATGCGTGTGGAGAAGCGGAACACAATGCATAGATACCAGAGCGGAGGAAAGAAAATAATTTAAATATATTAATTTTTTGCTTCACGCTGTATCCCTTGCGGGGTAGTCAGAGAGAACGGAGCGCCAAACGCTACGGTCCCTGCATACTTCTTTCGCCTCGTCCACTGTCATCAACCTCTTCATACACGCCCTCCGGGGGGTCCTCATGCTTTTTACGTGACCTTCCTCCAGTATCATCGATACTGTGTTTTCGAAGATCAACCGAGGTCTCCCCCTGCCTCTCTTACCACTCACCTTTGCTTCATAAATCTTTCTTACCATTCTTCCATCACTCATCCTCTCGACGTGCCCAAACCACCTGAGCACGCCCTTCTTCATTCTTACTATGACGTTCTCGCTAATACCTGCCATTCTGTGTATCTCTTCATTGAGGATTCGATCAGCTATGCTGACTCCACACATCTTTCGAAGAGATCTCATCTCCACAGCATTGATCTTTCTTTCATTCTTCTTCTGCAATACCCACGTTTCGCTGCCGTATAGCAGCGTCGGTACCAGCACTGCATTGTGCACAGCTAAACGTGCGGCTCACGTTCCGCCGTCGCATCAACGCAGCGAGGGCACCGTTAACCCTGTTACCGGCAGCAATAATTTAAATATATTAATTTATATTCAACTGACTGGAAATCGAACCCACAACTAGCCTCGTTTACATTCAGGCACTGTCTCACTACGCCACGAGGGCCTCTAAAATAAAAAAAATATTTACTGATAAATCTATAACATATTTTCCTCAAAAGAGTCTTTCATAGAAATACTTCTGACAAATATGAAGCACCACCCGCCACTGCTCTCAATTCAATTAACACAGTACGCTGAAACATTTACTTTATATATATTTTAAAATATGATTCGTTTCTTGTAATTGTATTATCTTTTTCAAAGCTATTTCAAGCATTATTGTTAGTAACGTAACATCAGAGAACGATGTGATAAATTACTGTATTTTTTATTTTTATGCATTTTGGAAACTTTAAATAGATTTGTAAGTTGTATCTCTTGAAATTCTATGGTCTTACTTAACCGTAGCAAAGCCATTACAAGCTGCAATATAAGGGAATAAATAAAATATTATACTAACGACCCGAATATAGCAGACGTAAAGATCACTTAAAAAATAAAATTTTAAATTTTACATTAATAGTATGAAATTTTTAACATTATATGTAATGCTTACAGTTTTGAGCAAAGTATCGTAAAAGCTGACATGAAAGATTTACAACTTCTAAAGTGCGCTGTAAACAACTCTATAAATTACAAATTTTAAGCCCTTAAATAAGGAAACAGTGAAGTGTAAATGGGACTGTCTATCATTATAAGTATTTGCTCTTCATTCGTTTGTCTTATGATTACGGTGTCTCAGTATACTTGTGAATGGCCGTGATGGATAGGAGTTCGATTCCAACTTAACACTATTTCCAGTATAGCAACGTAGGATAAAAACACTTAATCTACCTACCTACCTACCTCTTCTTGCCCGAATTCAAGACTGTACGTACCAAAAATCAACACTATGCTTCGTCTTACGAAGTAAATAATAATAAGCGGAAAGAGAAAATAATTTAAATATATTTTTTTTTTTTCTTTCGAGTAGGGAATGCCCCACTGTGCGTGTGTGTGTATAATCTCTTTCATAGAAATCAATCCCCAACTTGAAAAAAATGTATATAATTAAAAATGCTTTATTATTCCTTTTTGTTATTCAAAATGTAACATAATTTTAACTTCTCTTCTTCTACTCAAGTCATTTTAAAATTATTCTTGTTTTATAAACTCTTGTAATGAATAATGTAGTAGTAATGATCACTTATCTTCAAATAGTTACAATTTGCCAATAAGTTTTCATTACTATATTATTACCGTAGATATCTCTCAAATAAGTATGTATGTGTACAATACAATAGCTTTAGAACAAGAACCATTTCAGAAGAAGAAGTCATCAAATAGTTACGTTTGAAAATAAGTGTTCATTTACACTGCCATATGCTTGGCGAGTAAATATTGAAGTCTTCACACTTTTACCCGTAAAGCGTACCTTAATCAGAGAGAACCTAATGTTATAACACACCGTCTCCACTTTCCGCCGGAAACAGTAATATTGCACGTCGAGTAGAGAAAATCAACGCCATGAGTAATTAATGGCCCCTTTTGTTCGAAGTATCTAAATCAATTTACTTTCACTTTAATCAAACATTCCCGTGGAAAAAAATGTGAATTTAACATTCCCGACGTTGTAAATATTTCCTTATCTTATAACATTCATAAATCATTATGTAACAGCTAATTCATTATCAATAACGCAAATAGATCGACTTGGCTGGAATTAAACGTCGACTAAGATTAACGATGTTGCACATAAAGGATCTTTTCTCACCTACGAGATACGCTGTGATAGATCACAGTCGGCAATATCTCATCCTCCATAGTAAAAGAAGTTATGGTTTCTTATCATGTTCTTGCAAAAACTTAGCACCTAATTAAGTGTAAAATGTATTTAAAATGTTAGTCACTGGAATTATTTTGAATATATGAACTCAATATTTAACAAATACGCTGGAGGAAACTTAGTAGCTTGAAAACTTTTGCTGTGGCGCTTACCTTCAATTAATCGCTTAAGATATTTGTTTCGTTTCGATACATTTTTAACTAAAGGGAATATTTTTGTTTATTTTTGTATATATACCAATTCCTTACATAATCCCCAAATGGTTCGGCCATTTGAAGGGGAAAAACGATGTGCAGACAAAATTGAAAAGTCAAACATTTTTTTACACAGGAACGTGTAAACTTATAACATTTGACTTTCAAGTTGGACGTTTACTAAAAAGTAATAGTTTGCGTATAATAAACTATTTCTTTTCTCTTCGTCCAGGCTTTCATCTTCACCTAATACTATAAATGTAAAATATACCAAAGGGGCTTGTAAACAATAAAATACACACTTACAGTGTTTTATTTTATTTTGTGCATATATTTTTTCATTTATACATTTACGCTTACTATGTAGTTGGCACCTGAAACTTTATTCATCGGAACTTCATACTTTTTGATTATAATTTGGAGGAAACCAAGATTCTACGTTTCTAGCTCTTATAAAGCTACAATTATTAACCGTAAAATGTCATTTTTTTTCAGTTACGGCTTAGCCCTATGTTTACAGTATTGAACCTGTTTAATTTCACCTTTTTACGCTTAGCAGATTGTGGAACCGATCCCTCGCAGACTTACACGTAAACAGTAAGCCTGTTACTATAGTACTGAATAAATATAAAATGGGGAACGGACTATCTTAATACTAGGTTGCCTCTGCCTACCCTGCCGTGTGTACAACGTGAAGCTATAAAAAATATGACGAATGAATGTTCAATATTTCCTCATTGTAGAATTTCCACAACTACTTAATGAAGTAAACAATCTCTGACCTCAAATGTCGGCCTTTCAAACAATTTTTCCACAAGTAATTTCCAAAATAATAATAATAATCATCTACAAATTATTCTGCGAAAATTCCCAAAAAACAACTTTGTTTCTGTGTGCGTAAGTAGTATATAGAATACACTTTATTTATGTAATCTTTTTTTTTATTTCATTACAATTATCATTTTTCACATCTCACATTCTTAAAATCTACTTAAACATAGCTGCGTCAAAAACTAGTATTTTTTATAACAGGGATACTCACACTGCTTCAATGACGTTCCATTAAGTTCGGTCACGTCCAATCTTTTTGCTCATTTATGTTGAGATATTTTAGTCGGAAGCATTTCTCGGTTCGTGAACCGTAGTCCTGTAGAAGTCCTGTCTTACGAATAAAAGTAAAGTAATTAACAATAATTTACTTTTAATGATCATTGCTTTTTCGTAATTTTATATTTCGTGGTATAAATATTCACAACTAGTTTAGGAACGAAGATCTTTGTCCATCAATCATCAATCCAGTAATATTATGAAGGGGAAAGTATGTTTGTTTTTTCATCCTTCTTTCTCGTCGTAAAAAAGGCACGTTATGTTATAATGTTTTGAGCAGAGATGGTTACAATATTAGAGGGCGTCGTAAGCCACAGAAAAGAAGATAGTGATGCATGTACGAGTATAACTTCATACTTATTTTTTAAACTTATTAAGGGCCATTATGTCGGCCACATGGTTCATATACATATTGCATACGCATGGCTGAAAGCGCCTGAACGGTGTTCAGGAGGCGCGGGTTCGAATCCCGATGCGTTCAAATTTTTATACGTTTTCTAAATGTATTTTTTATATTGCATACGTCTTACCGCCGCGCTGGCCGAGACCCGCGTTAGCATACTTGCCTCACTTCCAGTCTCACTGCCCCGCTTGCATGTTCGTCTGCCACCTCATTGTGCTGAGCTTCTCTGTGCCTTTGTCTGATTATATACAACTGATTACAAGGCGTGTTCTGTATATTGCTGTACTATGATTAATAGATGCCATTTAAGTAGTTGTTAGCCCACATGGCTGAAACCGACTACAAAATTGTCAATTTTTACATAGGCAAACTGAAATTATATATTTTGATAACTGTTTTTTTAGTTTTTAAGTCAGGAAATAGACGCATATTTCGTAGAATTAAAAACAAATTGATAGAAAATCTTAAACACAAGAACATGTAATTATTTTTTATTACTTTTTAGTGCATTTTTTTTGAAGTTGGTTTCTTTTTTTATAAAAGATTATTTGATTTCTTCATTTTTAGTGAATTTAACATATTTTTAGTGAACCAACAAAATTGATTCATTCTGTAAAAAGTTGTGGTAAAATACATAAAAAGAATTGAAATTCTTGTATTTTTTTATATGATATGTAGTGGTTGTCAAGTGGTCCCATTTAAATTTAGTTGAGTAGTCGCTTAAAAATTAAAGTTCTGATAATTACGGTTTTGGAATAATTACTTCGATGAGATTTGATAAGAAAGACACTATTTTACTACAAAGTTACAAGAACTACAAAATTAAGTAAGTGATGAGATTTAACGAGAAACAAACTGTAATAAACCAGCCTTGCAGCTGTAAAGAACTACATTTCAACGTCTATTACTGTCTAAACAAAAATATTTATTTTATAGGGCAAGGTAACAAACTTCAGTGAAGGTAAGAAAATATAAGGGGTACGTCTGTATAAAGATAGCTTGTGATGGAAGAATGATGCTGTAGTAGCTAGTAAAATATGTATAAAACTTCCAATGTCCAATATGTATAAAAATTACTATGAGGTACTCATTGACAATGACTAACAGACAATGCATAAACGAGCTACACCCAGTATCATAAGCAAGTTAAAGTTAACTTTTGAATTTGAATGTAGGTTTCTTGTGGAATAAAAAGATGAGCTTTAAGAAAAACAGTCGAAAGTACAGAAAATAGAAATAGTATGGTAAAGATCATTAAGTTCATGCAAATGAAGTTGCCGCCGATAAGTTAAAGTGGTGCGCTAACCAACCGTTATAAGTAGTAGTATATGATTTTGGACACTGTTTATCTCAAACTGCTGTGCATTTTATAAGGTGACACTTAAAAAATATATATTATGTTCACATTTATATATCGAGAAGTTTATTAGTAACACATATGCTAAAGAAATAACTAAATTTGCTTATTATAATTTAGCTTTAAAAGCTAAATGTCAAATATTAATTTTAAAAAAAACTACAAAAATTGCCTACATCAAAAATTCCGAACAGTTGTTACTTTTAGTTGAAATATGAATAAGAAAGCAAATATAATATTATATTTCAAGTCAGCAGCAAGTCGTCGAAGCATGCACGGATTATTCAAATTGAGTGAAGGCCAGGTTTGCACTGCGTTCAATTTTCTCAGTATGTTTGCTGGGATTTCCACACACCCTGGAGTGCGATCGTCTTTTAAAAATAGTCTCATATTTGTCATCCATTTTTCTGTTCCCTTGAATTGTATAAAAGTGACAAGTAACAATTTTTGTCTTAATTATTATTATTTTATTATGTATTACTTCGTTGTTGCCGTTTGATTGTAACTGCTATTGAATGTGGGTTCGATTAAAATGCATGTGAATTATTAAATAACAATTATATTCATGTCCCCACTCTACGAATAAAAAACAGATTTGGCCATTGAATACACCTTATTTTATTTTGCTATTTTTATTATATTAGGTGGAAAGTGAATAACGAAAACACTCTCTACCTATCCTGTTAGAGAAAAAATATCAAGAGAAGACAAATGATAGATGTGTAAAACAATAACTTTAGGAAATGAAGCAAAAGCTTTTAATATTATTTAAAAACATTTAATCTTATTATTGTTTATTTATAGAGACAAATGATATCATTAGAGTAATAAAAACATACCGTTTGTTTGGAAAATATATTATGACATATTGTGTTCCCAAATCACAATTCATTATTACATAAACAACTAAACTACACTGTAGTGTATTAAACTAAAAATAAACTAAAAGAAATGATAATATTAAAGAAACAAAACAATTCAAACTGTAGCGACTACTAAGTTTGCGCGGCAAGTTACCACTTTTTCCTAACTGCTTAGAACAGCATAAACAGACACACTTTTTTTTTCAAATATACTGTATATTAAATGACCTATTTAGGAACCTAGCTCGTAATATATACTGAAAAAAGCTTCGTAAAGCTATTTTTTATATTGTCCATCGAGTATTGCAGTGAGTCAGCATCTCAGTTTATTTTTCAGATGGAACAGAATTCGTTGTAGCATAAGTTTATTAAAAAAATTCTCCGCTCAAGAAGCGGCATTTTGTTCCGCCACTCATAACCGCAATGTAGATATTGCAGTACACAGACATAACGTGAAAAACGGAGTGCCTTGACTAGATTCACTCTGACTAACCAGAAAAAACACTCCATGTTTATGTTATAGATTACTATCAGTAATTCTAGCCTAACAACATATAACTATACTCTTATACATATTAGATCTATAAAATACAGACATTGTTCAATTATGACGTGGATCTGTAACTTGATATCTCTTAATAAAGCGTATCTTACAAATGTCAAGCTATCAAACTGAAACAACGCCATTAAGTGTCGAGTTATAAATCTGGTAACAGAGCCGTCATTCTGCTTTTATACATATTACTCTGGTTATCTTGTAAATAATATTATATTTATTGTATTCATTCATTCAACATTAGTTTCTAAATAAACAATTTATTATAGCATGCGACTTGGTTCGTATTTCATGGTACTTCAAGATCTTACTGGTACTTCACCTCTTGTAACAACTTAAGTTTTTCTTATTTTGGAAATACATTCAAATATTGGGTCTCTTCTAATTAAGAAAAAAACATATTTTAATTTTCTTATAAGTAGGTACATGTGACATGAATGAAATCTTTGTAAAACACTCGTTAAAATAGAATTTGATCTCTCGTAATAGCGATTCGAACATTGATTTGCAAACTGTATCTTTTAGGGGTTCTTATATTAGCAATCTAATTGAGGCAAACTCGTGATCGCGAAGCCAAATAATTCTGCCCTCGTCGAATCTGTGCTGAATCACTTCATTAATTACATTGAGATTGTCGGCTTCGGAATTTCTACTCTTTGTATATATTTTGTTGGTAAGTAATAGCTTTTGTTGATTCCAGTTGGCAAACTTCCGAGTTAGGGCCTCGATGGATCAATTGTTAGGTACAAATTAGGCTTGAAACTTAATATTCGCTTCTGTTGAAATAAAGTATGTTTCAGTTAAACTGAATGGATAAACTTCCAAATCAGGTTCTAATTAAAACCATTCCCACCATCTCCACCATCTGCTACCAATAATCACTCTCCTACTGCAAAGAGCAGAAAACCAGCTAAATAATCTCACTCATCAATCTCACAAGCTAAGGAAAGTAAAGTAAACGGTAGAAAACCTAATGGCAGACCACCTAGTTATACTGAAGGTCATACCCGATCTAGGGTTACCAGAGCAGAAGCTGGCAATAAAGAAAACAACTAAAAGCAAGAAAAATCTTCCAAGATTAAAAGGTTAATGGATATGTAAATTATTTTTAATCATCAAATAAACACTATTTTTTGTTGTATTTAACATATATAGTAACATCCTCTCGGCTAATGACATCAATAAACATATTTTATAAATTAAAGATTTATTTGAATATTAGCTGCTGACCGCATCTTCTTTTGCATGATATTCATAACCATATGCTACGAGTATATACTACTTCCACAGAACACCTGTTAACCTTGTTGACCTAATGTTATAATATGTTTTGTGAGGTTGATTTCTACATCAGATGTTCCAGGCGTTTTTTTTTTCATCTTCACATGTCTTTCTTTTGATAGGCAAAATAACCTAGTGATACTCCATTCTCTCATTTACACTCGAATTGTCTTTGAAAGTGTTTTGTCTTACCAGAATGAAAAACCTTTCCCTTCATTCGAATGGGATTCGAATTCCTTTTTTTTCATGTCTCTAAAAATTTTTTTTGTAAATATGCATATTCCATGTAACACCCGAATAATTATTTTTTCATCGTTTAAACTTTTAAACGATGCCTACATTTACTATGCCTATTTATATCTTCTTCTTATACTAGGCATATGCTAATTAGGTCCTAACGTAAAACAAATATAGGGACGTAATGCCAAAATAAATAGATTGAAATTTAAGCCAGAGCGCAATATAAAGCCCAGCTTAAACATAACGAGGAGTAACTGGTTTTAAATTCTTCCTTCAAGCCGGAAGTGCGCCGCGACTTGACTTAAGAGAAAACATTAGCCCGCTACAAAATTACTAACTAATCGGTTCATAGTGCAAACACGTAAATTTGTCCGATTTTATTACTGAATTTTGATGATGAGCTTACTATACACATATATTTAACACTAGCGACTGCTCGTGGCTTTGCCTGTGTAATTACGCAACTTTTCAAACCATAATTTCCCCCTATTTCTGTTTAGGGTTTACATTCTGAAAAAAGTAGCCTTTGTGTGTTCAATTATTTTCATTCTGAATTTCATCCAAATCGGTCTAGGAGGTTGAGATCAGACAGACAGACAGACTTACGCATTTACAATATTAATGTAGATTACAAATATATGAGAAAAAAAGAAGAGAAACTAATTACTATACCGCAGCTAATACGTACCTGCCCTGACTAGACCGTAAATCTTAAATACACTTTATCGCTTTATAGAACTAATCACTAGGATTAGTGGTAATAAGTTTGTAGTAAAACAAAAAATCGATTAGTGCAATTAAATTCTACTAATGAACCAGAGTTTTATGATTTAAAACAGATTCTCATAAATTAAAACCTCTTTTTATATACATAAAAATTATAATTAAAGTTTTTTTCTTATTTTATATAGTTAAAAAATACCTATATATTAAAAGTGAATCTTTTAATGTACCGAAATCAATCAACGAACGTAATAACTTGTATAATTTAACAACTCTTATTGTCTATACATAAATATATAAACTGTTTTAGTAATGCCAAGATGGTTCATAAATATTGATTTTGAAAACATTACCGCCTTGTTTATTAGCTAAAGTTCAAGAAATCAAAACATCTCAAATATTTGAGTAACCCTCGATCACCGTGATAGGACAATTAAAGGGATCACAACACATCCCTATATGTTCGTTAGTACATAAGTACGGAAATAATAGCCAAATATCTGAACCAAGTATATATATACATATAATGTGATGTTTATCTAATTGTTCGCCTCGATTAAGCACTTAAGCTGTACAATAGAGGAGTGTCATTAAGAGGGGGGACTCTAAGCATCATTTATCATTAGCGCAAAACCGCGCTGTACAAACGAAATAGGAATGTATTGTTTGGGTTTAGTAGAACATCTAGTGTGATGACGATAGATTGACTATGATAACATATGTATATTTATATATAGCATATATTCAAAAAACACATATTATATTTAAATTTTGAAGTGTCTTAACTCTAGGTTCCCTCTGCCTACCCTGCTGTGTGCGGGATACAGTGTGAAGCTAAAAAAAGGAGGTTGGCTGTTTCTACAAAATTCAAATTTTGTAGAAACAGCCAACCTCCGAATTTAGCGTCATTAAAATAGAGAACCAAATGTTAAGACAAAGTGGTTCTTAGCGCAGTGTTTTGTCTTACCAATTTTATTATCAGAGTAAATATCGAGTAGCCATTCCGTGTACTTAGACACTTCCAAACAATTTTTTTCACTTATCTTGCTTTACTGATGAACAATCCATATTTAAACTATAAATTCGTACTTTTAAACCTTTTTAAAGTGTTATTCCACACTAAGGAAAATTGAAAAAGACATTTAAAGAAAACGTATAAAAATTTGAACGCAGCGGGATTCGAACCCGCACCTCCTGATACCGTCCAGGCGCTCTCACCACTCTCTCTCACGCCATGCGTCTATCGTATATGCGTAAATGTCTTTTTTATAAATTTGTATTTAACCCTACTTAATAATAACTTCGCGCTTTTACTGCAGTGGGGTCAGAGAGGACCCAGTGTCGAGACACTCCGTTCTGCACATCCTACCAGAAAAAGGGCGACTGCCTATTAAGTTGCGGAACTTACCGCCGCGCCTTGTAGGCCTTACCTTACCGGAGAAATGAAAATAATACAAAATCATCACGATTCAAGTAAATTCATATTTAATCCCTAAACTAAACCTTTATATAAATATAAATACTAACACATTTTCCTTATTTTTATAGAATATAGAAATCCCATAGCGCCACGTAAAAAATATCTTGAATCCTGAATAAAAAACTTCGATCATCATTCAATAGGAACTATATAACAAAAGCTTACCAATTGCTTATTACGTATTATGCGTCACTAGAGAACTATTATCGCGGTTCTGTTGTTTACTTTTCAGAACTTATTTTTGCTCGGCTTAGTTTATGATAACGATATGTAAAAGTTTCTTGTTCTTTTACGAATAAGATTTTTGTTACTTAGATTTTTGAATGATAGCTGCCTAGAATATTTAAGGCTACTGTGGGTCCATATAAATTTATTCGCTATCCATAATAAAACTACTTAGGTACTAGTGACCCGCTCATGGCTTCGGCCGCGTGAACTACACAACTACCCTTAGCTTCACACTGTATTCCGCACACCCTTAGAGTGTTAAGACACTCCGTTTCTTTTCCGCAGAATTCTGTAAGCATTGCATGTTAAGTGGTGAAACTTAATGCCGCGCTTTTCCTCGACAACACAGCAAAGAAAATAGAAATATAACAATATTTTTCCACTTCCCAAGTGGGAATCGAACACGCAACCAGTCCCTTTTAAACTTTGCGCTAAAGGCACAAAGTGTAAACGGGCTGTTGTAATTTTTTGACGGCCCGCATTCTCACTTAAGTTAAGCGTTTATATTTTACAAATTTTCATACCCTATTTTAACCCTTAATTTTCAAGTATTTTCGTCGGTAAGTCAGGATTAGCAATAAAAATGTACCAGACAGACAGATAAACTTTCGCTTTCATAATATCGTCATAGTAAGTATGAATAATTTAATTGTTAATAATACTTAAATTTTCTTTGTACTGTAAATTCATGAGTAGTAAACTCTTTTACAAAATATTTGCTGGACCAAAGTTGAAGTAAAAATCTGTAGTCCGGAAGCGTCTTGGCGTCAGCTTGTAACAGACTACAATTGAACTTAATTTAAACCGTAGTAAAATTCTCTTAAATTCGAAATTAAACAATAAAAAAATATTAAAAAATAAAAGATGTTATTCAATTTTGTAACCTAGTTAGGTTAGTTAGGTTACAAAATTGATCAAAATGTATAATTACAGTTACTTAAAGTTTTTTAAAATGTATACCAAGTAAGTGTTCATATATTTCAAAATTAAGCAAATAGTTGTTATGACTTGGTTTGGATGTAATTGATTGGTTGGTTTTTAATATTTTTCTAAGAATAAGCCAAATTATTATATATCTACAATATAAATCTAAATATTAAAAGCAATGTAAGGTACATTATGGCATAGTAAACGTGAATAAATAAGGTTTTTACGGCAAATTATAATAATTTGTTCTTGCATATGTCAAAATAAAAATATGATGTTTTTTTTAACGTCAGGAAAATAAAAAAATGCCTTGTCCTTATGCGACTATACATATTTTTTACTGAAATCATGTTATTTATCATAGAAATTATATTTTCATAAGACACAGTCGTATACAGTTTCAATAAAGTTAAGTAATTACAATTTCGTTATTTACGAACTCATACTCGTATTCGAGAAATACTCATTCCATAACGAACAAAAGGATAAAGCTACGTAATAGGAATATGTGCTCAGAATGCTTTCACAGATCATTTGGAAAGTCCGACAAATTGGTACTTAGGACATGATACTTAGGATGACATGTATATTTTTGTATGGTTACTAAAAAAAATATTTCATATAGACGAAGAAAACAAATGTAAATATAATCGAAAAAAAAGCAAAATTAAAAATTTTGAAAAAACCCACGACGGTTTAATTGTAATTGTAAAAGGATAAAATAACTATAAATCCCCCGCCTAAAAGAATATATGTAACGAGATGATAGGGACGGCTTCGTCGGGGGCTGCAATTACTTTAAGTTTGCACAAACCTTCTCATAGGTTTTCTTGCTGTTAAAACAGGTTTGGCAAAAAAATTAAATATTAATATGAATTTACAGTTTTTATAACTGGTATTTTAAAGACTTTAAAACGAAATCTATACTGTTAGCTACTATATTTAAAATAGAGGTTGCAACTGGCAGCCCCCGACGAAGTCGTCCCTATCATCTCGTTACATATATTCTTTTAGGCGGGGAATTTATAGTTATTTTATCCTTTTACAATTACAATTAAACCGTCGTGGGTTTTTTCAAAATTTTTAATTTTGCTTTTTATTTTAAACTTTTTAAAGTGAATAGATACACATTATATATTATTACATAATATCGAAATACTTTATATTAATCTTCATGCAAATCCAAAAGAAATTATAAACCCAATGCTTTCTGGTTATCAAATGCTTATTGCAGCGCCTGGCAGATTGTCACCGTAACATTTCCACGAAACTTAAATCTAACCAAATCAGTGAAAATCATAAAACCCACTAGTAGTTTTGATTTTGAACAAACTAATTTATACTGGAGCGCCCCGTGGTAGTTCGTGATATGGCATATAAAAACACGTAGCAATTTTTTTTTTTTTTTTTTTTTTTTTTTTCTCCTTTTATACTGCAATCTATCTATTTTTTTTTTTAGCGATATTCAGCAATAGTTTTGTTCACGTTGTTATAAGGTCTTGTACGATGCCCTTCCAATGACAAGCTCGCATATTCGATCTCTTTATAGTTTTGTTCTACAGTAATAGGTCCTGTGGGGTCTTTCTTTTAAGCCTTCTTGACACTCGTGTTGTGTTCAAGAGATGTTTGGCAAGAGTATTAGGATGTCGTTCTATTCTAGATTTGTAGGACTTCATTCGATCCTTTATTTGTTGTTGGATGGTTTTAATGTGTAATTCTTGGTGTAGCCTATCATTGGTTAACATACCAAGGTGAGTCTGTTATCATACGCAATATCTTTGACTGGAATCTTTGCGGAATCTCAACATTGGAGTTTGCAGCTGAGCCCCACAACCGAAGCCCGAAGCACTGAATTGGTTTAATAATGACTTTGTAGATCGAGAGTTTATTACTCTGAGATAGCTTTGACTTTTTGTTCAGCACCCAGAACATTTTTCGAACCTGTTGTCTCATTGCTAGTCGTTTAGTGAAGATATGCTTTCTCCATGTAAGTCTCCTATCCAGGTACATTCCTAGATATTTTACTTCATCTGCTTGCGGGATATCAATTTCATACAGTGTGACTGGTGGGCATGTCTTTCTCCGTAGGGTAAAGGTCACTTGCACTGATTTTGCTTTATTTGCCTTTATACGCCAATCTTTAAGCCATCTTGCAATATCATCAAGACTGTTTTGGAGCTTTTGGGTTGCATTTTCAGGTGTTTCGTCTACTGATAGAATAGCTGTATCGTCGGCGAAGGTTCCCGTTATAGTTACTTCAGAGGTGGGTAGATCTGCAGTATAAAGGAGGTAGAGTATAGGGCCCATGACACTGCCTTGGGGTACACCTGCGTGTATTTTATACAGTGAAGTAACTTCTTCACCTTGTTTTACAAAGAAGTGTCTGTTTTCCAGGTATGATCTGATGAAAAGATATAATGTTATAGGCACTGATTTTTTAATTTTAAACAAGAGGCCATCATGCCACACCTTGTCAAATGCCTGAGATATGTCCAAAAATGCATGTGTCCAAAAATGCATGTCTTCAAAAGCAGAGTGGATGTTATTGACTATTCTATGTACCTGCTCAATAGTACCGTGTTGTTGTCTAAATCCGAACTGGTGATCCGGAATTAGATTTCGTTCATTGATGATAGGTTTCAATCTGAATAGGAATAGCAGTTCCAATATTTTAGCCGGTATTGGAGGAAGGCTAATAGGTCTGTATGATTTAACATCATCTGGGCTTTTGCCGAGTTTGGGGACTTATATAATTTGCGCTACTTTCTATTGTCTGGGTACTATAGCTCTTTGCAGGATGGAATTATAAACATGTGTTAGGAAGAGTACACCTTCTTCTGGCAGCTCGGGTAAAGTTTTTGCTGTAATTAAATCATATCCTGGAGCTTTCCCTAAGTTAAGCTTTCTAATTGCTTGCTTAACTTCGCATTTGGTAAACCTTTTTATTGGGAGATCTAACTGGTGAGTTTCATTCAGGCCTTTAACCACTGTGTCAATCTGTTCTGATCCGTTATCAGGATGTGGTAGGAAAACCTTTCTTAGATGGTTAGCGAATGTTTGGGCTTTGTCAGAATCACTTCTTGCCCAGCTGTTATCGGGTTTACGTATAGGCGGTTGAGATACAACTGGACGCTTGAGTTTCTTTGTCGCCTTCCAGAGCGAATAGTCAGTCGCAGCGGTAGACTCGAGATTTGCTAGATGGATCTGTACACTGCTATTCGTATAATTACTAAGTAATTGTGTCAGTTGCGATGTCAGGGAATTTAACCTCTTTTTGTCCTTACGAAACCGAGTCATTTGCCACAATTTCCGCGCTTTCCGTTTCTCAGCTACCTTTTCTCTGATGGTGGCGGGATATATTTGGGTACAAAGTTTGCTATTTGATGTTTCGGGTGTAGCTAGCCAAGCAGATTTTTGAATACACCAGTTAAAATGTTCTACAGCTTCTTCTATATCATGTTCATTTTTAAGTGGCAACTTCGTATTTAAACTTACCGATACGGATTTTCGGAAGCAGTTCCAGTCAGTTTTGCCATTATGCAGTGTACACATTTGTATGACAGTAGAGACTTTTCTGTGTAGTAATATTTCAACTGGAGAGTGGTCCGATGACAGTTCAGCCATAGATTTGCATGTGAAATACGTTCTGGCTATACCCTTCACCACTAAAAAATCTATCAGGTCTGGTTGCTTTCTGATGTCAGTTGGCCAATATGTTGGTTCACCAGATGAGATAAAATGCAAATCCAATTTTTGAGCTGACATTAGCAGCTGTTTTCCTTTTGAACTAACTATCCGTGAACCCCAGAACGTATGCTTGGCGTTGTAGTCTCCGCCTGCCAGGAATCAGCTCCCAAGAGAAGAGAAGAATTTTTCGTACCCCTCCTGCTTTATATTATGTCTTGGGGGGCTGTATACTGCTGAGATTGTGAGTGGTGCAGTCCAGTCATCAATTACTATATTTGTTGCTTGGATTTCTGATGTGCAATAGTTAGTGGATTCATGATGTCTGATATAATTCTTTATTAGAATGGCGCTTCCCCCGTGGGCAGCCGTCTGGATGCATTGTGTGATAAAATTTATAAGTATGTAGTTGAAAATAACTTTTTTTTGTAAAATGAGTCTCCGATATTAAAAGAATATCGACTTGGTGTAATTCTAAAAATGCTTTTACCTCTAGGGTATGTTGTGACAGCCCATTGGCATTCCAAATAACAATTTTTAAGGAGTCGAATTTGTCAGTCTTGTCGTGAGTGTTAGGAGAAGGTTAGTCATCATAGTTAGTTGTTCCATCATCTGCTTCATTAATGCCATTAATTCATGAATGTCGTTTGTACCAGAGGGGGCATCATGTTTTCGAGTCGGTTTAGGGTGTAAGAGATCGTTTTCTCCTTGAGTCGTGTTGGATTTATCCACGAGTACATCTCGATAAGTCTTATCGCGTAGTCCTTTTCCTTGTAAGTTGGTGTGGTTTATATCTTGAGTTTGTCCTGATATAGTAATGCGCTTTTTAGGTCTTTCGGGGTTACTGGGGAATTTGACTTTTTGTAACTCCCTATATACATGGCATCCCTTGTAATTAGCGGGATGGTTCCCTTGGCATAGGACACATTAAAATTCATCAAATCTGGTCTTTCGGGGGCAGTCCAGAGATAAGTGATCTCCTGCAAACTTAATGTATTTTGGATTTCGGCAGCAATAACCTTCGTATGTCCATGTTGTTGACATTTAGCGCCCTGGGGTATTTCGCGTTTAGGCCGAGGTGTTTCAAATTTAATTAAACAGTATAAGAGGCGCTTAACGTCGTATATGTTTTTGTTATTGTCCTTAGGTTTCAGCTCAACGGTGAACATTGATAGTGACTTTTTCGTATTTTTTTGCTCGATATTCCAGATATTTACACATTCATGGTCTAGATCTAATAGGGCTCGTTTTATTTCATTTAAGTCGGTTGATGGGTGCATATTTTTCAGAATTACTTTGAAACTTCTTTCTTGTTTAGGATTGTACGTATAAAATTCAGTATTTTTTATTTTAAGCTATTTCATAATTTTTCTGTATGCTTAAGTTGTTTTGATCTGTATTTTGGCTTGGTTGTTGCTAAGGACTTTGAGCTCGTCATCTCCAAGGTATGCTCGTTCAGCGGGTTGATAAGAGGCTGTATATTTTCGACTTTCTCTACGAATGTTGGTGGTAGTTTTATGAGCTTAACAATTTGCCCTTGGTTTGACTGCATCTCATCATATTGATTTTGGCTTGATTTTTAAGTATCAACATTATTGAGAATAGCAAATGTGTTAGACGTCAGAATTTGCTGCGTCTGTGAGAGCCAGTATGTATTTAATTTAGGTGGATTGATGATGCTGTTTTGGTGGATAACTTTTATTATCAAGGCTAAAACGTAGTCTTTTTTTTTCTAGTTACTTCTTCAGGATCACCAATGTTCTTCTCCGTTACGTCGTAGGTATCTTGCCGAGATGTAGTTACTGGAATTTCACTGCATGAGTTTGCACGTGATCTATTTTCAAACATTCCTTTATGGAATATATGTTGTGCCAGAATACTTGTGGTGGTGGTGTTAGCATTCGTTGTGTTATTTGTGTTCGTAGTGTTTAAAGTATTATCTTTTATAAGATAGCTCATATTGTTCCCACGAGTAGGGTCGATATATATTGTCGTTGCTAAGGTAACGCCCATTCTCAGCAGAAGGCTATTTACTACGACGATTCGCCTGGCGCGTTGAGTTGGTCGCTGTCGGCTAACTATCCTGTTAGCCATTCATCCTATTGGCGCGCCCCTCACCGTAGGATTAGGGGTTTTTTTAAAGAGGTTTATCCTTCCTCGCAGTCCAAACGGCGAAGTTAAGACTCCTGTTCCTAAATTTCAGGATTACGATCTGAGCCGATCCTTTCGGATCGTATGCTGTTTTGTTTGTCAGGGTTATTTCCCTTATCTAGGAGTTCGGTTTTAAGGCCCCGAAGACTCGCCTTTGCCCTTCTTACTTTGCTATCTAGGCTACGAGGAAGTTGATATGTGCAAAGCTCGTTGCTTAGCCAAGAAATTGCCCGGAGAGTGGGAAAACCCTTGGTTGTTATGGGTCCACCGTCAAGTCGAGACGGCAGCTTGACGGGGGCGGTGACGTATAAGTTAGGACTTTCAAGGGCGCGTGGAATAGCCTAGCTTTGCACTTCTAGGCCTACACTATACTAAATTGGCATTTTATTCGATCAATGCTACTAGCATGAGATTGTACCACCGATGTAACACCCTTTTTCCCCCCCTTATCCCTACGTAGCAATTAAACCAGAACCTATCACAGAAAACCGCATCTAAATAGGTTTCACACAAAAAATACAAGCAAATGCTTACTGCAGCGCCCCCTGGTGAGGTGTCACCATGACACATATACGAGAACACGCGCTAATTAAGCCTGATCCTATCTTTGATAACTACATCCAAATCGGACTTGTAGTTTTAGCTTTGCATAATTAAATGCTTAATGCAGCGCCCCCTGGTGAGTTCTTGACGTGAAAAAAAACCTAAAAACTTACAACAAGTAAAGGTAACTCTAATACTAAAAACTCTGCCCAATCGGACTAGTAGTTGTGGTTTTGCATTAAATATTACAAACAAATGTTTACTGCAGCGCCCTCTGGTGAGTTAACACGATAAAACATATCAAGAACATGCACTAATTAAACTTGAGCTTATCATTGAAACTGCATCCAAATCAAATTCGTCATTTTATCTTTGCACAAATAATATTTTACTGCAGCGCCCCCTGGTGACTTGTCACCGTAATATAAATTTAAAAACGTGCTCTAAGTAAAGCGGAATCTAATACTGAAAACTCTTGACAACCGCACTAGTCGTTTTGGTTTTACACAAAAAAATCTAGAACTAGAAGCAGCTACTTACTGCAGCGCCCCCTAGAGAGTTGACACATACATGAAAATATGCACTAAGTAAACATACATGACACATATATGAATATATGCACTAAGTAAACTTGAATCTATCATTGAAAACTGAATTCAAATCGGACTCGTAGTTTTAGTTTTACACAAACAAATGTACTTACTGCAGCGCCCCCTGGTGAGTGGTCACCGTAACGTATATATGAAAAGAAGCACCAATTAAATCTGAATCTATCGTTGAAAGTTTCATCTAAATCGGACTAGTAGTTTTTGCTCTGCATAAACAAATGTTTACTGCAGCGCCCCCTGGTGAATTTTCATCGTAACAAAAAAACAAAAATCTTAACATATGCAGCAAGCAAAGTTGAATCTAATTCTGAAAACTCTAGCCAATCGGATAAGCAATTTCGGTTTTAGACAAATAAATACAAGAAAAATTTTGGTTTTACACAAAAAAATACAAGCAAATGCTCACTACAGCGCCCCCTGATGAGTGGTCACCATAACATATATATGAAAAGATGCACCAATTAAGCCTGAATCTACCCTTGAAGGTTACATATAAATTGGACTAGTAGTTTTTGATTTGCATAAACAAATGTTTACTGCAGCGCCCCCTAGTGAGTTTTCCCCGTAACAAAAAAAGAAAAATCTTAAAATATGCATCAAGCAAAGCTAAATCTTTTTCCGAAAACTCTTTTCAATCGGATCAGTAGTTTCGGTTTTAGATAAATAAATACAAAAAAAGTACAAACAAATGCTTACTGCAGCGCCCCCTGGTGGTTTGACACGATAAAACATATCTAAGAACATCCACCAATTAAACCTGAATCTATCACTGAAAATCTATCGAAATCAGACTACTATTTTTTGAGATAATTGAAAACATTCGTTTTCACGTAAAATGCTTACTGCAGCGCCCCCTGGTGAGTTAAGGCAATAAGACCTATCTAAGAACATACGCCAATTGAACCTTAACCTATCATAGAAAACCGTATCAAAATCGGACTTATAGTTTTGGAAATAATTGACATAGTAATTTGCACAAACACACAAACAAACAAACAAACAAACAAACAAACAAACAAACAAACAAACAAACAAACAAACAAACAAACAAACAAACAAACAACCTCTCACCCCAAACACATATACAGTCGCCGTTCCGTCGCGGGTAAAAATGATTTAATTCATTTATTCAAATACCTTAGAGAATTTGATGAAGGAACTAAAAGTTGTACCTTTCTTGACCTGACCGAACAAACACTTATAAACGCTTTGTCTACATTTCTAATTGTAGGTATCATAAGCATAATATTCATATATGTTGTTGAAATTACATTGCTGCGTAAATTACTTGTGTACAAATTACATTATTAATGTACCTAATAGGTACGTGCTTTAAAAATATTTTTTTAAAAACTGTAATAAATACACTATACCTACACATAGAAATATTAAAACTGAAACGACTTAAATTATGTTTCAAATTTATAGTACATACATTTGAATTAGTGATTACAAAAATTAAATTCTGGCCAGTCGTGGGCCAGTGGCACAATATTCCCACTCGAGGAGTGGAAATATTTAATATTTCCATTTTCTTCGCTCTGGTGTCGAGTCGCCACTTAACACGCAATGCCTCCGAATTCGGTGGAAAGTGGGGAACGGAGTATCTTAACACTAGGTTCGCTCTGCCTACCCTGCGGTGTGCGGGATACAGCGTGAAAAAAAAAGAAAAAAAAATTAAATCAGTAATTACAAAAATCTACTAGATTCTATTAAAAATCTAGTAGGGTGGTCAGAAAGAATATAGAGTCAAAACATTCCGTTCTCCACTTTCGGTCTGAATTCAAGCTGCTGTGTATTGAGTGGCGATCGCACGTTTTCTGATCGTTCCAGTAACATTTTTAAATAATATTATATTATATAAAGACACTTTCACTACTGATAAATTTATATTGATATACTTGCATATACATATGTTAATTTGAACCATTCAAATAAACAAATATTTTTAATCATACATTGTAACGCTGCAATATAATGCTATCGTTCTTTTATACCACGAACATATCACAATAACTGTTGCGCAAATGAAACCACATGAGTTAATTGAAAAACCATAGTGTCACAATTTGCTAATTTATAGGATAATAACATTCTATTTGTCGACCAGTCTTATATGGATATCATAAATTAATTAGTGTTAATTATTATAATGAGGTAATATGCAATAATATACCTGTTTAGATCCATAATAATTATTCCAGCCGTTCTGAATTCCGACATATACATTGTTGTCATTTATTTAAAACTAGCTGTACCCAGCGCGCGTTGCTACAATAATTAAAATAAATTTAAAGGAAAGACATTTGACACTGACACTGACATGACACAAATATTCGATTTGAGTTATTTTATTGATTTTATTCTCTTCGAAAAAATTGTGAGATTTTCATTTCAATTCAAAAATGGCCGACTACCAACTCAGAAACCTTTCTAAGCTCATGTACAATAACTTTGACCATTAAGGGATCAAATGTATAGTTTACGGTTCTAAAAAGGACGTACAGACAAACATTAGTTTTTATATGTATAGATTCGTCGTAACTTAAATGATTACAGAAAACTTTTTAACAGATTCAATTCTAAAATGTTAATAACTATTTTATTATATTAGACACCGCCGTGGTGTATTAGGACAGAATCTGATTAGAACACGTAACGTAAACGGGATGGTTGTGGGTGCGATTCCCAGTCGGGGGAATAAGTATATACTACTTTCATTACAAAGCGCGGTATTAAGTTCCGCCACTTAAGATGGAATAATTTCGTTATAGGTTGAAAAGTGGAGAACGGAAGATCTTGACTCTGACTACCGTGATAAGCGCGGAAAAGCGTAGAGCTACAAAGACTAAAATCATATTATACAAGTATTTACAAGTGTATTATATTACTGTTTTTAATGAAATTTTCTATAAACCGATTTTAATATATTTTCAGACAATACTTTGTTATATGCCACAAATCAACATCTATGACAGATTCACTTTTGTCTTTCTTCACAGATGTAAAAGTGCTGGTTGTCTCTCCACTGTAAGCGCTCCCCACGACGCTGGTGGGGAACTGGCAGCTTGTTCTAACGAAGGGCACCTTTCTTTTACCTATCTAAACTTGTCGCTGTCCGTCCATCCATTCGTCCGTCCCCTTGATCTTTAGTTCCGGAGGCGGTTGGTACTCTGTAACAAAGATTGTATAGACAACATTTGTTTACAGGCAAGCAATTCTTAGGCCTTGATGTTTAATTAATTAAAAACCTTACGATACAGTAGCGGCCTACTGGCCACAGTGTATAGGAAACCCACCCAGACTAACAGATATCTCAATGGTAAATCGCTCTACTACCTATCATAATTTTCTTCAAAATCATTTGGGTCAATAATTTAAACAAACAAAAAACCTATCGTATGAAATAGTTTTGAAAGCCTATAATTTTTAATGTTTAGATAAAATTGACAAACCGCAATTTGTTTCTTTTTTTCTAAAAAATCTTTTTTTAGGGCTGATTTTTCATTATTAAATTTAATATTTTAAACAGGAAAAAAAGACAGAAAATTATTGTATTAAAAGTTATAAAAACGAGGTTAATAAATTTTAATGTTTTATATCTACATTGAATTTTAAATATACAAATACATTTTGTTTGAACAGCGTTTATTTAAAGCGTTTATTTAAAAATTGAAACCCATACTAATATTATAAACGCAATAGTCAGTCAGTCTGTCTGTCTGTCTATCAGTTATTTTATGCTATAATTTTTTTTATACGAGTATACGTTATTTTATCTACCAGTCCGATTTGCGAGCCCCTCAACGATTGAGAAAGGAGATGAAAAATGGTATGAAAAATCTAGACCGCAAGGTGAAATATACGCCACCTATTTTTCTGAAAAACTAACTTTTGAAGCGCTAAAATAAGAAAATGTATTAAAATCATGCGAGTGAGACCGTGGTCAGCTAGTTAGTTATTTATACTTTATAGCCCAGATTAACCTTCAGTAGAACTTAACGAAAATGTATATTATGTGTATTTTTCAATAATGCATTTGGCTTGTTTATAAGTTGTAAAAAATGCTTGTAATAGCATTTTGGAAAGAATATTTTAATTTGAACTTTTTCAAAAAGGATCATTTTTCTATGAAACGGCAATATCACATTTATTATAACAATATTTATACGAAGTCATAATGCCACGCCATAATAATACTTCTGAAACTTATGATCGTTTTAAAAAAAACAGGAAAAATACTTCAAAAAGTTTAGTGTGTAAGATAAAATTGCATGCAAGCACTGATGTTTTAAAACATTATGTTGAATGAGTTATTTTTAATACGATTCAACCCATAAAGTCTATGAGAAGAATACTATAAATTTTCAAAGAAAATCTTCCACAGAATGAACAAAGAACATAATTATACTTAGTTTCTTAGCTCGTTTTCCTACAGTCCTTTCCATTTTAAATAAGGTCATTTAGTTTTCTTCTTAAATTACAATAAGTTAGTACATTTAAATGGTAATTATAAGTTTTATTATTTCAATATTTATAATTAAAAGACAATTTCCATGTAACCTTCACTTTGGCACAATTAAGTTGAAGACTTTTGGTGTAGTGTCAAAGTCAACATACTTTTACCAGTGGAAATGTGAGCTAAACTAATCTAAAATATAATAAGCATTATTTAGTGATATTTTTTTATTCAAATGTTGGTTAATAAAATAATTGAAATTAATAAATTGTAAACTTTAAGTTGGTCTTTATTATAACTAAATGCTGCAAGCAGTTTCTCCTAAAAATTACTTTTTCTATGAATTCTATTAGCTACCTATTTAATTTAAATTATTTAGAATTATATACCATGAAACATTTTAAATGCAAGAATAAAGTAATATTTACAACGTTCTACGAGTAACGTAAACATAGTAAACATACTAAGAGAAACCGGAAGTAACTCAGGCCACAGGAAAGTGGGTTATATCGGAACAATTAACCTGATTTACCTGTCTTTTACATCTTAACAACGTCAATCTACAAATCAATATTTTAAATATTTACTCCAATTAATATGTAAGACACGAAATCTCATCAAAGGGAATGTACGGACACGATCGAATCAAATACGTGCATACTGCTATACTGGTATTTGGGTATAATCTTAAAAATTGCTGCTGGTGATCGTCTGCGTGGGTATACATCATTCTACTTTTGAGTCTTTATCATCGACATGGGTTTGATTTTTATTTATTATTGGGGCCAGTCATGGCGTAGTAGTACAAGTGTCTAACTGTAAACAACTGGTTGTGGGTTCGATTCCCACTTGAGGAGTGGGAATCTCTTTTATCGAGGCAAAGCGTGGCGTTAAGTTCCGCCCCTTAACACGCAATGCCTCCGAATTCGGCGGAAAGTGGGGGACGGAGTGTCTTGACACTAGGTTCCCTCTGCCTACCCTGCTGTGTGCGGGATACAGTGTGACGCTAAAAAAAAAATTATACAAAATACATTATTAAAATTTTCCATTGCCGAGTACACAAAACTAACCTCTATTTTAATACGCCGCAGTAAGCATTATGCCATAGGTGTTTCCACCTGGGCACATTACGAGTATATAAATATTGTTATTACATTGTTACGTGTTATGTTTTCTCTGGAAATTTGACACACTCAAATATGTAGCTACATGCAGCTAGTCATAAGAGACACATGATGTTGCTAAGTTCACACTCGCTACTTTAATGCTTACTTTAAGGATAATTGTGGAACTGAGCTTAAAAGGAAACTGCAGTTTGTGAATTTAAATAGAATATCTGTTTAAATTATAAGGAATCGTGGGACTTTCGCTTCTCCCAACGACGATTTAAATATATGTAAGTATTATTAGTACTTTAGAAACGTGTGGACTACACGCTTTTATAGTAATAAACTTCAATTCAAATTACTTTCTACAATATTTAATTGGTGTTTGAGCGAAAAATGAAGACGAAGTGCCTTGTCTCTCTAGGCTCTCCCTTACTCTGATTTATGATAAAAAGCTTGAAATTGTTCAAAAAAGTAATTGGTATTGTGTCTCTCCCGGACTGTGTATTATTGTAATGCTGGTATTATTGTGACTTTTTTGTAGTACTTTATAATTACATTCCAAACTAAAAGTTTACATTTTAGTAGCATAATACTATATACGTTTTTTTAAAATATAATTAATATAAAAAGTATAAATAGATCCTGGTCGAGATTCAATTGCAATTTTAGATCATAATGTATAATCAGGCCACTGCTCATCACGTAGCAATTTTACGGTAGATAAATACACTCACATTAGTTTTATAATTGCGCCAATTTAATAAAATATTTAGAATTATAGTCAGAAACAGGTTAATGCTTTTCCAGCAAAGCAAGGTAGGTCAGAGATAATCTAGTGTCAAATAATTCCTTTCTCCAGTTTCCGCTCGAATTTGAGATATGGCGTGTTGAATGGTGCAGCTTAACGCCATAGTATATATATTTTTATTCTTCTGAGTGATTGAACTCATAAGACTCGCTTTTGTGTAGTAACTGTGATAACAAATTCGGTTACTTGTAAGATTAGAAAATAAGATTAATATGGACCGTCTAGACAGGAGCAAAGGATAACCAAATTAAGAAATATAATTTAGAAAACAAATATCAAGAGTCAAGTGGCCATCGTTGCGGAGTAATACTGTATTTGACTGCAAATACGAAGGTATTGGGTTCGATTCCCACTTGGTTGAATGATTTTTATCATCCCTCCAAAAATAGTATGTTTACTATTTCCAATTCTGTACGCTAAGAGAAAATGAACTTAAGTCACGCGACGTAAATTGAATGGACGTTCTTTCTGACTATGCGAGAAAGTGTGAACCTGTTTTTTTTTATTGCTTGTATTTTATCTATGTACTATTTATTATTTATCATGGATAGTACATAAATAAAATACTAGCAGTCGGATATCCATACCCAATGTGTATATGTACATTGAGTAATTATTATTTTTTGCTTCACGCTGTATCATGCACGTAGCAGGATAGGCAGAAGGAACCTAATGGTCAGACACTCCATTGCCCATTTTACGCCAAATTCTGGAGGCATTACGTGTTAAGTGGCTGAACTCAACGCCGTGCTCTACCTCGACTCCAGAGGAAAGGATGTGAAATAATAAATATTTCCATTTTTCGAGTGGGAATCGAAACCATAACCAATCGTGTATACAGTCACACTTTGTTTCACTGCGCCATGACTGGCCTCCTGACAATTGATAATTACCTAAATATTTTTAATTTTGTCTTACGTTACATTTTAATATTAAATTTTCTTATTTCTACACACTTATTACTAAGTAAGAAATTTAATAAAGACCTCAATACCAGGAAACGGTAAAAATGTAACGTTTTTAATTAATAAATTTGTACGAAGCCTCAATTTTTTTTTTCAAATAAAAATGGCCTACTTGTTCATAAAAGTCTCATTAAAATCAGTTCGCCGAAAATTATTCATAACAAACGGACTTTTGGAACAAGAATACAAAAAAAAAACATTTTTATTATGTACTTACATGCAGATCTTTTTTTAGCACCGCTCTATTTCCGTGCACAGAGTAGACAGAGGGAACCTAATGTTAGGACATGACACTCTGTTTCCCCATTTACGCCAAATTCTGGAAGCATTGCGTGTTAAGTGATGGAATTCAACACCACGCATTGCCTCGCCCCTAGAGCGAAGGAAATGGAATATTAAATACTTAGATTCCTCGAGTGGGAATTGAACCCACAACCAGTCGCGCTTACAGTCAGACTTTGTACACAGATGTACTTATTAAAACTTGGTACAGATATTGCGAACAAACGCTTCTCTTTTCATTTATTAATGATTTTTATTAATAACTAATGCTTCATACAAACGATTTTATTTAACATAAAGGAAATCTACAAAGAATATCTTTAAGAACATTTTTGATTTAGTAATGAAATAGATTTAGACAATAATATTTACATTCATATACATATTTCAGACTAGCTGTGGCCGTGACTTTATCCGCGTGGAATTAAAAAATATATGTAATTCTATTGTTTTCTTACTTTCTTTTCTTCTTAGGACATCAACTATCTGCCAGTATAAATAAAAGATGGTCACAGAGGTGTTCACAGAGATTAACTAACAGACAGATAAACTTATAAAAATTGTTATCATGGTATATGTACTAAATATGCATTTAGTAAAAGGCGGTTATTTTAATATTTCATACAGACTCTCCAATTTTATTTATTTGTATAAAACTTTTATTTTATTGAAGAAAACTTTTATTTTAAGTAATATGTATAGGTACTGTGACTGGTTTACAGACCTTTTCCAGGACTGGTAACTTATAGGCGAAGTAACTTTTAAGACGAAGTTACTAGTATTAGGAACTTACTAGTAGTATTAGGAGCTAGCGAGACCTAGTTCTGAATACGATTCGTTTATACAATTCTTATGAATTAGTGTTAACTAAATCATAACAATTATATTGTAATGAAAAATTTGAATTGAATTGTATTAAAAAAAATATATTAGCAAATTATGTTATTCGCGGCTAATTTAGTAATCACGTCGTGTTTTTCATTGTTTTTTTTTATATAAATTTTATTTTTTTTCATGTTTATTTGTATGGGATTTGAACTCGCAAACATTATGATTGTCAATAGGCACATTTCTACTGATATGATAACTAATACGTTAGATTTTTTTTAAGATCATAATAAAAGTAAAATACATTTATCGCCATAAATAAAATACAATCAATACACGAAAAAACTAAATATGTATAATTCCAACTCATAGCAAAAGGGAATGATGTTTGATGCTAACATTTAAAGCTTAGATTTTCTCTATAGATAAAATGTTAATTTAAATACACACGTTTGTTTGTAGCTCATAAGAGTTTAATGAAAAAACCAATGTCATTAAGATATATTACACGTCTTTATTTTATTACTTATACTTCAGTACAAAAAGATGCAACTTTAGGCATCTTCACGCAAAGAGAAGCCTTTTTTCTAGCCTTTAGGGTTAGAAAGAACCTAGTGTTAGGGGTCTCTGTCCCCCATTTATCTAGAGATACATATGTGTGTAGATATGTAAATTATATTTTAAGCTTACATGTTTGGCATATAGAATTATGGCATATTCTAGAGAATTTTACGAACATATTTTACGAAACTGGAATGCACTTCCTCATCGTATGCCTGTTAGGTTGAAGAAAAATAAAAAAATGTCTTGTAATTAGTCTTCTAACCTCATTTACAAATTTTTTATTTAAAATATCTTATTTAGAGTAACTAAAAACTTATCTAATTAATAAAGTAATCTAGTAAATAAAGTTAAAAAACGAATGTTTGTAATTTAATATAATATATTTGTAAGAAGTTTATCATTATTATACCAAATTTTTTATCTATCTATCGATAATAGAATATGCTAGTGTATAAATATTTAACGCATTCAAGAGGCCCGTGTTTTGTGAAAAAAATCTTTTAAATTCCCTGTGTGTGTGACAAACACTTGTTGAAAAAATGTTAAAAATATTTAATGAAGGAGTTCTAAAACTATCGTTCATTGAATAACGCAAATCTGTAAAAAGCTCTATACAAAAATGCTAACAACAAAAATAATTTGGCAGAAACATATAAGAATTTCGACTGAGTACTTAGCAGGGTTTCTGCGTTTACGAATACCGTTTCGTTCCATTTTTTACACATTTTCTCAAAAAATATGGTTTGGTAAAGAAGAATTAATAATGTTTTTCTAATTTTAATCAATCAATTCAGCGCTCATGAATATAATATTATCTAAAACTGCGTCATTTGACAAGTACTTAAGTACACAATCGAAGCCTTAAATTTATAAGGGTTTCTAAAGGGGATGACGGCAACAAATGAAACCAATAAATCCTAAAGCAGTTAATACGTTGAGATTGTTTTAAATAAACTTAAGTTAGGTTTGATTTTCTAGCTTAGCTAAGCGGAATGTTTACTCTTTAATCAAATTTTGTTCTTAAAGGTGAACAAAATGTTTCTTTGTTTTGAATTAATTTACATGAAATAATGTTATTATAATATAATATTGTTTTACAATTTTTATATAATAAAATCATGAAAAAATAATAATTTTACTACATGATAAAAAATATTTTCAAAAATACAGTAAGTAATAACTAAAATAATAAATAATTAGTGAAGTGAAGCGTATTTATTGTAGAAATTTAGTTAGTCTGAAATGAGATTCCTTTACGTAACTTAGATAGTCACGTCGCAACTCGAAGGTGTATTTTCATATATTGAATATGGCATGTTCGTATATCTTTTCGACTACGTAATATCAATAATTTTTGTCATATCTACGAAAATATAAAACTAACCTAACTGTTAAATAGTTCAACATAAAAACCTCTTACCTGCACCTAATTAAGTCGAGCCTCAAGTTCTAATAGATTTTTAAGATTTTTCATGTAATCTAAATAAAAATAGGAAAAAGCAGCTTTTCTCTCAGTCAGAGAGAATATAGTGTCAACCACACTCCGTCCTCCACTTTCGAGATTCGAAATCGAGACATAAAGTGTTAAGTGGCAGGACTCAACGCCGTTCTTTGTGATAGATATCAGAACGAATAAATTAAAATAATTTAAATAAATTATAATAATTAATATTTCCCACACGAGGGACAAACATCACATTTACAGCCTGACATTGTCACAATGTTACACGACGGCCTCAAGCAAATGAATATAATTTTTTTCCTAAAGCCACTTTCTCAAAGCCACTTTCTCAAAGTCCAAAATTTGCCAAAAATAAAGCAGTTCCGAAATATAATTGAAATCTTAAGAAAATTAAGGTTTTTAATAATGTTACTTTATTTAATAATTATTATTATTCAATTTCAAGAAAAAAAACTATTTTCAGTAAATGTAATTATGAAACATCCTTTTGATTTAAATTGAAGGGTCTGTGCCTGAACTAAGTAGTTGTATAGCTAGACATTTAAATAGACTGATTCAATCGATCAATTTGATCAAGTCAGTTCTAAAGCATAGTCCCGTCTGACCTCTAGACCATTTCAATTTTAAAAACAAATAACATATTTTTTTAAATCTTTTCTGCCTTTTATCAAGTCCGAATCTATCAAGCTCATTCGATTAATAATATGTTAATGTAATGCTAACATTAAATGAAAAAATATATTGGTTGTTTTAGAAGAACTAATAAAGAGTAATATCGAAAATGACACTGTTATCACAAGTAGGACGTGTTAATATTTCATTGCATATTTAGAAATTGTATTATTGATTTGCCCTTTAAAACTAATATAGTAAGCCTATAAAATTAATATGATAACATAATAAGGCGAGACTAAGACTAGAAGAAATTATAAGGTGGACAAATATATCATCACATCATAAAGTTTCCCATTTATCATGCCAAAATCACCTCATACGTTCAACACATGGCTTAGCGCTTGGACGGTTTTCAAGTGGCACGGGTTTGAATCCCGATACGTTCAAATTTTAATACATTTTCTAAAAATTACATTATTTTTACTAAATTATTATGTTAATAAAACTGTAGTGATCTTTTTAAACAAGCGGTCATACGTAATGTATTACATTTTACTCATAGCAACTGTTACACTTGCGATAGTCATCCCTCCGTGACGGCGGCTATTGAAGATCTAATAATAACTTGATTAAGAGCCGCCTGTTACTGACAGCTCATGTCACATCCTAGGGCTGAGATCGTTTACGTTGATGTCGCAACACGCAGTAACTTATCATTTGCAGCCAAATTTACATAAACAGATACGACATTTGTATTAGCTTATATGAGTGTTACTAACGAAATCTTTTATTTTCAGAAGTCAATGAGAATCTAGTGTCAACACACTCCGTCCTCCATTTTCCGGGTGAAATCGGGACATTACGTGTTAAGTGGCGGAACTAAACGCCGCGCTTTGTCTTAGGTACCCGAGTGAAGAAATTAAAACAAAAACATAATAATTATATTTTCTAAGTAGGAATGGAAATTGCAACCATCGCGTTTCCAATCAAACGCTGTCCCACTGCACCACGTTGCCCTATTTTAGAATCTTTTTATTTTATAATTTTACGTCCTTTTGCCGATCAATCTTCTTCATGTTTTTTCCATACAACGTAATATAGACGAGGTATTTTGTGCTAGAATTTCACGTTCAAAAGCTTTAGTTACAGCTTTTGAACTCAACTGAACTTTTTTTCATTCATTGGCAATAAAATTTTTCTTCTTACGTAACGAAAGTAACCTATTTTCTATGTTTTCATTAAAAAAACCAATCACTGCTCACAATCACCAGCTTTTTTTAACGTCAGTCAAAATGTCATAATTAATTATATATATATCTACAATTTGACATTTTGATTATAATAAGAATTTGAACATATTAGTATTATATGCATAATAATAGAATATATATATACATTTATACATTCTAGTAAAACACCATTGTTGATTTGAAAGCGCCTGACTGTTTTTTACAGTTGCACCTACTCTGAGTATGTTAATACTTCATACATTTTTTATCCCTATATAGAACAATAAAGTCGTAGTACTAAGATAAAAAAGAGAGGACTGTATAGAACATCTTTAAAAATATCATTAATTAGTCGTAAGACAATGTTACAATTTTAAATCTGACTCTAAACTTAGATTTTTTGTTTTATCCCTTTTTGGAAATTTTACATCTGTTATGGATTTAATTCCTAGAATTACATTTTTTTTTCAACATAAATGTTATTTTCTGCTCTCTTATTATATTAAAAAAAATGTTTTCTTAAATAAATACATTATCTTAAAGCCAATCAAAACATAACAAAAAATTATTTCGTATATAAGTGCATAAATATCCGTTAAAGTCTAACGCTGGCTTCCAACACATTCCGAAATTAAACCAATTCGTTCAACGGTGCTGCAAAAATGAGATCGTGAAGTTTTGCACTGACCGCAGTTAAGCGGTCAGAGCCACTGTTAATTTTACTTCTCGTATAATCATGCAACTCTGTATTTTATACACAGTGTACAGAATTTAGTAAAATGATAATAAAATAGCTTTAATAGTTAGTTCATTTTTCTTTAATATTGTACGATTACATACATTAATGAATTAACTTTTTTTAGTTTCTATTTTTTTCTACTTAGCAGGTATAGGCAGAGAATTTAGTTAAACCACTCCTTTGTCCACTTTAAGTGGTGAAATAAAAAAAAATATAAATTCCCCTGAGCGGGAATCACACCCATGAACAATCGGACTTGCAGCCAGATCCTGACTAGACGTATGCCTATGAACAAAATAATATTAATTATTTTGTGCCTAGGAATGTATAGGTAGCACATATGTATCTCTACTTTTTTGTTATATTATTTATTTTATATCTTACATACATATATACGTACATTTTGTTTATAGCAAAATATTAGATTAATCTAAGTAAACTCTGAATTCTTCAGAGTGTTAAAATATCATACGTCGTAAATAATTATAAAATTATACACCGCCGGAATTACTTCAGAGCCCATTCCAATTCAAAATGACTATATATTTTCATGGAAACTATTTTCGTGATAACATAAAGCGTGACAAGATCGAGTATTGTGGAATTCCCCAAGAGACATCAACTACATTGAAACGACAACAATAACCATGACTAGCTGTACTACGTAAATAATAAATATACTTATCTTATTATCTTCCGTATCATGTATTGGTCAAGAGTGAATCTATTAAAAAAAATGAAATAATCTACACAAAACTATTTGCAATTTATCATTTATCATTAAATATTTTGATTGTCCGTGGGGGGACGGGTTAAGAATACAATTCTGCCCCACCCCAACCTATAGGGTAAGGTAAAAGGCAGGTAACCGAGTAGCTTGGTGGTAGGAGATTCGTTCTCTGACTGGCTCGCGACCACTATCGTGTCAAAGAAAAACCGCCTAACATCTGATGATGTGTTCCAGTTCGGTGACATGTAAGCCAGTAGGGAGAGCCCTATTCCCACCATTCCCATCCTTCCTCCCTCCATCCCTCCTATATCCCCAAGGCTGGCAACGCTTCCATGACTCTAATGTTGATGATGTCTATGGGCGAAAGTAACCACTTAACACCAGGTGGGCCTTCTGCTCGTTTGCCTCCTTTATTCCATAAACAAAAAAAAATACTTTAAAAGAGTGGACAGCATATAGGATAATTCTCTATAGTCGCGTTGTGATAATCACGAGACATTACATATATTACCCATACCTACATACATACATTTGTGCTATTTTAAAAAATCACACATTTGTTAAGGTCGGCTAATGATCGTTATAAAATCCTTAATCATCCAATGCATCATGTATTATTACTTTATTAGTGATAATTAAGCTCCCAATATACAAATATTTATGAATTCATAATATTCATAGCAATATAAACTAAAAAGTCAATACAACTCTATTCAAAGATGGCGGCGAACGCTTTAATTCATTTGTATTGGAAATTTTACGTATCTGATAAACAGAACAGTCTTTACATTTATTTTCCTTTATATTATTGTTATGTTATTTAATTGTTTTTATATTAATTAATTTTGCGTTATTTTTATGCTATTAATGTAATAAGAACTCACCAAGAAGGTCTTCATAATTTATATCTATACACCTTACAAACCTACCTTACCTACTATATTCATTATCGTAAGTTTTAAATGTTAAATTTAGTAATTAAATATACACTTATCGTACTGAATTTATTTTAGACATTAAAAATTAAAATTAAATTAAAATATAATTTGACAATAACTATTTCAGCCAGCGTTATATTTAATAAATATATATATTTTTATTTGCTTAACAATATTTAATAAAATAATATTTCAAGCTTTAATATATTTATTTTATTAAAATATATTATACGTAATTATATTAAATATTTATACATATATTATTACCAAAGTCTTACATTTTAGATTCTTAATAATTATATTCACTTATTAGAATGTGCAACTACATACGACGATCAATAATACTTTTATTTCAATTATTTTTACTTTTCTTTGGTTTCTCTGGTCATTTTCGCCAAACAACCCACAACTTGAATTGAGACGGAAAGCGGAGAACAGAGTATCACCAGCCACTAGTTCTCTCTGCCAATGCTGTTATGCGGAATAAAGCATGAAGTTCATAAAATAACTATAAAAAATAATACTTTAATTTAATCACATTATAATGTGTTGTTAAAAGAAAATTTAAAAAAATATTTTTGTGCTCAGGCTTTTCTTCTTTTTATACTTGTAAAAATGTATTAATATAGTTTAGCAAATGTTAAGAAAATTCTTGCATTGTAGGTCATCTCATTATAAGTTACTTGGCAGCAGAGCTTAAAGTACAAGCAACGCGCAATTCAATTTTGTTCTGATATACTTAAAAGTGACTTATATAATACATGTATACGTATCATCCATCCGTGTCGATGACCTTCCATATCAGTTTTTTACAAGAGACACTATTAGATTGATAAGCGGTTGTAAATGTTTTTATCTTTTAAAATAACTCATTCATATTGATGCAAATATTCCTGTTATACATACATATTTTTATATAATAAAGATAGAGTAATTGATCGCTGTCTGTTCGTGAGATATATTTAAGAAAAAATATTATCTGTGGTATTTGTCAATTTTCTATAATATGACTCTAAACTATGATGTTTTTCTGATTATCTGTCCGCTACAGTGTGGGTATTCTAATGTCAGAAACTTAACCTTAACCTAAGCTTAACCGATTTAAATTCAGTTTCGAGTTTTGTATTTTGGTAAATCCCTTAACACTTAATATTTGTTGTATTTCAATAGATTCATAAGTAAAGAAGTTACAAGAATTTAAATTATAAATGTAAGCAAAGCAAAGATTTAGGTTAAGAGAGAACGAGAGCAAATGAAAGGACAAAATCGTTCGTTAAAGTCGTGCAGCTTACGCAGGCAAAGCCACTAGCGAGTGGCTAGTAGTATATATTTTGTTCAACATGAACTTCCAATACATTTTCAAAGTAAACAATTCACTTTCATGATGCCATTTTTATTCTTAAAAATAACATTACATGTGTAACTTTATTTCCTGAAAAAGATTGAATGTGTATTGAAACAAAGTAAATGAATTAAAACCCTTGTTATCTATTAAATCAATTGTTATAATATAATTTGAATCTCGAATTAAATACGCTGTTATTTTTTCAATGTTATTATAAAAACTCTTTGGAGCGGAAAGCTTCATTCCGTTTACTGATCAAAGACTTTTGTAATTCGTTATTCATTCGAAATGCTTTTCCACAATCTTAATTTGGAGGTAGAGATTTTTATTAACAAAACTAATATTTTAACAAATAAAAAAAATAGTTCCACATATTTTTTTACACTTAATGAAAGTGACTGTTAAAAGTGTTATTAACACGATTTTAGAAAATATATTAAAATTTGTCAGTTGGTCTTAAACGGTTTCGAAGAGGCGCGGCTTCAGCCTTTTTCTATGTTTTTGTTTAGTACTAGCTAGCTTTAATTTATAATAAAAAATATCTAGACTGCTTTCATTATAAACTTATTACTTTTAAATGTCCTGAGACCATCTGTCAAAGAATATTATTTTAGAAGAGAATTTACAAAATGTTAGTATTTTTTTTCAAAACTGACAACCCTTTAACAAAAAAGCCAGAGGAACGACTTCATCAAAATTGAATTTATCAATAATGCAAAGAAAATATAATATTTTAATATGAACAAAAAAATAAGTAAAAGTTATTCAATTTCTACATAATAATTTCTTAATTACTATTCCTTGAAAATTTGCCGTCTGATTTTGTGAATATTATCGAAAGCATTGATGTCTTTGAGCTTTGATGTGAGATTTTCATCGCTTCGTTACCCTATTGATACTTCTTATAATGTATCCGATTTTAAGGGTGGTTAGATATTTCTTATTCTATGTTTCATTTATTAAAATGGAATAAATAAAACATTTTTCAATAACTTTACAGTGGTACAAATATGTGCATAGATAATAAGGGACACTATGGTATAGTGGGTTAGCATCTGACTGTTAATAAGATTGTGAGTTCAATTCCTGATCGGGAAAATGTATATAGTTAGTTTTATCTGTATTATATAATAAGAAATTTGACTATTTGCATTGATAAGTTAAAACGCAGTTCCACCACTCAACACACAATTAATATAATAATGGAATAGAATGGAGAAAGACATTTCAAAAGTGACTATTCGGTTAAATTATTATTTATTCTATTGATTTAGATATGCATTTAGAAAACCTGAATTTTCTTTATATTAGTGGCACTGTCTAAAATAAAGGATCGTAAAAAACTAAAACGATACATAAATCCCATAATAAGTTTATTCTTCAAGTAGAAACTTACCAATTTTATTAATATTTCTTTTGTTATAAACCATATCGACTATATAAAACACTTACTTTTATTACAAGTAAACAATATTCCTTAGCACCCTCTAAGAAATATAGCCATGAAGTTATAAATAAAAGTAGTAGGTATGTTATGTCGTAAAATATTCATCTGCTGTGAAACTATATTAATAAATCCCAATGTGGCATGGACTTGGCTGTAAAAGTTTTTACGAGAGATTTCCCTTGTTTCTGCTAAAGTAATTTGTGGGTCAATTTTTGCGGACTATCTAGTAATTGAATAAATGCACCGGTTTAATGTAAAAAGGTTGCTCTGTCTTTCACCGATAATTAAATTTTATTCAAATAAATAAGGCCAGTATAATTATAAATTGTGGCCAGTCGTGGCCCAGTGGCACAAGCGTGTGACTGTAAACGACTGGTTGTGGGTTCGATTCCCACTCGAGGAGTGGAAATATTTAATATTATTTTAATTAGTTCGCTCTGGTGTCGAGGTAAAGCGCGGCGTTAAGTTCCGCCACTTAACACGCAATGCCTCCGAATTCGGCGGAAATTGGGGAACGGAGTATTTTAATACTAGGTTCCCTCTGCCTACCCTGCTAAGTGCGGGATACAGCGTGAAGCTAAAATAAATAAATAAATAAGGCCTGAATTAAAGCTTTTTATTTTATAAAAAATGTTATTATTAGGAGCATCGATGTAGCTTATTTGGAACAATACAATAGTAGTGTAAGGCATGGTTTTGGGTTTAATCACTTTTAATGTTCTTTTGCTACAAATTAGAACAAATCGTGTTTTGAATTCTTCACCACTTAGCACGCAATACGAGTATGTACTTTTAAATAGAAGGGAAATGGAAAACTAACTGTTAATTACCTTTTACTGTACTTTACTTTGATATTATACTCCGCTATGCATAATTAAAAAAACATGTAAAGATTAAAATGAACAAAATAACGTGTTAAAAAATATCTTATTGCTATTAGAATTACAATATTGACTCATATTTTCACATATGACATTTTAAAATTAGTTTTATGGCTATGAAACAAATGATATTCTAAAATTGGGTTTAAGGCAATTAGACCCAAATAACAGCAGTATTATTCATACATGAAGGACAAAAAGAATCGACATTAAAAAAAAGTCCTTAACCTACGACGTAATACTATGTTATTTTCGCCGTAGCGCATAAAAAAGAAAAAGCTTAAGTTAAAAAGCCATTTGATCATGCAAAATATTTTCGTTGAATGTTACTGAAGTCTCATAATTTATCAGTGCAAATGTCGCAGAAATTAAAGAACATTTGGTGTTGTCATCCCAATTAAGATTTAATCCATCATTGCGCCATGCTCATTTTATTTACAAAGAGATTATCTGCGAACTCAGCATTAATCTGATTCCAAGTGTGGATTATCTTCGAATCATTTTTTCCGGAATATTTTTGTATGGAATTATTATTATGACTCATTGGTTGGCTTTAATGGGGATGAAAATAATTTAATATTCGTGAAATCACTGTCTAATGTTTAATTTTGTTTTTTTTTAGCTTCACGCTGTATCCCGCACACTGCAGGGTAGGTAGAGGGAACCTAGTGTTAAGAAGTGTCTTAACGGAGTGCCGTTCCCCATTTTCCGCCGAATTCGGAGGCATTACATGTTAAGTGGCGAAACTTAACGCCGCGCTTTGCCTCGACACCAGAGCGAACAAAATGGAAATATTAAATATTTCCACCCCTCGAGTGGGAATCGAACCCACAACCAGTCGCTTTACAGTCACACTTTGTTCCACTGCGCCACGACTGGCCACAAATGATGGCCTGGTCTAATGTTTAATATCAATAGATAACTTGACAATGATGTTTGTATTACGACTATTAATTTTCCCATGACATATATTTCTATTTTTTGAACTGCATATACGTACTACTCACTAAGAAAGAATGATTTTGAAAATTCAATTTTAAGAGGGTAAAATTCGGGTTGAAAGTGTGTTTGAAAGTCCATCTGTATTAAACTTAAAAACGTGAAATTTAATTTGTGGGCTATTAATATAAAATTAATAAACGCATAAATCGAGAAATAATAAGGTGGTGCAATAAATCGACAAAATAATAAATTGGTGCTATTCGTTATTTAAGCAAGAATGCGGGCCGGCGTTATAGCAATTTTCTTTCATCATTACGTTTTTTCCATAGAGTAATCAATCCCCCACTAAAAAGGAGTCGCAAGCCGAAGTTCAAGTCTCAACTGAGGCGCCCTTGCCACGCCGTCGTCGTCGTTTGATGGCTTCCCTCAAAAGCGACAATTCCAAGCCAAAGTCAGACTCCGTGACGCTGTCAACGCCGCTATGGCTAACAGCATACTAGACAGTCGCAAAAAGAAGAGTAACCAGCTTAATCAGTACGGAGTATCTTAATACTCTGTCCTACACTTCATAGGTATCTATCTATTCATAGGTAGCTATACGACATAGCTATAATTATGTACTTTACGCGGGCTAAGGCACGAGTAGGGGGCTAGCAATTCATCAAGCTACAAAGTATATTATGTATTGATGAGTAAAATTGATGACTACTATTGAATATCTAAGGTTAACTAGCATTAGAATTACTTATCACATGTTATTTGTGTTCTAGTCACTATTTTGCTAGTTAAGCATGACTCTACTAAAAAAAAAGAAAATGAAACAGTTTTTTATTTTATTTCCCAGTTTTAGTAAAACAAAACCCAGTATTGAGCTCCGTCACTCAATATGCAGTGTCTCGAGTTCGTGCGCAACGAAAAGAAAGAGTGCCTTGCGAGTGAGTCCCAGGTCTCTCTGCCTACTCTGCTATGCTTAATAAAGCGGGAAGCGGGTTTTTTAAAAAGAAAAAAAAAATAAATAGCTTCACGCGGTATCCCGCACACAGCAGGGTAGGCAGAGGGAACCTAGTGTTAAGACACTCCGTTCCCCACTTTCCGCCGAATTCGGAGGCTTGCGTGTTAAGTGGCGGAACTTAACGCCGCGCTTTACCTCGACGCCAGAGCGAAGAAAATGGAAATATAATTTCCACTCCTCGAGTGGGAATCGAACCCACAACCAGTCGTTTACAGTCCACTCTTGTGCTACTGGGCCACGACTGGCCACTTTATTTTTACGGGTTTTTTTATATTTTAAATTAATATATGAATGAAAGTATAGTACAAACATAAATAAAATATATATAAATTACGTAAAGTATAATTCCCCATTCCAAGTGGGGAACGAAGTGTCACAACACTCGGTTCCTCTGCCTACCCTGTTGTGTGAGGGATACAGCGTGAAGCTAAAAAAAAAGAAAAGTATAATTCGATACACATTATACTATTGTTATCAACAAGTATTTGTGATATAACCTAGGTATAATATAATATAAATTATACCAAATAACTGAACTAACAAAGTATTCTGTCGGTCAAGTGCATAAATATTTAAATTTAAGCGTGAATGACTGAACGACCTGGCACAGAAGTCATGACCACTGTAAAAATGTTTGTTTTATATGGCTATTGAACGCATAACTTCCGACCCAGTAAACCGAGAACTCACTTTTCTATTGACATATTAATATAGCTAGCCATGTGTGTACACACACAGGTCGATCGTATATAGAGTATCTAATCAAAATATTATTACAGTAAAAATAGTTAAATGACAGTTGATATTAATATACTAATAAATGAAAGAAATACTGTTTATATATCATACATACATTGTTTTTCGGCGTCATTTTCACTTTTTCCCGTGGGGGGACGGGTTAAGAATACAATTCCCCCCCGCCGCTGGGTAGCGTCCCGTAAAAGGCGGGTAACCCAGTAGTTTGGTGGTAGGAGATTAGTTCTCCGACTAGCTCGCGACCACTATCATGTCAAAGACGAACCGCCAAATATCTTATGATGTGTTCCGGTTCCATGTAAGCCAGCTCTCCCTATTCCCACCATTCCCATCCTTCCTCCCTCCTTATGTCCTACATTCCCAAGACTGGCAACGCGGGGGCGAAGGGACCAGTTAACACCAGGTGGGCCTTCAGCTCGTTTGCCTCCTTTGTATCATAAAAAAAATCCCGCATAGTAAGATAGTCAGGGCCAACCTAGTCTGAAGGACCGAAGTCTTTAGGACTAGGTTTCTACTACTACTTAGAAGTGGCGGAACTAAGCGCCGCGTTATATCTTAGCGAAGAAACGAAAATGATACCTACTAACCTATAACTATTCTCCTGTGCGGAAATCGACCCCAAAACCAATTGTGATTACACTCAGAAGTTGCCATTCGTAAAACAAGTATAAAATACAAACTCTTGCAAGCACTGTTGACATAAAAATCGTTCGTCACTTAACGTATTTCAATTAATAAAACTACGAAAGCCGAATGACCGCCTGTCTGTACATTTACGCCCAGCTTCGATAAATTACGTGGATTAAAACTGAAGCGAGCCACAATGCCGGCGTTCATTATTGCTTAACTGGATAAAAATTAAAATGTCATTATTTGGTTTTCGTTTTCATTCATCTGATGTTTTTTTTAATGTACATTGAATAGGTTAATGATATCTGTGAATAGAACAAATGCCACTCAATACTTTGTTCGTTTTAGTAGTTATTTTTGAAAATTAAAATACAGCATTTTTTATTTGATGACAAAATTTAGGATTTGCATCATGTATTAAAATCCTTGTACTTTTTTATTATATATAAATAAATAAAATTAAAGTGTAATATTAAAATTATTGTTTTTAAGTAATTGCACATGTATATATTGTACATACACGAAAATAACTTTTTTTTTAAAAGAAAATATCACACAGACAGACAGACAAAAATGACTGTTTGTGCGTGTGTTTTTTCCAGTAGCCTATGGAATAGCTAAGCCGCTTTTACCGGAGTTTTCACTAGACACCTGATGCAAGTAGTATTTTTATTTTAGATTTGTAATTTTTTTAGCTAAATTCCACGCGGTCGAAGTCACAGTCACAGCTAGTTATATGCCATAGTGTTTTTGTTATAAAGCTTTAAATAAACAATAACAGTAACTATAAAATTTTCAGTTCAGTCCTAGCATAAAAACACAATGTTTTCAAAACATAAAATATTCAGATTCTTAGAAAAGCTTAAGTAGGCTTGAACCTTCATTTTCATATAATCGTAATGGAAAGGAAAGCAAACAAGTAATTAATAATAACAACATTCGTAAAACGAAATGTGCACAACGAGTCCAGTTAGTATTTGTTACTTAAGTCATAACAATTTGGAGGAATGAGTCTTGCAAATTGGAATTTCTCTATTCCAATTTAATTGCGATCCCTCGCGAGAAGTTCAGGCTTAATGTTAGACTTGGTTAATATTTACAATAATTGTTTCCATTAAGTTAATTAATTTCCTGCTTCAGCAAAGACTCGAATGTTATGGAAACAATGTTTTGCAAACATATTGCGAAACAGAAAACAGTTATAATTTTAAATTTTCTGCTCTTTCAAGTGTTTGTAGGAAAATGTTTGATTTTAGTTTATTATTTTGTCTAAAGTACATATTATCAATAAGAAAATTTTAAACATAGATTTTACTATAGTTTAAAAACAACAGCAAATGAAAAATATATTGTTCTGTTTCTTAATGGGAAAATTTCAACGAAGTCCCATTGACCAATTATCAAGGTTTTTTTCAAACAGACCCAGTTATATGAAAAAGTAAAATTGTTTAATTTTAAATATTATTTAATTTGATTCAGCACATTTTTCATTTATCCATATTTGTAATTGATAATACACAGAGATCTGTCATTTATTACATAATTATGAACTTTTACTTAATTGTAAATATATTTTTTTTAAATTAAAACTAAATAAGTATAAGAGGACATTTACAAAATTAGTAGCGAAAGTGCAAATGAAAATACTAACAAATTTTATTCATTGCATGAGTATCACTATAACCAATTAGCATTTAGATCATTACGTTCAACTTAACAAAGCAACGCAAAACGAGACACCGAAACACGAGCAATTGCAATGAATAGAATATTTAACTGTATTTACCCGTCATTAGCTATATTTTGTTTACATTTCTGTATGAATCATTAATGTACAGTGCTCTCTAGTTAAATTCTTAATTAAGACAAATAAATTAGCACTGTGTGACATGGACTCCATAAACACGATTGTTGACATTAATGAACATAAATACAATTATTGTATCGATAACTTCCTATACTTGATAAATTAAACTATTTTAACTGTATTAATAGTGATTAGTGAAACAAAAGATATTATTAAATAAGTAACTTTTAATTTCAAATAAATATATGCTGCATATGTTTATTATACAAAAAAAGATGTGATATCTAAAACATTTTTTATGTAGTACGTAATAAATAATGAGAATGTATATATGACCAAATCATATATTTTATTACTTCAGTCATTAATGTGATAAAGAGTAATCTTGTTCTTAAATTTTAATATATTATAGGAATTCCTTCCTTAGCATACACAACACATTCCTTAGCAATATAAGAGCTGCCTGCCTATCCTGCCGTGTGCGGGATATAGCGTGAAGCTAAAAAAAAAGTAAAAAAGTATTAGAACTAAGTGAAGTTACCTACATTAAGTTAATTAGAAGATAAACTCAGAGTTAAAAGCCTAAAATCAGGATACTCCGTCACGGCTTACTTACTGCAATTCACAGCATTACCTACACGTTACGGGGCAAAACTCAACGCCGTATTTTTTCTTACTAAAACAAACGAATAAAAAGAATTTATCATATTCACAACAAATCATGTTAACAGGCAGACGCTGTCCCACTACGATAAGATGTTTTCAATATGTAGATATTTTGACAATTTTGATAAATTACACACATGTCATTACCGAGCTTCTAAGATATTACATGGCTTATATTTTTTTAGCTTAATGGTATATCCCTTGCGAAATAGTCAGTGGGAACGGAGTGCTAAACGCAACGGTCTATCTCAGTATCTTCCACCATCTTCAATTATTTTTCTCTACAACTCCGAAGAGTCCGCATGATTAAACACATAATTACATTGATCAAATCAAAAAATATTTTTATTTCTCCCTTGGTACTTAGACAAAGCACGCTTTAAATACCGCCACTTAACACACAACGTCACAATTTTAGACGGAAAGTGGAGAACGGAGTGTCTTGACACTAGGTTCTCTTTGACTAATCTACTGGAAAAAGCATGAAACTGATACCAGCATAGTATATATGTGTTGTTACGGATATCCATTAATTACTGTTGATTATTTATTCTTCGATGAACAAAGCGGCACCTGCTGAGGCATGAAAACATTATCATCCGTTAAAGTTATTGTGTTATGCAAAATGTTTCGAACACTGTTAACAACTTTGATATCATTTGTTAATCAGCTACCGTCACGCAATCGTAAAATGGGTCACTGCAAGTGAAATTATGATAGTTAGTCTTCATAACAAACAAGTAATAAAATCTATAGAGATTTCTTTTTTCTTATGTACGTGTTTTTATATAACTTTAGTGAGCTAAGAAGCAATTATTAACATTACTTTATAATACTACTCCTACTAAGAACCAATGAGACATCGTTTAAATACGGTATTTTGGTTAGGGGTTCGATTTACACTCGAAGTACGAGTACTTTAAATTTTTTTTTAGTGATGAGCTTGACCATTCAGCACGCATAGTATTGAATTTGATAGATACAACTGAAAGTCTGATTGAATACTATAATTCATAATAAACAAATCAGCTGTTAAATTTATAATTGGTGTTGTCGATGTTATTAATAAATTTCTGGTATAGAAACCTTCTTTATAGACTACTAGCGGCACGCTCGCGGCTTCGCCGCGTGATATACCTGCCTGTTTCGTTATATTGCAACCTTCTTTGGTGGATTTGTGAAAAATAAAGAAGTCTATGTTTAACTTTGGATTATCAACTACACATATGCTAAAATTAATTACATTCGGTCAAGCGGTGTAGATTTTTCATATAAACCTTCATCCCCTATTTCACTACTTTTTAGAGGTTGATTTTTGAAAAACTAAGTAGCCTATGTTAGACCCAGTCATTTTTACTACTTTCATTCTAAATTTCATCCAAATCGGGCCAGTAGATAAGCCGTGAAAGCGTGACAGACATTCGCATTTATAATATAAGTATGGATCTGTATATAGTGATATAAAATATCAGTAATTTATTAGGGAGATTTTCCGAAAGGAGATGTTATGATATCTTTTAATTATTTAAAACAAACTTAAAATAACAAATAAAAGATGTATAAAATACGCAAAGGTACCTTAAGTCTGTTGAGAATGTAATAAAAAAAATTTAAAAAGCCTTGCAAATAAAAATGGTAAGTAAAAACGTATCTTTACCCATGTCACTATATGAAGCTAATCCATAGATAGCTTAAACATATCTTACAAAGTTAAACCGAAAAGGATTTTAACTTTACTCCAGTTCAAGTTTATAGTCTATAAAACATTTCAACAAGCTGCGAAGGTCTCGATGACATTTATTGGCAGTTACCGAAATGGGTCAACCGATTGTGATAAATATACAGTTCCATTGCGATTATTAGTGTTAAACGAAAGTTTTGATAATTTAATGTTATGATTAGAGTGTATTTAACGCAAGCCGTCATTTTGCATTGCGCCTATAAGTGAATATAGCTTTGCTTATTAAATGTACTTTAAGTGTTAATCTAATTTATCGATATTTTAGGCCTAAAAATATTCTAGATATATTTCTAAAAATCATAAATTTGCACGAAACATTTTTTTCATTTGCATGAAGAATTTTGCAAAATTTGTATATCGGCCGCGCTTATTTTTAGATTTAATTTGTATTTTTATATTCGTGTATTCCTGGAAACATTCAAAAATGGTTTTAGTATGACAATAAATTAGAAGTTAAACTTTTTGTAAACTACATCTTAACCAATAGTCGATCTCAGAAACTACATCTTAACCACTAGCAGATTCTTAGAATGACGGCTCATTTACTATGGAGATAACGCACTGAAAACAAGCTGATAAAGAAATGAAATAATTAAGTGAAAGTACTTTACCTATTACGTACGGACAAATATTTAAATATAAATAAATATATAGCTTCACGCTATATCCCGCACACAGCAGGGTAGGCAGAGGGAACCAAGTGTTAAGACACTCCGTTCCCCACTTTCCGCCGAATTCGGAGGCTTGCGTGTTAAGTGGCGGAACTTAACGCCGCAAATTAATTTAAATGTTTAAATAATAATATAAATTTATCACGAAAGCATCAAAGTATAAATATACTCGCTGTGCACGCGATTTCACGCGAATTTAAGAAAACAGTTATAATTGTAAAATCAAATTAAACTAAGTTTCTTTGTATTACATCAGCTCTTTTACAGTCAAAATTGTAGTTATGGTTCACTATTTCGCCTATAAGGACTATCAATATGATATAGAAAGAGCAAAACAAACACCCATCCAGTGGCCAGTCGTGGCCCAGTGGCACAAGCGTGTGACTGTAAACGACTGGTTGTGGGTTCGGTTCCCACTCGAGGCGTGGAAATATTTAATATTTCCATTGTCTTCGCTCTGGTATCGAGGTAAAGCGCGGCGTTAAGTTCCGCCACTTAACATACAACACTAGGTTCCCTCTGCCTACCCTGTTGTGTGCGGGATACAGCGTGAAGCTAAAAAAACACAAATATTCATATAAAGTTTCGCGTTTGTAATATTGATAGAATAAGAATACAATAATTTAAACACCTCTTAAATTGCATTAAACATTTCTTATATTTCATAAACCTTATCCTGTTCTCTAGGAAGTACGTATTAGTAAAATTGGCTAAGTTAGTATTTTGTATTGGCCTTCTCTATTCTAACAAGCGTATGTCCTACCTTGTGTTCAGTGATTTCGTATGATGAAACAACATTCCTACGCTGGGTGGGTAAATGCAGACCAGCTCTACCGCACATTCGGTACTATCTATTGAGTGCGTTTAATTTCTTTATTAGAAACCTGTACATTACGTATTCAACTTGTTTTCTTACACCATCGCGAGACAATAGATTTCGTTTTATATAAGTAACGATCATAATTTAATTTCATTTTAATTTTTTTTTATTAAGAATAGGTTATATAACCTACCTACGTGTAACATAATTTTTATAGTAAGTTTAGAAAATTGAACAATGTTTTAATCTTAGGAAAAATCTTAGTTTTAATCTTAGGAAATCATATTTAATTTGTCTATAAGCTTTTTATGTTAAATAGGTTAATGGCGAAAAGAACCCAGTAATATTCTTGATTTTAGATTTATTTTCTTTTTCCGAATTCAGAAATCAGAGGCCAGTCTTGGCGCAGAGGCACGAAGTGTTACTGTGAACGCGACTGGTAGTGGGTTCGATTCCCACTCGAGTAATAGAAATATTTAATATTTCCATTTTCTTCGCTCTGGTATAAAGGCAAAGCGCGGCGGTGGGTTCCGCCACTTAACAGGCAATGTCTTCAAAATTGAACGGAGTGTTTTAACACTAGGTTCGCTCTGTCTACAGCGTGGAGCAAAATATTTTTAACTAGTAAACTTATTTCATTTAACATACCACAAAGTTACTTAAATTTAACAGTACAATTATCCATGAAAAAGAACTTTGAACCACTTTAACCTCCGCACGGAGGTACTTCGAAATTTGGGATAAATTTTATACATAAAAAATTATTGAGAGCTATTTTTATAGAAATGTACATATTAAATGAATACAATGGATATCACAAACACTGTATAATATGTAACACAACTACAAGTACACGTTGCTAAGATGCTGTACGATGCACGCTGCTTGATTTTTAAAAAAATATATAGCCTATGTAAGACCCAGTAACATTTACTACTTTCATTCTAAATTTTATCCAAATCAGATCGGTAGATTAGCCGTGAAAGCATGACAGACAAACAGACAGACTTTCGCATTTATAATATAAGTATGGATTTTACTTCTCAGCGAGTCAACCTTATTATATCAAAAAGTGATATCAAAAAGTTAGTGGCCAGTCGCGGCCCAGTGGCACAAGCGTGTGACTGTAAACGACTGGTTGTTGGTTCGGTTCCCACTCGAGGTGCGGAAATATTTAATATTTCCATTGTCTTCGCTCTGGTACCGAGGTAAAGCGCGGCGTTGAGTTCTTCCACTTGACACGCAATGCCTCCGAATTCGGCGGAAAGTGGGGAACGGGGTGTCTTAACACTAGGTTCCCTCTGCCTACCCTGCTGCGTGCGGGATACCGCGTGAAGCTATAAAAAAATATCAAAAAGCATTCGAATGAACTAACTAAGAATTCTAAAATTAATATTCTAAAATTACGCACAATTAATTGGAAAATCCAGACAATATTAGTTTAGTGGTCAAATGATTTACGGAAGGGTATTACTGAACATTTAGTTTTCGATGCTATTTAAGTCATTGATCCTAATATAAATGCGTAAGCACGTTTTATACTATTAAAAATAATTATGCTAGTGGACGGGACATAGAAGGCGTATAATATTTTCTGATACACATCAAAAATTAATTGATTCTCAATGTTGTTTTAATATGGCCTTTACAAAATCACTCACCAGGCGCCTGTACAAAGAAAGAAGCAATTTTTTGATATGAAATTGTCACGAGATTATCGATATATTGTTTTTTTTTAAATACACACAATATATATGTATATGTATGTATGTATGTATTATAATTATTAATTATGTAATTGTATGTATTAGTGGCCAGTCGTGGCGCAGTGGCACAATCGTGTGACTGTAAACGACTGGCTGTGGGTTCGATTCCCACTCGCGGAGTGGAAATATTTAATATTTCCATTTTCTTTGCTCTGGTGTCGAGGCAAAACGCGGCGTTAAGTTCCGTCACTTAACACACAAAACCTCCGAATTCGGCGGAAAGTGGGGAACGGAGTGTCTTAACACTAGGTTCCCTCTATCCTGCCGTGTGCGGGATAAAGCGTGAAGCTTGTAATGTAATTATAATCAATAACAAGATTTCAATTAAATATAAAACTGTCCCTATATAATATAAGAACTAAGACAAGGCGCGGAGCTGAGTTTCGCCACTTAACACGTTATGTCTCGATTTCGGGGGGAAAGCTAGGGACGGGTGTCTAGGTTTTCCCTGAGTATTCTACTATGTGGGAAAAGTGCGAACTGCCTATATTATATCTTACGTTAAAATGCTTTATTACTAAAGATCTGTTTAGATATATATGTAAATAGGACAATATCAATATACCTTTAGCTTAGTAACAGTTAGGATAACCCTACAAAGGCAAACGTTTTCAATATGAAGGTCAGATACCTGAGCAAATAAATTATATGTTAACTAAATCAAATTTATTCGTTATAGTATTCAAATAATTTTCTGTGTTGTTTGTTTATTATTATATTAGACTAAACTACAAAATAAACAGGGGCCAGTCGTGGCGCAGCGGCACAAGCGTGTGACTAAACGACTGGTTGTGGATTCGATTCCCACTCAAGGAGTGGAAATATTTAATATTTCCAATTTCTGCACTCTGATTACAATTCAAAGCGTGGCGTTAATTTCACAAAGTGGGGGACGGAGTGACTTAACACCAGGTTCCTTCTGCCTACCCTACTGTGTGCGGGATACATCGTGAGGCTGAAAATAATGATGGTTAAGTCATCGGTGCGTCCTAATGATTGTTTACAATAAAAATGTTTTTAATTTGGATTACGCCACATATTCGTTTTTTTAATATTTAATATTAGTTTGTCATATATCTAATATTACATTCTCTAACTTTTGTCTTTGTCAACACACGTTATGGACCATCATTAACACTTTTTTTATCTAATTGAACCCAGGAAATATCAGTCCTTTAATACGGTTGTAAAAATTTTTAAATATTATTTAAATTTCACAGTGCAGTTTTAAACTTGCAACCTCGACCGTGAAAAGACGTAAGCCGCTATGGCGCATAGCTTCCCTTAGATTTTTATCACCCAAATGATAGCGTATTAAATTATTATAGGTGAGAAGAGAGCGGATTATTCAAAAAAGATTTGAGATTTGAGAGAAGCATGATTTGTGAGAAGTAATATAACAGTACTCTTAGATTTACTTGAAACAACGAGTTTTGCTATACAAATGAAAGAATGAGAAACCTTACCCTCCTAGTGTAAGCATATTCGGAAAAACGTAGTCATAGATACATTTTGCTATAACCTCAATGCCGTTTCTTTCTTCTTTCGGTTCCTAGATAACTCACCTTGAGTCATAACAATTTTATTTCTCTGTTAAATTGAACACGTTTCAAATGTTCGTAACACGTTTACAGCCATACATAAGGCTTACACGCCCAAAAACGCTATTGTTGGCACGTGGATAACTTGCCAAGTGGCTGGAAATTCAAAACCATTTAGACGAGAGAAAAGCATCAAATTTTTGAATAAAAACTAGACTTCTATACTTTTATCCTTTTACAGTTTTGAGCTCGTGCTATTTCACTGGGTTTTGTATAGACGATTCCGTTGGCAGGCGAGTGGTGTGCTGAAACCGATACCGCCCGTTTAAACCTGAATATGAATGGTTTGTTTTTACAATTCTAGAGAATGGATAAAAATAGTTTAATGGCAAAGTCAGTATAAAATAACATTTATATAAGAAAATTAATATGTTTGGGAAAGGAAAAAAGGACAAAAAAAGGGACAAAAAAGTACACATCTGTGCGTTCAATCCACGAATGACCTACACTATTGAAATCTAGTAGATATGGATATAATATTTTAATTTCCTTGCTCTGATATTTAAATATCACTTATATGTATATTCACTGTTGTCTTAAGACAACAGTATATATACATATATTAATTTAATTTTCCCGCTCTGATATCTAAGGCAAAGCGCAGCGTTGAGTTCCGCCACTTAACACGCAGTATCTCGATTTTGAAGGAAAAGTGGAAAACGGAGTGTCTTAACACCAGATTATACCTGACAACCCCGCTCTGCGGGAGTAAGCATGTAGCTGCTTTTTTATATAGATACAAAATACATAAAATGATTAAATACTGACGTGAATGTAAGTAACATAAATTATTCTTTTTACCACAAACATAATCAGCTAAAGTTCATTAGCCTCCAGTATTTGTGCGTCTCTACAAGTATTCTTATATATTCAGGCACTATTAGGCTCGTCAAAGAGACTTCAAAAACACACTTTACTTAACAAAACTCGCACGAAGCTTTAACATAATTTGAGTTTTGTTTGTTTTAATGAAATAGGGGGGAACGTGGCAATATATTGTACTCCATTGTTCTTGTATTTATATAAAAAATAATTTTCATAATGAATTTAAATATTAAATATACCTACTGTATTTTTTAATATTCAGATATAGAAGCTGAGGCCAAAGATTCAGATATAGTGATTGTGACCGCGATGGTTGCTGGTTCGATTCCCACTCGCAGGTATGATGCTTCGTTGTTTTCATTTCACGCTCTATTTTAATGTGTAGTACTAAAGACAAAGCGCGGCGTTTAGCTCCGCCACTTAACACGCAATATCTTCATTTCGGATGGAATATCTTGACACCAAGATCTATCTAACTACCTTCCTTTAAGCGGGAAAAAGCTTAAAGCGTAAAACTATACACTGCAGCTTCAAATATAAAAAAGGACAATCTTAATTTAGCCAATATGATTGGATTTAAAATGTTTTTTCTTTGATGTTTCATGTAAACAGAATTCCTTGTCATCTTCTGTGATAGGTTTACAGAAAAGACATATGTACGTAATCACACATAGGTTGTTTACAAAGTAAGCACGTATTTGCAATTGAATTTTCGATAAATAAAAACACACAGCAATGCAGATTGTTTAATAATTACTCAGGACTATGTTCAATTATATATAAGCCATATATGGCATGCTTTAATGAACTACATGTTTTTATGATTATATACACATTTTTACACAAATATCTCATTATATACACACACAAGCTGTGGCCTGCGACTTCGTCCTCGTAGCCTTTAATAAAATAGTTATAAATAGTACACCTCATTATATTACCTATATGACAGTGGAAATATCGTTAAAATCGTTACAGTAATCGTTACAGTATACATTATCCGTAACCAGCAGAAAAATAGACAGACAGAAATTTTGAAAAATATTGTTTTAAAAAGACATTTTTAAGTGTGTGAATAACACTTAAAAAAGGTTAAAAGTAAGGTTATTTTAGTAATATATACCGTGTACATAAATATACATTTAATAAAAAGCAAAAATCTTTTTAGCCACTCCAATTTTATTTATTTGTATAGAGAGTCTTTAGTCTTAAGTAACTTTTCAAAATGCAACTTGGTACTTGTTCTTGGCGTCATTTAAACATTTTTATCGTACACAATGTCAAAAGTTATCTTTGCAACGGCCCCTGATACTGACTGAATCATTCAATTGTTCTAATGAGTGATTTTTTTAAAGACTTCCTTTTTTGCGTACATGTATCCTCACAAAGACAAATCTTAAATAATATTATTAATGCAAAAGTCTGTCTGCCTGTTACGATTTAATGACTAATCTGGCGGCCCGATTTGGATGAGATCCAGAATGAAAATTTATTGTATATCCAGGATTAAACATGGCTTCTTTTTTTAAAAATCAACCCGTAAATACTTAATGTAAAGAATAAAAATTTGTAAGAAAAGTCGTTGCAGTTACGTAGCCCAATCGGAAGTTAATAATATAAGGCAACCGTCACGCATTGGGACAGTCTGTTAGTAAATATCATGATTTTAAGTATGATTTCCACTTGGTTCAAATAATATTTCAAATATTTTTATCTTTCCACTCCGGTTCGTAAAGCATGGCGTTGGGTTCCGTCAATCAACACACATCGTCGACTCGCATGTCGAATTCGGACATAAAGTAGAAAACGGACTGTTTTACACTAAATATTGTTTGACTGCCTGGCTAAGCTAGTTGATAATAATAAAGAAATTTTCATAAATAGGAAACTAGATTATTTTTCATGAATAATATCCGTCGATTGTCGTCGATGTGAAATCTTATTGAAAGAAAAATTTGATAGTGTATTCATATTAATTGTAACATATACTTATGTTATTATCAGTGTTTCTCAGTCTATTTTGACTAAGTTCAAAGTTAACATATTGAAATGTATATATGCGGGTGGAATTCGGAGAGTAAAATTACTAATAAACTTTAGGCTATAGGCCCATTCTGCCTGTAAAGGTGATTCGGCTGTGTGCTCGTAATCTACTTGGAGAAATGATTATATTTAAGCTTTTTTCTATTCTTCGCTCTGGTACCTACAACAAAGAGCGACGTTGAGTTCAAGTTCTCAAGTCTCGATTTCGACCAAAAAATGGAACGAAGTGTCTTGACACTAGCTTATTATCTCTGACCCTATTACTTTCCCAAAGTGAGAAAAAGGGTCAATCTGTTTTTTTTATTATTAATAAAAAATTTCTATGCCTACTTATTTTTTCCTACTACAATAACTGTGCAATACTTCTTGTATCATCCGCACCATCAACATATACTTTGATCTTCACGCTGTATCCCGCATACAGCAGTTAGCAGGTAGGCAGAGGGAACCTAGTGTTAAGGCATTCCATCCTCAGTTTCCGCTGAATTCTGGAGGCATTGCGTGTTAAGTGTCGGAACTTAACGCCGCACTCCAGAACGAAGAAAATTTAAATAATAAATATTTCCACTCCTCGAGTGCGAATTGAATCCATAATCAGTCGCTTTACAGTCACACTTTGTGTCACTGCTCCACGATTGACCCCAATCACCATATACTCAGTTATAAATTCCCTTATTCGTTAGGCAATAAAAAGATAATAAAAAAATATACTAACCGTGACCGTTACATTTAATACTATCAAACGCTTGTCTCCTTGATAATATCTGACCTCTGTATGTAGCAAAGTTATTTTCTTTATAACGATATTTGCACTAACATAATCATTATATATAAACGAGACATGTACTAACGGAAACGATTTTAGTTGGTTATCAGTTGTCTGTGAGATTTGACCTGACAGGATGGTGTGTTTGAGTGCGTTATTGCTTCTTGTATTTTCGACGAGTGTTTTTTGTGATGGGGGTAACTTTTTTTTATTTTTACCTAACGGCTAAAAGTTGTAGTGTTAGAATTAAGAGACACAGACTTAATATTATTAAGAGGTTATTTGAAGCCATAAAAGGAACGCTTGTGTTAATCATCAGCAGATCCAGATTAATTATATAAGAGCATCTTCATCAAAATTCGATAGAGAAAAGAAAGTAAAAGTCAATGATTATTCTCTTTGCTTAAAGAATTGATTGAGAATACACGTTATACTTTAAGAAAAAAAGTTTTTTTTTTACGTATTGTTCATGACTACAATATGTCCATCCAGAGCGAAAATTAACATAGTTTCTAATTTTTTACCCGCGACAGTACGGCGACTGTATATATATTTTTAATTTGTTAATTGTTGTCAAGAGCAAATTATGTATAAAATGTGTACCTATAGCGTTATCTCTTCATTCTAATCATGTGGACAAAATGAATCTATGCGTCTTTTCACCAGTTAACCGTGATTTTAATGGTAGAATTCAGAGAAATTGTTGTAAACTTTCCCCTGAGTTGAGCCCAAAGTCCTGTATACTATGTGCCTTTTTTACTTCACGCTGTATTCCTAGCGGGGTAGTCAGAGTGACGCTACGTCCCTGCATACTTCTTTTGCGTCGACCACTGTCTCTCTTCATACATACCCTTTGGGGAGTCCTCGCGCTTTTACGTGACCTTTCTCCAGTGTCATCGATAATATGTTCTCGAAGGTCAGCCGAGGTCTCGCTTGCCTCTCTTACCGCTCACCTTTACTTCATATATCTTTCTTACCATTCCTTCAACACTCTTCCTCTGAACGTGCTCAAACAATCTGAGCGCACTTTTCTTCGTTCTTGCTAATGTTATTCTGTGCACTTTTTTAATCTTTTTTAGCTTCACGCTGTATCCCGCATACAGCAGAGTAGGTAGCCCTCTGCCTACCTAGTGCTAAGACACTCCGTTCCCCATTTTCCGATGAATTCGGAGGCATTGCGTGCTAAGTGGCGGAACTTAACCCCACGCTTTTGCCTCTGATACCAGAGCGAAGAAAACGGAAATATTAAATATTTCCACGCATCGAGTGGGAATCGAACCCACTACCAGTCGTTTACATTCACACGTTCGTGCCACTGCGCCACGACTGGCCCCAATATTCTGTGCTTGATAATATATAACCTCTTAATCTTATTATAATAATTAATTTATGATTTTTATTTTAATACAGTTTTAAGGAAGTTGTATTGATAGTTCTAGTTAGATCAATGATAAAACAATAAAACCAACTTTTATTACTTTCTGTTGAATTTGTAATCAGAAAGAAATATAAAAACTTTCCATTAACCTATTAAAAATACAGTTAGCTTTTGTTAATAATTACTCAAAAAACTTATAATGCAGAAACAAAATGATAATTAATCAAGTGTTCATTAGGATCATCCAGATTAGTTTCTTACAGTTAAATTATTATACATATAGTTATAGAAACAGAAACTTTATGTCAATTTACATTACTTTTAGGGTCACTTCTTATAGCCTGTGCAGTTGAGGATACAGAATGTCTGAGTAAAACAACACAACAATTTCTAGAAAAAACATGTGGAGGTATACCAGATTACGACATAAAGCCCATAGACCCTTTGATTATTGCATACTTAGAAATTAAATTAGGTGAGAAAGCGGATACGATATTACATTACAAGAATCTTAATGTGACCGGTCTAAAGAATCAACAATTTTCTGAGTTAAGGTAAGTTTTTACTTGGAACATCAATTATTATTTTTTTTTTTTAGCTTCACGCGGTATCCCGTAGGCAGAGGGAACCTAGTGTTAAGACACTCCGTTCCCCACTTTCCGCCGAATTCGGAGGCTTGCGTGTTAAGTGGCGGAACTTAACGCCGCGCTTTACCTCGACACCAGAGCGAAGAAAATGGAAATATAATGTCCACTCCTCGAGAGAGAATCGAACCCACAACCACTCGTTTATAGTCACACGCTTGTGCCACTGGGCCACGACTGGCCACACAACATTCAATCATTTTGAAGTATGTTTTTAAAATGTTTTCATTCATATTTTTCCTCATTTGATAACAACTTCTTCTAATCATTAAATTATATAGTATAGATAATAAAGTTAAACCCAGAGGTCTTTATTGAATTATTAGTGTTTTTTTTTGATAATTTCAATTTTATAAGTAAAATAGTTAGTAGCATTAAAAGACGAATACAAACTTTTATTTAACAGGATGGACAAAAATAAGAAATCCGTTTTGCTGCAGACTCGAATGGACTTGACCATAGTCGGAGATATCACAATAGAGCACAGTAAAGGATCTAGAACATTTTCCGGTGCATATGTAATAAAAGGAAGTAAGTAACCTTTAAACCGTACTATTATAAATGCGAAAGTCTGTCCGTTTACACCTTCATGGTTAATGTAAAGGCTCGACTTATATGGAAGTCGGAATGAAAATAGAATGAAGGTCATATATAGCCTACTTTTATTTTCAAAAATGAACCCTTAAAAATTTAAAATAGGTAACCACAGTTTGTACACACACACATAATAATATATTCTTTTCTATACTTCTAATATAATAATATCCAAAAAAATCATATATGTACACATATTAAACAATTCAAAAGTTGTTAAAGTGTTTAAAGCCAGCGGAATTTGGTATACGATTAATCTCCTGTCCGAAGCGTAGACCCAACATTTCTCTAAATCCGAGCTTTCTAGTTAAGCCAATTTTAACTCTTTAAAGCAACATTGCTGTTCAAACATCTCTTACGTGAATCTGTTTAAGCATTTTAAAAGGTTTACTTATGTCACAGAGTGTTATACAATTAATCAAAGACTGTATATCTTTTAATATAAAGTTTATTTTCTGGTTTCTTAAATAAGAGAAAATATAATAATAAGTTATTTCCCTCTAATATTTTGTTCGTCTAAGGAAGTGCCGAGCGTTTTTAGAAAACGTATAAAATTCACAACTTAGATTAATTGTAAACAGCCTTACCTATAGGAACTTCGAAGCAATGGTTAGTAGAACGTATGGCTTAGCGATCAAGACTCTTGGACGGCTTCCAAGGGATGCGGGTTCGAATCCCGCATCGTTGAAATATTTATAGGTTTTGTGGGAAATGTCATTTTAAAAACATGTACTTTTTGCGGACGTTTTACTTAGCATAATACTAAATATAGTTTTATTATTATCTTTACAATTCATTTATATGGCATACAATTCATTGTTATATGGTATAGCTTCACGCCTTATCGCTTGTGGGGTAATCAGAGAGAAAGGTGCGCTTCCCTATATACTTCTTTTGTCTCGTCCACTGTCATCAACTCCTTCACATACGCCCTCCGGGAGAGTCTTTTTATTGTATTTTAAATAAATATTAATTCGGTTACTTTATATTTTTTTATATATATAAAACGCTTTCGTTACTAATTTACAAACAGAATTTACAACGCAGAGCCTAAACTACTGGATATAAAAGTAGAAATTTGGCACCTATTATTATATATATGAAAGATGTGGTGGAGCTGGACTAAGAAAACATATTTTAAAATTCCTACGGAATAGGAAAAAAGCGAATTTTAACATCTTGTAGTCTACGGATACTAATTTGCCTGTTACAACTTTTGTACCATAAAGAAATATCATCCCGAGAGGTATAATCATTTTATAAAAAATGTATAAGTACATATTTAAATGTTAAATTTGTGATGAATTTTAAAAGTCAAACAAACATTATTTTTTGTTTCAGTAAAACATGTTTGACCCATTATAGCAATTATTTTAAGATACTAATATATTAAAAAAATCTTTAAAATTCTTAAGTAAGCAATTGTCATCTGGATAAAGAACAGTAAAGGATTACGTTACATTACTCCAAAATCATAAGGAAAATCGAATCGATCTGAAAATCTTTTATTTTGTCGTGAGTCATTTCGTAATTTCAGACTTTTTAGTTTTAAGGAACCTGGAGTGACGTTATGGTGGAAGTTACTCCATTTTCCGTCTGAAATCGAGACATTGCGATACATTAAATACAATCATTCCCCCGTGGGAATCGAACCCACAATCATCACATTGTTTTCAGACTCTGTCCCACTGCGCCACAACCACCTCAAAATTCTAATTAACTAACCTTTTGATCTCCACAGCTGCTTTAGGAACAACTAGGTACGGCTACGATTATAAGCTCGACGATAAAGGTGTGGAGCATTACGAAGTTGGACCTGAAACAACAACTTGCCAGGCTGTGAATGAGCCGGAGATAACTCACAGTCCAGAACTGAGAGATGCATTGTTATCGGGTTAGTTGTTCTTTTGAAGTGAAAGTCAAATAATTTTGGTCAAAATGAAAAACTTTGTTAACTGTTGGAAATGAAAATAATATCACAATGTCAAAATTGCTAATTTTATCTGTTGGCGTAATGTTTTAATTAAGTATTTGAGTAGACCATCTCCTTAATATATTGCTTTTATTACTACATTCCCAAATAATTTACTTAAAAATATGATTAACAAAGCTAAAACTACAAGTCCAATTTGGATGCAGTTATCAAAGATAGGATTAGGCTTAATTAGTGCGTGTTCTCGTATATGTGTCATGGTGACACCTCACCAGGAGGCGCTGCAGTAAGCATTTGCTTTTATTTTTTGTGTGAAACCTATTTAGATGCAGTTTTCTGTGATAGGTTCTGGTTCAATTGCTGCGTGTTTTTATATGCCATATCACGAACTACCACGGGGCGCTCCAGTATAAATTAGTTTGTTCAAAATCAAAACTACTACTGGGTTTTGTGATTTTCACTGATTTGGTTAGACTTAAGTTTCGTGGAAATGTTACGGTGACAATCTGCCAGGCGCTGCAATAAGCATTTGATAACCAGAAAGCATTGGGTTTATAATTTCTTTTGGATTTGCATGAAGATTAATATAAAGTATTTCGATATTATGTAATAATATATAATGTGTATCTATTCACTTTAAAAAGTTTAAAATAAAAAGCAAAATTAAAAATTTTGAAAAAACCCACGACGGTTAAATTGTAATTGAAAAAGGATAAAATAACTGTAAATCCCCCGCCTAAATGAATATATGTAACGAGATGATGGGGACGACTCCGTCGGGGGCTGTCATTACTTTAAGTTTGCACAAATCTTCTCATAGGTTTTCTTGCTGTTAAAACAGGTTCCCAAAAAATTAAAATATTAATATGAATTTACAGTTTTGATAACT